>JANCRA010000093.1:0-662500 GCA_024362935.1 Setophaga petechia | reverse complement strand
CCACCCCAACACCTGGACAGCTCAAAGGACCAGCAGTTCAAAGGCTGCTCTCAATTAACATCTCATCCTGGCTTTCATTGTGCAAAGCTTGTGTTCTGTACTTAACTGAGTAGAAAATACATTTATTTCAGAAGTAAACTTATGGGGAAAAAAAAGGGGAAAAAAATGGAGTAAGGCCATGTATTAGCAACCCACATTCCAGGTAGCAAGAGCTCTGAGCACCCTGTGCCCTGAAACTGCTCTCTGTTCATCTGAGCCAGCTCGACAGAGATTGCACCATTAGCTGGTACCTGTGGCAGTAACCAGTCAGTGTTTTGGCAAGATCAACCCAAAATCTCAACAGAGGATTGCATTTATCCCCAATCCTGAGAAAACAGTTTTCTAGGATGTATGACTTGCTCTCAAAGCTTCATACAAAATGGGAATGGGGTATTGTTCAATCAAAATAATCTTCTATGTCAATATCTGGATTTAGGAGATCTTCACCATAGGCTGAAAGATCCATTTGATTTAAAATTAAGTTTTCAAAGGTTTCTTCCAGGTCCGTTTCACCGATGAGCACAGCTCCCATCATTCGGCCGTTCTGCATCACCACCTTGATGTACTCGTGGCCCTTGGTGCACCTCAGCATCAGCTCGTGCTCTGAGCCCAGGCCCTGGGCGTTGTACTTCCCCAAAACCACCACCTAGCAGGAGGAGAGAGGAAAAGATCTCATCACAACACTGCAGTGGCTTTTAACATTGCTGCTGCTACCAGCTCTCGGCCTCAGAAGTGATGCAAACAGGGAAATGTTCATCCCTAGGGTCCCTCCCCATCACTGGCTTGCAAACACACAATGGACTGAAAAATATTCCCCTTAAATTAACATTCACATTAGCACAAATACACACAATGGACTGAAAAATCTTCCCCTTAAAATATCATACCCATTAGCACAAACACACACAATGCACTCAAAAATCTTCCCCTTACAATATCACACACATTAGCACAAACACACACAATGCACTCAAAAATCTTCCCCTTAAAATACCATACACATTAGCACAAATACACACAATGGACTGAAAAATCTTCCCCTAAAATATCCTACACATTAGCACAAACACACACAATGCACTCAAAAATCTTCCCCTTAAAATACCATACACATTAGCACAAACACACATAATGGATTCAAAAATCTTCCCCTTATAATATCACACACATTAGCACAAACTGAGAAAATCTAAGCTAGGATTAATTACCATATAAAGAAATCTGTTTTCTCAATATTAATGCACCTGCTCACTGTCAGCAAGTGAATACAAGCAAGCAGTATGTGTTACTCAGTGTTACTCAGTGGTTTACAACTATCAGACTGTACTGACCTTGTAATTGAAAAACTTTGTAATGTGAGCAAAGAGTTCAAAGCTGAAATCCATATCAACAGACTCCCCTAAGGCTTCTGCTGCCATGCACTTTGCTGCATACCATCCCATCTGCCGAGCCTGGGTCCACAGCCTCATCTGCAGGAGAAGATTGGCAAGATTGAAGTCATGAGGCCATCCCTGTGCCATGAGCACACTCACTGCACTGAGCACTTTGTGCTGTTCACACCAGAGCTCATTTCCAGCCACCTCCACAGAACCCACCACCAAACCCCCAGGATTATCCACTGTGGGCTGTCACTCACTCAGGGTCACCAAATGTGCTGGTATTTGAGGGTCCCCAGGATGAGGGAAGAGATGAGAATCTGGACTCCATGTTTCAGAAAGCTGATTTATTATTTTATGATATATATTGTATTAAAAGAAAATTAGATACTAAAACTATACTAAAGAATAGAAGAAAGGAGACATGAGAAAGTTAGAAAGGAATGAATAATAAAATCTGGTGACAGACTCAGTGTCTGACACAGATGGCTGCCATTGGGCATTAATTAAAAACAATTCCCATGCAACCAATCAAAGATGCACCTGTTGGTAAAGCATCTCCAGACCACATTCCACAGCCATCAGATAATTATTGTTTACATTTCTTTTCTGAGGCTTCTCAGGAGAAAAATCCTGGTAAAGGGGTCTTTCAGAAAATCTGTCAGTGACAATCCACTGCTGGCCTGTCCCTCCTTGGTGTGAGCACTGGTGTGTAACTCCTGTGCCAGGACATACCTGGTGCCACACAGGGCTGGGCTCCCAGGCTGCTGTGCAGATGTCTCCAGCTGCAAACACATCTGGCAGTGACGTGTGCATGTGCTTGTCCACCTGCAGTCCTCCATCCTCTCCCACAGCAAACTGAAGGGGTTCACACATCAGCAATGACACCAGGACCCCAGCTCCCTCCCCCTAAACAATCAGCTGTTCCTTGGTTATTCACCATGAGACTGAGCTGAGTGGCAAGAGCTCCATGGAAGGTACAAAGTATTACTGTTATTATTATTTCTAGGGCACAGCACAGGTTTTTAAAGGACTATTACTGATACCTAGGCAGGGAAATCACAGGGAATGTCAAATTCCAAATCACACTGTGTGTTACAGGGACACTCACTCTTAAGAGAGCACTTGGTATTTTTGCCAAGGCAAGAAAATATCATCAAAACTTAATTCCTGATCTAAACTTATAGCATAAGCCTGGAAATATCTCATGGCTCAACATGTTTTCAGCATTTCCTTCTTTCACCAGAGCACAGCCTGTTACCTCATAATCAGATGGCACCACTTAACCCAAACAGCCCAACATCCTGGTTTTGTCTGGGATCATTTTTTAGCAGTAGCTTGTATGGGGCTATTTGTTGGATTTGTGATCAGTGTTAATAACCCAGGGATGTTTTAGTTGTTGCTGAGCAGGCACTGAACACAGAGACAAAATGATCCTGAGGTGTGGAAATGCACATGGCAGTTATGAACTCCAGAATCAGCATCCACATTTGGGTGCTGACTTCACTCAGTGAACACAAGCACTGTGACAGCTCAGTGTATCACAAAGTACTGGAAATAATTGCTTCCTTTCCAGGAGCAAATGCCAAGATTAATAAGGTAAGACTATGGTACAGAACTAACATGGAAATTATTCCATATTTTTGCCACATTAGCCAATTATACAGATGATTTTCTCTCTTTGGTTAGGCTTAATACTGCATATGTACTGTTTATAAATACCTGGGAAAAACATAATAAACCAAGACCACAAATCAGATACACTTGTCTCATGCTGGATATCTCAGTATCAACATACCCTGCCTTATTTTGAGATGGTGCACAGTATTTAAATCTTTAGCAATCCATGTCAGAACAGAAGCATAAACCAGCTGAAAAGGTTTCTTTGACCTTACTTGAAAAGCTCCAGAAGAAATCAGTATACTTACATTATTGCCATCAAGAAATGGTTCAACATTTGGCACAACTCCAGTTGCACTGACAATGAAATTGCATCCATAAATTTTTCCATTAGTTAATTCCACATATACAGGCCACAGCACTGAAAAAGGAGAAAATTTTGTCCTGAGAATGTAACCAACAGAAGTTATTTTATTAATTATGTCTTATGATAAGATATGAAAGAAAAAAAAAACATAAAACCTTTGAGGTAACTGAATAGGTAAAGAAAGGTCAAAATTAAAAATAAAAAGGAAAAAAAAACTATCAGAGATTACCTATAACTTTTCTTACCATTGCTCAGAACTAGAGAAAAAAAACTATTTTGGATCTCAGCTCCAACTCCTACTAATAACTTCCTTCAGAATCTTCCTAAATTAAACCCCTCTGTATCCTGTGGGATGTTCTCTCAAGTATGCAATTGTCAAATATTCTTTTATGTACAAATTTACAGATGCACAGATGTGCCTCAAAAGCAAAAAGAACAGCACAGGTTTGGCTTGTGCTGAAAGTAACTGATTACTAAAATAGTATTAAAAATATTCATTTTAATTAGGTGGAAATTTTAGGCATAATTATTCATTTTTAAAAAAGGGATATTTCCTCTACTTTTTTTGATACAAAATGTTGGTGGTTTTTTCCTCCCGTTTAAATTTCACTATTAAAATATTTAATGGATTGTGTTAAGATGGAACATTCTGCACACATGATTTTGGTTACTTTGTGGAAAAAAGTGTCTGACCCATTAGATTTTGTAATTTAATTGCAGCCCATAAATTTGACTGTTAGACCTCAAATTATAAAGATTAATTTTTCAAAACTGTATTTGCTTTAAAACAGCAAACAAGATCAAACCTGCTCCAGCACAGATTTATCTTCAAGGTCTTACCAGCACTGGCACTCACCCTCATCTGCTTCTACATTTTTCTCTCCTTTAGGAAAAGTCAAGGAAGTCTGCTGCAGTTGGATAAATTCTTGCTGTAAGTGTATTTTCTTTACTTCACACAGTATTTCAATATGTACTTTGTGACAAAACTAAAAAAAAAATAGAATTATAAACATAATGATCCCAAGATTGATAATAGCAAGGATAGCTTCACCTAAACTGATATTACTGAAGTGGAAAACCCTCCACCATATATCCCAGCCCACTACCTGGATTCCCACACTTTCCTCTTTCTGGCACAGCTCTAACCATAGCCAGTGCCAATTTATCTGCTTTTTCAGCAGGTAGCTCATGTTCCTTTAAAGTTCATAACAATTAGATTTTTCTGGCATGCCAGAAAACACAGGTTCCCCTAAACTTACAGGAAGAGACCAAAAACCTTATCAGACCTTGAACCTTATCAGAACAGAAAGTAAACTCATCTTTTCTGTCTTTCAGGATTGCAAATCCTTTGTTCTTCTATCATTAATTAAATTTTGGTAACAATAGTAAGTTTAAGTTCTCAACACTGTAAAAAGTAAAAATACTCTGTACCATCAACCCACATTCCAACCACATTCTGAGCTTAAGCCAGAACAGCAAAGTTACCTGTTTCTCTAAATTGTTTTGTGAATTTGGGCCTTTTTTTATTCTCCACTACACAAATTCAGTTCCACAGCCTTCAACAGCCACACCACCACTGCTACATAAATGATTAAGCTGCTAAATATCCAAACCATCCTTTAGCTGGTCTTTGACTGATCACTCTTGACAGGTCGTTTTATAAATGCAAAACAGATGCAAACACCCAACAGCTCAGGAATTCATAAATAAAAAAATTAAATGTGAGGATTTTTGCTTTATTGCAAACATGGAACTCTCCCCAGTGCTCACGCCCACAACACCCAGATAAATCTGGCAGCAAGGTTTTGCCCATACCTCCTGAGTGCCCTTGAGGTGTAAGCCCTCGTGCCAGTCAGGGCCCAGGGCACTGCCCAGCTTGTCAGAGGCTCCTGGAGATCTTCCCTTCTCCTCACTTCCTGAAGGAAACACATGGAGCACATCAGATTTAAAGTGCATCCTTCCTTGTCCTCAGAATTCAGAACAAGGATTCTCAGTTTACAGAAAAATACCATCTGGGGTAATATCCTTATCCTTCCTGCCTGCTGGCCAGAACCATGCTCTTCTTTTTGTTCTGACTTTGGTCCCCCATATGTCTGTGTGATGTCTGTTCATTAGTCCTAGTTAATTGTTGTTCATTAGTCCTAGTTAATTGTTGTTCATTAGCCCTAGTTAATTGTTGTTTCTGAGACTGCACTTTCCCTCCACCTGTAATAATGTTCTGTGTGGTTTCACCTGCCCCTCCAATATCTCATTATGTCAAATTATGAGATATTATTCTGTGAGATTATGAGATATGTGTGAAGGGGTTCACACATCAGCAATGAACCAGGCACCCAACTCCCTCCCCACAAAACAATCAGCTGTTCCTTGATTATTTACCATGAGACTGAGCTGAGTGGCAAGAGCTCCATGGAAGGCACATGGAGCTCCTCCCTATAGAATGGGGAGTTCACATCATCAAAACATGACAGAAAATTGTGGACAGATTTTTACTGAGACATAGTCCATGGGAAAAGAAACGTGAGAAAGTACATCTGAGAAAGCAACAGCTGCCTAATTCAAGGCCATGGTTTCTTTGAGCAAGAAGTTGTTTTATAAATTATGTGATAACAGGAGGTAAAAAAGAAGCCACAAACATCTTGAGAAAGGTGGGACTGACTTTTATAGCTGACCAATAGTGAGCTCTAGTTTTGCAATATGTATGAGCCTTATTACTGTGATTATAAAAGTGTTTCTGTTAATCAATAAATTTGAGACTTGTCAGTCATCAGAGGGTGAGCAGGTCTCCCGTCCACCTCGTCAGAAAATAGAACAAGCTCCTCAGCAGAAGGAATGCAGGGAATGAATATAAATTTGGCACAAAGGTAAGCACTTTTTTACAGCTCACAAGAAGCTGTATCACATTCTGTCTACATCAATGTGGGATGGGTTTTTATGCTGCATTTTTACTCTCAGTTTTTGAAGAAGGAAATCTCATTAATGACAGCAGTAAGCCTTATTCCAAGCTGCTAAATTACTATTTTAAGATTATTTTTAATGTGCAATGCTGCTGCTGCAGTGCCAGGAAGCTGAGCCCCATACCTTCCACTGTGTACTTGGTTCTTTTACACTCCATGGGAGCCTCCTGGCTTTCAGCAGTGAGCTTGGGAAGGAGGAATTCAGCTGCTCCTGCATCAAAGAAAGTGTTCCCAATGGCTTTGTCTTTGATAGCCCAGATTACTTCACAGCCTTGAATTTCATACCTGTGGGCATTTACAAGGGATAAAGTGACAGACTGCCTGAAAAGGATCTTTTAGCAGCACAAGCAGAAGTGTGTCACGTTTCCTTCCAGAAGCCAGGACCAGGGGATCCAAGACTTTCCAACCTATAAATCCACTTCTAAATATTTACATAAGGAACCCATTAAAAAAAATCTCTTCAAGTTGACAAATGATACTTTCTCACCAACACAACCCTGACTGAACTGGGGTAGGGGGCAGATCAAATTTATAATACTAATAATTAGTATTTCCTGCTCCCCATAATGAAAAAGAAGTGCATTTCTGCCAGACTCTCACTGTTAAAGACACGAATTTGGATATTGCTTGCACTATGTGGAACATGAACTGAATATTCCTGATATCTATGTGTCAAAGCTTCTTCTGGAGCTTTTCTGATTTTATGTGTTAGTAAAAACCACTATGTTGCAAAAAAACCCCTGTAATCAATTTAGCAACTAAATGCTCTAAGAGATAAAATTTTTAAGTCAACCTTCTCCCAAACTCATGTACACTGGATTTGGCATTGCATTGTTAAAGATTTTCTTTGATTATGTATTTTTGGTTCACTTACACTAATTCAAGAGCAATCCCACCATTTCCTACCACCACTATTCTCTCAGCTTGAGCCAAATTCTTCTGAAAAGCCTGCATTAAGAAAGGAAAAATGTCAATTAGAGCATGTTCCCTCCCACTGATCAACTACATCCTTTGCAGTATTTTCCTGCTCTTAGTCTTGATTTTCTCAGACTATTGATACACACCCAGCTAGGCTGAGACCTGTGAGAGAAGCTGTTGTAACAAACAACAATTTCAGTTTCACTTGAGATTCTTTGAAAATGTAACTCCTTTTTTGATCCCCAAGGTCCAGCTTTATTTGATGAAAGGCAGCTCCATGTGAGCAGGGCTCTCCCTGCCTCCCCTAATTCTGAAAACCTGCAGCAGTGAAACTTCACCTTTGCCTTCCAAGCTTAATTTTCAGTCTATTAAGTAATTTCTCAGGTGAAAACTTTTCCACATCTTTGGCTATTTCTAACTCTTTTCTGTACTAAGAGGAGAAGCTACAGCAGAACTGCAGAAGAATAAAAAGTCATTCCTTCAGTGGCTTTCCACTGCATGCAGCAGCCCTTTGTACCAGGAACCACACACACCTTCCCAAGGAAATTCCTTTCTATTTTCCAATTGGATTCTGCCTGGAGGGTGAAAAAAATATTGTTTATTCCATACTATCATGTTAGAAATAATGTGCATGAGCTATCTATGAACTTAACCAATCTAGTGGCTAATTAATTCAGGGGCATTATAAGGCTGTTTTTCTGCTAGTGAAAATGTTCCTAATTAAGAATAAATAATAGCACACATTATTTTCTGTTTCTCCATCTCACTCCACAAGAATTCTGGTATTTTGCACCAGATGCAGGAATACATTGCACATTTTGAAGTCCCAGACACATTTACCTGTGCACTGTCAGTGTCCCGGATTCCTAACACATACGGGTTCCCTTCAACAATTAATTTTGGTTTGGCTCCAGCACACAGACAAAGCTTTTCATATATGAATTCTTTCCCATCTTCAGTGTAAATTTTCTGTTAACAATGAAAAGAAAAGAAAAATCAATTCACCGAAGAGAATTCATCTAAATCAAGACATCTAAGAGACATCTTTCCTTAATGCCACAGTAATTTGCAGATATGCAAAGCTGTAAGGGGCATCCTAAAGAACAAGGCTTCATACTCTTCCTCACTGTGTGTCATTTACTGCCACCACAAATAAGTGACCAATGAAATGGGAAGTGCACACAGTGCACTCACAGCAGGATCAGCCACTTGGTGGCACTTGGTGCTCACTGCCTGTGCCAAGAGCTCTGTGCTTTCTGTGTGACAAATGTCCCTGAGGCCCCAGAACAGAGCCATGCCCTGCAGCACAGCAGCAATCCAGAATCCCATTCAGCAGCAGCAGCAGCTCTGAGCTAACCAGGCACAGGACAAACAGAGCCATGCCCTGCAGGACATCAGCAATTCCAATCCCATTCACACATTGCAGCAGCAGCAGCTCTGAGCTAACCAGGCACAGGACAGGACACAGTTTAGAAATACTGCAAATCTGTTCTTTGCTGGAGAAAAAGAGGAGGCACTCAACAAGCTATGTCATTCTGAGAAAGAAGAACTTAAATTTTAACATTTTATGACATTGTTTGTTGTTCTACAAACTAGAAGCTGCATGGTTTAAAGTGATTTTGGGCAAAAGAGACCTCAAATCCACATAGATTAATTATTTATGTCCACCAAGACCAATATTAAAACACCATCCTAGTAATGATATATGAAAACCACTGGATTCAGAATGTTAACAGAATCCACCTGGAATTACATCTCCAAACTTTAAAAGTGAGCAAAACCAGTTTGGGATGTGAATGTGAGTTTCTCATTCATGCTGAAGTGAAAATAACATGTTGACACAGAGCTAACAAAGCTGTGTACATGCTGCCCATTGCTCATATTTGCAACATATTTCCTGCTAAACAGGAGGAAGAAAAGGTGGAAATGTTGGTTCTTTCAAGATTTATTTTGTCCTCTGTATCTATTTCTACTAGAAAAACAGTGTTAAGCAGTAAGTGAAATTAGAAAAGGAAATATTTTCTTATAATTTTGGTAACTTATAAATTCAATAACCAAAATGCTCTTGAGCAAAAATTTTCACCCAAAACATTCAGGTACTTCTTAAATTACTTTTTATAGACATAATTTGAAAAAAAACCAAATAAAAAAGAAAACCTTAGCTTACATGTTCATCACTTTTCAACTGTTTCACTCCAGACTGTATAACTCTAATATTGGGATATCGTTTTTCTAGTAGGGAACTTGGTTGCTCTTCAACATCAAATTCCTCAAGTGTTTTGGAGACCTGTAGGAGAAAGAGAAGTATTTAAAAATACGGATCATTTATCCATCTCTTCTTTTAAAGCTTTTGACAGAAGGTGCTGTGTTCATTTATAGTGAAAAAGTCACAACATAAAGCCCGTGTTAATTGAAAATGTGTTATCATGTAACTGTTAAAAGTTTCTTTTTCTATACAGAATCTTTTCATGCCTGTTCTGGTTGAAGAGTCAAAGTACTACCTGTTAATCCTAAAGACAGAGATTAGGCAAAAATGGAGAACCCTGGCAGTTGCTCCAGCTGCTACAATGTTTTATTCCATAAAGAAATCTATTATCACAGTTGTTAACACTGTTTTTTCATTTCTGTGATGTAGTGTTAAAATCCTGGTTTTTCTTGTTGTAACTTTGCTAAAATAACTCATCCAGAGCCACTACCTGATATTTCAGAGACCTCGGGGGAAATGGACAATATCAAACAGAAAACAAACACAAACAAAATAAAAACCCCAAAGAGGCAAGCCAGAACTTGAAAAACATTCAAATGATGATGACAATTTTATGGGTTTTTCCAAAAGAGAGTGGCTGCATGGAAACCTCTGGACCTGCTACTTTATTGAATATTCAGAGTTTGGCACAGAAGCCACACCATGCTTACAATTCAGAGAGAAATTAAGATGCTCATGTCCAAAACTCAGATTCTGCTGCCTTCCAGTAGTGCTTAGCCATTCCCTTATTCCTCAGCTATGTAGATTTCCACTGATGTGAATTACAGCCTGACATCTCTGCTCTGTGCAGATGTCTTTGCTGGACACTCAGCACTTCCAGAAATCATTCTGCAGGTGGGTGTTACTCCAACAATCTCACAGAGAGCTCTCACACTCAGCTTCATCACCCTACTAGCCACAAATCTGAACTCATGTCTGCATTTGATTTTCAAACCAGCAGGAAAGGTGTCATGAATCAGCAGCTGCTGGAGTAGACAAAGCCCAAAGCAATTCCCCAGAAGGTTATCCCTTTTTTTGCTGTTTCTCCCCAAATTCAAACATGAGCAAGGCTGTGATACCACTCCAGTGCTTCTAGGAGGTCACTCACTAAAAAAGCAGTGAAATAAAGCTTCAGTAACTCTGAACACACTTCAGTCCTGTAAGCATCTGGTTTAACCTTTGCCTGAATGGTGTGAATATATTCACAATTACTGATCACTGTAAAATAGCCTGTCAGTCTCACTAACACCACTGCAATCACATTAATATGAAAACAAGCTCAAAGTCATGAGCATCTTCACCACTGGGTCCTAAATTACCTGCACAAATAAACTTTGAACATGTTTCACTATAAGAAAAATGAAGTCTCTCTTACCTGCTTGAAATTAGTTACAGCTTTGATAACTGGGGAAGCTGTCACTAAGAAAATGTCCTCTGATGGGAATTCTGCAGCCAGCTTGTAAAGAAACAGAAACCATGATGAGAGTCATCATCAGACTTGAACACAATAAAACTACAGGTGAAAACCAGTATGCTAATACATCAGTTTGGTTTGGTAGAATCTTACTGAAAAAGCACTACTTGAGGATAACAGAAGGGTAAGGGTTGAAGAGAATTTGGAGACACAACCTTTATTTCAATGCCACATAAATACACCTTCAAGAAGTGCAGCCACGGTGTAAAGGACTATTGTCACAACATTCCAAAGGCCATCCCATGGATCAGACTGTGATCATGGCATCTCTGGACACACCCACTTGGTGGATACACATTTTTACTGCTCAGCAGTGACTAATAGCTCACAGGTTTCATTTGCACAGAGGAAATGCTGATTTCCCCTGGATATTTTATACCCTATTTAGTAAACTGATCATTTTCAGGGCGCTACTAAGCAGTGCAAGACTTATAAAGCCCCAAGCCAAAGGGAAGAACTCCCATTTTCAATGTGCATTGCTCAGCAAGGTGACACAGACCAAGACAAGTGGTGCTGTTGGGGGGAAGAGATGGCAAGCAGAGGGACCCTGAGAACACGTGTGCCTCCAAATCACAGTCTGTGTGCTGCTCTGCAGCCCTGAGAGATAAAACATTCCTCATCCATCCAATACCCACATAATTTCATCTTACAGGTGCAAAACGACCTCCAGTCACTGTTACTTTAAAACCATCAAAATCCTTGAGACCAAGTGACAGATTAATTGATTTTCAGAGCTCGGGCTCACAGAGAGCTGGATGAGATACACAGTTCTAGAACATGGAGCCTATAAAAACTGAGCAGCGTTAATTAAAAGGAGCAGATCCCAGCAGCCTCCAGCTGGGCTGCAGCACAGTCCCTTAGAACAATTCCTGCAGGGATCCCGAATCCCTGAGTTCGGGCACAGAGAGCCATCTCTCTGCAGTTATTAATAACTCACCGTCTTTACAAAGCGTTTCATAAACTGCTTCCAAATAACCTTACCAGCTCTGAACCTCTGGAGAGGAACTGCTACACAGACAAACATCCTTATATTACAGCACTGCTGCCCTGCGGCTGCACTTAGCTGGTGTTTTCTCCAGGGACACACACACAGAGAAAAAATTATTAAAATTATTTTTAAGAAATGGGGAGTAGGGGTGTGCAGGACAGAGCTCGGAACTACTGAACACATGCGAACATTTGTGCAGTTACAGCGCAGATGTTTCCACGGCCGTGCCCTGCGGGGTTTATCTCTCTCTACGCGCCAGTCGCTCTCCCCGGGCAGGCGCAGCTCCGAGCCGCCGAGGGCCGGGCACACCGGGGCTCCCCGGGCTGGGGCAGCTCCCCGCAGCCCTGCGGACCATTCCCGGCTGGCGGGGAGCGGGAAGGGGAGGGACAGCCCGGCCCCGTTACCTTCTCGGCGCAGGTGACCCCCGCGATGCCGCCGCCCACCACGGCGAAGCGGCCCCGCACCGCTCCGCCCGGCCCCGCCATCGCTCCGCCCGGCCCCGCCATCGCTCCGCCCGGCACGGCCCGGCCCGGCCCCGCTGCGCCTTCCCCGGCCTACGGAGCGCGGGAGCGCCACAACTTCCTCTGCTCCGCGGGCAGCAGCGGTCCCGTGTTCCCCCGGCCCGCAGCGGCTTTTCCCCGCCCGTTCGGTGTCTCTGTCCCGGGTGGGTGCTGGCTGTGTACGGGGGTCAGACCCCGTCTGGGGCACCCATTCCGGGATCGAACCGGAATCCAGTCCAGGTTTTCCCCCACCATCCATTCCGTGTTCCGGTGAGATCCGGTCCGGGTTTTCTTCTAATCCGTATTCCGGCAAAATCCGGTCCGGATTAGAAGAAAGCCCGGACCGGATTTCCATATCCTGGCGCAATCCAGTCCAGGTTTTTCCCCATTCCGTATTCCAGGGAATCCAGTCCGGATTTTCCCCACGCCATACCCCCGGTCCGATCCCGGCACTCTGTACCAGCGATCCCTACAAATTCCATACAAACCCCTGTCAATTCCATATAAACAAACCCCTACAAATTCCATATACACCCCTGTCAATTCCATACAAACCCCTGTCAATTCCATATAAACAAACCCCTACAAATTCCATATACACCCCTGTCAATTCCATACAAACCCCTGTCAATTCCATATAAACAAACCCCTACAAATTCCATATACACCCCTGTCAATTCCATATCAACCCCTGTCAATTCCATACAAACCCCTGTCAATTCCATATAAACAAACCCCTACAAATTCCATACAAACCCCTGTCAATTCCATACAAACCCCTACAAATTCCATATACACCCCTGTCAATTCCATATCAACCCCTGTCAATTCCATATCAACCCCTGTCAATTCCATATAAACAAATCCCTGTCAATTCCATACAAACCCCTGTCAATTCCATATCAACCCCTGTCAATTCCATATAAACAAACCCCTGTCAATTCCATACAAACTCCTGTCAATTCTATATAAATAAATCTCTATCAATTCTATATCAATCCCTATCAATTCCATATAAATAAATCCCTATCAATTCCACATAAACGACTATAAATTGCATATAATCCCTATAAATTCCACTTTTCCTCATCCCCACATTTTTCCTTATTAGCCAGCTTCACATGTAATATGAACAGCAGCAAGGTGTGCTCGGTTTATTAAAAATTAGAGTGGGATTGAGTGAAATTCCTGAGGAAATCAGTGTCCAGGGGAGTCCCAGGGTGGTCAGTGAGGATGAGGAGGGTCGGGGCAAGGAAAATCTGTCTTTTCCCTGATTTAGGAGTATCAGCTAATGGGGAATTGTTATTTCCTAGTTTAAAGGGAAGGGGAAAACCTTTATGATGCCATTTTATGGGCTTGAGCTGAGGGCAAACTCCCCATTTTCATCATCAGAACCCAGGACATTCCTCTTGCTGCCCTGCAGGACTCCAAATCCTGGCAGGGGGCTCAGAGACCTTGGCACAGAGTCACAAACACCTGTGCCTTTGATTTTAGCCCATGGAAACAATTCCCAACTTTGTGTGAAGAGTTACAAGCCACAAGGGTTTCAGTAGAATGATAGTGAATGTGTCACAGGGTGAAAAAGTAGAATTTTGGGGATTTAGAATGGGGGTTCAAGAGGCAAAATGGACGAATCTGGGCATGTCCTGTCCTTCTTCTTCTTGTTCTCCATCTTCTGTGTGATGGTGGCACTTCTGGGTTGGTTTAGAGTAGAGACAGACTGTCTAACATAGGGGATAGGTATTGGAAAATTATTGTGAATAAATACATGTAGTTTTTAGTATAAAAGGCTAAGGGCGGTCAGTGTGCCATGAACCAACCTGCTGGACAGATCTCAGCAGGTCAGAGAAAGAATGGGATAGATAAGAGAAAATAAACAACCCTGAAAAGCAGAACCAAGGAATCTCTTCTTCTTCTTCTGGTCACCAGGCTGGGAGAAAAAAGGACTTTTGATCCCTCAGGAGGCATTTCAACCACAGAAACCAGAGAGGCAAGAAAAGGTGTGGTACCAGAGACACAGCAGGAGTGAGGAGTCAAGAGGAAGACTTGCATGGTGATTGTGAGAGGATAAAAGAGCACAGACCTTTGTTTGGGGTCCCTCCTCAGAGGCAGGCGTGATCCCTGATCCAGGCACCCTTTAGCAGCTCTGGCCAGAGGTGATCCCTGATCCAGGCACCCTGAGAGCTCCCACTGTCCTTTAACAGCTCTGCCTGGGTGTGAGGATTACTTCAGAGAGCTTCAGCTGTTTCTGCATTTCTGTGCTGTGAAGAAATGGCTTCATGGAACGAGAGACTCTGCTGAGGAAAACCTCAGCTTGAACTGACACCAGATCCACTGCAAACTAGTTGAGTAAGACTCGTTAACACCAGTTTAGAGCTAAGAAGGACATCATTTATTCAGGTTACAGGGGTGATAACTGCTAACTTTGTGTGCACACACAATTTTACAGCTGTGTTGCTTGCAAATTACAATTTGGATGTGTTACATGCATGTTACCACTTGGCCATTACCATAAAACCTCCCCAAGTTCCCAAACTCAGCCCTTGCTTTGGCTGTTGCTGCGTTTCTGAGCCAGATGTCTTCTCCTTCTCTTGCAGCTGTCCTTGCTGGCAGAGCAGATTTTGCATGCTTTATTTCTCAGCTGAAAGTTCACAGGCACAGGAGAAATTGAGTGAAGCCTCATGGCACAACTTCCTCCCTTTGAACCATCTCTGCTTTGGTAAGATGATTTGGTAAGTTTCAATTCAATTTTTATCTACACTCCTACACATTCTCACAAGGACACAATTGATTGTTTTGTAAACATGAGCAATAGCAAGACCAATAATAACTCCTATTACAACTGGAATTACAATGGTTTCCAGTATTTTAGCCAGCTATCCTCTCAGGGACCATCCTCCTATTCCTTGGAGAATTTTATTGAACCAATTCGTTTCAGAGGCCACATTTTGTTAAGTTGTTTTTGGAGATCTTTTATGTTTGGGATGTGTACACAACAGTGTTCTCTGTCCTGTCTCTGATAAGTAACTAACCAATAATGAGCTCGCCTTTGCAATATGTATGAGCTTCATTAACACCAATATAAATATGTGTACCTATCAATAAAGATTGAGATTTGCTGATGGCTCATATTAAGTCCCGCGTTTCTTCCACCGTTCCCAACAAAAAAGGGACCTGAAGTTCCCAGAGGCACACATGTCTTTTAAGGAGAGTAATCTCCACATGCATCAGGTGCTGTGATAATAAACATACCAACTTTACAACCTTCACAAAGTTGTGGAGGTTTTGGCTATCTCCACAAAACACATTGATGTCTCCGCACAGGTTCAGGGTTGTTGACTGAAGGCACTGTGAAGGCAAACTTTGGTTTGTCATCAGGATGCTGGGGAGAGCTTTGTGCACACCTGGCTATCTGAGAGGGGTCACGTTGACACAGTACCACTGGCTAAGCTAGAAGGAGACAAGCACAGGAGCCAGCAGTCAGTGTCCAATAACAGGCAAGGACATTGTGCCCTTGGTGCAACATTAGGAACAGGAAGAAAATCTTTAGCAGAAATGTGAAGAATAGTTTCAACAGAATAACTACAAGAATGTAGAAGTAGGTGTAGTTAGCTGATAAGTAACTAACCAATAATGAGCTCGCCTTTGCAATATGTATGAGCTTCATTAACATCAATATAAATGTGTGTACCTATCAATAAAGTTTGAGATTCGCTGATGACTCATATTAAGTACTGCGTTTCTTCCACCGTTCCCAACAAAAAAGGGACCTGAAGTTCCCAGAGGCACACATGTCTTTTAAGGAGAGTAATCTCCACATGCATCAGGTGCTGTGATAATAAACATACCAACTTTACAACCTTCACAAAGTTGTGGAATTTTTGGCTATTTCTTTAAAACACATTGATATCTCTGCACAGGTTCAGGGTTGTTGACTGAAGGCACTGTGAAGGCAAACTTTGGTTTGTCATCAGGATGCAAAGGAATTGTGAAAAAAAAAATCTTTAAATCAATGATCAAGATTTCCCACCCAGCAGGGAGCATGGTGGGTGAGGGCATACCAGACTGCAGTGCCCCCATGCTTTCCATCACTGCATTAATTTTTCAGAGGTCCTGTAACAGCCTCCATTTCCCAGATTTTTTCTCTATCAAAAAGACAGGAGTATTCCAGGGACTAGTGGAAGGCTCAGTGTGTCCTTGCTGCAGTTGCTCCTGAACCAGTTCACGAAGGGTGACCAATTTTTCTTTTGTCTGGTGCCACTGATGAACCCAAATGGGTTTGTCCACCAGCCCCTGTAAAGGCAGTGTAGAATTTCTTCTGCCCTTCAATGCAGTGGCCCCAGTTAAAAATCCATCCCACTTCTGGCTGCCAGTACACCCTGCTCCAAAATATTGTTGGGAGCTGGAGAGACATGGGGCTGAACTGCAGCTGTGTGCCCCTTTGTGTTATGATCAGCACAGAGCATTGGCTCACCAAGGTGTGTGCCACACTGTGGGAACTCAGTGCATCACTCTGGATGTCAGGAGTTACAGAGAGAACCCTCGGGGGGCTCAGAGGTCCTGGAATGCTGCAGAAGTGCCTGGTGGCTTGACTTTGACCCTTCTAGGGATGTGCCACCTGTGTATGAGGACATGGCAATCACTCGGGTTTGAATGGTGCAGGAATGATACACTTACAGGGTGAAATATATATTTTAGGGTTTTGGTACAGGGGGGTTATGGAGACAAGATGGAGGAATTGGGGTATGTCTCGTGCTTCTTCTTTCTTCTTCTTGTCATCCATCTTCTGTGGTGATGCTGGCACCTGGGGATTGGTTTGTGGTGAAGTGCACTTGCTAACAAGGATGGAAGGTATTGGGGATAAAAGGTAAATATGATATACGTAGTTTTTACTATAAAAAGACACCACCCTGTGGGTGGTCAGAGTGCCCTTGGCTGCCTTGCTGGTCAGAAAGAAAATTGTGTAGATAAGAAATAATAAACAATCTGAAGACTGAAATGCTGAAGAGTCCAGGCTCATTCTTTGAAACATGGGCTCCCCCAGAACCATCCTACACGTGTCTGGACAGAGACAGACACCCGACTGGCCACCACAGCACCCAATCCTTTGATGGCCAAACCCATGGGAGCCAAAGGCCACACAGGAGGCCATGCAGAGAGGGAGAGGACTGTCACATCAGCTCCTGTGTCAAGCAAACCTTGGAGCTGGATCTGAGGTGGGCTGGCACCCAGTAGAATCAGGGTACATGTCATCTGTGGTGGCTGAGCAGAAGCATCTGCAGAGCAGAACACTTGTGGCAGTCCTGTGGATTTGAAACCACCATTCCCACAAATCTGCTGGCCAGTCCTGGGGACAGATGACTGAAAAGGCACAAGTTGAGCAATATGAGTCCCTGCTGGAATAGTGACAGGGGGATGTGCATGAAAACCACAGCACAAATTTGACCTGAAAAGTCAGAGTCAGTGACTCCTGGGTGCACAAAGATTCCTTAGTGGGTGACACTATATCTTCCCACAAGCAGTGCACCCAGTCCTTGTCCCAAAGGTCTGAACACATCCAAAGAAAAATTATATTCACTACAGGATTCTAAGAAAACTGTTGGTGGTACGTGCATCCACACTGGTGGAGCCCTGGGTGATGCCTCTGAGCTGGCTGGGCAGGCCTGAGCAAGCACCATGCTCTGAGGAATCACTTGTGCCAGGGCACAATTCCCCTGTGCTCATTGTCCTGTTCCCGGGTCTGCCAAAGGCTGGCCATTGGCATGAAATTTAGCCTTGCATTCCTCAGCACAATGGCCTGGCCTAAGGCATCTAGCACACAAGAAGGAGGCAGCCGGCCATGCTGGGTTGCACGTTCCTTGCCTGCCCTTGCCCTTATTTTTGCTCTTGTGTTGTCCACCCCCGAAGGGTGTCTGGCCTGGCTGTAAGGGAGCCTTCAGAGCAGGCACCGTGTGGCCTACAGAACCTACCCAGGCACATGCATTGACCATGTCTACCAGTGATGGGCAGCCTGGAAGAGCAGCTATGATCCTCCTGCACTCACTGTTCGCATTGCACCGGGCTAACTGCTGGCATAACCTCTGCCTTAGGGCATCATCCTCAATCTGCTTCTCAAGGGCGTCAGCAAGCTTCTGGACAAATGGCAGAAAACGTTCATCTTCTCCCTGAGTTATTGCTGCAAATGCTGGCCCGGGGCAGGCCAATTCAATGGTTCTTAACAACGCACGAAATCCTGCCCTTTGACTCTGCTCAAGAACGGCAGAGTCCCAGGTAGCCCCAAAATTAGGACTGTAAGAGGCCTGTTCTCCAAGGAGAACCTCCACCCTCACCTGAAACTTAGGATCTCTCTGAGGCAAAAGCTTGTTGCCTGCTGCAGCCTTTTCAGCAGCCTCCCTCCAGTACTTCAAAAAAACATCAAATAGCACGGGCTCGAACAGTACCTGAGCGATACGTCTGATATCAGATGGAAAAAGCAGGCCTGAGTTCAGCACTCTGAGAGTCTGCAAAACTTGTGCAGAGCCAAGGCCATATTCTTCAACATCATGCAGCAAATCTCGGACCACCTCCCAGTCAATCACATTATGCCTGGCAGCACGCACTGAATTTGAGACAGCTTTAGAGGAACACGAGGGGGCAGCTGGCGGGGCCTGTGACGTTGGCTGGACCAAATACTTGAGGGCAGGTGCTGCTGATGGACGTGGCTGGGACATCTCTGCAGGCTCCGTGGCTGAGGACACAGGAGCTGATGGAGTGACCAGCGTGGCTGTGACAGCGGCTGATGGTGGGGATGGCTCCGTCCTCACCCGCGGTGTTGGTGGTGGATCTTGAGTCAGGAACTGCAGCTCCTGCCTCCCGTGAGAGAGTCGGTCCCTGGCGTGCTGGGGAGGTGAAGGTGAGGCTTGGCAGGGTCAAGTGGCTTTTGGGGCAGTGCTAGGAGGTCCCCGTGCTCCCTGACAAAAAAAGATGGGCATCACCAGCAGGAAAACTTATCTAGTTTTCTGGCTCTCTGACCAGGCTATCACATCCACATAAAATGCAATTGTCTGGTGAATTCTAAAGTATTTGGTGCACAAAACCGTTTGGTTTTAGCTGCAAAAGTTAAAACAAGGGTTTTGATGTGGGGATCAGGGTTCCTTCTAAATTGATACCAAATCTTATAATTGCCTGGGTGAATTGTGAATTTTGCAGCTGTGGTTTTGTGGGGTTGAAGTCCCCCCTTGTGCCTTTTTGTGTGGTTTGTATGGACCTGCCAGAATTGGCATGTCTGAGTCCTGAAGCCAATTCTGCAGCTCTTGCCTCGTGGGATTCAGTCCCCTGTGTGCTGTTTAAGTCTCAACTGTGGGTAAAAGAGAGGAAAAAAAAAAGGAATTGCATGATTGAGTGCTGCAGGTTGTACTGTGAGTTTGTTCCTTAGGAGCATATGTGTCTGCATGTGAGTAGGAATAGGTTGTGTGTGTTTAGTCTCACCAGTATATAAAAATTGGAAGAGGAACGCCTGTTATATAAAAGAACTTTTGTTGAAAAATTGTTTGTCTTAGGTTGCAATGCAAGATGTAACCAAAAGCATGTATGCTGTTACCATCTGTTAAAACCAGGTGGGGCAGGGTTCTTTATCTCTTCCAGGACTCATCCCTGATAACTCCCTCTGGGGGGTTATCTTCTGCCAATGGGCCATTAAGTGTCCCTGCACGGCTGATCAAATTCCATCATCCCATTGTGAGATGCTCTGCCCAGGGGGAGGAGCCAGGCATTCCAAACTGGATATAATGTGAAGTTTGGAACACCACAGGCATCCTTTTCCACTGGGTTTCTACAGGCCCATCTCCAGCACCACTGGACCTCCAGAGTAAAACTCCATCCTTCTCCAGGATCCCTGCTCCACCAGGACCACAGCTGTCACTGCAGGAGGGCTGAGCCACCGTTTAATGGGACTGCTGCCACCACCCTGACCCACAGGGTGCCAGGTTGTGTTCTGACTCGGTCAGTGCTTCTTGTACTGCTGCATTTTATTTTAATTTTCCTAGTAAAGCCTGTTATTCCTATTCTAAATCTCTTCCTCAGAACATGGCAGTGCTGCTGGAGACCACGGTGGGTGACCTGGTCATCGACCTGTACACGGAGGAGCGGCCCCGGGCATGTCTGAATTTCCTGAAGCTCTGCAAGGTCAAGTACTACAACTATTGTCTTGTTTATAATATCCAGCAGGATTTTATTATACAAACTGGTGACCCCACAGGAACTGGCCGTGGAGGGGAATCCATATTTTGTCAACTGTATGGCGATCAAGCCAGATTTTTTGAGGCAGAAAAGGTGCCCAGAATCAGGCACAAGAAGAAGGGAACTGTGTCAATGGTGAACAATGGAAGTGATCAGCATGGATCACAGTTCCTCATTACCACAGGGGAAAACCTGGATTACCTTGATGGTGTACATACAGTATTTGGAGAAGTGACAGAAGGCATGGATGTATTGAAGACAATTAATGAAACCTTTGTAGATAAGGATTTTATCCCATATCAGGATATCAGGATAAATCATACAGTAATTTTAGAAGATCCCTTTGATGATCCTCCTGGCCTGTGTGTTCCTGATCGCTCACCAGAACCTACAAAGGAACAGCTCGACAGTGGCAGAATAGGAGCAGATGAAGAAATTGATGACATGAAAGGACGGCCTGCAGATGAAATAGAAGAAGTTCAGGCTGAAAAAGAAGCAAAAACTCGTGCTATTCTTCTGGAAATGCTGGGAGACTTACCAGATGCAGACATCAAGCCACCCGAAAATGTGCTGTTTGTTTGTAAATTGAACCCTGTGACCACAGGGGAAGACCTGGAGATAATATTTTCACGATTTGGTCCCATTAAAAGTTGTGAAGTGATCCGAGACTGCAAGAGTGGTGAATCTCTCTGTTATGCTTTCATTGAGTTTGAAAAGGAGGAAGACTGTGAGAAAGCCTACTTCAGAATGGACAATGTGCTGATTGATGACAGACGGATACATGTGGATTTTAGCCAGTCTGTTGCAAAGGTTAAATGGAAGGGAAAAGGTGAGTGCTATACCAAGGAGGATTTCAAGGACTATGAGAAGGAATGTGACAAAACTTCTAAATTTGTTCTGAAAGAAAAAGTAAAACCAAAGCGAGATGCCAAGTATGACCTCGTGCTGGATGAGGATACAGAGGAGTCTCACACAAGTCAGTCACACCTGGCTAGAAAACAGAAGAAGAAGAAGAAGAAGAAGCACCACTCTGAAGAAGATGAGAAGAGGACCAAAAAATCTAAGGAGTCTGACCAAAAGCATGAAGAACATTGTAGGGAGAGGACCAGTAGTGAAAAGAGAGACAGGCACTGGAGTTGCAGCCATTACAAGGAGAGAGATTCCACTTACAGTGGACAAAAACACAAGTACAGATGAAGGAAAAAGCAGAGGGGAACTAAAATAATAAATTTAACTTTTTTCTTAAAAAAAAAAAAAAGGAGCAGAGCTGCAGCAGCAGCCAAGCCTCAGTTGGTAGGAAGAAACTTTCTCTAGTTATTTTAAGTTGTTTCCTAAGGTTCTGTCTGTTAAATCACCATTCATGGGAAGGAGATGTGTGTTGTTACCAGTTACTGTGTGTTTTGATCTGTCTCCTGTTCAGGGGGAGATAAGCTCTTGTGAAGTCCCATTCCTCACTGATATTAATAAAGGTTTGCTTGTAGGTACTTAGGGAAAGCTTCACAGTCAAGGCTTAGGCCTTGGTCATGTCCTGGCCCTGGCCTGTTGGGAATGATGCCATCAGACCCAGGGGATTGTACTAAAAATGTAATCAGGTCACTCTGACCTGCTGATTTTGTCTTGTAAAAGCTGGACCCCTTTTGAGGTAAAGTTGTAAACCTTTCCTGGGAAAGGTTCTCCTGGTCCTCTGGAGAAAATGGGGAGGATCCTCTCCCCTGATGGAGAGGGTCCTGCTGGAAGCTGCCAGACACCTGAGCAATGTGTGATCACCCCATCAAGGACATTAGGAAAGCATGTTGCTGGTGTGGCAACGTGTGATAGGTCCCTTAGAGTAAAACACCATATAAGGAAATACTATGTCTTGAAGAAGTGTATAAAATGTCTTGTTCCTCTGAATAAACATCTCAGTATCACTGTGGGTCTGAGTCTGTTCCTTGGTCATTACATACATGCACACACTAGTAAAGAGCTGTTATTCCTTTTCCCATATCTTTGCCTGAAAGCCCCTTAATTTCAAAATCATAACAATTCAGAGGGAAGGGGGTGTGGTGGTTTTGGTTTGCCAACTGGATTTGACAGCCCCTGGGCAAGACAGCTCAGCAGCTTGTGGCAGGAGCAGCTCTCAGAGCGTGGTGGTGAGCAAGGCCCAGCCCTGGCAGGCTGTGCAGCTAAACCTTCATGGTCACAGCAAGAACAAAAGCTCCCAAAAAAGACGTTCAGCGATGTCAACATCAACATTTCCAGCTAATGAACTTGATCCCACCTAAACAACATGATTCCTGAGTCTCAGCTATTTGGACTTTATAATAATGGTCGATTATTTCTATTGGACATTATCTTTTGTCTTCCCATGCCACAAAACCCTGTATCAGTGACATGATTGGATTTAATGAATTTTGTGGATTGTCATTGGTCTTTTTTGTATTTTATCCCATATCTAATAGATAGCCAGTAACAGCCTTAATAAGATGCAAACTGTTTGAAAACCAGAACAAAAGAGAGATAGACAAATTATAATTTCTCTATCTCTCTGTGACAGAGAGATAGACAAATTATAAAAGAAAGGCCTCATAAAATCAGGCCTTGCTTTGCTAAATTATCTGGCCTGTCACTTCTAAGAGGAGCTAAGTAGTGTGCAAGCTCCCATGTGAAAACATCTTGAGAATGAGCATTTGTTAACATAACAATCTATTCCTAGGGTGAAAAACAGGTGGTTGGTCAGAGACTGGAAAGATTGATGTCCAGGCTGATGGCCTTATGAGAGTTGAAATGTTGTATCTGAGTCTCAATATGTATGCAATTGAGTTTGTAGTTTAGATTGTGCTGTTCTGAAAGCAGTAAATAAAAAGGAATTGTTTTATTTCCTGGGAACATTGTGGCATACTGTATGCCAACAAACTGCAGCATTTTATATTCTTCATGTTTATAGTCATCCCAACTTGCCTGGGTTCATTGTAGAGGGAAATGGCTGTGCAGATAGCCCTGACGTGGGCTGCCCTGGTACCAGATCATTGCACCAGGCAATTCAGCCACATCCATCAATTTTTCCATCAAGGGGCTCATGCCCTACGACATCAACTCCATCTCACACCTGCAGCAGCACAGGACATCATTGCCTCGTGCTCTGAGTCTCAGCAGCCTGTCACCATGACCCAGGATGGATCAGACCCCAGAGGGCTGCAAGCTCTTCAGCTATGACAGTCTGACATTACTCATGTGTCAGAATTTGGTCTGACACCAAATATGTACCTTCCTCTGTGGACACCTACTCTAAGGCCTGTTGGGCCTCTGTGGTGTGGACACACAGATAAGAGGAAGAAATTTTTTTAGATTGAGGGTGGTGAAACCCTGGAACAGCTTACCCAGAGAGGCTGTTCATGGTCAATCTGTCCAGCCAGGACAGGTAATTTTTGCAGTAGCACGATGGTCATGTGGCCAGGACACAGAGGTTATTCTCTCCCACCTTACATCATTGCAGGGGGAAGGAGGACAAGGGGTCATTTCTGCTCAAATAAGCACAGCAGAGAGAATGTGGTGGCCCTGGTTCCAAGCCAAGGGGAGCAGGTTCAATGTGAATAATTTCCCCCCCCAAAGGCCAGAATGAACAGGGGATGGGCAAGAGGTTGGTAGGAAACACATCCAGGACAGCTGACCCTAACAGTCCAAAGGGATATTCCCAGAGTCACAGAAAGGCTGAGGTTGGAAGGGACCTCCAGAGATCTGTGAGGACTCAGAGAGCACAATTGCCTGTCCCAAACACTGCCAAGATCACAGTGGGAGGAACTTGCCATAGGATGAACCACATGGGAACTCGAGATAAGCACAGAGAGAGAAATTGTGACAGAAAGTCCTCATTCCAGGCCTGGCAGAGGTGAGATCTGGTTATCACAGGCAAACAACACCGAATATATAATCCAAATGAAATTCATTGCCTCTGATATTAACATGCAATTAACAGCATATTAACAAAGCAATTTTGATTCCTCTCTGTGGCCTTCAAAAGGCCATCATGATGAACAAAGAGTTCCCCTTGTGTGGAAATAGATACAGGGTAAAGTACAACAGGCATTATGCTGATCAGGGGCTTTCTGTACCCCAATACACAAATGCTTTAGAAAAAATTGTAATTCCACCTCCTGTCTCTCACCCCACACTGGGTGCCAAAGATATGCTGGTTTCTAAGTAAACTGGTGGGAGAATCAGCCCCACTCAATGACACTGAGAGAGATTTCAGGCTGGAGTTACCTGTGTCAGACTGGGAAAGGTGATCTCTTCTGAGACACCTTGGGAGCTTGGTATGTGTGCAGGGGTGGGTCACACCTTGCTCTGGTGAGGTGCTGCCCTGTCCCCATGCACAGCAGTCCACAGACAGGCTGAGAGAGTTGGGGGTCTCTGGGGAGACCTTGCAGCAGCCTTCCAGTGTGTTAAAGGAACCAACAAGAAGGTTGGAGAGGGATTTTTTGTCAGGGCATGTACTGACAGGACAAGGGTAAATGACCTTAAGCAGAAGTTGTACAACAGTGGGCTGGAACTAGGCAATCTTTAAGGTCCCTTCCAACCCTAATCATTCCATGATTCTATTAAAAAATATGTAAATATAAAGCGTATCTGGGCATAAATAAAATACATATACAATGTAAAGTTGTGCACTGACCAATCCCAGAAGGGAACAGAGGGCACTCAGGTGCAATGCACAAACATGAGGGGTATAAAAGGTTGGGCTAAAGAACAAGAAGGGCAGATGCTTGAAGCCTTCTGAAGTGGAATGATGTTACTGTGTGTGGGTTGAAGCTTTCTGAGGTGGAATGATGTTACTCTGTGCAGATTGAAGCTTTCTGAAGTGGAATGATGTTACTCTGTATGGATTGCAGCTTTCTGAGGTGGAATGATGTTACTCTGTATGGGTTGAAGCTTTCTGAAGTGGAATGATGTTACTCTGTATGGGTTGAAGCTTTCTGAGGTGGAATGATGTTACTCTGTATGGGTTGAAGCTTTCTGAAGTGGAATGATGTTACTCTGTACGGATTGAAGCCTTCTGAGGTGGAATGATGTTACTCTGTATGGGTTGAAGCTTTCTGAAGTGGAATGATGTTACTCTGTACGGATTGAAGCCTTCTGAGGTGGAATGATGTTACTCTGTATGGGTTGAAGCTTTCTGACCGTGACACTCCGTGTGTCGTGGCTGTCTCAACAGAATCACAGAATCTCAGTATTCTAGATTGGAAGAGACCTTTAAGGTCATCGAGTCCAGCCCATGTTCTAACACCTCAACCAGATCATGGCACCAAGGGCCACATCCAGTCTTTCTTTAAACACATCGAGGGACGGTGACTCCACCACCTCCCTGGGTAGGTGATTCCAGTATTTGACCACTCTTTCTGTGAAACACTTCCTCCTTCATTCTAGCCTGTATCTCCCTTGGTGCAGCTTGAGGCTGTGTCCTCTTGTTCTGTCTGTTGTTGCCCGGAGAAAGAGACCAACCCCCAGCTCACCACAACCACAACACACACATTTATACCCACTGTCTTGTACCCTATAAACAGTGCTCCAAAATGGGATTTTTGAGCCCTTCTGGACTGCAGAGGCTGTGACCAGCAACCTCCCTCTGAGTGGGGCCTGTCAGTGAGTGAACTCTCAAGTTTACTCATCTCAGAGAATCCCTGATGAATCCTTGGCTGAAAGCCCCATTCCTCGAGGCTCAACCCTTGGTTTGTGGAGAAGATGCAAAGGCATCTGAAGTGAGTATTTCCCTGCCTTTGAGGGGAGTTTTTTGCAGGTACCTTGAACAGACTCTTTATGTCTGTGTGCATGCAAGTGTGCCTATGCTATAGTAAATGTGGGAGAAATGCTTGTCACAGCTACAGCTGCTCTGAAGCTGCACAGGTAAATCTGGCCATAACAGAAACCCAAATTGGCTAGCCTAGTTTGTAAACCAGTCCCCAGGTGAGGCAACGATAGGTTCTCCTGCTGGAAAATATATAAATTTAAAAAATTTTTATATAACTTCAACCAGGGTTGTTCACCTTTGCCCTGGGGGAAGAGAACTGAAGCTTCTTTCCAGGGCCCTGTTTATCTGTGTGAGGCCTGATGAACTCAGCTTATAACAGACTGGGAATAGCCCCAAAGAGATAAAGGCCATCAACAGAACATCAGCAGCGATCTAGGAACATCTACCCCAGACTCTGCCTGTGGCACAGTTGGAGAAACCTGATAACAAAAATCAAGAAATGAAAATCTAATAACAACAGAAGGAAAGAAATCCGGATCCAATAGGACACCAAATATAAGAACTTTGCAACCTGGGACTAATGAATGCTGACTGAATTAATTTCTATGAGTTTTGACTATGTAAAACATCTGAAAAATCTTGTAAAAGTGGTGTGTGATGGAATGATTCTCTCTGCACATCTGGGCTATGTGTGTGGATGAGATACTTTCTGTGGTACATCCTGGCCAGAACAATATCCTGGCTAGATAATAAAATAATGCCTTGACTTTCTAACTTAAAAAATGTTGGAGGGCGCCTTAGGTTGCAGTGTAAGATGTAACCAAAAGCATGTATGCTGTTACCATCTGTTAAAACCAGGTGGGGTGGTTTTCTTTATCTCTTCCCGGATCCATCCTCCCTATGGGGGGTTATCTTCTGCTAATGAGCCATTAAGTGTCCCTGGGTGGCTGATCAAATTCCATCATCCCATTGTGAGATGCTCTGCCCAGGGGGAGGAGCCAGGCATTCCAAAGTGGATATAATGTGAAGTTTGGAGCACCACAGGCAGCTTTTTCTGCTGGATTCCCAGAGGAAAGAGGAAGACCAGGCCCATCTCCAGCATCGCTGGACCTCCAGAGTAAAACTCCATCCTTGTACAGCATCCCTGCTCCACCAGGACCACAGCTGGCACTGCAGGAGGGCTGAGCCACCGTTTAATGGGACTGCTGCCACCCCCTGACCCACAGGGGGTCAGGTCTATTCTGACTCTGGCAGTGTTTTTGTACGGCTTCATTTTATTTTAAATTGTAGTTGTGACTTGGGATCTCCCACTGGTTTGCTTTCAAACCAGCACAGAGGGTTTTTGTTTTTCCTGCAGTTGTGGTTCCAAAATTCTTAAGCACTTAAATGTTTTAAAGTAAAATAGGGCTGTAGGTAAATCACTATTTAGTAATTGGCTGCTGCCATTTCCAGAGGGGGCAGGATCAGGACAGGACTGGTGTCATGGGGAAGTCAGATTTCCTCAGCCCCAAGGCCATCTCCAGCCGAATCAAATCCCAGGGGCTGCAGAGGCTGCGCTGGTACTGCCAGATGTGCCAGAAGCAGTGCCGGGATGAGAACGGCTTCAGGTGCCACTGCACGGCCCAGTGCCACCAGAGGCAGCTGCTGCTGGCTGCTGAGAACCCCCGGCAGTTCCTGGGTAACTTCTCCCAGGAATTCTGCAGGGATTTCCTGGAGCTGCTCAGGAGGCGGTTTGGGGCACGGAGAGTGCACAGCAGTGTTGTGTACAGTGAGTACATCGGCCATCAGGAGCACACCCACATGAATGCCACCCAGTGGGACACCCTGGCTGGCTTCACCAGCTGGCTGGGGAGAGAGGGGCTCTGCAGGGTTGATGAGACCCCCAAGGGCTGCTACATCCAGTACATCAACCCAGAGACTGTTCACAGGCAGCAGGAACAGGAGAGGAAGAAGAAGCAGGACCTTGATGATGAAGTAAAAGCTGCTAAATTAGTTGAACGACAAGTTAGAAGAGGTTTGGAAGGGAAAGAATTGGAAATGTCAGTCTATACTGAATTGAACAGAGAAAACAAAGATGAAAATTTACATTTAAATTAAAGAAAGGAGCAAGTACTTCAGTTGCAGCATCTTCTCAAACGAGTGTCCTTGCACTGAAGATGGTGGAGGGTGGAGTTAAAAGAACAGGAGCAGCTCATTGCTCTGGTCAGCCCAAAAAGAAAATTAAGAAATCTGCTCTTGATGAGATCATGGAGCTTGAAGAGGAGAAGAAAAGAACATCTCGAACAGACTACTGGCTACAGCCTGACATCATTGTGAAAATTGTGACAAAAAAGCTCGAAGGGAGGTACCACAAGAAGAAGGCAGTTGTTAAGGAAGTGATTGACAAATACACGGCAGTGGTGAAGGTGGTTGACTCTGGGGACAAACTGAAGCTCAATCAGACACATCTAGAAACTGTAATACCTGCACCAGGCAAGAGAGTGCTGGTGTTAAACGGGGGGTACAGGGGAAATGAAGGCATTTTGGAGTCCATCAATGAGAAGAGGTTTTCAGTGACAATAACCATCGACTCAGGACCTTTAAAAGGGTGCAGAGTTGAAGATATCCTGTATGAAGATGTTTCCAAACTCGCCTGAGGTGCTAAATCCTGCATCAGAGAAGATCTGAGCTCTCAAAGCCTTCTTCCTGACATCTTTCAGGCAGACACAATGCTCTGTGGAATAGTAAATCCTAAATGAGTCCTTTGCTAACTTGTTACGTTTAAGTTATAAATTAAGCTCAGTGCTGTTAAGTTTAAGGTGCTGTGAAGTTTAAATGTTGTAAAGTGCTATTGAACCTTTAGTTCATACTTCTTTTTATCCTTACCCCTTTACCCTTTGTCACACCCCCCTCCTACACCCCCTACCTCCATGTAAATAGTTTTCAGTTTGTTTTGGTTTGGGTTGATTGACTCTGCATTTTTGTTTCTTGCTTTTCCTTGGTGTGCCTTCACCATCTAATAAATAATAGAGTGAATCTTGCAAACAATGTTATAATTGTCAATATAAGTATTGGCTTTCACATTTATGTATTTGTTTTTGCAAGTTATTATTGATCAAAATTATTTTAAGATAGTACTATTTGTAACCCATTTTAATTACTTTAACATAGTATAAAATAGTTTTTGACAGTTTTTTCTGTCAGCTTTTGCAGCCAATGTTCTGGCCATGGGTAATTTATAAATAGTACTATGATAAATATATTATAGCTTAGACCTTTGCATAATATGAAAATAGAAACTGTGTACTGTTAAATATTTTTAACTAACTCAAAGTTGTGAAATAGCTATGTTGATTCAATTTACTTGTGGATTATCTTATCTGAATGATGAGATAACAGTGACAATAATCAGGACACCAAGAAAAAGATTTACTGCTGACTCTCCAGTTTTCAGGAACTGTCAGAACACCAGAATGGAACCTCGAGAAGAAGTAGAATACATAGATTTGATCCACAGGATGGCCTGCAGACAAGTCAAAGGTAAAACAAAGCAACAGAATTCCCAGAATATGTAAAACCACAGGAATGTTTGAATACCTGTAACCTCATTCATATGAATTTAACCAATGTAATTAAAAATATATAATAAAATTCTTTTAAGCTAACAGTGTGCTTTTGGCAGCACCCAAGCACCCCAGCACTACGTATTGTCCTTTTTATCCATTATTAAACTATTACAAATTTTAAAGAGTGAGCGTTGTTTCTCACAATCAATTAGGAGTTAATTGCACATGATAAAATGTGCACTGATGAAACAGGCATGGAAAAGGAGAGCTGTTAAAGGAAGCAGCAGTCACACCCAGCTCAGGACACATTCCTGCATTTGCCATCACAGACAGGGTGGGTTATACACGTCCCCAACACCAGCTGCTGCTCATCTGCAGCCTGGGCATGGCCTGGCAGGGTGCCAGATTTTTTTAATTTATTTTAACTTTTAAAAAGTTTTACTTCAGCTTCTAGCCCCTGTCCTGCTGCAGGTTCACTCCCAAATTTTACTCTCTTGCATGCCACAGCTCACCCCGTTTCTCACAGGCCTAGCAGGGCTGTGCCATGGAATAGAGATGACATTGTTGAGAGAGAGAATGAGCTAGAAACAAGTTCCAAAAGATGGCCTTGCAAAAAGACCAGATATTTTGGAGAATTAGAACTTTGAAGGATGCATTGTAGCAAGAAAGTTTCAAAAGATGGCCTTGCAAAAAGACCAGATATTTTGGAGAATTAGAACTTTGAAAGATGCACTGTAGCAAGACCCATGGGATAAAAAAAATAGATTATTTGGGTTAGAAGTGCTATCAAAAGCTAATAGGCTGAAAAACATTGATAAGCTATTGTACCCAGGAAATAGGGTGGCTTCTGATAGAATGGTGTTGAGTGTTATGTCTCACCCTTCTACGAGACTGATAATGGAATAAAGCCTTTTAAAATGTTTGGAGCTGGGATTTTCCAGCACAGCACCCTCATGTCTCCCACAGCCAGCAGGGTTTGAGTGGGTGATGCCCTTGAGAGGAGAGCTAATGCCATCACAAACAATTCACGGGTGAAGCTATGGCTGTTAATGGCCTTGGAATGGGTCTGAGTGGCTCTAGTGCAGCGGGTTTGTGGCAGAGCTTGGTCCTGAAGCAGATAAGGGTGTGCACAAGCCTGAATTTCCCAACTTCGGGGTGAAATGACAGGTTCAAGGGGGCATATGTGGCACATGGTTTGGGTGGGCTGTACCTTCCTTACACCTCAGCAATGGGGAAAGGAAGAGGGCAGCATGAGGCCGGGACTGTAGGATTAAAGGAGGCTGTGCCCTCCAAAACCTTGCCCCAGTGGCCTCTCTCCCTTTATTTAAATAAAGTTACAGAACTCCTCTGACTTCTTTTTGAACATAAATCTCTGGATTTTGTGGATTTTCCTGATTTTTCCTGACACCCTGAAGGACTATTTTCCCTAGGCCTAGTTTTTACTATCAAGCACTGAATCAGGCATTTCTCACCAGTGCCAATCATCACCCACGATAAATTGGGCAGCCTTTTGGCTGCGAGAAACTTCTCAATAAAATTTTTCTGCTTCCCCCCTGCCCGCCACCCGCAGGTTAATATTCATCCCTTCATTCTTGGTGCAATGGTCACGTATTTCCACCCCTCAGGGTCTGGACACCCTGGAGGGATGAGCTGCAGGAGAGGCAGAGCCCACTGCCATATTCCAGCACCAGCCATCCCGGAATGGGGCCGCTCATCCCCTGCCCATTGCAGCGCAGCCGGGAGAGGCTGGGAGGCTGAAGAGGCGCCTCCCCACTCCCAAACCCACCCTCCTTTCCCATCCCTTTCCCTTAGGGACCGCCGTGTCCCCGCAGCAGCGCTCTGCGAGCGGCGCGGGGCGATGGGCGCGTCCCGCCCCGCTCCCCCCGGACAGCCCCATGGAGGGGGCACCGCCGGGCCGGGAGCTTCCCAAGCCAGGGCAGCGGCTCCCGGCCGGGGGGATGGAGCCGGGCCGAGTTGGGTCAGCGCCGCTGCCGCCAGGGCCGCCCTGAGCCGGGGCTGCGGTGTCACCGTCCCCAGCCACGGGGACAGCCCGGGGACAGCCCCTGCATCAAAGTCCCAGCCCGCCCGGGCCCCCTGCCCGCTCCGGAGCGGCGATTGCAGGGGGATCCCTGTGCCCTATCCCGCTCCGGAGCGCTGTTCCCAGGAGATTCTTCCCTGTCCCGCTCTGGAGCGCAGTTTTCAGGCGATACCTCCCCGTGCCCACTCCGGAGCGCTCTTTCCAGAGGGATCCTTCCCTTCCCTGTGCCCGCCCCGAGCGCTGTTCCCAGATGATGCCACCCTGTCCCGCTCCGGAGCGGCGATTGCAGGGGGATCCCTCCCTGTGTCCCTGCCCGCTCCGGATCGCTGTTTCCAGGTGATCCCTCGCTATCCCGCTCCGGAGCGCTGCTCCCAGGGGATCCCTCCCCGTACAGCTCCGGAGCGGCGATTCTTAGGGATCCCTCCTTGTCCCACTCCGGAGCGCTCTTTCCAGAGGGATCCTTCCCTGTGCCCGCTCCAGAGCGGCGATTCCAGGGGATCCCTCCCTATCCCGCTCCGGAGTGCTATTTCCAGGTGATCCGTGTGCCCTTCCCACTCCGGAGCGCTGTTCCCAGGGGATCCCTCCCTGTCCCGCTCCGGAGCTGTTCCCAAGGGATCCCCCTGTGCCCTATCCCGCTCCGGAGCGCCGATTCCAGGGGATCCCTGTGCCCTATCCCGCTCCGGAGCTGTTCCCAAGGGATCCCCCTGTGCCCTATCCCGCTCCGCAGCGCTGTTCCCAGGGGATCCAGCCTGCAGCGGGCCGGGAGGGATGCCTGGAGCTATAGCCCTCGCACGGGCTGCAGAGTCGAGCAAACCCCCATGGGCAGAGCTAGGAGGGGAGAACCGCGGATGATCTTACGGCTCTGCGAGAGCTGGGAACGCCGGGCGGGAGCTGGGATGCCGGGCTGGAGATGGGATGCCGGGAGGGAGCTGGGATGCCGGGAGGGAGCTGGGATGCCGGGCTGGAGCTGGGATGCCGGGAGGGAGCTGGGATGCCGGGAGGGAGCTGGGGTGCCGGGCCGGAGCTGGGGTGCCGGGCCGGAGCTGGGATGCCGAGCGGGAGCTGGGATGCCGGGAGGGAGCTGGGATGCCGGGAGGGAGCTGGGATGCTGGGCCGGAGCTGGGATGCCGGGAGGGAGCTGGGATGCCGGGCGGGAGCTGGGATGCTGGGCCGGAGATGGGATGCCGGGAGGGAGCTGGGATGCCCGGAGGGAGCTGGGATGCCGGGAGGGAGCTGGGATGCCGGGCCGGAGCTGGGATGCCGGGCCGGAGCTGGGATGCCGGACCGGAGCTGGGATGCCGGGCCGGAGCTGGGGTGCCGGGCCGGAGCTGGGATGCCGAGCGGGAGCTGGGATGCCGGGAGGGAGCTGGGATGCCGGGAGGGAGCTGGGATGCCGGGCCGGAGATGGGATGCCGGGAGGGAGCTGGGATACCGGGAAGGAGCTGGGATGCCGGGAGGGAGCTGGGATGCCGGGCTGGAGATGGGATGCCGGGAGGGAGCTGGGATGCCGGGCCGGAGCTGGGATGCCCGGAGGGAGCTGGGATGCCGGGCTGGAGATGGGATGCCGGGAGCTGGGATGCCGGACGGGAGCTGGGATGCCGGGAGGGAGCTGGGATGCCGGGCTGGAGATGGGATACCGGGAGCGAGCTGGGATGCCGGGAGGGAGCTGGGATGCCGGGCCAGAGCTGGGATGCCGGGAGGGAGCTGGGATGCCGGGAGGGAGCTGGGATGCCGGGAGGGAGCTGGGATGCCCGGAGGGAGCTGGGATGCCGGGAGGGAGCTGGGATGCCGGGCCAGAGCTGGGATGCCGGGCCGGAGCTGGGATGCCGGGAGGGAGCTGGGATGCCGGGAGGGAGCTGGGATGCCCGGAGGGAGCTGGGATGCCGGGAGGGAGCTGGGATGCCGGGAGGGAGCTGGGATGCCGGGCGGGAGCTGGGATGCCGGGAGGGAGCTGGGATGCCGGGAGGGAGCTGGGATGCCGGGAGGGAGCTGGGATGCCAAGCAGGAGCTGGGATGCCCGGAGGGAGCTGGGATGCCGGGAGGGAGCTGGGATGCCTGGAAGGAGCTGGGATGCCAGGAGGGAGCTGGGATGCCGGGAGGGAGCTGGGATGCCGGGAGGGAGCTGGGATGCCGGGAGGGAGCTGGGATGCCAAGCAGGAGCTGGGATGCCGGGCGGGATGCCGGGCGATGCGGGGTCCGGGTGCCGTGGAGCCGGGGTGCAGCGCGCTGTTCTGCTCTGCTCGGTGGAAGGGGCACCCGGCGCCGCGGTCTTTGGGGCTCTTATAGGGTTCTCCTGGCTGAAAACATCTCTATAATCACTTGTACTGTCAAACAAAGAGATGTTCTCATGAGAACTTGCTGCAGAGTGAGATAAAGGCAAGGCCGTGCAGGTGGTGTAATCGCCTGTGCTGAGTGGGAGCTGACAACAGACTCCTCTCCACATTTTCTACATTTTCGAGCTGCAATTCATCCTGAGGCCAAGGGATGTGTGCAGGATGGAGAAGACCAGGCTGTGCCCACACCTGAACCTGCCGAGCCAGGACAGCTGCTCTGTGCAGTGCTGATCCTAAATGTTCACTAGGCTGCTTGGAAATGCCCCTACAGCATGCTCATGCATTCTATTGTCATTTCAGTGCATTCAAAAGCAGGGTTTAGCTGCTTTCGGTGTATTCTTCAATAAGATATCCAGAGATTAGTATGTTTCCTTTCTTTCTGCAATGATTACCACTAGGATTTTCCCTCTAGAAACATTTGTGTGCCAAGCATTGTAATTTTGACACATTGGACTTGAAAATAAATTAATGCCTAGTTAAATACCAGCTAAATGAATGTTTTGTGCTGTCATAATATTTTTGTTAGTTGAAACTACAGCAGTGAGCAAAAACATTCAGGAGTTTGCCAGTGAAAATATGTTGACTGGGTTCTGCTTTCATTTCTGTGAGTGCGAGTAAACATTATTACCATGGATCTGTGAAAAGTTTATTTTGCTTTGGCTCTTAGTGGAACATTAATCTTTAAGCTTGCCTTTGTTAGGGGAAAGCAGAAAAGGTGTGAGCCTCAAAAGAGCACCTGATTAATTTACACTTTTCATGATATTTCACGTGTCTGATGGTCTCTTTAGTTAATTCACAGTCAGAAAGTGCTTCTGTTGAAACAGGAGAAATCAGTATTGTCCTGTATACACCTAAGCATGCCATATGAAGCCATTCTAATTGTTTTTTGTAAGGCACCTGTAGCTGACTGGGAGAAAAATGCAAATTTTGCATTTTTCAATTCTCATACCATTTTGCAGGCCTTTTTTCTTGGAAGCAGACAATGTACTCATTTTTTAACCTCCTGGTGTGAAGGGACTGCTAATCTTCATGAAGAATATTTTACTTTATGAATAGTTTGATTTGTTCTGGGATTGGTGTATTTGCCAAATAAAATATTAATGTAACAACCTTTGTGTGGCTTGTGTTAGTGCTGGCTTTTCAAAATGAAATCTGGATAGCTCCCCATTTCTTTAAGATTGTCTGGACAAAAGCAAATACCTAAAGAAGCTCAGAATTTAGAAAGAGGATAAAAGACATATGAAAAGTATAATTGGATCAACGAACTGCTGAGGGAAGCCAGTATAGTTTCCTCAGAAATGGGGAATCCTAAATGACATTTAAGGATTACCTGAGCCTTGGAGCCTCTCTGTAGCCCACCCATTGTGGGTCAACCATGTGGAGAGCAAAATCATGGTTGGAGTGGATGGAGCAAGGCCTGTCTGCTCAGGGAGAGGAGCACAGAGGTTCTCAGTGTGCACAGTGAGGTGGTGCACAGCAAGAATGCAAGCAATACAACAGTAACCTATATTTTTATTCTTGGGTGTAATGCCTTTTCATTCTCCTTCCCTAATTTGTGTGGTTAAAGCTTGCTGCTCACCTGGAACATCCTGAAACAGAGGTGACACCATTTATCACTGCCCTGGGAAGCACAGTGACAGTTTTATTCTGTTACCTCATTTTCAGACCACACAGCTGTGTCACTTCCCATTAATTGTCACTGCCTGTGGCAGCCTGGATTAGTTCTGCCAGGGAAATTTACAGTATTAGGGAAATTTACAGTATTGGGGGTCGTGGCACTGCTCCCTTTGCAGGCACCTCTTCCCTTGTCACCTGCAGTGCCCTGGACAGATGGGCACAGTGGGGAGAGGCCTGGCTCCAGCCTGGTCAAGCCCAGAGCCACCTCAGCATCTGGCTGGCAATTCAGCTTTGGGAAGTGATTAGCTTTCAGGATAGGATAGAAAATTTGTTTTTCCCCATATAGCTTTATATTTGTGTGTTTTCCCTCCCCTCCCGTCCTCTCCAGCATCCTTGTGACACCAGTGTCACTTCATCTGCTTATTTCCTGCTGTCCTGAGCACTCACAGATGCTGTTCCCAGGACAATGCTTCCTCTTACTATTAATAAAATAGTCTAGACTTTCTAAGGTGGTAGCAACACTTTTTTGGCAGGGCAGGAGCATGTGAGGAGAGCAGTCTTGTTTGAGGGGGCCGTGGAAGCAGAGCTGCCCTCAGCGGGGAACAAACCTGGAGCTGGGGTGATCCCCCTGCAGTTTGTGCCTCCCCTGTGGGTCCTGGTAAGGGGCTGGTGAGCAGCCCCAGGTATTGCATGTGGTGAGCCAGGTGCATCCAGGAACCTCACCAGGAGCCTCCAGGGAAGGGCACAGACCCACAGGGACGGGGACAGGGACAGGCAGAGGGACAGGGATAGGGACAGGCAGAGCTCCCACAGGGCTCCCACAGCTCCAGGGAAGGGCACAGACCCACAGGGACAGGGACAGGGACAGGGGCAGGGACAGGGACAGGCAGAGCTCCCACAGGGCTCCCACAGCTCCAGGGAAGGGCACAGACCCACAGGGACAGGGACAGGGACAGGGACAGGGACAGGGACAGGGACGGGCACAGCCAGAGCTCCCACAGCTCCAGGGAAGGGCACAGACCCATAGGGACAGGGACAGGGACAGGGACGGGGACAGGGACGGGCACAGCCAGAGCTCCCACAGCTCCAGGGAAGGGCACAGACCCACAGGGACAGGGACAGGGACAGGCACAGGGACAGGGACAGGGACAGCCAGAGCTTTCACAGCTCCAAGGAAGGGCACAGACCCGCAGGGACAGGGACAGGGACAGGGACAGGGACAGCCAGAGCTTTCACAGGGCTCCCACAGCTCCAGGGAAGGGCACAGACCCACAGGGACAGGGACAGGGACAGGCAGAGCTTCCAGGGCTCCCAGCATTGGAGCTCCCAGGGGAAGGAGAGACTGCCAGGGAATTCCAGCCTGTGAGAGCCTGCCAGAAATGTCTTTATCTGCAGGGTTTGTGCATCTCCAGTTCTTTGCCCCCCTCATCCATCTCCTGGGGCTCTGCTCATGCTCATTGTGCAGAAGATTGCCCCTGGGCAGCCTCCTGGGTCTGGGCAGCAAGGTCCAGCTGGGATCCACCCCTGGTGCAATGCTGGGTGTGTTTTGATTCAGGGGCTGCTGCCAGAAGTTGTAGGAGCCACCCTTCAAATGGTTTGTTCAACACACCGTCCATGCAGGGGGGAGCTGGCAGGTTGGATGTGGTCAGAGATGCCCCTTGTTCCTCTGCTTGTGGCCAAGATGTGAATCATCCACCTCTGGAAGAAATAGCATGTACATTAATATTGTGGATAATTCTAAAGCAGGTGCACCACACACCTTGTGTCTGCAGAACATTTTTGGGTATCCATTCCAGCCAGCTGGGCCAAGCAGTGTCCCTGGGCTGATGTGATCAGGCAGCCCAGGGTATCCACACATTTTATGTATATATATAAACAAAAATATAAATATAAATATAAATATAAATATAAATATAAATATAAATATAAATATATGTAATGCTCACTGGTTATTTAGTTATGTACACATAATTCTCAAGCAATGTCCCTGTGTTGATGTGGCCAGGCAGCCCAGGGCATCCACACATTTTATGTATATATATAAACAAAAATATAAATATAAATAAAAATAAATAAATAAATAAATAAATAAATATGTATATATGTATATATGTAATGTTCACTGGTTATTTAGTTATGTACACATAATTCTCAAGCAATGTCCCTGGGCTGATGTGACCAGGCAGCCCAGGGTATCCACACATTTTATGTATATATATAAACAAAAATATAAATATAAATATAAATAAATATATATATATATATATGTAATGTTCGCTGGTTATTTAGTTATGTACACATAATTCTCAAGCAATGTCCCTGTGTTGATGTGGCCAGGCAGCCCAGGGTATCCACACATTTTATATATATATATATATATATATATATATATATATATATATATATATATAAACAAAAATATAAATATAAATAAATATATATATATGTAATGTTCACTGGTTATTTAGTTATGTACACATAATTCTCCCCAGGGTGATTTTCATCTAAGATAAAGATTTAACCTTTAAATTGTTGAGGTTTTGTGCTGTCTCCTGACTTGTTGTGTTAGCTTTTAGGGGAAAAGCTCCTATCCATGCAGAGTCTTAGCTGTGATTTAAAAGAGCAGCCTAAACCAACCAGCTTTTGTGTCTCTCTTTCCCAGCCTCTGTGTTGGCAGTGGTTCTGACACTAATAACTTCTGATAGGTAAAACAAAAACATTTGGGCACATTTAGCTTGATAGTTCCCTTAATGCAGTCTTGTCACAGAGCTGAACTTGTTTGTTGATAAATAAAACTCTCAGAACTGAGACAGAGACTTCTCCTGTGAACTGAATTATTATTCTGTCATTTCTTCAGGGGCTCATGATGAACAACTGTGGTGCTTATTATACATTAGGTTATTTCTTGTTTTTTAGCCACAGGTGCCTTGCCACTGAGAATTTCACTCAGTGCTTGGTTTCTATGTAGTGTTTTAAATTTAAAATGTTGTTATTTTATATAGCTTCTTACTGCAACAGAGAGCACCGTGCTCTGTGGTGGTACCTGTGATGTGTGACACCATGGGATAAATACAGATAATTCTATTTATGGACACTTATAAAACTCTGGCTGTAGTTTTTCCATAAGTAAGAAGTTGCATTCTACACCAGGAGATTTAGTAACATTGTGACTATAAACCAGATTTACTTTAAACACATCTGCTTAAACATTTTATTTTTCTGTGAGTTTTTTGTTTGGTTGGGGGTTTTTTGTTTTCTTGTTTGTTTGTTTTGTTTTATTTTCTCTGTGTCATTCATTTTTATGGTGTGCTAAGGCCACTTTCATCTCAGGATCTCCAAATGCTTTCCATGTTTCACAGGTAAGAAAGTGATGGCAAAATGTCAGGCTGTGATTTGTAGTTCTGGAAATGGAGCTTGGTCATTCTGAGTAAGGAATGGAACCAAGAAAATTTACAATTTTTCTCTGTGACTTCATTTTAACTGTACAGAACTGGTAAGCCTATCTCAGGTTACTCTAACTAAGGAATTAATGAAATGATTAAAAATTCTCCTATTTGCAGAGGTCATAAGGATATTCTGCCGTGACTGTACTTTTCTTTCAGGATCTTTGTAGACCACGTTCTTCTTTCCTTTTGACAAACTCATTTTTTGATAAATTATTCTTTCCTTTGTGGGGTCACCTCTTGCACTCCACAAACCAGAATTTTTCCTGGAATGTGCCCAAGTTTTGCCTGGTCTGATGGCTCTGCATGTTTTCCCATCAAACATTTCTGTTTGCCAACGTGTGTCTCTGGGTAAATACAGTGCTTGCACCTGAAAAAGCAGCACTGGCTGATGTGGAATTCTGACCAAACTCAACAAAGGCTGCTAGCAAGGGGAAAGTGCTGCTCAGGAGATACATAGAAATATATTTTAAAATCCAAAACTTCAATTATTTGTTCTTCCTACCTGGAAGTTGATCCTTCTCCCCTGACCTTGATTTCTTACAGCAGTGACAGTTTAAATAATGGAGAAATATCATGGATATCAGACTTCTGCAAATGTCATGTGCAACTCAGATCTCATTCTTGCAGAATAGAATAGCCCCAGATGTAATCCCTTGTGGAAAAAAATTATAAAAAAGGTATAATTAGTGGTTTTTTTTAAACACATGCAGACCCAGAGTTTGCTCAGGAGACACACTGATCAAGAGAGCTTTGCAGCTGGAGATAAATTCAGGTATCACCATGACTTCTTCAGAACAATGGGCTTAGAAAATCTAGTGGTTTAACTATCAGATATTGGAAACACCTGGTGACTTAGGGCTTGAAATAACTTGTGGCATCTTTGTCTTTAGCATAGACATCCCATCAGAAAAATCGTGTACTCCCACACACAGCATGAAACAAACAGACACAAAAACCCTACAACATTTTAAGGCTCTTATTTAAAAAAAAAAAAAAATTGAATATCTGACAAATCATAATTCCAACTGGAAGGAAAATTGCATTTAGCAACTTCATAAAAATATTTAGAATTATAGAATAACTTGGGTTAGAAGGGACCTTAAAATTAATGTTGTTCCAACCCCCTGCCGTGGCCAGGGTCACCTTTTTGCTAGAGCACATCTCAGAGCCCACCCAGCCTGGCCTGGGCACTGCCAGGACCCAGGGTACACAGCTCTCTGCTGCTGCTCTGGGCACCTGTGCCAGGCCCTCACCCCCTCACAGGAAGAATTTCCTTTTTTAATCTGATCTAAACCCACTCCTGTGGGAGTGCCCTGCCAATTCCAGTATGAATAGCAGCACAGGGACAGGGATTGTAATTCTGTAATTCTGCCATGGTGAGGGCTGAGCACTGCCTGCCTGGAGCTCTGAGCAGTCTGATGGGCAGGAAAATGGCAAATGTTTCTCTGGTGTTTGTAGGAAATGAATTTACAGAATGTTTGGAGCAAGCACGTTTTGAGGTGTGGCATTTTAAGATGAGTCCTGCTTAGGCTGATCTGTAAATGGTGTTGAAGTGGAAGAAAGAATGAAGAAATTAAATGTATTTATCATAAAGCTTTGCAGTAACCAACAAAGTAAAGAAATTTTCCTTTTTTGAGCAAGTGTGGTCAGTATGCATCTACCCACCAAAATGCTGCACATAAAGAAAATCACATTTCTTGTCTTCTGCCCTCTTGCTGTCTGACTGCAGAACTTCTCTTTCTCTCTCTTTCTCTCCCTCTGTCATTTACATTAAACTCCTCTGCAATATTTTTTCCATCAGTCCCTTTTGATGATTCATTTTCCCATCATTTAACTCTCTGCTGGTGCATCAGAGGTTGAATTGATGAAGTTTTTGGAACATGATTTTTCTTCCTGGTAGCACGATGCTGTCAGGATCACTTTCTCCTTTGTCATATAATTTCTCTGAAAAGGTCAGCATGACCCTATCTTCTGGGCAGATTTCATGAAATTATAAATATGTTCATCTAGTTTTAAAATCAAAATATTTTTTTGACAGAAAAATCCTGACCTTAACAATCACCTTGTTGGGATCTGGAAATGGGGGCTTATGTAAGAGTGAATAATATGGGCATTAACTTTGCAAAATCCACTTTTAGAAAGCCTCTTTCAAAAGACAACTTTTGCATTTGTTTTTTATCATTTTTGGAAAAGATTCTCCAGTAAACACAGAATGCCTGTGGATTTACTGGTGGCAAAATGAAGGAGTGAGTCAGGAATGTAAGCACCACAGTTCTTCTGGCTGCAAGCCACCTTCCTTTACACAGTCAAGGAACAGATTTCTGCTTTTAAATTATCTGTAATTTTCCATTCTTACCAATACATTATTTAAAAAAATACAAGGGTGTTAAATAGCACAACTTCTGCAACCTGATTCTGAGAGTGCTTACCTGATTTAGGTATTGTTCTTTAAAATTACCACCAAAAGTGAGAAACTGGAAAGTGTCCCTTGGTCTGTTCACATGCACAAACAAGCCTTTCTCCTCAAAAGCATTCTGACAAATAAATCTGCTATTTCATATGCTGCAGTATTTACTGTTGGACATTTGCTATGTTGACACAGCAAACAGTGTTCTTTTCAGTGCAGAGAATAATAAGAGAATTGTGTGGCTTAAAGCAAAAGCAAAACTCTTGTTGACTTTGTTGGGCACCCTAAGGCCCTTGCTTAATAATCACATTTTTCAGAGAGAGAAGTATTCACATTTTGTAAAAGTTTCATCACAGTTTAAGTACAGGCCAGTTTAGAAATGTGATTTACCACAGCATACATTCACAGGAGTATTTTTGAAATAGTTTGTGTTAGAAAATAAGCATATGGTCTATTGTAGAGTAACAAGGTGTATATCCAGAGAGTACTGCTGATAAATGAAATATGCTGATACTGTTTCTGAACATTTGAAAAGTATTTAAAAAACTATATAGATCCAATGATTGTTAATTGTTGACTGTATGGATTGGAGGCTTACAATTCCAGGGGTATCTTTGGTGAAAAAGGGTTACTCAAAGGTCAAAGATCAAACATCCTAGTAAATAATAAATGAATGTATTATTATTATTATTCTTATTATTATTATTATTATTATTATTATACATTCAGTGGTGAAAATTTCCTCACTGTCCTGCAGCCCATTTGGTGCCTGAATCCTGCTCCAAAGCTGAGGCAGGAAAGAGTTTATTTGTTTATTTATCATTTGCAGCAGGTGGCTGCAGACTGTCAGAGTGGTGGGTTGCAGGAGTGCTGGTGCACCAAGTAGATTTTTCATGGTTTTTGGGATAGAAAAAGAAAAGGAAAAAAGAAAAGGAAAAAGAAAGGGAAAAAGAAAAGAGAAAAAGAAAAGAAAAACGAAAAGAAAAAAAGGAAAAAAAGAAAAAAGAAAAAAAAGCAAAATAAATCAAAGAATTTTTTTTTAAAAGAAGAAAAAAAAAAAGGAAAAATTAAGAAAAAATAAAAGAAAAAAAATAGAAGACAACAGCTATTCAGCCCCCCAAGAATCTCCTGCAGTGCCATTGAGCACCTGCTGGAGCAGGGACAGGTCCAGAGGAGGCCCTGGGGGAGTCAGGGCTGGACACGGCTCCTGTGAGGAAAGGCTGAGGGATGTGTTTGCTGGGCCATGGCAGAAATATTTCTATTTATTTCCAAACCCTGACTCACTGGGGTGCTGCTTACACCTTTTGTTTGTTTGTTTGTTTCCAGAGCTCAGTGTGAATAGATTTTTTTTTTTGCCTTAGTTAATTGCTCATGAGTTTCCTGATTAGCACTTTCTTATCCATTGGATGTCTTGTCCAGTTTCCATTTCTTGCCCTTTCTGTGGGTATTCAGGGTACAAAAACAGCCTCTGGGGTTCTTTCTGTTCTCCAGATTGTGTGCTGAAGAATCAGATTACTGTTCTCAATTTCAGCTTGTTTTCATTTTTCTTTTTTTCCCCCCCATATTAATTTCTCCTTTCCCTATCTCACCTACTTCTCATATGATTGCTTTCTTTTTATTGAGAGCTGTGTAGAACTTCTGTTAACATTTCATTGCCCTGTGCTTTTTCTTCTTCTTTGCCTTCTTTTCCTATGCCTGATGTAAGCTCTGAACCTCAGCACTATTGGGAGGTATTTTAACTCTTCACATGCCCCAGAAATGATGCACATCACAGTACTGAGAACCCTTCAGCCCTTCCTCCTGCTTGATCTCAATGGCACTTCAGGAGATTCTTGGTGGGCTGAATAGCTGTTGTCTTCTGTTTTTTTTCTTTTATTTTTTCTTAATTTTTCCTTTTTTTTCTTTTTCTTCTTTAAAAAAATTCTTTGATTTATTTTGCTTTTTTTTATTTTTTCTTTTTTCCTTTTTTCTTTTCTTTTTTCTCTTTTCTTTTTTCCTTTCTTTTTCCTTTTCATTTTTTCCTTTTCCTTTTTTCCTTTTCCTTTTTTTCCTTTTCCTTTTTTCCTTTTCCTTTTTTTCCTTTTCCTTTTCCTTCTTTCTTTTCCTTTTCCTTTTCCTTTTCCTTTTCCTTTTCCTTTTCCTTTTCCTTTTCCTTTTCCTTTTCCTTCTTTTCCTTTTCATTTCTTCTTTCATTTTCTCCCTCTTTCCCCCCTTTATTACATTCACAGAGCCTTTTACTTTTGTTTTGATGGTATTTTGATTATTTCCTTCCTCCTCTCAGCCAGCTCAGCCTTTCCACTAATTGTGCTGATTTGTGCTCCTCTGAGACCTGTAGGGATCAGATACAGAAATCTGTAGAGTGATTGTTTGCCCTGTGTTTAGTGCACTTTGACCCTTATTAATCAGTTCTGTTGATTCTCACTGCTGGTATTTCATTCAGAGAGTCAGTCCCTTCACCTATAGCAAATCTGTTATTGGTGGATTCTTAGTTTAATAAGGAAACTTTGATTCAATTTGCTTATACAAAAATTGAAGAGTTATCCCAGAGCCCTGCTGGATGAAGCACAGGCAAGCTGAGAATTCAATTGTGCTTCTCCCTCTGCTTTCTCCTCCCCCTGGAGGTTTCTCCCCTCAGCCAGAGCGTTCACAGTGTGGAGCTGCCCCTGCCTTTCACTCCACAGCCTCCAGCTCTGCCAGCATCTGACATTTTCAAGGGAAAGTGCTGGCTAACCAGGCTTCTCTGGCTCTGCTTTTCACACTTTAGGGGTGACCTCAGGAAAACAAAACAAAAAAAACAACATTTTTACTGCTCAACAAGTATTTAGCCCTTGTCTTCTCTGTTTTCCAAGGGTTTCATTCTGTAGAAATGCAGTCCTGCTGGCTTGCAGGGTCACCTGTGGGTGTTATTGTAAATGTTCACATGTATGTATGTATGGTCACATTTTGTCTCTGAAACTTCTTTAAAGCCTTCTTTGCTGACCCTGTTGCTTGTAGAAGTTGCCACTGTTCTGAGGAGGTTTCTGGCACTAAATGAAACTCAGTTTGACTTTGACACACGGAGAGGGAACCCTGGCCCATGGGTGAGGTGTTTCCTCCTGGCAACGTGTGTGCCCTTAGGCTGGGGCTTCCTTTGCATGTGTTGCAAAAGCACAAAGGAAATGTACCCCAGGACTGTCACCATGGTACCTTGCTGCCCATGAAATGTACCCCAGGATTGTCACCATGGTACCTTGCTGCCCATGAAATGTACCCCAGGATTGTCACCATGGTCTCTTGCTGCCCATGAAATGTACCCCAGGATTGTCACCATGGTCTCTTCCTGCCCATGAAATGTACCCCAGGATTGTCACCATGGTCTCTTGCTGCCCATGAAATGTACCTCGGGATTGTCACCATGATCTCTCCCTGCCCAGAAAATGTACCTCAGGACTGTCACCATGGTCTCTTTCTGCCCATGAAATGTACCTTGGGATTGTCACCATGGTCTCTTGCTGCCTCGGGATTGTCACCATGGTCTCTTACTGCCTAGAAAATGTACCCCAGGATTGTCACCATGGTCTCTTGCTGCCCAGGAGCAGGTACAATCCTGTACCTCGAGATTGTCACCATGGTCTCTTGCTGCCCATGAAATGTACCCCAGGATTGTCACCATGGTCTCTTGCTGCCTCGGGATTGTCACCACGGTCTCTTGCTGCCCATGAAATGTACCTCGGGATTGTCACCATGGTGTCTTTCTGCCCATGAAATGTACCCTGGGATTGTCACCATGGTCTCTTGCTGCCCACCTTGTGCAGCTTGTGACTGATGCAGAGGAGATAGCCCCGTGGATTGATTTCCTCAGGAGCTCTCTGTGCATTTTGCTTTTCTCTGTGTGTGACCACCTCCTTTCAAGGGCAAACAAACTTGGCTGCCTTCCTGCCTCCCAGCTGCTTTTATTGCTGAGTTTTCTTTGAAAGAGAGATGAGCAGCTGGAGCACGGAGCTGCTCTGCTGGAGAGAGGGGCCCTGGGTGTGCAGGAGGGAGGACCTGGGGGCACTGAGGGGCTGCAGCTCCTCCTCAGCCAGTTGTGAGGCAGCTGGAGCAGGGTGAGTGTGGGTGACCATGGCTGGCACTGAGGAGCTGCTCTGTGGAGGGACAAGGGGAGAAGGGGTCAGTCCTGGTGGTGGGGAGGTGAGATGGGCGCTGGGTTCCCACCAGAAGTGACTTTTCATGGTCCTGTCACAGCACAGCTCGGGGCAATCAGTCCCTGGGCAGTTCAGGCTGAGCCTCATTTGTGGGAATCGATGCTGCTTCACTAGAAAAATGCTGTTTTCCCTTTCCTTTGGGGTGCATCTCACTTGTGTGGGGGTTCAGCTGTGTGACTGTATTCAGGTGTGCAGCCAGCCTGGCCAGCTCTGGTTTCTGTGGTTCCCTGGGTAGCAGCAGCTGCAGGATGCTGTTCCAGGAGGTCCTGATTTCTGGATTTCAGGCAATTTCTGGATTTCAGGCAATTTCTGGATTTCAGGTGATTTCTGGATTTCAGGTGACATGGCTGTGCTGAGATGCACAGAGCAGGACAGTGGCCGTGGCTCTCTAGAAGGGTTTGGGGCAAGAGGCTGCAGGGCCAGTGTAGGGAATGTGCTCTCTGTTAATTTAGAGTAACTAAATTATTTTTGTCTGCTTAAAAAGGCAAAAAGCCCAAAAGTTTCTCTCTCAATTTAGTACAAATATGTCATAAAGGTACAAAAGTACAAAAAGGTCTTAGGACCTTTTAGACTTCAGCTCAGACCTGAGGCTGTCCAATTAGACAGAGGCCAAGAAGTCCCACCGAGGTAATTCATTAGAAAAAGAGAACAACAACAACAAAAATTAATTTTGTGGTGTGTTTTAGCAGGAGCAAAAACCTCTTGCCCCTAACTCAGTTTTTCTCTATAAGATCTTTATAATTTTATCTATTATTAAATCCTTTTCTGTTTCCAGCACTATCTCAAAAACCATGCTACTAATTGTGTGCCATTCAGAGTGGCTGAGCTGTCTGGGGTGTGAGAAGTCCTCAGAGCTCATAAGAGAGACCCATCAGGCCAGGAGAGCAGGGAAAATTCCAGCAGGAAAAGGCTCTCTTACATCTATTTGTTGCATATTTGGCACAGCATGGATAAGTGCAATGGAAATGCTCTGTGGCTGCAAATAGCATTGAAAATTGCATAATAATAAGGCAAAAATAATGCATTGAAAAGTAAAAGCATTATACATATATATATATATAATAAAAGAAAGTGGAGGGAAATAACAGAGGTTTAGAGAGTGTATGAGTGACTGGCACAATAAAGGGTTGAACAGAATGATAATGGGTGATATTGAGTGGAACATCCTTAGAGAAAACATTCCTGCTTTATCTTTTTCTTGTGCACTCAGGCTGTGTTGGGACTGGCTTTGTATTCAAACACTCCTGATATGTGGTGTGTGTGACTTTGGTACTTTGCAAAGTTTTAATTTGAAAAGTCTGAAGGCTTATGCAGATTTCACTATCAAAGTTGCTGTTTTGCAGAAAAGAATTCCACAGTACTCTAAAAATCCAAGCTGGTAGAGGCAACAAAGCCTGTTGCCCAAAGAAATTGCTTTATAAGCATTTTCACATCACCACTGTAACTTTTATGTCTTTATTCTTGCCGGCTTATAACAGCAGTGTTTCTTTATTAACAGTGTTTCTTTATTAACAGTGTTTCTTTATTAACAGTGTTTATTTCGCAGTGTTTATTAGGTTTGAGAGTGAAACACTGTGGAAAATGGTGAGGCAGGTGCACAATTTCTGTAGGTATTTACCTTCTCTTGTCCAGTTTGAAACAGCAGGGGATTTTCCAACAGGTATTTCAGAGAGAGATCGTGAGGCACACAGTGGCACCCAGCCTGTAAATACCAAGTTCACAGTCTGTGGCACTCATTTGATGGATATTTTGATTCCAGTGATTGGATATTATGCGAACTTTGAGGGGAAAAAAGAGATTTTATGGGACGTGGCAGACACAAGAAAAGCTGATGCCACAGAGATTAATGCCAGCTCTGTAATTCTTTAATTCTGTGGAAATACAAGCCAACAAACTCAGGAGTCTTACTTGGTGAGGGAACATGCACTGGGTGCAGATATCTGGATTAAAAACCATTGCTCAGCTCAGTTTTGATTGGAGCTGCAGCTCCTGTTATCAGAGTGTGACAGATGTGTTTGTGTGGGGAGGAATTCACAGCTCTGTTCAGTTTTCTCCTCTCAGCAATTTATACCCTGAGCATCAGTCACCAGCCAATCTCATCCCTTCCAGGATATATCAATAAATATGGTCAGACACACAAGCAGTGACATTTATGGCCACTGGCTGGTGTCACTTGTGTCTCCTTCTTGCCATGCTGAATTGAGGGGAAGGAAAACAATTTCTTAAACCATGCACAGTCTTTATTCTTTCTGTAAATATTTAGCAGCAGCAGGCTAAATCCTGCAGCCTTTACTCAAACTTGTTCCCTAGTATGATGATTGAATGAAGAAAATGAGATTTTCACCTCTAGAATGAAGCTAGCTCCTGTCCAAAGCATGTGATTTTCTTTGAGTCCTGAGAGCCAGCCCCAAGGGTTGCTGCTTGGCCTGCTGAGTCCCTGAGATGCATTTTGGTCTCAAAATTGCCAAAGTTAGCTCTACCCCCCATACACATCCCTTTTCCTTAGCTGTTCTCTGTTTCCCCTTAAATCTCTGGCATATTTTCCAGGCTGCTGGTTGGGTGCCTCCTGAGCAGAATCATGTTATCCTCCATTTTTGCCTATTTTACCTTCTGGCATATTTTCCAGGCTGCTGATTGGGTGCCTCCCGAGTTCAATCATGTTATCTTCCATTTTTGCCTACTTTACCTTCAAGGGCAGTGATCACAATATTAATAAATTATTCTTATCTCACTCTTCACCATCTCCCAAAGCAGGAAATCACGTGTCTTGATTTAAAACTCTTTTGAGATTCTTTTTTTTTTTTTTTTTTGCAATTATCATAGAGAATTTTGACAAAAATAATTTGTCAAATAGATAAAAAAAAAGAAAAAAATTAAAATTAAATAATAAAAAATAATATTAGTTCTGGCAGGGCAATTATAAACAATAAAATGTTGGGTTAGTCAGCTGAGGCCCAGCAGAACCTGGGAACTTCAGTGTGTTTTCCCAAAATGAAATGCAAAGAGGAATTCCTGTTTGCCTGAGGGATTTGTGCTGTGCTGTGTTTAACCCTGTGCATGCCACAGATGCACACAGGTGAGCAGGACCTGTCTGAGTGCCAAGGCCCTTCTGCTGCAGAACCCTCACAAATGTCAGGTTTGCTTTTATTGGTGATGCAAGGGAGCTGAAATAACTCTGCTTGGGGTTTAAATTGACTCAAGTTCTTTCCTGGTTTACAAATGTTTTATTCCAGCCAGGTTTGGAGAAGGAAGCATTTGGAAAATGCTCTGGGATCCTTGGAGCTGCCCTGTGCAGGTCCAGGAGTTCAGTGATCCCTGTGGGTCCCTTCCAGCTCAGGATAACCCATAATTCTGATCTGAGCTGCATGGCTTGATAGTGATCTTCACATAATTATTACTTTTAAAAGAAATCACACCAGAAATATTTGTTAAAGGAATTATGAAATACCTGCCTGACCAGGTGGTGGAATGGTTTTGTAGGAGAGTACAGATCCATTAAGGCTGAAAACTCTGGTACAAGCCTGAAAGTCTCTGTGACTTTTGGCCAAAAATTTTTTTTTAAGCAACAAAATTGTGTTCACCATCCTTTTTTTGGCCTCAGTGTTGGAAAACTCTTGTGCCATGGTGGTCACTAGATGAGTCCCTGTTGTTTGTGCTGGAGTTGTGCATCCAGGTCAGGCTGTTTTTGTGGCTGAGCCTGTGTGAAGCTGGGCCTGTGTGCAGGTTTGGAAAACATTCTGTTATCTTTCCCTGTCTGTGCTCTGCTCTTTTCACAGCAATGTTTAGTTCACTGATTCTCTCCTCCCTTCAAACTTTCCCAAAACAAGAAGGGGAGAGGAAAAAAAGGAAAACAATCTTTGCTCTGAAGGTCTCTTGGCCATCCCCTCCTGTATGAGGCTGCTCCAGATTTGCATTTTCTCTGAGACAAAGAATACTCTGCCCCACAATCTTGGTTTTTCCTCTCTCCTTCCTGTACCATAGCGCAGCAGGAAATTTAGAAATAAGAAAATTTCTGCCAGTTGCTTACTGATCATGGACAAAGAATTTGTGTATTTTGCAACCTCAGCATTTATCCCCTCCTCCAGTTTCACAACCCTTTTCTTTCTTCTGTAAAACAAGCAAATACACAAATTACAAAAATCCTTTTCTCTGTTACATGGCTAGTTTGACATGCAACACAGAATGATATTAAAAATGAATGATATTTAAAAATGCCCCATGCTCTGGGAGCTAACAGCTCATCTTCCTCAGTGCTGCACTGACAGTCCATCACGGGCTGCTGGGATTTTGGCACAATTCCCCCAAACTGGAAGCCAGGCCCACTTTGGCTCCTTCCACAGGGGCTGCTCAATGAGTAAGGACTGGTTCTGTTTGAAAAACCTGATCTGCCTCTGTTGGGAGTGTAAATAACAATAATGCTATTGTAATCCTGTTGAGGAGCACTTCATCTAAAATTAATTCCAGCTATTTAAATTCACTTGGGTAATGACTTACTTATTGCAACTCCAATTATTTTGATGCATTCCAGTACATTAATCCCTTTTGAAAAGCAAAATAACAAATGTCCCTAGCTGTTCTGCAGCAGATCTCAGGTTACCTGGGCTGTAATTATTTACATTTAGGATATTGTAAAAGAGCCTGTAAGAAACAGTTTCATTGCCTCTAATGCAGGATCAAAGAGTCTTTTAAGGTGGAGAGGAAAAAAGTTACTATAGGTGGGGCAGATCTAAGATTCTTAATTAATATTCTTTGAATAATTATTCTTAATTATTATTCTTTGAATAATTAAACCTATTTTGTATTTTTAAAAGCATTTCTAGGAAATAGTGACTTCATGGCATGATTGTTACTCAAGTCAGCCCTATTGTTAGGATTAAAATGCATTTGAGTTTGCTCTTTTTATTCAGATGTTTTAGCATTCAAGGAGTCAATTTTTTGCACAATGAACAGCAATTTTAACCATTGTTTTATCATCACTGTCTTGTTCTTTAGTGAGCTCTTGATGACATGACTTTTAACATTCATGGCATGCATGATTCCTAGTTTGAGACTTTTTTGTTAACATTTTAAGATATTTTTTATTAAGATTTTAAGATAGGCTTTAGTTAGAGGAAGAATTCTTAACTGAATCTAATAAAGGATAAATGGTTTTCATAGCAATGGCAGCTGGAAACAAATTTGTCTAAAGCTTTTAGGAAAACAAGAGAATCCACATTGTGTTCCTAAACTGAAGCTGAGTTTAAATTATGAATTTCAGCAGAGTTTGAGTCTGGCTCAGACTTACACAGCTCCACAAAAATATTTTATTTTTCAGTGTGGGATTTTTTCTGAGTGTGGGAAAAGAGAGATAACAGAAAAGCAGAGCAGGATGATTGGGACAGAAGGTGTCCCATCCCATGGAGAGATTATTCAGTTTTGTGTGACTTCAGCCATTATTCTGTGTGGGAGATGTGCCATTCCTAAACCCAGATTTTCTCATTGCATTGGAGGAGGATGCAGAGCTGTCCCTGTTCTGTGGGATAACCAGCTCAGACTACAAAACTGTAAATTTAAAATTTAAAAAATCAAATTTAAAATTTAATTTTTAAAATAAAAATTAAATTAAAAAAATTAAAATTTAAAAAATTGCAAATGTGAAATTGTAAAAAAATGTAAAAAAACCTTGTAACTGGGAGCAAGGAGTCCCCCACACCTTCCAAACTTTATTTGTAGATGAGCTCCCAGGCTCAAAGCCAGCATAAATCTGGAGGCTGAAGCTGGCAGCTGCTGAAGATATCCAGCACAGGAAAAGGATTTTATTCAGGGCATTATTATAATATTATCTTTCAAATAGTGAAAGCCATTCAGTAAAATCCAGACTTCCTAATAACTAATTCCATTAAATTAAAGCTTCCCAGTAAATGGAAGCTTTGTCAGCCTGGTGTTTAAAACTCTCATCAAGAGACTTATTTATTTGAAAAATAGCCAATTTCTTGGATAGAAATTGAAACTATTAATTCCAAATTTGCATTCAGGAAAATACATTTTATGTTTCATGAATATTGTGTGCTTTCTTAGTTTTAGCCTAAGCTTTTACAGGTGAAATCAATTCCTTTCCTCAGCTCCATTCATCATGAGAAAATATAAATCCTGTCTTTTATGAAGCTGTCATAGTTCACAAGAAATATTAGACCCTAGGGCCCACTACTCCATTTAAAACATTCTTCATGTTCCCACAATCTTTTCTTTTTTTTAACAATACTTTTGCTTGTTTGATGACTTTTACTCTTCCCCTTCTCATTTAATGAAATTCAACATTATGTCCTTATTCTGTTTTTTTTTAAACATAACTCTATAGAACATACTAAAAAGCAGAGGTTTAGTATTTTTGGTTTTTTAAAAGGAATATAGCCACGTTTATCACATTGTCTGTATTCTTAATTTGTCTCTTTTGCATTTTTTGTTTGATTGCAAATTCTCTGAAAGATATAGGGAGTCCAGATGAATTGAAAAAGAACCCAAGCTATGTAAGGCTGGATTCTCAAGTAATATTTACATCCCTGAGGAAGCTGAGAAATGCATACTGGGATTTTTAAAAATGCACAGAGGCACTTATATTTTTTCTTAAATATTCTGAAAATTCTGGTTATGCTGTTTGCAGAGCTGATGAAGCAATGCTTAAATGCTTACTATTAATTAATTATTAACTAATTTTAAATAATTTTTTATTATTTGATAAATAATTATTAAAATTATTTTTATTTTATAAATTAATTATTAATTTTTGTTTTTCAACCCATTCTTTTCCTGGCCCATTTGCTCAGGATTGTTCTTGTATCCAGGCTTGTCATGGCTAGATGCTTCTCAGAGGAAGGGGAGCAGAGCTGTGCTCTCCAGGGAATCTGGGGCAGTTCCTCAGCTGCTCTGCCTGATGAATTAACTAACAAAGCTCAGAGTAAAAGGTGGTTTGGAGTCTGAGGTGTTGGTGGTGTGGTTTTTTGGTTTTTGGGGTTTTTTTTTTTTTTTTTTTTTTTTTTCCCAATTTTTTTCCCTTTGATTTTAGTTTGAGCAGTTGATACCAAATTCAGATGAGGTTCCTGTCACCTAACTCCAGCTCTCTGAACGTTAAGTGCTCGTTTTCAGCTGATTGTCTAGACACTCTCCATCACCAAGGAGGAAACAGAGGCACTTCAGGAGTGATGAATCCCATCCTAAAATAGATGTCTGAGCTGGGATGGATTGGAAAAAGCTGATTTCCACAGGGGAGCACTGCCAGCTGGTTAGACACAGGAGCTGGGGACAGGTGAGAGGGTCCCCTCCTCTCCCTTTCACTAAATTTGGGATGGAGTTCCATCTTTCAGTGTTTCTGGAGGAGTCTGGCCCCGTGAAACAGATGCTGGTGTGCACCCAGCAGATTCAGGAGAGCAGGAGGCAGAAATGGATGTCCCCAGCTGCTCTGGCCCTGAGCTGTGCTGGGTTTGTCGGTGGTGGCTGAAAATACAAAAGCTTTGCCCAAATTCCAGGCTGGGATCAGCACCCAGCCCCAGGGAAGGCTCCACTCTGCACAAACGGGGTCACAGGGACACTCCAGAGCCCTCCTCTCACTTAGTTTGTGTTCTGGAACATAAAATATTCCAACTGAAACACAAATGAGGCACACAGTGTGTGTGCAACATAACTCAAAAGTGACTGGGATGGAAAGCAGCTCAAGCTGGCAGAAACATTAGACAACTTTAATACCACATGAATGGTTTTCTCAATAAAATTCAGGATTGATATCATTGATTAGAACATTAATGAAGGTTGAAACTTTCCTCCATAAAGAGAGTAATTAGTAACACTTTTACAGTAGGAATCCTGTGCAGTAATTTTTATTCCAGTGTGGTATTTTGTGAAATGAAGTGAATATGCCATTTAACATTAAATTTAGCAAAAATGTTTCTATTTGGAGGTATCCTTTATAACAGAAACAAACCACCTGAAGGCAGTTATTAAAGTTTAGTTTGCCTCTCCAGAATAAAAGTTCTGCTGAATGTTTTGCATAATTGGACAATAATGTTTTTTCAGATGACAGTGAACCCTTCACTGAGAAAGTGTGGGCAAACCTTTCTGTGATATTGGATGTCATCTCTATCAAATTTTTCTTAAAAATTTAAAGGATTTTAAAGGTTTTTAAGCCTGCACTGATCCTGGGCTGAGATAGGAGAAAATAACACTGTCAGATTCTCATTGAGGTCTGCCCATCTGTGAAATATTTTCCCTGGATTTTGGTAGCAATGTAAGCATGGGAGTGGAAAAAATTTCTGAGTTTCTATGAAACATTTTGGTTCTTGAACTACTCATTGCTTTTTTCTCTTCCCTTTATTACTCTGGTTCAAGGAAAGGAATACCCAGGGACTGGAGTTTCTGCTTGATTGTTGTCAGAGCTTTATCTTAGTCATATTTAAAAGCATTAATACTCATTATGCTTAGATTTTCTGATACCATCTTTAGAGCAAATCCTTAAAGCAGGCACAGAAGACCAGTTTCTTTGCTTACTGCATGTTACAGTGAACACAGAGCAGTCAGGAAATTGCATGATCATGGTGCACAGTGCAGCAGCTTTTCTCATCGAGCTGTAAAAAACAGGATGCTGTAGATGTTTCAGAACCAGAAAATTCCTCTGCTTTATTTTCATTAGAACATCACTTCTGCCAGCATTCTGATAGTTGTTGTTCTTTATTAAGAACTTATTTGTTCTTGTTGATTATTTTGTTCTTGTTTAATGAAGAGCAAGCATTTGTTGTTCTTTAATTAGGAACTTTATAAAGACATACACATCACGCTTTATTTTTTCATCCTTTTAATAATAATAATAATAATAATAATAATAATAATGATTAAAAAAACCTCGTTGCAATTACTTTTCCATTTATTACCACGGTGGGTTTTTACAAAGGGATTTCCCAAGCAGATTTCTGGAGCTGTGACGGAGTTGCAAGAGCAGCCAATGCACGCCATGGCACCTGCACATGAACGGTGAACACGAGCCACGCACACAGAGCACAAGGCACTGCTGGGGCTGTACAAGGAACAAACCACACTCAGAACGAGCTCCCCAGAGCCCCTAGAGCAGCGGGTGGCTGTGGGGCTGTGGGCCGGGCAGCCCTGGCGCGTCCCTCTTGCCGTAGGTGTTGGAGCCCACGTTGGTGCCCGGGTACGCGGCGCCCGCGCTGCCGCTGGAGCGCACCAGGAAATCGGCCAGGCGCTGGGTCACACACGTGGCCGTGTTGCACCTCCTCTTCTCCAGCTGGTGGCTGCCAGGGGCACAGGGAGACAGGGTTAGGCCAAGCAATGAGCAATGGAGCGCCTTCTTGTCTTTGCTGCTTTCCCCACAGATGAAGGGAGGAATTGTCACAGATATTCTTTGTGAAAAATCCTTTCTATAGGATTTTTCCTTCTAGAGCTGAGAAGCTCGGTAACAAATGTAAACAATTATTACCTGCTGCTGTGGAATGCAACAGGTGTGGACAGTTTTTTACTGAGACACAGTCCATGGGAAAAAACTGACGTGAGAAAGTACATCTGAGAAAGCAACAGCTGCCTAATTCAAGGACATGGTTTCTTTGAGCAAGAAGTTGTTTGGTAAATTATGTGATAACAGGAGGTAAAAAAGAAGCCACAAACATCTTGAGAAAGGTGTGACTGACTCTTTATAGCTGACCAATAGTGAGCTTTAGTTTTGCAATATGTATGAGCCTTATTACTGTGATTATAAAAGTGCTTCTGTTAATCAATAAATCTGAGACTTGTCGGTCATCAGCAGATGAGCAAGTCTCCCGTCTACCTCGTCAAACAGGTCCACCTGTGGTTGGTCCCCTGTAGATGTTTGGATCTACTGACCACTCACGGTGGAGCTGCTCTTGCTCTCTGCCCAGACACAGACCTCTGTTATTCATTCTTTCTATCTCCTTCTTAGCTTAGTCAGCTTCTGAAGAAGCTCCTTTTCTTTCTATCACTATGTAGTATAATTATAATGTTATATATATATCATAATATAATAAATCAAGCCTTCTGATAATGGAATCAAGATCCTGACTCTTCCATCCTCACAAAACCCCTGTGACCACTGACAACAAGGAATGATGGATCTGACTCTATTGCCAGCCAGGGCCTGTGCACAAATCACCAATGGGGTGGGACTGCTGGGAGCGTGCCCTGAGCTGTTTTATTTTCCAGCATCAGCCTCATTCCATGGTTATGACAATGGGAAGATGCCAGCAGCTCACATCCCAGGCAGCAGACCAAGAACTCAGTGTTACAGCTCACTTTATAGGTGTTGTAACAAATCACACAAAGCAAAAGCACACTGACAGTATTTATATCTGTACAGTGTATATTCTATATTGACAGCACTTCTATCCAACCACTGTAAGCACAGGTACCTGTGGTTAAAACAATGCCTGTTTATTTCAAATACAATACCTGCTTGTGAGCCTTAAAACAGTGCACAGAGCTCCATTATTAAGCTTAGAACTTCCTCATATCTTGCTGGATAAACTTTCCTGTAGCTATGGGAGTTATTCTAGAAAAGTGTTAATACACAGACCATTGTTCTATTTGTCCTTGCTTTTCTACTTCTTACATAATTTTTCTGCTGACCAATCTCATGGTACTGCTTAGCTCTAATCACAGTTCTGCTGTCTCTGAGGCCTGCCTTGTGCAGCTTTCCCAAAACCCTCTGATTTTATCGATTGCCACATGACTCCATGTTCTCAGAAGGATAATTTATTATTTTATGATACTATATTAAAGAATGCTATACTAAAGAATAGAGAAATGATACCTATGGGAAGCTAGAAAGATAATAATGAGAACTTGTGACTCTTTCCAAGTCCTGACACATCTTGGCACTGTTTGGCCATTAAGTCAAAACAATTCACATGAAACCAATGAAACAATGACCAGTTGGATAAACAATCTCCAAACACATTCCAAAGCAGCAAAACACAGGAGAAGCAATCAGATAATTATTGTTTTCTTTTTTCTCTGAGACTTCTCAGCTTCCCAGGAGGAAAATCCTGGGTGAAGGGATTTTTAATAAAATATGAATGTGATAATCAAGTGTGCTGCTTCTCACAGCCAACTTCAGCTCTGCTAATGTGGGAGTTCTTTTAATGTGTGCACAAATACAGGAACATTAGAATCTTCCCACCACCTACTTTGTGCCTGAAAAAAATCCTTGTGCTGGGTGCTATTATCAGCTTTAATGATGGGGGTTATTCAAATGCAGAGACCTGAACAGTCATATGTCGTTTTTATTGACATCCTGCAGAGCAGCTTATGACAGCCAGAAAACCTGTAATGATAGTATAGGTAAGACACCGAGTGAAAGCAATGACTAAATGTTTAACTCGCAGCTGAACTCCTAAATCTATTTAGAGCTCTTGCTGATATCATGAGGATTACTAACACAGTGGTGATCACTAACATTCATTTAGTTCTCGTGTTTCCACAGAATTATGCCCTGCTCTCCCTGAAGGGACTGGTAATATTCCAGTCCACACCAAGTGGGTTAAACCCCAAGGTTTTCTCACATCTGCACCACATCTGGTGAGAGGTGGCTGTGGTGTTTGTGAGGGTCCCCAGGACGAGGTGAGAGATGAGAATCTGACTCCAGGTTCTCAGAAGGCTGACTTATTATTCTATTCTATTCTATTCTATTCTATTCTATTCTATTCTATTCTATTCTATTCTATTCTATTCTATTCTATTCTATAATATTCTATAATATTCTATAATATTCTATTCTATAATATTCTATTCTATTCTATTCTATTCTATTCTATTCTATTCTATTCTATTCTATTCTATTCCATTCTATTCTAGAATGCTATACTAAAACTGTACTAAAGAAAGAGAAAGAATGCATCAGAAGGCTTCACAAGAATGAATAATAAAACCCCGTGACTCCTCAGAGCCTCGATAGAGCTGGACTAATTGGTCATTAAATTAAAACAATTCACATGCTGGATGAACAATCTCCAAATCACATTCCAAAGCAGCAAAACAGGGAGAAGATGAAGCTTCCCAGGAAAAGGAATCCTGGTGAAGGGATTTTTCAGCAAATATCGTGGTGACAGGCAGCAGTCCCCCTCAGGATGGGTTTTAGCTCTGTCTCTAGCACTTAGCTCTGACTAAACTGCCCCATCTTTCTTGGAACAAAAAATCATCTTGGAAGCTCTGTTGTGGTGAGAGAGAATCCTTTGCTGAATGATACTTTAAACAGAGGGTCCAAGGAGGAATCTGTATCTAAAAACAACATTTTATGATCTGAACCAAGAGACCATTTACAGAACTCCATGTGAAATTTATGCAGCCTGAGGGTTTTTTTTTTTTAATTGTAATAAAATGGTTAGCTTGAGAGAGCTTGGGTTTTCAGATTTGTTCCTTAGACTGCTGTGCTGCTCCTTCAGACAGAAATACTGACTTGCTGAGTTTGCCTATTGAGTTATTGCTTATTTTCTTGGATTTCCTCATGCTGATATGGCATGAGTTAAACACCAGTTTGTGGCTCAAATTTACTGTGAAGAGCAACAATATCCCAGTCTCAAGGTCTGAGCAGTTACCAATATGTTCCTTTGCTTACTAATTATTAAATCTATCAACTGAACTCTCATATCAGCTTTTGAAGTTATTTGGATTGATCTGAGAATCCAAGTGGAATAGCAGCTGTGAAAGGAATGTCTGCATTATACTGGTTCTTCATTAGTAGATATGCAGCAATTTTTAATCAATTAATATTTTAAATGTGTAATTAATAAGAGAAAATTGTTGGGCAGGGCTTTATATAACCTCTAATTGACTTCCATGGGTATTTCTACTGGTTTTGTCAAGCCTTTACCATACAAGGTTCAGACCACAGCTGATTTTCCCAGAGATCCTGCTTTCTTTGTGGAGCCAAAATTCTCTTTTCCATTAAAGCTACAAAATCAAATTGAAAACTCCATCTCTCCCTGGAGCTGCTGGGTTTCTGTCTCAGGTCCAGCCTGGCTGAACCACCACCCCTTTAGCTTTAAATGAATATTTGCTGGCAGGAGACAATTCAGGGAGAGATGGTTCCAGGCCCCAGAAAAGCAGATAAGGCACACCACACTCCTCAGGGTGATGCCTTGTGTTTGAATATTGCAATTATTTTTGAAGTGATAGCTGTGAAAATGTGAGAACTTCATCTCTGTTATAAAAATACTTTTGACAGTATAAAATTTTTCATACAATAGTATTTTTAAAATATCTATTCAAAGAGAGAGGAACAGGTAACATATATATATATATATATATATATATATATATATATATATACATATATATATATGTATTTAATGAATTAATCTATAACAGAATTGTCATTGAAAGAAATTCACTCAGAATTATACATATATATGGTAACACATATATATATATATATATATATATATATATATATATATATGTATTTAATGAATTAGTCTATCACAGATTTGTCATCAAAAGAATTTCACCCAAAAGCCTGACAAAATCAGATGAACTTGAAGCTCTCTTCCCACCTTGATGATTCTGTGAAAAGTGGAATAGTTCAGTGCTGCTTATCTTTCAGTAAAAATTGCTAATAAATCTTGAAATGGTTTTTATTCATTAAAAAGTGGCCTGAAATTGAATTTATAAATGAGAATGTGTTTCAGACAAGTGAAATTCTATCAGAACCAATTTCTTCTTTTCCTTCTTCCCGTGAGTAAAATAGTGTTTAATTCTGTGATTAAAAAATTGCTTAATTACTGAAAGCATTTATCCTATAAAATAATATAATTCCATTCTAGCAGAGCAGTAATGTTATTAAGAAGGGTATATTTTCTTTTTCTTTTTCCTCTTCAGGCTTGAAAACCTGACAAATTTTTTAAAAGGGAAGGCACTTGCAAAATACACCTTTCTTCTCCAGGTAATGTAGTATTTGCAGCCTTTGTAATTTATGGAAGTGTTATAATTGCAAAGTGATGAAATGATTTGTAACTTTGTCCCTGGATTTCACTTCCTACCCTGAATGCTTTGATCTTTATGTTACAGAAAAGTTAATCTTTATGCTTACAGGCAACCTCTATTTAGCACAAGTATTTTAGTATTAAAAACTCTATCTAGTTAGAAATATTTAGTATTTTAATAATGAAATAATTAATAATAATACATAAAATAAAAATAATAATAATTAAAATATAGAATAATAATATAATTAATAATAATAATATTTTTTTGAGAAAAACAGCTGAAGGCTCTGAAGTGGCAGAATATCACAGGGACAAAGTTTGGTCCGTGGTTCAGTCTGATGTGGCTGGAAGAGGGAAGGGAGCATCAATACCTTTTTGTCTTTGCTGCTGGTGGTTCTGGCATCTCCTCCCTGAGTCCTGGCAGTGCACTCTGTGACATTGCAGGCAGCAGCCATCCTTGTCTCTTGGAAGCACCATCAGCCAGACCATCAGCCACAGACAGCAATCTTTGAGCAACAATACAACAGTGAGCTTGAGTAACTCTGTTTTTATGATATTCGAGACATGAGAGCAAAAGCAACTCGTGCAATAATGTGACCCCCTTTCCCTAAAGGGAAATAATATTATGATTATTTATTATTTATATAACAAATATGATTATTTGTTACTCACCTCTCAATAGGTGTAGCTTCCAAGCAGCTCAGGGTGACAGAAAGTGCAATGAAGAAAACTGGCAGCTTCAGGTTGCACATCTTTCCTGCCAAACTTTCTGCAAAGAACAATGATTCAAAACTGAAAGCTGACCCAAATTCTCCTCAGCATCTCCTGTTATTGATGCCCATTCTGTCCTAAATCAACAGCAGCTACTCTTTTCCACGGGCTGGAGTGAGAAAAATGATCCCCTCAAGTTTAGTGACACAACTCAGCCTCAGAAATTCAGCTCTCAGGAATAAATGCTCATTTTCCATCCTGCAGTTTCAATCCTGTCCCTCACCTCTGGTTTGCATTTCCTGACACATCCCAGTCTCAAATTCTGGTCCCCAGTGCAGTTTATTTTAAAGTTGTCTTAGTTGCCTTTTCCTGAAAAACGCTCTTGATTAATAATATTGTGCTTTTTAAAGGGAAGGCACTTTTTTTTTTTATCTGTTGCACTGCAGGTAAAGTAAGAGAAAATGGAAATTATTTACCTTGTTGTGGCCACAGATCCAGCTGGAGAAGCCAGCGAGCAAGAAACGTGCATGCAACAATTCCACGCTCGCACCCAGCTCTGGAGAATCCTTTTCCCTCTTCCTTTCTGCCTCTTATATATCCCTGACACCTTTCTCAGCTCTGACATCAGGCAGCACAGAGGCTCTGTGGTTAGTGCCAGTGCCTGCAGACAGAAAGGGGCCCGGAGGGGAGCAGAGGCAGGGGGGCCATGGTTGCTCTAGAGCACCAGGAGATGCTCACCTGGGCTGGGCACCGTGCCCTGCTGGAGCTGCTGCTCTGGCATCCTGCACAGCACAAACGCAGCCTCGGCTTTACAGCCCCGAGCAGCTGCTGAGGTAATGTTCCCTGTGGGTGTTCTCGAGGGCTAAATAAGGGAAGAAAAGTTGCAGAGCAAATGGAGCTCCAGGCCACTGGTGATTGAAACGCAGGGAAATGTATTTCAGGAAAGATGGAAGAGTTAAAATTGTGGAGGTTTGCTGCAGAATACAGATCAGGAGGGAAAGGTGTGTGAAGGGAGAGAGGCTGTGTGACGAGTAAGAAAAGAGTGAAAGTTGTTCAAATTGACAGCTAGAGTTCTCATTCAGGGTAACATGGCAGAAATCGTGTACATTTTACAGTCAAGTCTGAATGTGAATGAAAATTCTGTCACTATGAATGTAAAATCTCATGTTTTACTAACATAGGTGGATTCTTTGTCGTGTGTGAAAATTGAGTCAATTAATACTTTTCAGGAGGCAAGGACTTTCAGGATTGAAAAGCCAGGATATGTCAGAATAAAACTACCTGTGGAAATTAATTTCTCTAGTATGCATTGAGTATGGTTCAAATGTACAGCTTTTAATAGACTAAACCCAGTGTCAATGGATTCCTTAATTGCAGATTTCCAAGGATACAGATTACATGACACAATGGATTACTTAATTGCAGATTCCCAGGATTAGAGCTATTTATCTCTGATTTCAGTGCAAATTAGGCAAATCAATTTTTTTCCCCCCTCTGCCTCCTTAGTTTCTTCTAGGTACCCCAATGCCTTTGGAAAACAGCCTTTTAATTATTTACAAAGGACAAGGTTGTGGCACAAAAGCTGAGAAAAGTTCTGTGTGATGAGAAGTTACCATGTGCATCTTTTCCACCCCCAAGAACACAAACTCAGAGTTCAGAAGTGCCAGGAGCACTGCCTGAGCTGGAATCCCCCTTCTTTGTTGGTTCAGTCTGTAGTAGCAGCTTTTCCTTGCAATGGCTCAAGTTCCAGGGCTGGCTCCCTCCAGGCTACTCGAGGTGAATACAGAAGGAATATTTAGCTGGGATAGTAACTTCTCAACTTGGTTACAACAGCCTGCAAATGAGGCTCTAGACAGTGACAAAATATTTTGCTGCTTGTTGTAGATGTTGCTTTGGGGGTTTTTGTGTATTGTGGTTTTTAATTTTTTTTTTAAGGTGCTACTGTTGGATATTTTTCCTCTGTTTTTATAAGATCATATGCTTCTTTTCACCAGGTTCCTGTTCTTCCCTCTCTGGATGGACAGTCCCAGAGTAAGAGAAGTAAGTGCAGTATTTTATCTTCACCAGGACAGTGGGTTCTGTGCCACATCTGAAACAAGTTTATCTCTCCAAAGACTCGCTGTAGAATTTGCCTATGATGAAAAAACATTCTGGTGTTAATTTCACTGTGGCAGTTTCACTCCTCTGAAATGAAGGCATGATTAAACCCCTTTTACAGAGAGTGTATTGTGCTGAAAAACAATTATACAGGTACTCTGCCTGGGGATTGACATCAGCCAATCTTCCCTGCTCGGATGTTGAACTAGAAAATGCTTTATTGTGCTTTTTCCTGGGTGGAAAGAGATCTGTGTGCCACTGACACTCAGCAGAGGTCTTTATGCTTATCCCGTGTGAGAGATGTTGTTTCAAATCCTGAAAAACAATGGATAGATAAGTTTGTGTTTAAGATTTTAAAAGACTTCACTCGATCCTCAGAACCTCTTCTGTTTTAAGGCATTTAAGTGAGTGATTTCTGTATCAAACTTGAATCAAGCTATGGCTCGAGAGAAATAAAATGAAATACCAATTTTCGAATAAATATTGATCTCAAATTCCAATTGCAGCTGTCCTGCAAAGTAGCCTTGGCAAAGGGGGGAGCCACTGATGCTTTGACAGAGGAACAGAAAGGCTTCTGAGGGCAGTGTGGAAATGAGAGTGGGCTCACGATGTCCCAGGAGCTTTGCCAGCCTCCTGGGCTGCACAGCATCTTGGCAGGGTCAGCAAGGAGTCTCTCCAGCAATTAGTCACATGTAAAGTTAACAAAAGTAAGGTTTTGGAGCTCCTGCTGCAAGTTCTCTTGAGCAGGAGTAGTGGAATGGAATCTAATAGTCCATTCCTACATAAACAGGACTGGAATATTAGATTGTGGGATCTCTTTACAGCAGAACAGTTCATAACTCAAATTTCAAGATGCTGGCATGAAATACTTTACAGTTAGTACCATTCAATGAGTGGCTGGAAAGTTGTATTTGCCACTGACAAAGTTCCTTAACACTGATCTTAGAAAAACCCTTTATTCCTGTGCATGACAACATTTAGCTGTTGACAACAGAGAGTTCTCTGACATATGTAGTATCTGCCTAAAGAAATGGAAAATCAAGTGTTCTTATTAAAGAAATCTGTGATCACTTCTATTCTGAGTAGCAATGGTAATTTTAGATATTTATCCTGCTGCTTAAGTCTTTATGCAAAGATTTGTCTGGAGAATTGTGTCTGTAAGAGGGTGACACCAGAGCTGAGGTTCACAAACAGCCCAGCAGAGATGCTTTCCCAGTTCCCTGATTCCTTCTGGAAGCTTCCTGCAGAGTCTGGAGCTGCAGAATGCTGCCCAAGCTGTGCCCTGGCAGCAGAGGAGCAGGGGCAGCCTTGTCCCCAGGGTCTGCTGTGCCCCCAGACCTGTGGGCCTGTGTCCCTCAGGGCCAGGGAGCAGAGCCCATCCCAGCCTGCTCCAGGCAGGAGTCTGACCCAGCCCAGTGTCTGTGCCTGCTTCTCCTTCCTGCCTGCAAAGCAGCCTTGGGTGGCTCCTCAGGTGCACATATTTACACTGTGGGTGCTGAAATGCAAATTAAATTAATCCACCAGAGGTGCTTCAACTCTCTTTTTGAGAGAGATTGAAGGCTGTCTCCTTTTTCCCATTTATATTTTTCTTAGGCTGCTCTTGGCACCTGCTGGGCAGCTGGCTCCACTTTTAATGGCTACTTTTCAATGTCTGATTTGTACATTTGCTTAATGACATTAATAAGACACGTTAAGACTCTTGCTGATGGATGTGTCTCCCCATTTGGAGTGTCAGAGCCACGTTCCCTGGTGCAGGCCCTTCCCCAGCTGCTGCACATCTGGGTGAGGCAGAGGTCCCCAGTGAATTTCCCTGCTGCTCAGTTACCAGGGGCTGGAAGTGTGGGAATAACTCGTGGATTAGTTGGTCTGTTGTACCAAAATGGAGAAGGGAAAGGTTTGGTCATTAACTTACAATTTAAATTTCAACTATTTCAATACTTATTTCAGTTTTTGGAATAAACCAGCAGTCAGAGCAGCAGCAGCATTACCATCCATCAGTGTAAACATTGCCAGTGATGACACAGAGCTGTGCCTGTGTCACAGCCTGTAGCTGCTACATGAGCTGAGCACAGTGCTTAATGCAATTGTTTATAGCAATTTTAGTAGCCTTTCAAGCTTTTTTAATTAAACTGCAAAAGTAAAGAAAAAAAAAAAACCAAAAACCAAAAGTGGAGCATAAAAAGGAGGTTTCATTGATAGTGCCAGCACCTCTGAAAAAGTCAAGTACCCTATATGGCCAAATCTGAAATTGGAAAGTAAATCAGGTTTCTGCTGTCATTTTTTATATCCTAAATATCCAGCATTGTCCAGGATATCAGGACAGTATTGCAGCACTGTTGTAACTAGTTGGACTCTTTCACCCTAGTCATTCTGTGAATCCTGTGAACCAAAACCTATGTGGAACAGCAGAGGGAGTGTAAAATCACTCTAGACAATTATGAGTAGGAACCTTGATTGTTCTCTAAATTTTTACATTTGAATGGCAAAGTCTGAAAGTTCTGGCTGTAATGCTCTCTTGCCAGTGTTTCTTGCTTGGTGCTGTGTTGTTGAATACCACAAAGTTTGCACTTTCTGGTGTGTGAGTTGTGATTTTCTACTGTTTGCACTTAGGCTGTGTGTAACTGCTTTGTTCAAGTAGTGTTTTATCAAATATGTTTTTGCTAGTACAACTTTCTTAGCCCTGTTGCATGTGGGCCATTCCAGTGCTGATAAAAATACAAATGTTCCTGTTGATCCCAAAAGTGATGTTAAACCTGAGGAAGAAATATGTAAGAAGCAGCTGAGAGGTAAGAGGTGGAAAGTTACTCATTTCTGCCCCAGAGGGAAAAAAGATGATTCAGAAATAAACAGTGTCCATCCATGGGATCGATGAGCAAATGAAAAGGAGTAATTTGGGTAGGCAGGAGTATTTTAAACCAACTTTTATGATGTATTTTGTTGCTCAGCTCACGCCATTGACAGGGCGATGACGGAGCCTGCCAGGACTCTGGCGATGATTGCTGAGAGAATGAGCTCAGCAGCCTGGGCTGAATCAGTGCCTGTGGCTGGGGATCCCTCAAGCAGGGGAAATAAACCCCAGGCTTGGATCAGAAAAGGCAGAACTGACAGCCCAGTGCTTGGGTGTTGGGATCATTGGTTTGTCAGAGTGACCCTGAGAAAAGTTCCAGAGTCTGTTTTCTCAGTTCGGCGCTTAAAGGAGTCAGAGCTCTTCATCTCTCGGTCTCAAGGTCGTTTATTAATTCTTATTTATAAAAATTTTCTTTCTGCCCAGCAGAGATCTGCTCAGCAGGGCAGCCACAGGCACTCTGCCTGCCCCCGGGGTGGTGTTATGTCTTTATACTACAAACTACATTACAATATTTACAATTACTTCCCAATGCCCATCACCTATGCTAGACAGTGAGCTTCTACTCTAAACCAATCTATGAGTGCCAACATCACAGCAGAGGATGGAGGCCAAGAAGAAGAAGGAGAAAGGCTGGACACACCCAGTTCCCTCCATCTTGCCTCCATAACCCCCCTGTACCAAAATCCCAAAATGCACATTTCACCCTGTGATAACTTCACTAATATTCTACTTAAACTGTTGTGGCTTGCTGATCTTCACACAAGGTTGGTAATTTGCTCCACGGGCCATAATCAAACCCACAGGGGCATTGTGGGCTCTGTGCCAGGGTCCCTGAGCCCCCTGGCAGGGTCTGGGTGCTCAGCACAGCCAGAGGGATGTGCTGGGTCCCAACAGTTGGGGAGTTACAGCTCCTATGCCATTCTTACAGTTTATAGAGTTTTAATTGTGTCCAACAATTTACCTTTGAATACAATAGAAGGTTTGACTTTTTGACTTTCTTTTCCCCTGTATCTCCTGCAATCTGTTTCCAGAAGTTAAAAGTAAAAACAGTAAAAAAAGTCAAAAACTCCCTTTTGGTTACCAGTGTCACTCTCCAGGGCTCTAAGCAGTGCTGATGGTAAATGTGAATATGAACAGAATTATTGTTCTTCCTTTCTGGTAAACCAAGTCATCCATTGCTTCCTGCTGTGCTGATTATCCTCAGTCACTTTCTATAGCAATTAATGTACAAAAAGGTGTCCAGGTTTCCAAGATCGTGCTGGAATGTTCACCTGCCAGTTCTGCCATAGTGCAGGGACCTCTCTAACGTGTTGGATTCGTGTGTATTTCAAAGCAGAGCAAAAAGCCTTGCTGAAAGGAAGGGCAGGGTGAATATATTGAATTATAGAACCATAGAATGGCCTGGGTGGGAAGAGACATTAAAATCCATCCAATTCCAGCCCCCTGCCATGGGCAGGAACATCTTCCACTACCCCAGGGTGCTCAGAGCCCCATCCAGCCTGGCCTTGGACACTTCCAGGGATGGAGCACCCATAACTTCTCTGGGCACCCTGTGCCAGGGCCTCACCACCCTCACAGGGGAGAGTTCCTCCCCAGTATCCCACCTAAACCCACTCTCTGTCAGTGGGAGCCCATTCCCCATGTCCTGCCATTCCATACTTCTGTCAATAGTCTCTCTCCATCCTTCTTGTGGGCTCCCTCCAGGTCCTGGAAGGCCTCAATTTGCCCACTCCATAGCTGTTAAATGACAGAATGAAGTGCCCCTAAATGCTGCTGTTAGGGGAAAAAGGAGAGGAATTGGGCACGTGGGGAAGTGCAGCTTCTGATCTGGTAACTGTGAGAACTCTCCACCCCTTTGTCCCACCCCAGCAGCTTTGGTGAGGAGCACAGACACCTGCAGTGAGACCAGGGCCACCCTCTGTGCTCCCCAGATTTATTCCACTGCAGGTGAATCGCTGGGAAATGCAGAGCAAAGGAAATCAGTCACCTCTTGGAGGAACTGCTGCTCTCCAAAAGAATTCCACACAGCATCATGCCAGCCCTCCATACCTGAGGCAGTGCCTAACTTTTAACTAAGTTTTCTTTTCAACTATCCCACTTTTAAAAAATCACTTTTTTTTTTTTCTCTTCTCTGCAAACTGCTGCAAGAGAATGACAATCTGGCTTTGTCTTGAAACACTCTGAGTCTTTTAGATGATGCTGTCTTGACAGCTCTGCTATTAATAGTGGCATTTTCCCTGCTGTTTAAAAAGGAGGCTTGTGCTGAGCTGAGGATCAGTCATGTTCATAATGATTTTCCACCAAGGGTAGGTGCAGTCTGTGAGCTGACGTAGGAGAATTTACGTTGCCAAGACCATGGAACATTAATTAATTTATTGATGGCACGTCAGCACACCCAGCTGCAAAATAGCATAGCCCTGCCTCAAGAAAAAGTGCAGTAGGGCTGGATTTACAGCATGCCTGAATCATTGGGACCTGACCTTTTAATTCTGCTTGGAGATGAGAAAAACCTTTGAGATAAGCACAAGGAACATGAAGAGATACCTGGAACTGCCTGTAAGAAGTCCCTAAAAATTCATTAGAAGTTTAGCACAAGCATCTGAAAACATGTAGTGGATTTTTGGTCTGTTTTTGGGAATTTGGTCTGAATTTTGGGAATTTCTTTTACACCAAATGTTGCTGTTTCCTTCCCTTTAGCAGCAGATCCACTTTTGGCTGAGCTCATCCTTGATAACAGAAATAGGAATGGTGTGAAAAGGCAGTAGTTAAATGTGAGCTCTCACAAATAATTTAGGAGCTACAAATGACATGGTTAGGCCAAAAGGTGGTGGTTTTTTGCAATAAATGGTTATTGAACCAAACAGTGGAAAATTGAAAGCGTGGCATTATTGTGAAGGGGGGGGGGGAAATGAGGCTCTGGAACCTTTCAGTCATTAACACCTTGAAATAATTTCATATTAACTCATTGTGCCTATGAATGAGAACATTTCCATGGGAAAAAGCTGAAAAGTCACCTTGGGAGAGCATTTGATTGAGAAAAGAGCAGCAGAGAGGCACAGACCTCAGGAGTGCCTTTGAAATCCACAGCTGCTGGATACCTGCTGCACATTTAGAGTGGGTATCTCGGATTCTGATTTGATTTCAGAGTGTTTTCTGCTCCATAAATTACTGTCTCACAGGTAGTCTTTTTTGTTATTATTATTTTTCTTGATTTGCAGGATTCCTACACATTTCCACTCTGGCTAGTGACCATGATTCTAGTGACTGTAGGCTTGATTTTGTTCATTTTCACTACCAAAAGTGAAAGTTTTGGGGAGTTTTTCTAACTAGATTTTGTTAGTTTTAACTGACTAAATTTCATTTTGTTAGAGTTCCCATGGGCTGCAAATGGCTCTTTTCATTTTAGAGAGCTCTCACACCCCCACATGCTCATTGCAATTGTGGTCATGCTTAGGATATTGTGCTTAAAAACGAGCAATGTTGACAATGTCATATAAAATTTCATGTCAACAGAACATTTCATACTCCATGTAAATGAGGGGTTAACACATTCTTAGACCATTTTTCAGGATGTTGTCATAAGCAGGGATAATAATCTTCATGGTGCTGTGGATGACTACAGCCCACTGCTTTAAGTCATACATCCCCCTGCTGCCTTTTATCATGCTCATAACAATTTGTAGAAGTTAAAAAAGCCACTGTTGAAAGAGCTGTAAATTATCACCACAGAGGTGAGGTATTTTTAATCAGGAACTCTTAAAGCTACGCTGTTATTTGAAACCAGCTCTTTAATTTTTGTTGCCAAAAGAGGATGTGTATTTCATGCCACTTTAACCTTTCTGAGGAAGAGCATCTATTTCAGGGGATCCTAGGAAAACTTCCCATGTTTAAAAATGAGATGTTTGTAGAAAAGCTGTGCTCACGGGTGCCTAATTCCCAAAAAATCCTGGATCTTCCCATGGATGTTTCACACCCTTTAGGACTGAGCTGAGTCCAGAGTGCCCAGAAAGGCCAGGAGTGGCACCTTTACCCATCCCTGCACACAGAGCCCAGAAAGGCCAGGAGTGGCACCTTTAACCATCCCTGCACACAGAGCACACTGGCACAGAGTGGCACCTTTAACCATCCCTGCACACAGAGCACACTGGCACAGAGTGTCAGCTTTACCCATCCCTGCACACAGAGCACACTGGCACAGAGTGGCACCTTTACCCATCCCTGCACACAGAGCACACTGGCACAGAGTGGCACCTTTAACCATCCCTGCACCCAGAGCACCCTGGCACAGAGTGGCACCTTTACCCATCCCTGCACACAGAGCACACTGGCACACAGAGCACACTGGCACAGGGTGGCACCTTTACCCATCCCTGCACACAGAGCACACTGGCACAGAGTGGCACCTTTAACCATCCCTGCACCCAGAGCACACTGGCACAGAGTGGCACCTTTACCCATCCCTGCACACAGAGCACACTGGCACACAGAGCACACTGGCACAGGGTGGCACCTTTACCCATCCCTGCACACAGAGCACACTGGCACAGAATGGCACCTTTAACCATCCCTGCACACAGAGCACACTGGCACAGAGTGGCACCTTTACCCATCCCTGCACACAGAGCACACTGGCACAGAGTGGCACCTTTACCCATCCCTGCACACAGAGCCCAGAAAGGCCAGGAGTGGCACCTTTACCCATCCCTGCACACAGAGCACACTGGCACAGGGTGGCACCTTTAACCATCCCTGCACACAGAGCACACTGGCACAGAGTGGCACCTTTAACCATCCCTTTAACCATCCCTGCACACAGAGCACATTGGCACACCCCAGATCCTCCTGAGCTGAGTCCAGAGTGCCCAGAAAGGCCAGGAGTGGCACCTTTACCCATCCCTGCACACAGAGCACACTGGCACACCCCAGATCCTCCTGGGTGATGCAGAGTGAGGTGAAATGCTCTCAGGTTACATAAACCACTGATGGATGAATCACAGGTAATGTCATTTTTTCCAGAGGAAAAGGCTCCAGGGAGACTTTGGAGCTTTGAGCTGCCAGTCAGCCTGCAGCTTGTTCCTTCAGCTTTCTCAGAGTGTGTTCCTCTGACAATTTGCCTCTAAGCTGAGCACACAACAAATCCCTTTTTGTACTTCAACTAGGAAGCACTGCCCAAAAGTATATAATTAGGTTTTCAACATTGTGAAAAGCTGTTTTGACAATTGAAGCATTTATGTTTCCTAACATTTAAAACCAGAGGTTTGTACAACAGAATACCTTCCACACTTGCAGCAAACTTTATGAAGAACAAGGAATTTTATGTTCTCATATATTTTGCTGCAAGGCTAGAAGACATGAATATGCTTGAAGACATGAATATGCTCCAAAACAAAAGCAAAGCCCCCAAATCCATACAAGTGCAAATCAATGAGCTAAACTGCTTAAGGCAGAAATTGTTATGGCAGTGTCACTGGTTTAAATAAATAACTAATTATGAAGCCAGACAGCAATAATGCTTTGCACCTATGCAGTATTATCTCCAAGGAATGGGTCTGAATGCTTTTTAGAAAAGTCTGCTTATTGTTTTTATTTTTATTTTGGTTTTTATTATTTTTATTTTTTTATTGTGTCACATGGTAAAAAATTGAGGCAATCATGACTTGAAAGGGATGAGTAGAGTGGATGGCAGAGTTGAGGACAGAAGACAGATCTGAATTTTTCTTTAGCCTGTAGCTGACATGAGCTCCACTGAGGTGAAAGGGAAGGAAATCTTACAGGATGGTCAAAGTAAATCTGAATTCAGGCTCAAACTGGGCAGAAAGAAGTTTTGTGCCTGTGTTTCTGCATATACAGGGGTAAACATCACCCTCCTTTTTTCACTAAATGCAGATGGATGCTTTTCTACCTGGTTTGAGTGGATCAAGGTCTTATCTCTGAGTCTCTTCTCTAGTCACTACAATAAGACATTGTGGCTCCTCTTGATTACTTTGGCATAAACACTGCCTATATAAATCCATTTTTGATTAATGGAGAATCAGTTAAATTATTACATCTTTCCTTATTTTGCATCCTTCTTCTATTTCTTTTGAGAAAGAAGGCTCCCAAAATGTCTTGAGCAGGGTTTTTTTTCATTTATGCAGATGCTGGGGCCCCTATGAGCAGGTAAAAGGAGTGAAAGAGTCTTTGCTGTGAGGTTGCTATGATCAGTTCTGCTGCTCTGTTCAAAGGCTGGAGTTTGCAGTGAGGTTTTGGAGTGTGGACCCAGCTCAGGACACAACCCTGAGAAGCAAATTTTCTGTGTTGTCTTTGTAAGAAACTCTCCCTGCTAACCTCCCTTTGCCTGGGAGGTGCATGGACTGCCAGAGAAGCAGCTCCCAGCAGACACTTCTGAGGAATAAAATGGTTTTGAGCATTGCCCTGGACCTGAACTGATGGGGAAATGATGGTGAAGCTCCCCTGTGTCACGACATCCTCACCTGGTTTGCCATGTCCTGTGGGGTGCAGCCCTGGTGCTGTGGCTGTGTGCAGGTGCAGCTCACATTCCCAGCCATGCCATGCCATGCCATGCCATGCCATGCCATGCCATGCCATGCCATGCCATGCCATGCCATGCCATGCCATGCCATGCCATGTCCTGTGGCACACAGCCCCTGGTGCTGTGGCTCTGTGCAGGTGCAGCTCACATTCCCAGCCATGCCATGCCATGCCATGCCATGTCCTGTGGCACACAGCCCCTGGTGCTGTGGCTCTGTGCAGGTGCAGTTCACATTCCAGCCTTTCAGGGGTTAAACGTGGCTGCTCACAGCTGCAGTGCTGGGAAAGAGCTCTTGGACCTCAGTGGGTTTAAAATAAGGTGTTGTGTTTAGAGTGAGGGCAGAAATGTCCTTTTTTGGGAGGCAAATCATCATGACATACAACATTGAGAGTAGGACCAATAATGGATTGTACTCTGCATTTTTCACTGAGGACATGAAGGTGTGTCTGCTGATTGCTAGATGAGGTGTCTGATGGACTTCAGTGAAGTCAAACGATCTCTTCTATTTGTGCTTGGTCAAATTTTGCAATGTCCAGTAATCAGTGAGCTAACCTCATTCCCCTCTTCCCTTCTGACCCTGTGCCACCCTTTCCTAACGTCCACCCAGCCTGTAAATTTACACATTCAGGTGCACTCCCAAAGTTCCTCTCCTGCCAGTCCTTCATCTCTCAGGAGTGTCAGCACCTCACACTCAGAGATCTGACACAGATGTGGCCCTTTGGCCTGGTTGTTTTGCAGGGAAGAGAAAGAGATGGCCTTAATTTCCCTTCTGAGAACTCAGTCCGTGTCTGTCACATCTCCAAAATGCGCAACTGAAATTTGGCAAAAAAACAAGTTGCCCCATACTTGGTTAATTTTTAACAATGTGGATTTAAAGTCAAAGTTCGAGTGTGCCATTTCAGTGATTTCTTGCAGAAACCTTTTCAGAACTGTAAGTACCTCATTGTTTTGTCATGAGGATATTTTCCTTTGTCTCAGTCTAACATTTGTGTAATTGCATTTGAGTAACAGTTTGAGCTGTACCTGGTAAAACAAGATTTCAAAAAGCTTTTTGCAACCAGAAAAATAAATTAGTTAAAAATCCTGCCACCATAATTGCTTTCTGAATCATTATGTTTTGTGATTTTTAACCCTGTAAACAAAATTAAGATGTGGCAGTTTATGACTAAGCTGAGCTAAATGGAAGATGAATTGTACTTTGAAAGAACCAAATCCTCCTGGGACTTAGGCAAGGCAACTTGCAAAACATTGCATCATCAACTTTAAATCCAGATATTTGGGTGCTTTCTTCCTTTTTATTAGTTAGCAAGAGTGATGATGCCTTGTGCAGGCTGCCCTAGAGCAGAGGCTGGGCAGAGTTACAGAATAAAGCAGGGATTTATTCAAAGCATCTCCTCAATGGATCCACCTTGGGCAGCACAAGAGCCCAGCCAGGGTTGCACCCAAGATGGACCCAAAATGGTCCCAAAATGAACCCAAGATGGACCAAAATGGCCCCAAAATGAACCCAAGATGAACCCAAATGGCCCCAAAATGCACGGCCGGGCATGGGGTCTGTCCCTGGGATCAGTTCTGCTCCATTTGCATCTTGCAGTTCATTGTCCCATCCCAGCTTTAGCCCAGGCAGTCCCACCCTGCTTGTTTTTCTCTCTCCAGCCCACGGTGTTTGTGCTCTTGGGCTGAGATTTGGATCATTTGTCCTTGGTGCCCAGCTGGAGCAGGAATTGTTTTGTGTCCCTGCTCTGTGCACAGAGCTCACCATCCCCTCATGGGAAGCTCAGAACTGCACATTAAAGCAGCACAGAATTTGAAAAAAATAAAAGCTAAACCTGAGGCATCAATGAAATGTGATTTAATGTGATGGTTTGTGTGGCACAGTGGGTCCACAGCGATGTCTCAGTGCTTGCCTGCCTGTCTCAGTGCAAGCCAGCCTCGTTTGCTCCTCCCTGCAAGGCTCAGCTCTGGTTTTCAGCCAGCCTGGCTCAGCCCAGGTCCCCCCGGGGGCTGTGTGTGTTTTGCGGAGAAAAGAAGAGACCCAGACAACTTTCACAAGTTGTACAGAACCGGTTTGTGTTTATTGCAGCGCTGGATGCATTCGTACCTCCAAGGACTTCAGGGCTCCTTGTATCTCCCTCCCACATCCATATGCACACAGTTTCACAATGGGCTCATACATATTCATTTTTATGGACTTCGTGTGACATTTGTCGCTGGTTCCTCTTTATCAAAAGGAATTCCTAGGTCAGGTTGTCCTGGCCTTGCTTTAGTTTTTGTTTTTCTTTATCAATCTCTTCAGTATCTCTGTCCTGCAGTTTTCCCTTCAGCTTTGGCTTACAGACTTTTTACCTTTTTAGACTTTTAACCTAATTCAAAAGGGATTTCTGCTTTGGGGGGTGTTTCACTCTGTCTCGTGTGTCCCTCAGCTGCCCCGAGCTGCCCCACAGTGGGGACTCTCTGTGCAGGTGCAGGGTGGGTGTCCTGTGCCCACCTGTCTGTCCTGCTGGCTGCCCCTGCAGGTTCACTGGCACAGTGGCAGGGGCAGTTCTGGGGCATTGCAGCTTCCCAGCCTGCCACAGATGTCACCAGCTCAGTGCAGAAGTGGAGGGAGGAATTTTCCTGCCCTGTTCCCTGAAATTTCAGTGAGCACTGCAGGCTTGGGAGTGGGATTCAGGTGCAGGGGCTCACATGAGTGGACTCAGGTGCTTGTAGGTCACTGAGAACCCCAAGGGCAAACCTTTGCATACCCAATTTAATCTTTTTATTTTCATTTTTATTTTGTTTTTTATTATTTTTATTTTTTTATTGTGTTACGTGGTAAAAAATTGAGGCAATCATGACTTGAAAGGGATGAGTAGAGTGGATGGCAGAGTTGAGGACAGAAGACAGATCTGAATTTTTCTTTAGCTTGTAGCTGACATGAGTTCCACTGAGGTGAAAGGGAAGGAAATCTTACAGGATGGTCAAAGTAAATCTGAATTCAGGCTGAATTTTAAATTATTTTTAGGCATTTTATTGTATTATTTTAAAGTATTTTAGTAGAGCTGTATTTTGGCCTGTTCAATGAGCTAAAGAGGTTTGCAGGTGAGTCTGAAGAGCCCAAGAGTGTAACCAAGGTACCCAGGAGGAATGTGCAATGGGGAGCAGGTAGATGGAGCAGGGAGTGAGAGCACACTTGGTTCATGGGACCAAGAATTGTGTGTTCATAGGCACAGAAATGGCAATTTAAATTCTAACCTGGACTTAAAGTGTGGCATGAGTGCACCTGAGCTGAGTTATGCCCCTGTGTCTTTCTGATAATTCAGGCTGTGAGTCCGTGTTGGCGTCAGTAACGTTTGATGAAGTGTGACCACAAAATATTATAAAGCTGGGGAAAGCAATTTCAGAAACAGAGCTGGAAATAATGATTCTGTCTACTTGGTTATCCAATTAATAATCTTAATAATCTTCCCCGTAAAAAATTGGTTGAAATGCTTTTTTTCCTGGATCATAATTTATGCTCTGAGGGAAGGGATGAATAATTAAAGGCAAACAATGCAGCTCTGTCTGTGTGATTGCAGGAGGAGCAGAGTGGTGTGCCTGATTCCCCAGGGTGGGTAGCAGGGGGCTGTCTGGTGTCTTGTAGCACCAGGAGAGAAAATCTGCAATGAGCCAGATGCTGTTCCCTGTGTGTGACAGTGAAATGCAGGGAATACAGTGAAATTGGTACAGAAAGGGAAAAAATCCCTTTGCCAGCTCCTAGAACAGGACAAATATAGGGTATTGCTGTCATGTTTTGGTGTTGCTGCTTCAGAGAAAAGCAGTATTTAGATAAAGTATAAATGATTCCCTGGGATATAAATTTTATTTAAAATTAAAAAAAAAAAATCTGTGCGAGCACAGTTTAGTCCTGTGATTAAACAGAGTCTGTAGAAGTATCTGTGAGGAAAGCAGAAATATAATCTCTGTATCTATCACAGATAATAGTACACAATGTGTAGAAGTATCTGTGAGCAAAGCAGAAATAAAATCTCTGTATCTATCACAGATAATTGTACACAATTTGTAGAAGTATCTGTGAGGAAAGCAGAAATAAAATCTCTGTATCTTTGTACACAATTTGTAGAAGTATCTGTGAGCAAAGCAGAAATAAAATCTCTGTATCTATCACAGATAATTGTACACAATTTGTAGAAGTATCTGTGAGGAAAGCAGAAATAAAATCTCTGTATCTTTGTACACAATTTGTAGAAGTATCTGTGAGCAAAGCAGAAATAAAATCTCTGTATCTATCACAGATAATTGTACAAAATTTGTAGAAGTATCTGTGAGGAAAGCAGAAATAAAATCTCTGTATCTATCACAGATAATTGTACAAAATTTGTAGAAGTATCTGTGAGGAAAGCAGAAATAAAATCTCTGTATCTATCACAGATAATTGTACAAAATTTGTAGAAGTATCTGTGAGGAAAGCAGAAATAAAATCTCTGTATCTATCACAGATAATTGTACACAATTTGTAGAAGTATCTGTGAGGAAAGCAGAAATAAAATCTCAGTGTCTATCACAGATGATTGTCTGAGTGCTGAGCACCCACAGTTAATTGTAAGGTATTTCCAGGAATGCTGTGATAATGCATTGTGCTTTTGGAAACTGCAAGTGAGAAGGAGCTACAGAAGGAGTTAATGCCTGTGGACTTGCTAGGAATCAAATCAGTTAGGGAACACATTTGAGAGGATTAACATTGCTGAAGAGATGAATGTTTGAGAGGGTGGCAGGAGGGTGTGAGGTGAAGGATTTGGAAGGAGCTGGGTCCTGCCCATGCCTGGCCCATGAGGGGAGAGCACAGAGCAGAGCAGGGGCTGCAGGATCCCCTGGGAGGTGCCCCCAGACCAAACAGAGGAAATCTCAGTATCTATCACAGATCCCCCTGCACCCATCCTGCCATCAGGCACGGCTCTGCCTTGCCCTGGTGCTCTCACCTCCCTCCCCCCTGCTGTATAACTTTATTTAATGGAGTCTCTGTAGGAGCCCTTGGAATGAATAGAATAAAATTTTGATTCATCCTGCAAACCCTCAGATGTCTCAAGGCTTTTACAGGTCAGTATATCCAATCCTTGGAATATATTGAACACATATCTTTGAACACATTTTTGGAATATATGTAAAATTTCAACAGTGCAGGCAGCTTAGCATTGTGACACACTCTAATCTTCAACCTGAAATGGAGATAAGCAAAAGCAGGCAGATGAATAAAGAGGAATATTTTTGACAATCTTGGGAGGGGAAGGAGAATGGAGTCTGTTTTGTGTCCATTTAGAGCTCGAGTTGGTCTGCTGGTTTTGGTTTTATTCTGTTTTGCTCTAATTTTAATGCCAAGAGATTAATGTCTCTACTCTAAGCAAGTTACTTCATTTAGAATAAAATCCATCAACTTGTAGGCTTTGTTGCAATCCAGTTTGCAATTATTGAAGGAAAATGCTAAAGTGTCAAATCTCGTAGAAGTAATGTCATATTTTTGCAAACATGGGACAAAAACTTTTGTTCTTTTCTCTCATCTTTTTCCAACACTGCAATGGGATGGCTGGTAGACCCAGAAACAGACACCAGTGTCAATTAAAAAAGGCACCATGAAGGAGCCTGAGAAGCCACGTGCAGAGGACAAATTCTGCTGCATTTCCAAGCTGAAGGTACAGCAGTATTTTAGTAATTTTGTAGGAACACAGAACTGCAATTACTTGCATTTACAGTATTTTGGTAGGAGTTACAGCCTAGATTAAATGAATATATTTTTTACCCTTATGCCCTTACAAAAGTTTGCAAACAGCTGTGCTGGTTTTTGCTCTCCCTGAACTTTCCACTCTGTGAGATGTTGGAGGTATTGACTGATTGCTGCTCTGAAGCTTCACCACTTTGTGTAATCCCCCAGTTTAACACATTTACCCTTCCTTAAAGCTGTGAAATGAGCTTTGCTGACTGGGATGTGGCAGTAAAAATTCCTGTTGATCTTGAATGGTAATTCAAATTGTCAAGAAATGCTAGAAAATCTTGTAAAATACCTTTTAAAAAATAGCAATTAAAAACCCAAATAAATTTATTTTAATTTTTAGCTTTTGCAGCAGATGTGTTTAAAAATAATATTGATTTAATTTCATTTCATAAATGTTGTTTATAAAGAAGCCTGAAGTTAAAAGGATTTGAATACTGCTGCACTCATTAATTTAAATTTTAACTGTCAGTTGCTATTAGTTGTCTTGTAAAAAGGACATGTTATTTACTCCTTTTGGTTGAAATTGCTTGTTCTGGCCTCGTGATCTCTGCTGAGATGGTGACGAGGTAGATGGGAGACATTGCTCACCCTCTGATGACTGACAAGTCTCAGATTTATTGATTAACAGAAACACTTTTATAATCACAGTAATAAGGCTCATACATATTGCAAAACTAGAGCTCACTATTGGTCAGCTATAAAAACTCAGTCCCACCTCTCTCAGGATGTTTGTGGCTTCTTTTTTACCTCCTGGTATCACATAATTTACCAAACAACTTCTTGCTCAAAGTAACTGTGCCCTTGAATCAGGCAGCTGTTGCTTTCTCAGATGGATTTTCTCACGTCTCTTTTTCCCATCCACTATGTCTCAATAAAAAACTGTGCACAAGATGGGACATCCTGGATGGAGTAATCCTGCCAGAGGAGGGGATCTGAGTCCTGCAAGCATTTGTCACTGGTGGCAGGGTGGGAAGGTCCTGCAGGTGGCAAGCTGGCAGCAGGCACTGTGCCTCGGCTGCCCAAATGGACCTGGGCTTTCTGAAGCCAGTCCTGGTCATTAGAGAAGGTGAAGAACAAAGTTTGTTTGGTTTGGGGTTTTTTTGGGGTTTAGTTTTGGTTTTTTTAATTGTTTGTTTGTTTGGCAAAGCCATGACTCTAGAAAGGAATGGATGATGGGATTTGCACACACATCAGTGGAACAGAACTGCTCATCTTTTTAACTGGAAGCACACCTTCACTGCAGGAAATAAGCAAGAAATATTCACAAATATGTAATTTTTTATGCATTCTTCCCTTCCCTTCCTAGGTATTCCTGCTGGCACTGTCACTTGCCTTCCTTGGGAAAACCATGTCTGGTGCTTACATGAACAGCATGTACACCCAGATAGAGAAACAGTTCAATATCCCAGCTTCATTGGTGGGCATCATTAATGGAAGCTTTGAAATTGGTAATCTCTCATTTTGATACTCCTGACTCTTTGAAAGTGCAATGTGGGGTCTGAGCATGTCTCAGTGACCCTCATCTGCTCTCAGTTACTCTGTGTGACAGCAGTGGCCAACCCTGTCCTTGTCTTGAGCTGGTATGTGACCCTGTCATGCCTTGGAAATGGCAAATTGACCTCTTGAATGGGCAAATTGAGGTTTAAAAACTGGTTCAGCTAATTTCTGCACTCTCATAAGATATGACAGAGCAACTGACAAAACAGAACTTGTTTATGAGATGTTTTCATCAGAAATATCCAATACACAAAACAAACCAACTCTGTAAACTTTGTTTGAATTTAAGGTCATATTTAGAATTTTGCAGTTCCTTTAATTAAACTTGGTTGGAGTGGACTGTGAATCCTTACCTAAACTCAATAATATTTTAAGGTTTTTTACCTGTACAATTGTCCTTGCAAAGAAAATTTCCAGTTCTACTTCTAGTGCCCCTTACCTTGCCTGTCAGTAAATTTTATTGTCCAGTGATAAACTAAAATGTTTATCTTTAAGTGTCATGCAAGCCACTGATTCAGCACAGCCTGTTTAGAAATGATACATAAAAAAGAAATTATTTTCTTTCAGAGCATCACGCTCGTCACTCAGAGACATGATTTTGTTCTTCTGACAAAAAGATCATAAAATTAGTAGGTGTAAAATTATTAAATTGCTATTTTTATAGGGCCTGATTCATAACATGAAGTTTGATTCTTTTCTTAGTTGCATAGCAATAAGTGGAGAAAATCATCTGCTTCTAAGTGAAAGTGGAGGCAAGAAAAATGAAGATTTTTAGTACATTTTTGTTTTTGAATGGTACTAGGTATAAAACTCTGTTGGTTTTTTATTATTAAGCAATTAATAAAATTAATATTAAGTTATTATTCCTTTTTTTTGTATGATGGTCATCTTGTGTTTATTATTTCCATGACAAAACATTATGAGATACACTTCTGTATTTTCCTCCCATTACCAAATAAAGTATCCTTGGAGAATATTCCTAATAATATTCCTATATTATTCTGCAGTCCCTGGGCCTGTTTTTTATGCCAAATAGTGGGAAATCTCTCCTCTATAAAGGTGCACTCAGAAATCTCTCTCACTGTGTTTTTTTTCCATCCTGCCTTTTATTCTCGTGTTCTTTTCATGTGATGTAACTCTTCCAAAAAAAGACCATATCCAGCAGGGAATTACTGCACCATGTAGGCAGTTCCCTGTCTGGTGACACTTTTTAAAGACAAAAAAAGAAGCAGGAGCTCACAGGACATGCTCAGGTGTGTGACTATTATGGGCTGCCTTGGTTTGCAGATGCTGACCCGGGTTCTCTTTGCAGGTAACTTGCTGCTGATAGCGTTTGTGAGTTACTTTGGAGCAAAGCTGCACAGACCCAGAATAATTGCTTTGGGCTGCACAGTCCTGTCCCTTGGATGTCTTTTGATATCCCTTCCTCATTTCCTGTTTGGGAGGTGAGTGTTGTGCTGAGCTCAGAGCAGCTCCTGTGGTCCCTGCTGGCGTTCACCCTTCCGTCCTCCCGCCGAGGGGGGGAGAGGCATTGCTGGGCATGGATCCAGCTGAACACTGCAGATTCCTGGGGTTTGCTCCAGTCTGAACATTGCAGATTCCTTGGGTTTGCTCCTGGGATGGCTCCACGAGTCAGCCACCACCTCCTGAGGAGAGCCACCCTCTGCTGGGCACCTGCCTGTGCCTCTGCCCTCATCCTTTTGCTCCCCTTGCGTGGGCTGTCCCAGGTAACAGCTGTGGTGCTGTCCCTGTTAGCTCCTATCTGCTTGGATGGACAATGGAAATTGTGATTTTTAAAGATGTCTTGGCCTGGAACCTGGATGAGAGATCATACCTGGTCACTGTGTTGGCAAGAATGAAATTGGGTGTTATCAATCATCACAAACTGGCACAACGAAGTGACAGCGTCATGTAAATCTTTTTTAACCTGAACAATTCAGGATGACAACTGGGACTCTGTTTTCTTCACTCTTCTAGGAATTTATTCAGAGGAAGAGACCTCCTAGTGGATAAAATGTTTCTAAAGTTATTTTCACTTCCAAATTAATTTCTTATATCCACAGTGAGAGATGTTGTCTACCTGTTCTGACTAAAAGAACAGCTAGAAGCAAATTTAGTACTGACCATAATGATCCTTCAACTCCTTTGAAATGATTTTTGCTTGGTTTAAAATAAAATAATAATATAAGCTTGTGTAGGCTTTAATCAGGAAGGTATTTTTTGATCCCTCAATCCTGTTGTGTCCAGTGTGGAATGGCTCTGGCTACCTACAAGTAGCTCCATGACTCCAGCACACACAATTGAGAATGGTTCTCATGGATATCTACTTGACCTGTACGTGCCTTCTTTCCTTTGTTTCCAACAGGTATCACATTGAAAGCAGCATTTCACAAAGGGAAAATGTTTCAGTGATGCCTCTGTGCCTTGTGAATCACAACTTGTCCTCTTTGCCTACAGAGGAGCCATCAACAGGTTGGGCTTTTCCTCTGTCTGTTATTTTCTATGTCTATAGGGTATAAATAAATGTCTTTTTGTCTTTATTAGCAATCACTTGTTTATTAAATAATGGTGATTGTTTATTAAGTAGTTTTCATCTAAATGATGTACAGCCACTCAATATGCACATAGAACACAAAAATCCTCATGCCTGTGACTATACTTGGGTTAGGTGATTGTTTATTAAATAATTTTCATCTAAGTGACCTACAGGCACATAGATCTCATAGATCCTCATGTCTTTGAATATACTTGGGTAAGGTGATTTTTTCTTTGTTAAATAATTTTCAATTAAATGATGTACAGCCACTCAATATGCACATAGAACCCAAAAATCCTCATGTCTTTGAATATACTTGGGTAAGATGATTGTTTCTTTGTTAAATAATTTTCAATTAAAAGATGTGCAGCCACTCAACATGCACATAGAACCCAAAATCCTCATGTCTTTGAATATACTTGGGTAAGATGATTGTTTCTTTATTAAATAATTTTCAATTAAATGATGTGCAGCCACTCAATATCCACATAGAACCCAAAAATCCTCATGTCTTTGAATGTACTTGGGTGAGATGATTATTTATTTATGGTTATGGACAAGCAAGGCTGTGATATTCATATATCTGAGTCCATTTCCTGTGGGAAGGGAAAACTGGGCTGAATGTGGCCCCATCTGCACCTGGATTGCTCCACCTGTGCTTGGTGAGAGCAATTTCACATTAATCCAGGAGATCTGGGTTTCACCTGTGGTCAGGCACCCACACAGGCAGCAGCTGCTGCTAACGAGGCTGGTTTTAATTGGTTGATGAATTTGCACTGAGAAACCTCAGCATGACAAAGGCAGAGAGAGCAGGGGAGTCTGAAGCAGACTATGGGATGAAGAAATCTCACTTCAAGGAGAGAAAGGAAGTAAAAAAATATTGTGACCGGTTATTTATATATATAATGTTTTGTGTTTAAGCTATTGGTCAATTCTTTGTCTCTACATTTTCATTAATAGTTGGGACTAAAAAATTCATTCTTATTTTTTTGTTTTATCCACAGAATGTGAGCAAGAGCCTGGGTCCCTGCTGTGGATTTTTGTGATGGTTGGAAACATTGTGAGAGGGATGGGGGAAACTCCCATTATGCCTTTGGGAATTTCCTATTTGGAGGATTTTGCCAAAGCAGAGAATTCACCTTTCTACCTGGGTAAATCCACCCTGTTGTGATAATTCCCCTTTCTACCTGGGTAAATCCACCCTGTTGTGGTAATTCACCTTTCTACCTGGGTAAATCCACCCTGTTTTGATAATTCACTTTTCTACCCAGGTAAATTCACCCTGTTGTGGTAATTCACCTTTCTACCTGGGTAAATCCACCCTATTTTGATAATTCACCTTTCTACCTGGGTAAATCCACCCTATTTTGATAATTCACCTTTCTACCTGGGTAAATCTACCCTGTTGTAGTAATTCCCCTTTCTACATGGGTAAATCCACCCTATTTTGATAATTCACCTTTCTACCTGAGTAAATACACCCTGTTGTGGTAATTCCCCTCCTCCAAACCCACACACACAAACAAAAGCAAAAGAAAGGATTATTGTGATACCCTTCAGCCCAAAAAAGGAATGCAGAAAACATTAATTATTGCCTTATCAAAACAATAATATCTTACAACTTGTAATTTAACCAGAGAGAAACTTGTTGGAATCAGGCCATTTTTAGGTGCAAATGCTTTTCCAGTAGAGCTATCCTAACCATATGTAACAACTCCAAGAAGATAATTGTGATTGGGTTCTAATTTAGAATATTTTCTCTTTTTCTTACTCTAGCATGTCTACATACAGCAAATGTAACAACTCCAAGAAGATAATTGTGACTGGGTTCTAATTTAGAATATTTTCTCTTTTCCTACTCTAGCATGTCTACATACAGCAAATGTAACAACTCCAAGAAGATAATTGTGATTGGGTTCTAATTTAGAATATTTTCTCTTTTTCCCACTCTAGCATGTCTACATACAGCAACTGTAATTGGTCCCTTCCTTGGTTTGCTCTTGGCTTCATTCTGTGCAGAGCTGTTTGTTGACATTGGATCAGTAGGTGCAGGTAATGGGTGAACATATAAAACCTTATTTTTAAGTCTGTAGTTGGTGAATTTTTCAGAGCTAGAAGATGTTTCCTTGGTAATGTGGGTTAATCCCACCAAGAGTTTGTCGGTGTTTATTTTAGAATGGAAGATCTGGGTATAATATTAAACTCCTATATGTACAAATCAATCTGCTTGTAAATTATTTGTTGAAAAATTCATCTGGGTTAACAGAGGAAAGGACTAGAATTAATTTAATACAAGCCACTGAAATTTGCCAGAAAATTAGCAATTAGAAAAGAAAACTGGAGAATATGCTCCCTCATGAGCCTCATTTTAAGAATCATTGAAATGCTTTTATGCCAGAGGAGACTGGGAAAGCCCAAAATGACAGCAAGGAGTGTTTGTGAAGTGATCAGAGGTGTGCTTGTGTGCTTTGTTCCAGATGAGATAACCATAGCAGCCACCGATGCCCGCTGGGTTGGCGCCTGGTGGCTGGGCATCCTCATCTGTGCCCTGCTCAATCTCCTGGTGGCAATCCCATTCTGGTTCCTGCCCCAGGCCCTGGTGAAGGAGGGTGAAACCAACGAACCTGAGGAGCCCAGTGAGAAAACTGCAACACCCCTGCAAGAGAATGAGAAGAATGAGACCAAGCAGAGCATGTATGAAATCGCCAAAGGCAAGTGGTGCTGCATTTTATTCCCTGCTAACTTTAGTCCTGAGGTGTGAACTGATGCCGAATTTTGCCCCAAAAGGTGAGAATAACTGTCTGAGAGACTCAGCTTAAGTCAAATAGGCAGGAGGTATTTTATTAGCAACGCGTTGGAGAAATCTCTAAATGGATTTCTGAGTTTCCCGTAACACAAGCAAGCCTTTTATACAGTTTTGAATGCAGGATTACATCAGATCATATACATATTCATATCTTTGTATGAATATTCATATGGGGCGTGGTGTAGGCGGAGCGTGGGCGGGGACATCTCTTTTGAGGATGATCTTGGGGGTCGTTCCTGCTATCTTCATCATGGGCGGGGGTCTCCTGATGAGTCTTCCTCCTTAAACTTTTGACCCTCTTCCCTAATTTGGCCAATTCCCGGTGTACTTGGCTTGGTCTCCATGGCTTGGCAAGGCTCTTAGGGTCAGTTTGACATCGTTATCTCTGACCATGTTTAGCTCATCAGTTTCCCTCTCCCTATCTCTCTCTCCTGTCATTTTGTTCCATACCTTAGCGATTTAATGTTCTCTGTGGTTTCTAAGTGCTATGCTTTCTTCAAATGCTTCACATTCTATGTTTTAACTCATTATTTCTTGGAGGGCTATCTGTTTTGGGGCTTCAGAACTCTGTGTACTGTGTAATCCAAGGTGGGTCCAAGATGTGCAGAGCCTGCTCTGTTTTGATGTCCCTGCAGCTCAAGGGATTTGTGCAGGAGTTTAGGATGCTCCTGGCAGAGGAGGAAAGCTGATTTCATAGGTCTGGGATCTGGATCCTTCCTTTTCCCCTCCTGCAATTCAGGTGCATGGAGATATTTTCTTCCCAAGCTCTGAAATCTGGGTAGGAATGTTACAGCTCAGTGAGCTGGGGATGAGGTGCAGACATTGATTGCTTGTACCCCACATTCACTGGGCAGAAAAGCAGAAACCCAACATAAATCTTGTGCATTTCTTGAGTCCAGCTGAAAGCCCTGAAAGGGAATTGCCTGGTATTCAAGTGCCTCATAAACATTTAATTACTGCTCAACAAAGATGCATTCCACTCACATTTATTCACCTGACAGCTTTCACATCTGGGGTCTTTCAAATCTATGTATCTGTAGGAGGATATTTTTTTCCTTCCTTATTTAAAGGAAAAATCCTTCCTACAATTCCTGGTTGGAAATGTAAGTGAATAAACCATGTCAAAGGCTATGATCTTCTGAGCACCCTGCCCTGCTCAGGGCCCTCTGACAGGACCTCAGAAATTTCCAGCAAGCACATTCCAGGTGTCAGCTCCCTCTCTGTGCTGTTCCCAGCTGGGTCCTGCAGGTTCACCTCACCCAGAGTGAGTCCCTGGGTCCTGGCTGATATTGCAGCTTCACCTTGACAACCAGAGCATCTCTTTCTGCTGTCACCTAGGCTAAAATAAATCCATGAATCAAACACTGTTCTCCCAGCTCAGGCGTGGCTCCTTAGTGCTCCAGGGTTATAGGAATGTGCTCTTTGTTGGCAAAGTGACAAAACTATCTTTTGTCTCCTTAAAAAGGGAAATAAGTCTAGAAGTTTCTCTTCTTGATTAAGTAAAAAAGGCATCTCATAGGACTTGGAAGATTTCACTTCAAACTTAAAGATAGTTAATTGGATAAGGGCTAAAAAGTCTTGCTTAGGCAATTTACCAAGGGCAGAAGGGCCCCTTGCACCTAGATCAGTTTTTCTCTGTAAAGAGTTTGTTATTTTCCCTTTTATTAAAACCTTTTTGTTTCCAACCCTGCCACAGAAGCCATCCTGCTGACTTTATGCCCTCTGAGGGAGCTGAGCTATCTTGGGTGTGAAACAGATCTCCAAGAGCTTGTGAGACCTGGAAACTCCCATTTCACAGGGTCCCTTCAGGGCTGATGCTGTCATGGTCATTCCTGCCTGTGTTGGTGGCAATGTTCACTGTCCCTGAACATCCTGGATGTGGAAACTTTTCATTCCAGGGTAGTTGTGGTCACAAGGGACTTGTGGAGGTCACCTGGTCCAACCCCTGTTCAACCAGACAACTTTTCAAGGGATTTCAAGTCAAAACCTGATGTTTTTATAGTTAAAAATAGCCTAAAATGAAATTAATAACAATAAAATTTCCTTAACAAACTCTGATTAAAAATGTCACTGCATTTGAAAATAATGCAGCTTATTTATAGTGTTTCTAATATTTGAAGTAATTTTTGAAAGATTTACATGCAGATCTGTTTCTAATAAGGTACTTGCTTAGCTCTGGAAGATATACACCCATCCTAAGTGGTGCCCACTTTCAGTCAGGCCCAGGCATTGTTTTGTTGCCTAAATTTATCTGCAGAGTTTCTTGACAATAGCTCAGCACATTGATTAACAGAGAACATTGGACAAAGGGGAATTGTGGGGCTTTTTTTATGGTTCAAATCCTGACTTAATGGGCATTACTCAGAGGAAAGACCTGTGTGAATCAGTTTCTCAGATGCTTGCTTGGCTGAAAACTGGCTGATGCAGATTTTGGGAGGATGGTGGGATTACTGTGCTCACAGTAATTCAGGCCTCTCCTGGCCCAGCAGCAAACCCCAGAATCAGAGTTCAGCTCTCTGGGGCAGCTCTGGAGTGCATTTTCACCCCTGTGGGTGCCAGCTGCAGGGCAGGGGTTTGCTGAGTGCTCTGGGGCATGAGATGAGAGAAAGGGAGGGAAGATGGGGCAGTAGCTGCTCCTGCTGTGATTTATTATTTTTAAATGAGGAACAGCTGCCCTGGTGTGCCTGTGTGTGTGTGAGGGTATTTTGGGTAGAGCAGACCCTGGGCTGAGCAAGGAATCTCTGGCAAAGCACAAGGTTTATCCTGACCCAGCTCAGGGTCACTTTTGTTCCCCCCTTTCCCCCACAGACATGCTGCTTTCATAGAGCACCACACTAACTCAAGGCCTGATTTCCTTGCAGATTTCATCCCCTTCCTCAAGGCTCTGTTCCACAACCCTGTGTACATGTTATTTATCTGCATAACTGTGCTGCAGTTCAGTGCCTTTGATGGCATGATATCCTTCATGCCCAAGTATCTGGAGCAGCAGTTTGGGAAATCTGCATCAGATGCCATCTTTTTGATTGGTATGTTTGCATTTTGCTTTGTTCCATCAATTAGTGTTCTCTCTATTCCAATTATCTGTATTTTCACATATATACATATGCTCAAGTCTATTTATATATACAAACCAAGGTTAAATGCTTCTACAGGTGAGGGATAACACATTACAAAGCATTTCTAAATGTCAATGCATTTTCTGCTAAACATCTAATTTTTTGTGCACGATTTTATAATCTAATTCCCATTGTTTGCATTGGCTCCAAAAATTCAGCTGATATGAAACTAAGCCATGTGATGCTTGTGCAAAGCCATTTCTAACATGTCTTTCAGTCAGAATTTGCTTCTTTCAAGCATCAATCATCAAAGAATGATGTGAGAGCATATTCAGTAATCTCACCTCAAAACTGAAAGCCTGTTCCTCCTTTCTGTCATGCTTCAAGTGCATTAAGATATGCACTTAATTAAGACATGCACTTAATTATGATGTGCACAGATCTTTTGGTTGAGTTTCTCAGTCAGAAACTCAACTTCTGTTGAATTTCCCAGCCAGAGGCTGGATTGAAACTATAGAATTATTTTTCTTCCTTTTATTTTTTTGTTTGTTGTTGTTGTTGTTGTTTTTGAGTTGGACCTAGAGTGCAACTCCAGATTGCCACTTTCCAATTAATAATTTCAGCCCTGCCCTGTAGCTCCCTCCCCAAGCAGTTCTCACCTGCTGTTGACTTTGGCAGAGGTTTTGGCTGTGGAAGGAAATTAGCAGAGACTCATTTCTGATTGTAGTGAAATTATTCAGCCCCTGGCACCCTTTGAGTCTTTGCCCAGCACAGCCTCCCCTCCCAGCAGCTGTGTAGCTCCCTCTCTAGCTGCCCTGTAGTAGAGTAGCTCTGATGTTCTCCTTTATTTTAACATGGAAGTTTCACTTGTTCAACTAGGTGTTTACAACTTGCCAGTTCTATGCGTTGGGTATTTTTCTGGAGGCTTGTTCATGAAGAAATTCAAGATAAATATCTATCAGGCTGCCAGCATAGCATTTTGGGTGTCTTTACTGGAATACCTGCTCTACTTTGCTGCCTATTGGACTGTCTGTGACACCTCACCAGTTGCTGGGCTAACAGTTTCCTATCAAGGGTATGTTCTTGGGCACTCAGCAGGACTTGTCTTGAAACACCAGGATGGTTTTTCTTGTCAAGAACCAGCCAGGAGCTCCATTGCAGCTCCCTGTTCTAAATTCTCAAGGCTTTCTGCTTGCATTAGACATTAGGTCTGTCATGCCTGTTTCAAACAACAAACGTGTATTAAAAAAGATATCCATGTCAAGACTCGTGCAATTGCATGTCCATATTAATTCTTTCACTAATACAATTAGTGAAATAATTTAACCGCAGGTGAAAATAAAAATTGTTGCTCAAATCAGGCTTATGTGAGTGCAATTCAGAATAAGAGAGGAAAAATTCCCTTCTTGATCTTACACTGGTTTACTAGAATTTGATTACTATCAAGTTATCAGAGGATGTTTTGTCTGCAGTTTCTTGATTTGAAACCTGCCATTGATCACTGGGAATCACAGAATGGTTTGGGTTGGAAGGGATCTTGAAGAGCCTCTAACTCCAAAATCCCTGCCATGGCAGGGGTAATTTCCACTAGGCCAGGCTGTGCTCTGTGTCTGTAAAATGGACACGGACACTTAAGAACATACAGGCCATAGATGAGAAAAAAGCTGTCAAAAATTCATCATTCAAATTGTAAATTAGGTATGAAAAATTCATACATAATTTACAATATTAATGTAATACAACACAATTTAGTGTCCTACAGAAAGACAAAAAGGCATGGTTCAGGGCAGGAGCATGTAGGACTGGGACCTGGTTCAACACTTGGGCTGGAATAGAATCTTAAGCATTGCACGGGGTCACTGTGGGTACCTCATTGCTGAAATATTTATTAATCTTCCAAATGTGTTTCAGAATAGAGCAAGTCTCCTATGCAGAAAACACTCTCCTGGCTGGCTGCAACGTGGATTGTGATTGCCCACTCAAAATCTGGGACCCAGTTTGTGGCAGCAATGGGGTCACCTACGTGTCCCCTTGTCTGGCTGGGTGTCAATCCTCCAGAGGAGCTGCAAGGAGTTTGGTAAGGCATGCATGTTATTGTGCTGCAACTGGGAAATGAAATAGGTGGCAAATATTTATACCACTATAGGGTGGGGAATCATGTACATAGTTCATGTAAATTTAATATATATTAATGTATTTTTACCTTATACCTTATATATTCATTGAATATATAAGGTAAAAGACTTTGACAAATACATTGAGTGGCATCAGAAATTTCAAACTGCACAGGAAAATGGGTTGAAGTTAAAATTAAAAAATATAATGAAGCAGAATTCTTCTCTATTAAGAACTAAAGGAATTTTAAATGCTTAACAATATTACATGTACAATCATGTACATCATTCAAGTACATTTAATGTATATGAATATATTTTTACCTTATACCTTATGTATTCATATACATTGAATATATAAGGTAAAAGACTTTGACAAATTCATTGAGTAGCGCCAAAAATTTCAAACTGCATAGGAAAATTGGTTTAAGTTTAAATTAAAAAATATAATGAAGGAGAATCCTTCTCTATTAAGAACTAAAGGAATATTAAATGCTTAACAATATTAAATGTACAATCATGTACATCATTCATGTAAATTTAATATATATTAATGTATTTTTACCTTATACATTATATATTCATGTACATTGAATATATAAGGTAAAAGATTTGGACAAATTCATTGAGTAGCACCAGAAATTTGAAACTGCATAGGAAAATGGGTTTAAGTTTAAATTAAAAAATATAATGAAGGAGAATCCTTCTCTATTAAGAACTAAAGGAATATTAAATGCTTAACAATATTAAATGTACAATCATGTACATCATTCATTTACATTTAATATATATTAACATATTTTTACCTTATACCTTATATATTCATGTATTGACTATATAAGATAAAAGATTTGAACAAATTCATTGAGTAGCACCAGAAATTTCAAACTGCATAGGAAAATGGGTTTAAGTTTAAATGAAAAAATACAAGGAAGGAGAATTCTTCTCTATTAAGAACTAAAGGAATATTAAATGCTTAACAATATTACATGTACAATCATGTACATTGAATATATAAGGTAAAAGACTTTGACAAATTCATTGAGTAGCACCAAAAATTTCAAACTGCATAGGAAAATTGGTTTAAGTTAATTTAAAAAGTATAATGAAGGAGAATTCTTCTCTATTAAGAACTAAAGGAATATTAAATGTACGATCATGACATCATTCATGTACATTTAATATATAGTAATTTATTTTTACCTTATACCTTATATATTCATATACATTGAATATATAAGGTAAAAGATTTGAACAAATTCATTGAGTAGCACCAAAAATTTCAAACTGCACAGGAAAATTGGTTTAAGTTAATTTAAAAAGTATAATGAAGGAGAATTCTTCTCTATTAAGAACTAAAGAAATATTAAATGCTTAACATTATTAAATGTACAATCACGTACAACATTCATTTACATTTAATATATATTAACATATTTTTACCTTATACCTTATATATTGATGTACATTGAATATATAAGGTAAAAGATTTGAACGAATTCATTGAGTAGCATCAGAAATTTCAAACTGCATAGGAAAATTGGTTTAAGTTTAAATTAAAAAATATAACAAAAGAGAATTCTTTTCTTTTAAGAACTGAAGGAATATTAAATGTACGATCATGTACATCATTCATGTACATTTAATATATATTAATCTATTTTTACCTTATACATTATATATTCATGTACGTTGAATATATAAGGTAAAAGATTTGAACAAATTCATTGAGTAGCACCAGAAATTTCAAACTGCATAGGAAAATGAAAGAGATATAATATAATAAAATATATAATAAAAGCTATAATAAAAAATATAATGAAAGAGAATTCTTCTCTATTAAGAACTAAAGGAATATTAAATACTTAACAAGGAGTGAGGAATTATTCTGAAGGTGTTGCCAGCTGGAAACCTGAGTGCCCAAGGACATTTCAGCCAAAAATAAAGTCTGTAGCATGGAGTTAACAATCTCTTTTACCGTGTAGATTTAAGCAGGCATTGCAGACTCCTGTCCCCAAAGCCAGGCTGGCTGTGCCTGCAGCCCGGGAGGGGGCTCAGGGCAGGGCAGCTCCTGAGTGCCAGGATTGGAGCAGGAGGCAGGGACATGGTGCCAGCAGGGTGGGCTTGGACAATCTGTGCCATTAAAATGCTCTTTTGACAGGTATTTGAGAACTGCACCTGTGTTGCAGCATCAGGGTTTTCACCTCAAAACATCTCTGCAACTCTGGGCCACTGTGATGGGCATGAAAGCTGTGACAAGATGCTCCATTATTTTTTAATCCTGACTTTGGTCTGCAGCTTCATTTTTTCCTTAGCGGCCATGCCTGGATACATGGTCTTGATAAGGTACAGTAAAATTTCCTGGTCTTAAAAAGTCTACCAGACTTTTTATTGGGAGGTTTCAATTCTCCAGGGAATTGAAAGGTGTTTAGTTTGCATATGGAAGGAGGCAGAGCAGAAAGATCTGATGTCATTCCTGTGCTGTTAAGGTTTAGTGTCATGTCACCTTTGTAATCTGATGTAGCTGCTCCACATAAAGCTTCAGCTTTATCCTGAATGAATGCAGGACCCTGAGTCAGGGCAGTGGACATTGAGTGCTGTGTGATACCTGGGAGTTTATCAATCATTTTAATCAAATCATAATTTATGGTGTTGATTAAGGCACAACTGCCCTGCACTTTGTGTTGGCCCTGACACCACACCCTGACAGAAGCTTTTCCTTTTGAGATTTGGCAGTCCCAGATAAGGAACTTTTCAGCAAACACCACCTAGTGAGCATAATGAGATCATTATTTGAATGGTTTGGGCCTAATGTGATGGAGAATTTGATAAAAAAAAAGGTTAAACATCTCTTATTAATGTCACCTCTACCAATAAGTGTACAATGCAATTATCATTACAGTAATTACATTATCATACAGGTCTCTAAAGCCTGAAGAGAAATCATTTGGAGTGGGCATCCATGGGCTGGCTTCAAGAGTATTTGGTAAGAAAATATCTCCCACACTTCAGGAGAGCAGTGAGGGCTGACCTGGGGCTAGAGGAGAATCCCATCAGGGCTTCAGGAGTCATTGCTTCTGTGGAGTGCCTTTGATCAGCAAGCATTTAGGATTTTTTTTTATAGCTCTCAGAGCATGGCAAAGTAGAACTGCTTGCAGTTTGCAATTTTTTAATGGATAATAGGCTGGTGTTTTGGTTTAACCCCAGTGAGGATCTAAGTACCATGCATCCACTTATTCTCCTCCCACATGGAACAGGGGGGAGAGCTGGAAAAAAGGTAGAGCATGCAGGTTAAGTGAAGAATAGCTTAGAATGAAAGAAAGTGAAATATAATAATCATAATAGGAAAAATAGAGGAATAAAGCAGAAGAAAGAAAAGTGATGGAGAATAAAATAGTTTGTGATCTGCTGACCAATGCCCATCCCACTCTGAAGCAGCAGTCAGCCCCTCCCTGCCACCTCTCTCCACCCTGTGCTGAACGTGCCCCTGCAGGCTGGGGAGTTTCCCTCTGGCCAGTCTGGGCCATGCTCCCGCTGCTCCCCCTTGCAGCCCCTCACAAGCAGAGCATGAGACTCAGAGAGCTCCTTGATGTCAGCAACTGAAACATGGGTGTGTTATCAACATTATTCTGATATTAAATCCAAACCACAGCACTGTGCCAGCTGCTAAGAAGCAAATTAACTGTATTAACTGTTTATTGCAGAAAGCAGGACACAGGACACATCTGCTGCTCACAGAAAGCCATTTGGCATTCTTTCACTCTTATTATGATTATTGAGGGCAGCATTGCCTCTCACTGAAGAGAGAAAATCTTGGGTTCTGAGTAGGAAACTCTGTCCATGCTGCTGCTCGTGGATGCTGTTTAACAGGCAGCAGGGAGAAAATCTTTGGCTGAGGGCAGAAGAAGAGGGAGCACAAGATAAACAGAGAATGAAGCACAAGAGGACAGGACAGATGGAGTGGGTGACAAACAGCACAGGCCCTGTGGTGGATCTGATAACCAGAAGGGAATCACAGAAATTTTGCTCATGTTCTTTTAGCTGGAATTCCATCTCCCATTTATTTTGGAGCTCTGATAGACACCACCTGCCTGAAGTGGGGCACCATGACCTGTGGTGGAGAAGGAGCATGCAGGATGTATGATGTTGTCACATACAGGTATGTTTTTACTTTATTTGAATTTCTCCTTTTTACTCTATTATTGCACACATAGAGATGTAATTTTATGCACTTTAAGTCTCCCTAGCAGACAAATTGCTCTTTTTTAGAGATATGACACAATTTTCTTTGGCATTGGCTTTATTTGCAGAGTGCAGCCTTTGACACAGACACTGGAAAAACCTTTGAACAGAAATGTTCTGGTGCCAGAATATTCACTAATAACCCTTCATGAGAACAAGTTTGAAAACCCTGAATTATGATAAAAATACTGAAAAGCAGTTAGCACATGTGGGAAAAAGGTTCAATGTGTGACTGCAATATCTTTGAACAGGAAATGGTTGAAACAGTATTTGAATTTCAAAAAGAAGAATTTTATGGAGAAGATACAGTTACTTAAGTTGGAAATTGGCCCAGAATGCTGCATTTCATGTTTTTGTAGTCTTTCAAGGATCAATGTGCTATTTTCAAAGAAAAATCTTGTTGAACTTGTGGCCTCATACTAATTCCTTGCAATACTGTGTTCAGGTTGGTTTGGAAGAATATTCTTATGAACACTTAGAAATTTTAACCAGGCAGCCTGAGCCCTTTCAGGATTCTCTTTTCCCTATGGATAAAGCCACAGGAGTAAAGGTGCCTGACTTCACTTGCTAAATCATTTACCTGAAATTGGGAGAGGTGAAAGGCCATTTCACCTTTTCACACTCTCTATTCTCACATTCTCATTTTCTGTGGGACCCAAAAGCATCAGGGCACAAGCTCTAGAGTGGCTTTGTAACCTTCACAAAACAATGTTTGCTGAATAGTTTTGCCCTTTTTTTACAAATGCATATATTTAATGAAACTTATAATTTATTTATGATTTATAATTTATTTCAGGTGGCTCTACCTTGGCCTGCCAGCAGTGCTACGTGGAGTGTCCTACATCCCAAGCACACTTGTTCTCCTCATTTTAAGGAAGAAACTGAAATCTGAAAAGCCAATCTTATTAAATGAACCAATAGAAATGCAGGATAAAGCACAAGAAGCAGTGAAATAGCATCTCACAGAAGGACATGTTGGGGAAAAACCATTGCAGTGTAAATACTGGATATATCCTTGTGAAAATTTTTTACTTTAAGTAAGGAACACTTGGGCAGAGATGAATAGAATTACACATAGTTGTATCCTACTTGCATTAGAAAAGCATCAGTTCATAAACACAAAGCATGGGAAAAATATGTTTGGTGCAAAAGAACAAGGACTAGAAATAAGGAAATTGATGAAGTGCCAGGTTTGAGTTGTCTGAGCAAAGGGCTCTGGAGCAGGAACACTGTTCGGTGCTGTTTCACTGAAAATAGAGAGAATTTTTGCATTTGGCTCCAAGTGATGCCGGATTTCATCTGGGAATTCTCACACGGTTTCTGTCAGAGTGTCCCTGACTGTAGACAGCATTTGTGGCTTCTTCAGGCCCCATTTTCCATAAATTTATTTAATGATATTCTTAGTCCTTACAGGCAGGGATTGTTTGTTATTCTGCATAGTATGGGTGGTCAGTACATTGGTTTATGATATGGTCTGGGTGTCGTGGTAATAGCAATAAATTTTAAAAATTCCATTTTTAAAAAATGCTGTGTTATGGTGATGTTTTAAGATTTGCATAGAGCATTGATAAGGAAAGGTCATCAGGAATGATTGCTTCAGTTACCTGCTGCCCTGGGATGTCTTAAATACCTCGGGAAACAAAACTCAAAATGTCTCAGGTAACAAAAAAGGGAAGAAAACCCTGCTGATATGAGTCATACAAGGTGTCTCTGACATTTGATGCATCCATGTTTAGCATCATGTTTGGCCCCAGTGCACAGCACCCTTAGCTCCCATGCAATAACTTCTTGAGGCTTTTTATTACAGGTCCTGGTTATTTTATTTTTATTTTATTTTTATTTTATTTTTATTTTATTTTTATTTTATTTTTATTTTATTTTTATTTTATTTTTATTTTATTTTTATTTTATTTTTATTTTATTTTTATTTTATTTTATTTTTTAAATTTTATTATTTTATTTTATTTTTTTTATTTTATTTTTTTTATTTTATTTTTTTAATTTTTTTTATTTTTTTATTTTTAATTATTTTATTTTATTTTTATTTTATTTTTAAAATTTTTTAATTTTTTTTTTATTTTTTAATTTTTTTATTTTTTATTTTTCTATTTTTTATTTTATTTTATTTTAAATTTTTTATTTTTTTATTCTATTTTTTAAAATTTTTTTATTTTATTTTTCTTTTCTTTTATTTTGTTTTATTTTATTTTATTTTAATTTTAATTTTATTACAGGTTTTGGTTATCCTACTGCATAAGGCATGCAGGGAGATGGTGGAGCTACCACAGACCTGCAAATATTTCCCACGAATTTCCTACAGGTGCTCCAGCACCTGCAAATATTTCCTACTAGTTCATTCTATATGGCACAGACCTGCTCCCATTTAAACCACCTGGGAGCTTCTGCAGCCACCAAGAAGTGGGAAGGATATTTTGCCACAGAAGTTCATTAGTGCAGTTATAATCTGATTATTTTAAGGTGTCTTATTGACATCATAAGCGTGTATGCCTGGGATTGCTGCCTGTCCTTGGGGGGCCCGTGAGAAAAGATCCATTTCCTCCCCCAGAGCTCAGAAATGTAAAGTTTCTTCAAATAGAAGTGATTTTTAAAGCTGATTCCTGTGAAAATATCTGTCCTTTCCCTGCCTCCCTTTGTATTGGGTGATGGAGCTGAACACGAGGAAGGGGAATGGAAGAAACACAAATGTGATGCAGCCAGGAGCAGAGCAGAGAATTCAGCTCCCAGATTGTCACTCTAGGACACGGAACAGAAAGATGTGGACGCTGGATTTTTTAAGGTAAAAAAGCAGGACATGAAACAGAAAGATGTGGGCACTGGATTTTTTAAGGTAAAAAAGCAGGACATGGAACAGAAAGATGTGGACGCTGGATTTTTTAAGGTAAAAAAGAGGGAAGTTTAATTCTGACTTTGACATTTATAGATTTCCATAAATGACAGTGGATTGCAGGGTGAAAGGGCCACCTCTCCAATGACACTGGACAAACAGTCCATTAAATTTCTCTTCCTCCATAAAAAAAGGCAAAACAATAAGTTACTTACATAAAATGTGCGAGGAAGTTTGTTACAAAAATGTAATCAAAAAACTTTAAAAAATACTTTAAAAAATCAAAAAATACTTTAAAAAACCAAAGCAACACATAGATATCCCAGAAGCTTTGTGGACGTTTGAAGCTGATTTTGAGCACTGTCCTTGCTGGCGTGGGGCACTCACTGGGAGCCATCCTTGTTCCTTGTGGTCACATTCCTCCAAAGCTGGAGTTAAAAACCTTTTGCAGACATTTAGTCACAGCTCGGTGCCAGGGTAACCTGGGAAACAGGAGAAGTTCCAGGGCAGCAGAATTCCAGAGCTGTGGGAAACAGAAGGGCTTTGTCCAGCAGGCAGGTCTGTGCCCCTCACAGGGGGCACTGCAGGGGCAGACCCGGAGCACTCCCGTGTGCTGGGGTGGCAGGAGGCAGACAGGAATGTTTCCAGGTTCTAAAATTAGCATTTCTGCAGGAAAGCCTTAAATTTAGCATTTCAGTGGATATATTAGCGTTGTGTTTAATTGTTCTGCTTCAGCTGCCTGAGAATGTGAACAGTGAAAAATCTGAGCAGTGAAAATGCCCAGGTTGTGTGCCCAGGCAGGCAGTGCTGGGAGCTGGATATGTGCATAAATATATAAATTTATATATATATATATATATATATGTCAAACACTGAGAAACAAACACTTGAAAATTTCAGGCAATGTGATGAACTTGGAGGTATTTTAAAGGCAGTGATACTCAAACTGCACACAAGTGTTTATCTAGAATTTCTAACATATATTTATCTAGCGTTTTGTACTCAAGGTACAAATGTACCTCATTTTTCGTAATGATCTCTGATGTTCCATTGGGGTTTTTTTTTGACTGTGACCAGCTGTTGAGCCATCATTTTCAAAGAAATAACAAATCCTCAGTCTCACTGAGAAATGTCACTGCTTTGCAAAATGCACATCTCTGTGCAGGAAGTGGGGGTTTTTTGCTATGTGATTTTTTTTTTTGTTTTCTCTATTTTCTCTGTATTTTAATTTCATCAGCTGCTTAATTGCCAAGTCTCTCATTATTTTACAGTCTTATCTGTATCCTAAAAAATCCTGTGTCTGGTATAAACTTCATTGTTGCCCTGCTGCTTCCAGCTTTTTAAAAGCTTCCAGCTTTTTAAAGAATTGAAACCTACTCTTGCTGCATGTGATAAAGACTTCTGATTATGCATATTGCCCAAGCTATCATCATGTTGGTTTTGGGGTTTTTTTGTCTGTTTGTTTTTGGTTTTGGTTTTTTTTTCCTTGAGAGAAAATGACTCATTTGGGAGGCAAATATGTTGCCTGACAAGCTGATTTTAATGAGTGGACAGGAGGGAGGTGTGATGACCAAAGCTGCATCCTTACCCTGTGATTTGGTTGAGGTCCTGTTTGATTGTGATGTGGTGCTGGCTTTGTGTTTGTGACACAAACCCATCAAATTAACATCAACAGTTTTGTGTCAGTATTACTGGCAGCTTAAGTTTACTTCCTTTTTCTGTAATTTCATTTATGGTGATCAGTGTTTTACAGGCTTTGTAACCCTTCTGTCTCAAGTGGAGTTTTAGCAGCTCTTCCCTGCAGACTTTTCTCATCCCATCAAACCGCGGTGCCAGAAATTATTTCAACCTGTGGCTGTGGGAGGAACACCTTGGGAATCCCTGGGATGGGATCTGGCGTGCAAAGGAGCCAAATCACTTTTCAGTTTATGTAAGTCTGGTCATGTGACACAAGCTGGATCTATCCAGCAACCATTTCTTGGCTGGACACTGATGCTTTTTTTTTTTTCTTTTTTCTTTTTTTTTTTTTTCCCCACAAAGAATTGTTAGTCTTTTCCTTTCTTAACAAGGCATGAAGTGTTCCCAGTTATGATGCTTGGGGTTTTGAACTTTCTTTGTTCAGGACTTTGTCTGAGAATGTAGAAAATTACCTGGTAATTGCCCCTCTCCTGCTTTGTCCAGGGAATCAAGGGCATACATTTCTTAAGTCACAGCAGGCTAAAATCACAGGATAAAACACAGGGGATCCCTTTGGGAGGTGAAACCTTAGATATTGCAATGCCTGATTCCCTTCTAGAGGAGATAATGCTGTAGCTCCAGGCCAGAAGTGAGACTATTCTAAAAGTAGTAAACTAACTAAAATTTCAAGATTTGTTTCTTTACATTATCATTAAGGAAAAAAAAGGTAAGAAAAAGAGAACTATCCTAAAAATGTTATTCTAATTCTTATTACTCTCTTATTTACTGTTAATAATTTTTTCTTTATACCCTTTTAAAGTTTGAAACCTTTCTCCTAATCCTATATCACAACAAGAAATAAGTAAGTACATTCCAATAGGTGCACTGGCAATCAGCCCACACTAAACCCACCACACTCATTAGTACATTAACCAAAAAAATTTCGAATTATCAAACCAAAACCACCACATTTGTGCCTAATAATTTCCAGGAGAGGTGCTCAGGGGTGTGGCCTGGGGTGGCAGATCCTTGCAGGGTAGAGCAGGACAAGGGGCAGAGATCCCCATTACAGGTGGGAAATGGGTAAAGTTCATTCCAGAGGTTTTGTTTTTCAGAAGGCCTTGCCCCCTGTGCTGGAGGAAAGGCTGCCTGGCTCGGTGAGGCTCCCAAAGCAGCTTTGAGAGCACAAACTGCCCAGTGAGGGTAATGAGAGCCAGAGGGGGCAGCTCGTGCTGTGCCTGGGCAGCTCCATTGTCCCAGGGCAGCTCTGGGCACGGCACAGCTGCAGCTCTGGCACAGCACGGCTGCTCCTCCTGCCCCAGGAAACCTCCTGATCACAGCACTCAATCCTGGGCAAAACCTGCTTCCAAACACACCATCATGGGCAAAACCTGCTTCCAAACACACCATCATGGGGTAAACCTGCTTCCAAACACTCAATCCTGGGCAAAACCTGCTTCCAAACACACCATCATGGGGACAACCTGCTTCCAAACACAGGCATGGGGTAAACCTGCTTCCAAACACTCAATCATGGGGAAAACCTGCTTCCAAACACACAGGCATGGGGAAAACCTGCTTCCAAACACACCATCATGGGGAAAACCTGCTTCCAAACACTCAATCCTGGGGAAAACCTGCTTCCAAACACACCATCATGGGCAAAACCTGCTTCCAAACACTCAATCCTGGGGAAAACCTGCTTCCAAACACTCAATCCTGGGGAAAACCTGCTTCCAAACACAGGCATGGGGTAAACCTGCTTCCAAACACAGGCATGGGCAAAACCTGCTTCCAAACACTCAATCATGGGGAAAACCTGCTTCCAAACACAGGCATGGGCAAAACCTGCTTCCAAACACTCAATCATGGGGAAAACCTGCTTCCAAACACTCAATCGTGGGCAAAACCTGCTTCCAAACACTCAATCATGGGGAAAACCTGCTTCCAAACCACAATCGTGGGGAAAACCTGCTTCCAAACACTCAGTCATGGGGAAATCCTGCTTCCAAACACACCATCATGGGGTAAATCTGCTTCCAAACCACAATCGTGGGGTAAATCTGTGCACAGCTGCAGCTGCTGGCACAGCACGGCTGCTCCTCCTGCCCCAGGAAACCTCCTGATCCAAACACAGGCCTGGGGAAAACCTGCTGCAGGGGCTGCAGAAATGCTCAGAATTTAAAAAAATATTCCCTAGACAGCACAAGACTTGTGGGGTTTTTTGTTATTCCTTTTGTTTGGTTTGATTTTTGGTTTGTTTTGCTTTACTTTGGTGGTGGTGGTGATGTAGTTTTTTATCTCCCATGGTAACTCTGAGTGCTCTTTCTGGGGAGTTTGCATAAGAGGACAGCAACATTTGCAATGATACTGCTGCTGCTTTGTGAGTTCTACTTCCATGAGCAGAATCTTGCAGGAATGCTCCTTTCAGATATCTATGTGTGCATAAATATATAAATTTTTATATATATATATATGTATATATACATATATATATATAATATATATATATGTATATATACATATATATATATAATATATATATATTATACATATATATATCTGTATATATACATATATATTTATAAATTTATAAATATATAAATTTTATATATATATGGATAAATGTATATATACATGTATAGTTATATAAAATATATAAACAGAAATATTTATTTATATATTTATACATATTTCTTTTTATATATAACATATATATTTATACACACATAGATATCTGAAAGGAATATTCCTGCAAGTTATTATATATATTATATATTTCTATATATTTAAATATATATATTAATATATTAATATATTAATATATTTATTTATATATATTTATGTATATTTATATATTTATATTTTTATATAAAAATATTTAAAAATACATTTCCTTGTATATGTATGTGCACACAGACAACTTGTTTCAGACACAGACAACTTTTTTATGCTCTCTGTCAATTTTCAAGCATCCCAATTTAACAGATGGAGTCTAGTAAAGGGCTTCCCTTTCCATTTGGGTCCCTTTTCTGCAGAAGCCTGGCATTTGAAATCCCATCCTGGGTGCTGGAGAAGTAATTTCTAAATTCAAATATAGGAAAGACAAAACTGTTCATTGTTTCCAAGTTCTTCTGTTAATCTATCCTGTTATATTTTCAGGTGAGGAAGGCCTGAGCAGCAGAGGCTGGATTCACTCATTCCCTGTTCTCAGAGACTGGAAGGGCCACTCTGGGATTTTCTTGTGTTAATTAAGCCAGTCCATGTAGAGAAGAGACGAGCTGGTATTTCTCCAAATCTTACTTCTGTATGAACACCCTGAACTTGGAATTACACACACACAGAGTCAGCCAGAGGTATTGTTAAAAAAAGAATTATGGCTTCAGTAAACACCTGCAGACATAGAGAGTGGTGGGTGTGGGAAAGCTGCTTTCCTCCAGCACTGCAGGCTGGTAAATCCCACAGAAATCATTTCCCACAGGAGCATTTCTGGTTCTGGGGGTGAGCCATAGCAATCACTCCGTGTAGGGGCTGTAATTGGTGCCTTCCCCCATCCCTTTTCTGATATGTGGATTTTTCACAGGAGCCAAGCAGGGCTGCAGCTCAGTCTTGCAGGGAATCACTGTGAGATTCCAAGGCCTGGGTGCCCTAAATGACAGCTGGGCTGAGCTCTCAGGGCTCACCTGCATGATTTCATCACAAACCCACAATAACAGACTGAAATAGAGACAGGAAGAGAGAGCACCAAGATTGAGGTGAGTCTGAACATGCCTTTAGTGCAAAAAAATAAAAAATCAGCAGGAGAAGAGGCAGCAAGAGGATCCACTGGGCTGGGTTTGCATGGAAAGGGGTCTGGATGACTCCCTGATGCACAGAGAGGAAAATCTGCTCCCCCAGAGTTTTGGGCAGGTGTCACTGTGATATTTTATGACAAATCCCTTCGCCAGGATTTCTTCTCCTGGGAAGATTCAGCTTCTCCATGTTTTGCTGCTTTAGAATGTGATTTGAAGAAATGTCAATCCAGCATGTGAATTGTTTTAATTTAATGTCCAATCACAGGCAGCTGTGTTGGACACTCAGAGTCTGTCACAGCTTTTTATTATCATTATTTTCCAACCTTCTGATGTCTCCTTTCTCTATAGTTTAGTATGGCTTTAGTACATCATTTTCTTTTAATATAGTATCATTATTTCTTGGCACGTATTTATTGATGTTTGCCAAGTCAAATTTAAAAATATAGGTGGCATGACTTCTATTACTTCTCTGGAGATTGTTTTGTACCCTGTTAATTTTGCTCCCTTGGAACCTTTCCCAGTGTGTCACAGGCACCCTGTTGTGTTCATTTTTTAAATTTTAATACAAAGTTTCTCATCCAATTTAGCATTATTTTTTTCTCTTTGATATTTTTACATTCTTCAGGCATTTGCTGGTGTCAGTCTCCCTGAAGTAAGGCTGTACCATAATGTACCAGGTACATTATGATTTGTCTCAAGAATTCATGAAATTTGTTTTGTGCTCAATATCCTATTGCCCTGAAAACTGCTGCTTGGTGGCATTTTATTTTGCTTTCTTGAAAGATGTCTGTATATACAGTATATGAAAGATGTCTGAATATACTGTATATTGCTTTAACATTTTGATTTTGTGAGAATGTTTTACCTTTGAGATAATTTTCATTGATTATTGATTATTTTTCAACAATTTGGGACATAACAAAACAGAAAGGAAAGAAGTATTTTTAGCAAGTTGGGTTGTCACTGCTCCTGTGTAGCTGAGTGTCAGAAATTTCTCTCAGGGACTTTTTTTTGCTTCACAGAAATTCTGTAACAAAGAAAAATGAGTGAAAAAGAGCCATGGTACCTGGAATGGAGCAGCTCTGGCTGTGTCAGTGACACCTCTGACTTTTCTTCCAGATCATGGAGGGTGATCTGTTTGCATTCCTCAGAAAGAAATTCTCATGGGATGTTTGCCTGAGTTTGTGCTGCTCAACAACGTTAATGATAGCTCCCAATATGTTTGTTTCAGATTTTTCTCATGTAAAAACCCAGCTTGCTCAAAGCCAATTACTGAAACTAATGCTTAAAAAATTCCTAATGCATAGTTTTATTGAAAAACAAAACTCTAACTTTTTTTTTTTTCCAAAAAGTGACTGAAAGAAAAGCAGCCTTCTTTGGAACTGCAAAGGGAAGAACTGATCTGAGAATAGTTTAGGAAATGTTTTCCTTGAATCTTCCCACATCCATCTCTTTTTAAGTGAAAGCTCAAAGTTTTAAGTTTTCTTTAATGACTTTTGAAACACCATTTTAGTAGACAAACAGCTGTAGGTTGCATAAGAAATAATAGTCTTGCATGTAAGAGTACTTTAGGATTTCTTCATATTTAAAAAACAGCAAAGATAAGTCTATAATATCCAAATATACAAACAAATTGGTATTGAGAGGTTCCTTCTATGTTTCCCACTGAGGACATGATGAAAACTTTTTGAGAATTATTTAATAATTGTAGTTTTGAACACAAGAGCTGGCCAGCATTTAAGCATCCAGCACCTTGATAAACCACAGCAGTGTGGGCCCATCCTAATGCTCACACGAGTCCTTCCTGTGGCTTTGGCCAAATTTATTGGAATCCAGGGCTTTGCACTCCTCTGGCAGCAGGGAATTCCAGCTGTGCCCTTGGGCTGCCATCCTGAGGGAGATTGGATTGGAGGTGCCCTCCTTGCCCAGGTGTGCAGAGCCAGCTGTTCCCAGCTGTGCCCTTAGGCTGCCATCCAGAGATAGATGAGATTGGAGGTGCCCTGCTTGCCCAGGTGTGCCCTGAGCCAGCTGTTCCCAGCTGTGCCCTTGGGCTGCCATCCTGAGGGAGATGAGGTTGGAGGTGCCCTCCTGGCCCAGGTGTGCAGAGCCAGCTGTTCCCAGCTGTGCCCTTGGGTTGCCATCCTGAGGGAGATTGGATTGGAGGTGCCCTCCTGGCCCAGGTGTGCACTGTGCCAGCTGTTTCCAGCTGTGCCCTTAGGCTGCCATCCAGATGGAGATTGGGTTGGAGGTGCCCTGCTTGCCCAGGTGTGCTCTGTGCCAGCTGTTCACAGCTGTGCCCTGCTGCCCTGCTCAGGAGGCACTGCCCTGCCCTGTGAGCAGCTCCCTGCTCCTTTCCCCTGCCCCAGGCTCGATTTCCATCCCACAGGGCTGGCACAGGCCGTGGGCAGCTCCCACTCTGAGCTTGGAGCTCGCAGAGATCTTGTTACTGTCAGTAATAATGTACTGAAGATATTTCCTTTGGGTTGTATTCCACTTTAGACTCGCTCGTTTATTTTGATACAAACTTTCTGTGGCAAAAAGGAGCTGTGATCTTTGGAAGCTAAATTTCTCCAGAGCTAATTAGGTTCATTTTTAACTCGGCTTGCGTATAAGACACTTGTAAAAAAATCTAATTTCCAATGGCATACATTGAAGTGGGCATCCCTTTTCCAAAGGTTGTCAGTGGCAGGTTAATTCCTTCTTTTCAGCTTTGAAAGCTTCCCCTCTTTGGGCTGCTTTCTGTTTGTAAAACTAGGGTGCATCTGAACAATAATTCCTTTATTCAGGTTAAAGCCTTGCTCCAGCATGTGCTGGAGATTCAGACTGCAAGTCTTACATCAATTCTGACGAAAACTTGATTTTTTTCAGATATCCTTTTCTTTTTCAGGAGCCTAATTAATTCAAGCACAAATTACATCTAAATGCAAAGCTCAACTTGCTAAGAAATGCTATGGGTTGGAATAATTTTTAACGTCCATTTCTCCAAGGGTAATAGTACTGTTTCCCATACAAGCATCCATGTAATACCTGTCTTACAGTTTGAAGAGATCATAACACTTCTCATGTACTGCTATTATTTTTGGAGGTTTTTACACAAGAATACTCGGTAGGGTCCTATCCTGAGGGAGAAAATTCTCTTACTGCAGAGTTAGATGCAGGCATTCTGCAATTTTGCAGGATGCCTGTGAAGAGTTGCCAAATTAAGTTTTACAAGGGAAAATTCTCATAGAAGAGCACTTTGAAATTATTTTTGCCACTTGTATCTTTGTCTTTTGTGAGTTTTCTTTGGGACCTACAGTAGCTGGTATTAGTAAAATAAGATCAAATGATTGCTTGGCTTAGCAATCCCAAATCCTCTGTGCACTTTTCCAGAGGTGAAAAATTGGTGTCAGGAAAAAGACTGAACAACTCACGTACAAATCATACTTTTAAGAGCTCTTTTTGTATTGAAGCATTCACTGTTTTTTCTTTTTGCACGTGCTGTCCTTCAGTGTTTCAGCAGGAGCAGGGTACAATCTGTCACAACTCGTGTTCCTCCTCCCTGTGACTGAGAGCTCTTGGTGTGCCCTGCAGACTGAGCTCCCTGAGCTTGTCCTTGCAGCCCATCAGCACACACAGGGTGCTCTGGTGCCAGCCTGGCCCCTGAGCCTGCCCTCTCAGCCCACCAGCACACACACGGTGCTCTGGTGCCAGCCTGGCCCTGAGCTTGTCCTTGCAGCCCATCAGCACACACACGGTGCTCTGGTGCCAGCCTGGCCCTGGGCTTGCCCTCTCAGCCCATCAGCACACACACGGTGTCCTGGCTGCCAGCCTGGCCCTGGGCTTGCCCTCTCAGCCCATCAGCACACACACGGTGTCCTGGCTGCCAGCCTGGCCCCTGGGGCTGCCCTCTCAGCCCATCAGCACACACACGGTGCTCTGGTGCCAGCCTGGCCCTGCCCTCTCAGCCCATCAGCACACACACGGTGCTCTGGTGCCAGCCTGGCCCTGCCCTCTCAGCCCATCAGCACACACACGGTGTCCTGGCTGCCAGCCTGGCCCCTGGGGCTGCCCTCTCAGCCCATCAGCACACACACGGTGCTCTGGTGCCAGCCTGGCCCTGCCCTCTCAGCCCATCAGCACACACACGGTGCTCTGGTGCCAGCCTGGCCCTGCCCTCTCAGCCCATCAGCACACACACGGTGCTCTGGTGCCAGCCTGGCCCTGGCCTGCCCTCTCAGCCCATCAGCACACACACGGTGCTCTGGTGCCAGCCTGGCCCCTGGGGCTGTGCTTGCAGCCCATCAGCACACACACGGTGCTCTGGTGCCAGCCTGGCCCTGGGCCTGCCCTCTCAGCCCATCAGCACACACACGGTGCTCTGGTGCCAGCCTGGCCCTGGGCCTGCCCTCTCAGCCCATCAGCACACACACGGTGCTCTGGTGCCAGCCTGGCCCTTGAGCCTGCCCTCTCAGCCCATCAGCACACACACGGTGCTCTGGTGCCAGCCTGGCCCCTGGGCTGGGGCTGTGCTTGCCAGGAGGGCTCAGCAGGGCAGCCCAGCCCAGCTGAAGCAGTGACAAGTGGGTCCTTCCAAGTTCAGATTCAGAATATGGGAAATCCATCAAACTCCTTCTTTAGATAAATTGATTCTCATTTGCATATTTTTACTTTGGTGAAGAACATTTATCTTTGCCTACTTCTTAATGCCTGTATTATTTTAATTTTTTTTAATCTTTAAAAAGCTTAGATTCATTTACCAGAATATCATTAGAATGAAGCAGATTTTGCATCATCTGACAGTGTCAAATTTATATGTACTGCCACCTGTATTTGGACTGCTTTTAACTATTACAATGTTGCAAAGCTAGCAGGAAAAACATGCATGAACATTAGCAATGGGTTCTCTATTTATTCTTCCAGGTGGAAAAAGTGAGGTGTGTTGGAAAGGCCCCTGCAAGCCCATTGTCTGTCAGGAGAGCAGGCCCTTAAACACAGCTCCCAAGGTGAGACACCCACAAGAATTGTGTTTTAAAGCTGAATACACAGAAGTTTGTCTGTAGGGGACACAGTTCATCCTGTGATCCTGGCACACAGATGGCAATGCCCACTCACAAGGCAAGTGCGGAGCCTCCTCCGCCGGTGAACAAGGGTGGCATCTGCCATCTGCCTCACCTCAGCGTGCCAGGAGCCCAGGGCTAAAAATTCTGCATTTTCTGAGGTGTCTGCCACCCAGAATAAGCTCTTGGGGGGAGGAGATGGCTGAGCACTGTGTCCCTGGGTGTCCTCACGTGTCCCTGGCTGCAGAGCATCCTGCGCCCGTTAGCTGCGGGTCAGCACCCATGGGTGCAGCCAGCCAGGCACAGCCCACAGGGACACCCCCTCCTGCTTTGGGAGGAGGATGGTGGTGCTGCACAGCCTGGCTGGCAGGGGCAGCTCCTGGGGCTGAGAGAAGGAGGAAGGTGGTGCTGCACAGCCTGGCTGGCCGGGGCAGCTCCTGGGGCTCAAAGAAGGAGGATGGTGGTGCTGCACAGCCTGGCTGGCAGGAGCAGCTCCTGGGGCTGAGAGAAGGAGGATGGTGGTGCTGCACAGCCTGGCTGGCAGGGGCAGCTCCTGGGGCTGAGAGAAGGAGGATGGTGGTGCTGCACAGCCTGGCTGGCAGGGGCAGCTCCTGGGGCTGAGAGAAGGAGGATGGTGGTGCTGCACAGCCTGGCTGGCAGGGGCAGCTCCTGGGGCTGTTGGCAGGGGGCTCTTGCAGCCCCCCTGGGCACACAGCCTGTCCCAGGCAGCCCTGGGGATGCTGGAAGCAGCAGCAGCAGCAGCAGCAAACGCTTCCTCATTGCTGAACTGCTCTCCTGATTTTGAGTGTCTGTGCTGCCATGGGCCTTGCAGAACAGGTTCCCTGTACAGCCACTTGTCAGGCTGGTGGCTGACACAACAGCCCACGGTGTGGCATGTTCAGATATCCTTTGCCTTCTCCTATTCTTTTTTTTTTTTTGTTTAATTGCTGGCTCTGGTGCGTGCTGCTGGTGCTGTGCTCCTCCAGCACGCTCCCCTGGGCTGGCCAGCACCTGCAGATGTGCCTTGCCCCTCCAGGAACTGCCCTTCCATAGCAAGGAAGGAGGTTCCTCACCTGCCAGCAGCTGCTGCATCACAGCTGCTCTGGACAGGGCACGATGGCAATTGCTGCCACAGGCACTGCAGCTCAGCCTGCCAAGGCTGCAGGATTCTCTTTCTATGAAGGCTTTTCCAGTGGGATTCATCTCTCCTGACTTTCTGTTGCCAAAAGCTGATCTTGGCCTTTCCCAGCCGTTTCTGGAGCTCATCCCATCTCCTGCCTGAAGTAAGTATCTAGAATAGATCAAAGGAGCCATGCCTTTGGAAATGCTGCTTTTCCCTCCTCTGTAAGGTGAGCCTGGCTGAGTGGCTCCTCTGGATGTGTCTGCACTGAATCCATGTGGGGCTGTCTTGTGAGTGGGCATTGCCATCTGTGTGCCACGATCACAGGATGAATCGTGTCCCCTACAGACAAACTTCTGTGTATTCAGCTTTAAAACACAATTCTTGTGGGTGTCTCACCTTGGGAGCTGTGTTTAAGGGCCTGCTCTCCTGACAGACAATGGGCTTGCAGGGGCCTTTCCAACACACCTCACTTTTTCCACCTGGAAGAATAAATAGGGAACCCATTGCTAATGTTCATGCATGTTTTTCCTGCTAGCTTTGCAATATTGTAATAGTTAAAAGCAGTCCAAATACAGGTGGCAGTACATATAAATTTGACATTGTCAGATGATGCAAAATCTGCTTCATTCTAATGATATTCTGGTAAATGAATCTAAGCTTTTAAAGATTAAAAAAAAAATTTAAAATAATACAGGCATTAAGAAGTAGGCAAAGATAAATGTTCTTCACCTAAGTAAAAGTATGCAAATGAGAATCAATTTATCTAAAGAACGAGTTTGATGGATTTCCCATATTCTGAACTCTTTTAAGAGAAAGTGAGTTTCAACATGTACCTTGTTCCCTTGCATTAAAGCTAAATTAATTCAACAAGGATTAAATAGTAATGCAGGAACACGACATTAAAGTGAACATAGAAAATAACACTTTGTTCTATTGAAAATAGAAATGGTAGAAATAAGTTGTGTTTTCATTTGCTCATTGAGGGTAAATATAGAGAGCATATAGCTGTGCTGGTAAAACAGTAAAATTGAAATTTTAAATTAAGACCCATAATAAATCAATGCACATATAATGATCACAGTAAAATGTGTAAAATTCTAGCAAGCAAAATCCAATAACAAGTGCAAAACATGGCAGATAAAATAACTGTCTGCAGTTAACCTGCAAGCTTCAGGGGGCAATGAGACAGAGCTTGGATATTTATGTACTTAGCAAGTTTATAACTTCTTTTAGCTTTCATAATGGTTTTTTTTTTTTAGTTCTGACTAAATGTTATGATTCCATAACCCATAAATAATTGAGTTCATTAAGCCTTTAGCAAATCCCTCAGTGTATTTTGGTACAGAAGCAGAGAATCAAGGCTCTGCATGGATCGGGGTGAATTGTGTGTCACTGCATTGGGGTTGTGGCACAGAGGGCTCATCCCCTAAACTGGCAGGTGTCCATGAGCTGTTCCTGCCCTCCCAGCAGCCCAGCCACCCCTTGGTGTCCCTGGGACCCTCCTCCAAGGCACCAGGAGTGGAGCTGGGGGGCTCCAGGAGCCTGGAGAAGCTGAGCCTGCGCTCCCAGGGCTGCTGTGCCTGCCCTGAGCCACCCCATGCTCGGTGGGTGGATGGCAGGGAGCTCCCTTTGAGAGGTGCTCGATGCAGCTCCAGTGTTTAGAGACCAGAAAAAAAAAAAAAAAAAAGAAAGAAAGAAAGGAAGAGTGAAGAAAACAAGCTGTTCCAGCAGGCGGGAGAGGCTGGCAGTGCTGCAGGTAGGCTGCCAGGGCAGCGCCAGCCCTGCCTCCTGCCCGGCTCCGGCACCGCTGGCTGGGGACAAGTTTTGCAATCTCCATAAGAAGGAAATCCCAGGTTTAGGAGCCATGTGGTGAGGTGCTGCAGTGTGGGAGCAGGCTGTGTCACAGCCCTGGCCGTGACGCTGCGCTGGCACCGAGCCCAGGGCACGGGCAGAACCGGGCTGGCACCGCTGTGACACCAAGTAAGTGACTGCTCTGTGCCTCCTCCTGCTCCCGGCCATTTGCTGCTTGCCCCGCTTCTCTGTTCAGCTGTGAGCTCCCAGGGCAGCCTTCCTGCACCTCTCCTTCTCACTAAGCTTCAAAGGCAAACAATTCTGCAAATTCAATTTATTTTTTGTAAAGGATAAGTGCTGTCGCTCCCATCGGCAGCAGCGTATTTTATCCCTCCCTAGAAAAACTCTCCATTACCCCTAATTCACTAATTAAATCTTTTATCATTTTTCTTGCTTAATTTTAAATGCCACTGTTGCCAATGATTCACTGGTTTGCCAAAGTTCAGATTCTCACAGAGTGGTTATGGAAAATGTGATTGCTCCATTAGGCATAAGGGAAGTGTTTCTACAATTTAACATTTTCTATGAGTTTCAGGTAGATTATCAGTCTGGCACTACAGATAAAATTTTATATTTAAATTTGATATGTTGAAAAGAAGATCATGTCACTGATTGAGATACTCTTTATTTACCAGAGTCAGATGTTTCACAAAGTTAATCATCAGGAAAATACAAACCAATAAAGAATGTATTTGCTTTAGAGAACTCTGTCTTTCAGCTCCTATCCTATAAAGACTGGGGTAAGTCTGACTTCACCATACTTTAATTACCTATAGCTTACTTTTGAAATTATTTTTTTAATTTAGAAGCTGCTGAAGATGGTCTAAAGTAGCTTAGGTCCCTTTAGAAATTTGATCAGGGGCTTAGTCTGAAATACACATTCTTGCTTTTCACAGACCCCTCCTACTGGAGTAGGATTTGGAACTAAAATTTACAAAAATCAAGTTAGAGTCCTTATGAGGCTTTATATCCTTTTATGAGACATTTGAGCCTATTTTCAGTGGTTAGGAGGAACTTCTAGGGGATGGTTGAGTTTCAAAGCTTGTTGTGCTTTCTGGCATGGGTGGGCATTTCCCAGGGAGCCCTGGGCATCGTGCTTGGGAGAGAGGAACCAGTGATGGTTGTGGGGTGTCCTGGACCCTGCCCATCCCTGTGGGGTGTCCTGGGACCCTGCCCCATCCCTGTGGGGTGTCCTGGGACCCTGCCCATCCCTGTGACATGTCCTGGGACCCTGCCCATCCCTGTGACATGTCCTGGGACCCTGCACATCCCTGTGGGGTGTCCTGGGACCCTGCCCATCCCTGTGGGTGTCCTGGGACCCTGCCCATCCCTGTGACATGTCCTGGGACCCTGCCCATCCCTGGGGGTGTCCTGGGACCCTGCCCATCCCTGTGACATGTCCTGGGACCCTGCCCATCCCTGTGACATGTCCTGGGACCCTGCCCATCCCTGGGGGTGTCCTGGGACCCTGCCCATCCCTGGGGGTGTCCTGGGACCCTGCCCCTCCCTGTGGGTGTCCTGGGACCCTGCACATCCCTGTGACATGTCCTGGGACCCTGCACATCCCTGTGACATGTCCTGGGACCCTGCCCATCCCTGTGGGTGTCCTGGGACCCTGCCCCATCCCTGTGGGGTGTGCTGGGACCCTGCCCCATCCCTGTGGGGTGTCCTGGGACCCTGCCCATCCCTGTGGGGTGTCCTGGGGCCCTGCATATCCCTGTGGGTGTCCTGGGACCCTGCCCCTCCCTGTGAGGTGTCCTGGGACCCTGCCTCATCCCCACCTGGGTGGGCTCCACTCAGGGGTCAGTTGGTCTCAGGGGCCTGCAGGAGGAAAACCTGGAAAATTCCCATGTGGCTGAAACAGCGTGGCATGTTTGAGATTCCAGGGTCTTGGGGGGAAATGTTACAGGCCCATTTCTTGATATACTCTATACTCCTTTAATATATGTATATATAGGAGCTAACTGGTTGATTTTGGTATTGTTGCACCAGTTTTCCAACAGACAAACTTGGAAATATTTTTTTTACTTCTTATATTCCAGATGTCTCAGTATTAGCTGCTTTTAACATAGCTGACTCCTTTAATCAGAGCCAACTTTTGAACTTAAAACTTAATCAGTCTTATTAAAATATCTGCATTTATCATCTGTCCTGCAGGAACTTGTGAACGCTTGTGAGCTTACAGATAGTCATTATTTGTTTCTTTAAATCAGTGCTCTCTTTCCCATTAATACATCTTTGCCTACCATACTTCTCACCCTGTTTTCTCCTCTGTCATCATTTGTGGTTTGACTCTACAAAGATTTATCCAGTAAATAATTTTATTTATTCAAATGCTGACAGAATGGTAGTGTTCACTAAGAGAATCCTCAGAAATATAATAGCAGAAGGATACTGGATCACACCAAAGGTCCATTAATTCTGGAGCAGTGATCAAAAATGCAGATCTCAGAAAGGATTGGCTCAAGTGTGGTGAAGGTGTTTTTCTGACAAACTGTCCCAGCCTCCAGCTGCCTGAGGACTTTCCTTTTCCACAGGGATTTCTAAAAACCTTCAGTGACTTATCCATAACTTTTCCATCTGTCCAAGAAAGTCCTGGAGCCTCTTTGAAAGCAGGTGTCACAAATCAGGTGCATCAGTCCTTAATTAGTTGCAGCAGTTACTTTGAGCACTCTTTAATGAGTGTGCAAAGATGAGAAAAGATTCAACGTGCAGATAATTCAAGCAGTGTCTGAAGATCATTGGAACCTGCAGCTCTTATGCCAATAGTAGTTAAACATAGCAATATTTTTCACACAGGAGACGTTTCAGACCTGGAGAAGGAAAACCATGGACAGCCCAATCACTGCTGCCCAGCTCAAAGAGAAATCCCTGTTCCAGGACAGCGATGGCAGCGCAGCTCCTGCCAGGACTCTGTGCCATAACTGCTCAAAGCTAAAGGTATGGAACAGCCCCCACCACAGATTTGCTCTGGAACACTGAATTTTCATTTGGAGGCCTATCAAAATTCAGTCAGTTATGTTTGGCACTGTTTGTGCCTATCAAAATTCAGTCATTTGTGTATGGCACTGTTTGGTGCCTATCAAAATTCAGTCAGTAATGTTTGGCACTGTTTGGTGCCTATCAAAATTCAGTCAGTTATGTTTGGCACTGTTTGGTGCCTATCAAAATTCAGTCATTTGTGTTTGGCACTGTTTGGTGCCTATCAAAATTCAGTCATTTGTGTTTGGCACTGTTTGGTGCCTATCAAAATTCAGTCAGTTATGTTTGGCACTGTTTGGTGCCTATCAAAATTCAGTTATTTGTGTTTGGCACTGTTTGGTGCCTATCAAAATTCAGTCAGTTATGTATGGCACTGTTTGGTGCCTATCAAAATTCAGTCATTTGTGTTTGGCACTGTTTGGTGCCTATCAAAATTCAGTCATTTGTGTTTGGCACTGTTTGGTGCCTATCAAAATTTAGTCATTTGTGTTTGGCACTGTTTGGTGCCTATCAAAATTCAGTCATTTGTGTTTGGCACTGTTTGGTGCCTATCAAAATTCAGTCAGTTATGTTTGGCACTGTTTGGTGCCTATCAAAATTCAGTCAGTTGTGTTTGGCACTGTTTGGTGCCTATCAAAATTCAGTCAGTTATGTTTGGCACTGTTTGGTGCCTATCAAAATTCAGTCAGTTATGTTTGGCACTGTTTGGTGCCTATCAAAATTCAGTCAGTTATGTTTGGCACTGTTTGGTGCTATGTGTGGTGGGGAAAATGCTCTGGGCTGCATCCATAGGGGATGGAAGGGGTTTGGGCAGCAGGGGAGGGAGGGAGAGATTCTGCCCTGCTCTGCTGGAACTCCCCCTGCAGAGCTGCCCCCAGCCCTGGGGTCCCAGCTCAGGAAGGATGTGGAGCTGCTGGAGCCAGCCCAGAGGAGGGACACAGAGGGAAAGGCTGGAGAACTGGGGCTGCAGAGGAGAAGGCTCAGGGCTGCCCTCCCTGAGGCCCTCCAGCACCTGAAGGAGCTGACAGGAAAGATGAAGAGAGAATATTGACAAGGGGAAATGGCTTCAAAGTGGCAGAGAGTGGGTTAAAATGGGATATTAGGGAGAAATTCTTCATTGTGAGGGTGGTGAGGCCCTGGCACAGGCTGCCCACAGAATCTGTGGGTGCTCCATCCCTGAAGTGTCCAAGGCCAGGCTGGATGGGGCTCTGAGCTACCTGCTCTGCTAGAAGGGGTCTCTGCCCATGACAGGGGTGATCTTTAAGATGATCTAAAGGTCTAAAGATGATCTTAAAGATGACCTAAAGATCTTAAAGATGACCTAAAGATGATCTTTAAGATCCCTTCCAACCCAACCCATTCTTATTCTGTGGTTGTGATTCCAAGCATACAGAAGTTAAATATGCTCAGAAGTTGAAAAATGAGGTCATATTGTGCTAACAATTCATTTAGAATTCATTTACCCTGAATTTAGGATTCATTTACCCTGAACAAGAAGTCTCACCTTTGTCTCTCCTTTTTCCTTCGTCCTTTAATTCATTTAGAGGCATGCTATAGTCACAGTGGTAGTTGCAGATATATCTTTTATTCATGTGTTTTAGAACAGAGGAAGGAGAGGTAATAAGATATAAGTACCAGATATGAGTATGTGATATAAATACCAGAATTAAACAACAAGTTTTCCCTAAGGAAGAAGATTTTCCTATGGAAAACTTCAAGTTTTTCCTAAGGAAGGAAACAGCTGAACCAATGTGTACTAGAAAGTTAAAAGGTGCATACCATCAATATCAATATTCCTTTTCTTTGAAGTAGCAGAGGTTTTGGAGGCCAACTTGAAAAAGAAAGTAAAATCTGTTTTAATGATAACAAAAGGCAGATTCTCCTCACAGAGAATTAGCAAAGCATAGGATTTTGTGCTTCTTGACTGGGTTGCTCAGGCATTCAGTCATAAAGCAAAAATTATTACTTTGCAAACTGAATTATTTTCTCTCTTCAGATATTTCTTGGAGCTCTAGCTTTTACCTTTTTTGCCAAAGGATTGTCTGGAAGCTACATGAAGAGCATGTCCAGTCAAATTGAGAGGAGATTTGAGATCTCATCGTCGATTGTTGGCATTATTGATGGCAGCTTTGAGATAGGTATGTGTGCTTCAAAAGTGGATCAGTGCTTCTTGGTACTCTTGCACTCCCAAAAAATCCTATTTTTTGTGCTTGCTCTCTCTCCTGTTGATGCAGGTAACTTGATGGTGATGGTGTTGGTGAGCTACCTTGGACCAAGAGTTCACAGGCCAAAAATAATTGCTGTTGGGTGTCTCATCATGTCTGTGGGAGCTTTTTTGTCAGTGATGCCTCAGTTCCTAATGGGACGGTAAATATGGAGACTTTTCATGTTGTGCACTAAAGGAACTTGATCACACAAAGTGGTTTTTAGGGCATGCATCTGAGTTAAAAGCCTGGCAGTAGTAGTTTCTTTCAGCTATTCCGACAGGAAAATGGGTGGATTTTAAAATATTGGCTTTCTGATTTCCTCTCTGAAATCTTACCTCTTGCTACAGGTAAGCAGGAGACAAAGCAAAGATTTCTACAGAACTTATAATTAGAGGATAAAGTAGGTTGAATTTTTCACCTGGGATGGATATAAACATAAACATAACCATAACCATATTTTTTTAAAAACTGTGGGGGTTTTTTTATATTTAAGCAAACTGTAATTAGATCTTGGTGGAAAAGGTTTCTTTCTCCATGGTGGCTACTTATGATAGGCTCTTTAAAATGCTGAAGGTTTTAATCTAGACTTGGGGAGAATTAAATATTTAAATATCTCATTCACATTTAAGCTATAACACATAATTGTCAGGTGCAGGTCATACTTTTCCAATCCTTTGGCATGCTTGTATCTGTCAGAAAGGTAAGAAAAGAGGTGCCATTATGGAAAAATAGATGTGGATGAACTCTGACTGTCCTGCAGTCTAAAGAATGATCTGTGAGAGCAGATTTATTGCTCTTATCTCAGGAAAATATTGGGGTTAGAATCATCAGAGCATTTGAAAGATACCCATTTTATTTTAAGCAGAGCTCTGGGAATGGGGTCCCCTGCACTTTGTGTGTGTGAGACAGGAGTGAACACGTGTGAGACAGGAGTGAACACGTGTGAGACAGGAGTGAACACGTGTGAGCAGGGCTCAGACACGCTTCCTGCAGAGCAGAGCCCTTCATGTGTCAGTTGTGTTTTGCACAGGGATGAACATGTGTGAGCAGGGCTCAGACACGCTTCCTGCAGAGCAAGGTCCTTCATGTGTCAGTTGTGTTTCACACAGGAATGAACACACATGAACAGGGCTCAGACACGCTTCCTGCAGAGCCCTTCATGTGTCAGTTGTGTTTCACACAGGAATGAACACACGTGAACAGGGCTCAGACACGCTTCCTGCAGAGCCCTTCATGTGTCAGTTGTGTTTCACACAGGAATGAACACACATGAACAGGGCTCAGACACGCTTCCTGCAGAGCCAGGTCCTTCATGTGTCAGTTGTGTTTCACACAGTTGTTTTCCAGTTACAATTATGAAAGGATAACTGTTAGTGTGGACAACTCCTCCACCAGTGTGTCAGCCTGCTCCCCAGGGTCTGAGGGCCCTCCAGCCACAGATGCTCCAGAAACCCTCAGCACAGTGATAAATGCTGGTAAGATAAAGCTCTGATGCTGGATTCCCTTCTGCTTGTCCCTGTTGTGAACCCTTTTTCACTGGAAAGCAGTAAAACCCCTGCTAGAAACCATGATGTATCTATAATTATTGTTAATCCCCATATTTTATCCTATTTTACTGCTGCTGTAAAGCATTGACAGAATTTTGTTCACAGAAATATAAACTGTTATATTAATATAAATGTTTATGGCCTGCAGGATGTGAGAAAACAACAAATTCCTATCTGTGGCTTTTTGTGTTGGTGGGGAACCTCCTGCGTGGAATTGGGGAAGCACCAATTATGCCTCTGGGAGTTTCATATATTGATGATTTTTCTAAAGAAGAAAACTCAGCATTTTACATAGGTAATGTACAAATGAGCCGTTTTTATGCTAGACATTCTGTTCTTTAACATTTCTATAGTCAAGCAAATACTCAACAAAAAAATTATCTGGATAACTTTGAGCTGCACTGAGACAAAAACCCCAAGCTGTGCAAAAGAGTTCTCATATTTATTTTCTAGGGATAGCTCCAGGATGGCCTTTTTGCTTTCCCAGAGGAGCTTCTGTGATGAAGAGAAACATAATCAAACACTCATTTCCCCAAAGTGCAAAGTCATATCTGTTTTATGTGGCATATCAACTCCAGTACCACATCTTCAGAGAACCAAATTCTTCCTTATCACTATTTCCCAGATAAGGGAATGATCCTTGATGTGAGGATTTCTAATGAAGTCACAATTAGCTACAGCAATGTGAATGTGTTTCAGGAGCTCTTACCTGGCTTTTTGAATTTCACATTTCACTTCCAGTTGAAAGCTTTTCAAAGTCACTCTTTGCTGAAGGATAAACAACACCTTGCCAGGGTGTTGTAACAAATCCTTTCTAATTGGGGTTTTGATCTCGTTGTGACTGCACATAACCTCTTGCCCAAGACAGAGAGACTTACACCCCAGCTAATTAATTTGTTGGCAAACTGATTTATTAGCATGGGATGGTTGTGTGGCCTGAAGTCAAGTTGGTGAAACTGAGCAGGTCAGAAAAACATTAAGACACAGTTTCAGGAAGAGCTCAGCATGGGATGCTACAGGGTAAGGCCAATGTCTTCTTTTGGGAATGAGGGAATCTGCAGGGTGAAGAAAATGGAAGTATTGTGTCAAAAACAAGCATTCCACTCAGCAGTTATCCAAAATATTTGTCATCTCCTCTGAGCTTCTGATGAAAGGTATTTTAAAAAGTTTAGCTGATTTTTTTCTTGTCAGAATTTAGTGTGGGAGAGATTGAGGCAGGTTGGGGACTACTGGGCAAGTGGGAGCAAAAAGATAAAGTGAACATGGATTCAACCAAAATGGAAATTCATTTATGCCAGAGAAATAAAATATTTAGTTAACAGTTTGTTAAAATATTTCATTTTTACTTTCAGAATAGCAGTTTTTAGTCACTTATTCCATTTTGGTGGACTGAACCACTTTGTAAAAAAAGTGGAAGTTAAAACAGTGTTTTCTACACAACAGGACTTACTTTTCTTGGCTAACTTTAATTATTTTCTGATTCTTATTTTTCATCATCTGGCTGAATCAATTTATAATCAGTATTCTTTTAAAGCACAAATATAAAAAAAAGTCCTATAATAAAAAGGTCAGTCAAGCCTTGCTGATGAATTTTGAGCATTAATCTCTTGTTTTACCCTGAACAAGAATCTCACCTTTGTCTCTCCTTTTTCCTTTGTCCTTTAATGTTTTGTTGAATAAGAACATAAGTTATTTTGAGACAGAGACAGCATTATTTAAATAGAATGAACTGAAATAATTTTGGTAGAGTTGTGGAGACAGGAAGAATACTAGAATTGCCATGGGAAAGAACAGAAAATTGAGCATATTTGTTAAGATGTAACAATTTATTACAGAAGTTCTGGGTGATAAACTGAGCAATCCCTACATTCAGAAGAGAGTTTGCAACACCAGCTCTCTCTCAGGAGAAAAATCTCTGCAGTAGAACACAATGGGATTTACAGAGCACAGTGCTGGATGTGGGCAAGGACTTACAGGCATTTGGTGAAGAATTCCTTCTTTTCCAGTGCAATGAATCCTTCTGCAAGTTCGAGCTGTCAGTTCTGCACTAGAATTCAGGAATCCAAATGACTGAGCTGTAGTTTGGTTCTGTTACCCCTCACAACTAAATTTCAACAGAACAACATAGGGTGGCGAGGGAGTATGAGAACCTATGACTGAATAGTTTAGACGATATTTTATTTTATTTTTTGTTGATTACTTGTAGAGGTAACCAAAACCAACTTGTGCTTTATTTACACACCAGGTCAGCAAAATGCAGTGTGGGTTTCTGGCAGCCTTCATTTGCTTGTGCGAGAACCTATGATTGAATTATTTAGACGATATTTTATTTTATTTTTTGTTGATTACTTGTAGCGGTAACCAAAACCAAATTGTGCTTTATTTACACACCAGGTCAGCAGAATGCCGTGTGGGTTTCTGGCAGCCTTCATTTGCTCCCTGGGGCATCCCAGCCTCTGCTCTCCACCCCAGCTGTGGTCAGGGCAGCTCGGGACATTCTGCAGTGCCCCTGCTCCTTCCTCTCTCATTTCCTTGCCCTCACGGAGGAAGGCCTGCCTTACCCACGCCGTTTTTTGCTGAAATTATATTAATGCAGGTTTTTGCCCTCATGGAGGAAGGCCTGCCTTGCCCACGCAGGTTTTTGCCCTCACGGAGGAAGGCCTGCCTTGCCCATGCAGGTTTTTGCCCTCACGGAGGAAGGCCTGCCTTGCCGACGCCATTTTTTGCCCTCACGGAGGAAGGTCTGCCTTGCCCATGCAGGTTTTTGCCCTCACGGAGGAAGGCTTGCCTTGCCCACGCAGGTTTTTGCCCTCACAGAGGAAGGTCTGCCTTGCCCGTGCAGGTTTTTGCCCTCACAGAGGAAGGCCTGCCTTGCCCATGCAGGTTTTTGCCCTCACAGAGGAAGGCCTGCCTTGCCCACGCAAGTTTTTGCCCTCACAGAGGAAGGCTTGCCTTGCCCACGCAGGTTTTTGCCCTCACAGAGGAAGGCCTGCCTTGCCCATGCAGGTTTTTGCCCTCACAGAGGAAGGCCTGCCTTGCCCATGCAGGTTTTTGCCCTCAGAGAGGAAGGCTTGCCTTGCCCACGCTGTTTTTTGCTGTCTCCCTTCTCCTGCAGGCCTGGTGAGATCCTCGGGCATGTTTGGGCCAACGCTTGGCTTCCTGCTGGGCTCCTTCTGTGCCGGCCTCTGGGTTGACGTCGGCGTCGTGGACATCGGTGAGGGACCGTGGCCACCACCGTGGGGTGGCACCAAACCAGGAGGTGTCTGGGGATAGGAACCTTCATGCCAAGAGAACCTTCCCAGCTCGCTGCCCCAAAACCAGGAGCTCTCTGGAGAGATTTTCCTGCTCAAAAATTGAGGGCTTAAAATCAGGCGTTGTAGCGCGGTTGGAACAGCCCTTGAAAATCCCCCACTATTTCTTTTATGCTTGCACATACACTTGTTGCACCCTTGCTGTGCAGCTGTGAACAAATTATTAGCTGAATAAAAACCCATCCCCATGTTGAGGGAATAGGGAAAGGCTCATGGACACTTTCAACACCTAGCAAAAAGTACATTCTCTCAAAAAGCGTGCAGCAAAGATTCATCTCAAAATTCTTGTTGTTTAAATTGCTTCAAAGTCTCTAATCCCAGGGAAAAAATGAGGAAATCTGGGGAAAAGCTGTACAGTTTGGGGATGGAGAAGGAGGGCACTGTGGAATATTGAGGAAGAGAAGGATGTTTTTTGTGGTAAAGGGTCCCCACAGGGAGTATTGGAGGACTGTGGCAAGGAAATGCCACCATGGGCCTGAATGGGCACATCTATTTTTGACTGCATGGGGCTGATTCCCTTCCAGGGATGGGTCATTCACAACTTATCCAGAGAAGTTGTGGCTGCCCCATCCCTGGAAGTGTCCAAGGCCAGGTGGGATGGGGCTCTGAGCAACCTGGGGTAGTGGAAGATGTCCCTGCCCAAGACAGGGGGTGGGACAAGATGATCTTAAATGTTCCTTCCAACATAAACTATTTTATGATTCTATGATTTGAAACAGGCTGCATTTGAACTCTTCATAGGGAACATAGATGACCTCTGTTCTGGCTTTTTAATTAAATATATATGAGGATATACAGTAATGTATAAGAATCTATAAAACCTGCTCTGCGTAATATTTACCATATTTTCCTGTCTTTCTGTATTTTATAGATGCCATCAGCATAAATCCTAAGGACAGCCGTTGGGTTGGTGCCTGGTGGCTTGGATTGCTTATCTGTGGAGCTGTCAACTTCATTGCTTCATTGCCTTTCTGGTTTTTGCCCTATTCATTACCAAAAGAAGGAGAGAATGAAAACTTGAAGATTAGTCACTTGTCTGTTCAAGGAGATCCCTGTAAAATAGAACTCCCAGCTCAGCCACAATTAAAGTTCTCAGATGCAGTAAAAGGTGAAATATTATTGCCCAAATACTTGCATGTGAATTCTGTCTCATGGATTCATTGTGAGCTGAGCATGGACTCGCACAACCTTCACCAAGTGCAGGTTTCTGCTGTGCAAACTATTGACAAAAATGTCTTTAATTTGTGCCATTGTAATTACATGTTAAAGGCGAGTTTCAGCCCTCTCCTGGTGTCAGACAGCTGGGAAAAACCTGTGCTGTTTCTCTGAGCACCAGAGATGCTCGGTTTTGGTAGTTGTGAGGTGGTGTATGACAGCTACAATCCCATGGTTGTGAAGAGAGAGTGGGGAAAGCATCCCATCCCTCATTGATGACCAATCCATGGGGCAGGATTGTGTTTCACTGAGGCAAATGTTTGGGAAGGAAACATGGAGCTCATTATGGCTGTATGAGATGTTGGAGACTCCCTGGATTTGTAGATCCTGTGTTTGAGCTCAGGGAAGCTGAATTCATCTCATATAGGAACCACCAGATCCAACCACCCATTTCTTTTATTTTTATATTTTTATTATTAGAGCCAGGGTTTTGTTTGTATATATGTGCACACCTACAGCAGAGGTGTTTTAGGCATCTGTGCCAAGAGCCAGACTACAGTCTAAATGCAGTTGTTCATGTTCACTTTATTTTAATGGATTTTAATATTCTAACTAAGGGTCCCAGAAATTATTCCAGCCTTTTTGGGGGGCCAGGTGCTTCTGTTTGCTACACATCACCCTCTCGTGGGGTCCTTGTGTGGTTGGTGAGGGCTCCTGCTTTGAGAACCACATTTTCCTCCTGGTGGAGGGTGTTGATGCTCTGTGCAGGCACTGAGGAACTGTGCTGTGAGTGAGGAGCCCTGTGCCACACACAAAATAATAAAATAAAATAAAATAATCCAGGACCCTGATTCCCAGCTCAGCATCCTCTGTGCTGCTCCTCCTTTCACATCAGGCACGTGCTGTCAGTGAGAGCTCTCACCTGAGCAATCAGGTGCTGTGATAAGCACAGAATTATAACCTGCAACGCAGGCAGCAATGAAATCCCAGTTAATGTCACTGTCTAAAGGATGCCAAAACAGCTCTCTGTGTTCAGCAGGGTGTGCAGTATTTCCTCTCCGTTGCAGATTTCTTGCCAGCACTCAGGAAGCTGTTTGGAAATCCAATTTTTGCAGTCTTCATCTTCCTCACCATTCTGCAGTACAATTCCCTTGTTGGGATAATAACCTATGAGACAAAGTTCATGGAGCAGCAGTTTAATGTGTCAGTGGCCAAAGCCATCTTCCTAATTGGTAGGTACCTGACTTCTTTCCAAATTCCAATGTCAAAAAGGAAACTTTTATTTATTATCTTGCCTTCTGTTTTAGAAGGAGTTTAGGTGAACTTTTTTTGGTTAAAAAGAAAGCGTGTAGTGGTTTCCTAATTTTCTTACTGTATTTTGAAAATGGATGTTAATTTTAGTGTTAATTTTCCTAGTGCTCCTAATTCACTGAGCTAGAGGATTATCAAAACTGGGTAGAAGGTTTTTTCATAGTGAGATTTGTCTGTGTCTGTTTTCATGAGTAAAAACTACACATCAGACATCAGCTGCAACTTAGTAAAAACTAATAGAAAAGAAATTTTAAAATGTTTAATGAAATGTGCGATTTTTTTCTTTTCAGAGTAACATATTGGTATAAATTTTCTTTCCTTTTGATTACAAATCCAAATTTTATAAGCAATAAGAAACCAAAACATAAAAGTTTGAATCACTTCATTAATTTCAAAGCTGTTTTTCTATTTGCCAGTTCCTTCAGAAATAAGTGCTTAATAGTGTTCTACAAAAAAAGAATGCTGAAATTATATTAATCTTACAGTGATTGATGTGGTCTCATAATCTGAAAGGAAAGCCAGGCTGTGTGAGGTCAATGCAGAACTGATATTGAATTACTTTAATCTGAAGACACAATGCCTTAGTCAGCTACAAATGTGGCGAGAACTTTCTTTTTCCTATCTTTTTTTTTTTTCCTGAATGCTGAGAAAATGTTGCAGAAATGACCAAGAAAACCAATCAACAGCAAAACCAGAGAGAGGCAAACCCCTGCCAGTAACTCCTTGTCAAACCTCTCTGTTTAGCAAGTGAGGGCTGGTGGTTGTGAAATACTGAACAGATTAAATCTAATTGCAAATAATCTCATTATTCACTCTCAGGTCAGAATGGAATCCAGTGCAGAGCCAGATGTAACTTCCTTTTATGTTTTATTTCCGAGACTTTTTTGTAGCTTTTATAAAGTTTTATGTTTTATTTTATAAGACATTATCATTTACTCCAGTTTCTTACAGGCACCTGTACAGGTTTTGTTATATCTACATACAAACAACAATACAGTAAACATGAATGTTGAGCTTTGTAAAGTCATAATATGATTTGCAAAAGAAAATGGGGGTGTGAAATTATATATTACTAGAATATTTATACTAGAATATATATACTAGAATAGTATATACTTTATAAATAGTATATACTAATATATATACTAGAATATATATACTAGAATAGCATATACTCTATATATAACATATACTAATACTAATATATATACTAGAATATTTCTACTAGAATATATATAGTAGAATAGTATATATTAGATATATAGTATATTCTAATACTAATATATATACTAGAATATATATACTAGAATATATATAGTAGAATAGTATATACTAGATATATGGTAAATACTAATACTAATATATATACTAGAATATATATAGTAGAATAGTATATACAGGATATATAGTATATACTAATACTAATATATATTCTAGAATATATGTACTAGAATATTTATACTAGAATAGTATATACTAGAATAGTATATACTCTATATATTTTATTTACTAATACTAATATATCTTCTAGAATATATATTCTAGAATATATATGCTAGAATAGTATATACTATATATAGAGTATATACTAATACTAATATATATACTAGAATATATATACTAGAATAGTATATACTAGATATATAGTATAATAGATATAATAATTGTTATATATAATTATTATATATAATAGTTATAATATATATAATAGTTATTATAAATATTCTAGTATATACAATATATATACTAGAATATATATACTATGTATATATATAGTATATATTAATACTAATATATATACTAGAATATATATACTATGTATATATACAGTATATAGTATATATAGCATATACTAATACTAATATATATACTAGAATATATATACTAGAATAGTATATACTAGATATATAGTATATACTAATACTAATATATACACTAGAATATATATACTTGAATATTTATATTAGCAGAATATTTATATTACTAGAAGATAATATAAATCTTAGAACCTCAAAGAATCAATCCAAAAATAGGTATCTGATGCCTATTTCTTCTAGGCATCAGATACCTAGATGCCTAGAAATAGAAATATCCATTCTAGATATAGAATAAAATATAGCTATTTATTTTAGAAATGCATTCTAAAAGAGCCGATGTGAGTGAGACCAGTTAACCTATTTTTCCTGCCCCTTTGCAGGTGTGATCCTTCTTCCTGTCACAATCCTGGGCATGTTTCTAGGCGGTTTCCTGATCAAGAAATTCAAGCTTCACATAACTGAGATGGCCAAGTTTGCCTGCATCACGTTCCTGGTGGCGTACCTGGTGAACCTGCTGTACTTCACCTGCGGCTGCGAGGGGCTGCGGGTGGCCGGGCTGACCGCGCCCTACTCCGGGTTGGTACCTGAGCCCGGTGCCAGGGACACCTGGCACTGCTGCTGCTCGGGGGGCACGCACAGAAAATGATCCGAGGGGTTGAGACGGGATTGGCAGCTTCAAGTCATGCCTAAAGCTGGGGGTGGGGAAAATATTATATAAAAATTATATATATATATATATATATATATATATATATATATATATATACACACTAGAATATATATATATATATGTATTCTAGTGTATACATATATATATATATATATATATTCTAGTGTATATATATATACACTAGAATATATATATACACTAGAATAGTGTATACTCCCTCTCTCTCTCTATATATATATACACTAGAATAGTATATACTCTCTCTCTATATATATACACTAGAATAGTATATACTCTATATATATATATACTAGAATAGTATATACTCTCTATATAGTATATACTAATACTGATATATATACTAGAATATATATACTAGAATATATATACTAGAATATATATACTATATATATAGTATATACTAATACTAATATATATACTTGAATATATATACTAGAATAGTATATACTATATATATACCATATACTAATACTAATATATATACTAGAATATATATACTATATATATAGCATATACTAATACTAATATATATACTAGAATATATATACTATATATATAGCATATACTAATACTAATATATATACTAGAATATATATACTAGAATAGTATATATATTTATATTATATATAAATTTTATTTTCTGAATTTGTTTATACTGGATATTTCTTTTTTTAATTAAATTTTCTTTTTTCAAAATTTTCTTTTTCCTAAATTTTCTTTTTCCTAATTTTTCTGTTTCTGCCAACATACCTATATATTCTGGCAAATTGCTAAAAAAAAATGACACTTTGAATTTCTGTATTCTCTTTCAAAGCTTTAATTTAAGGTATTGTGGGAAATGTAGGACTCTGTATAGCTGACTAAAATGAGTAAATTGCTAAAAAAAAAGATGACACTTATTACAGGCAAATTGAATTTCTATATTCTCTTTCGAACTTTAATTTAAGGTATTGTGGGAAGTGTAGGACTCGGTATAGCTGACTAATATGATTAAGTAGAAGTTGTTTATTGTTTACATTATATATATTTTTATAGATTTTATAAACTATTTAGTACATATATTTTAATTTTTTTGTTTACTCTTTACATTATACATATTTTTATAGATGTTATAAACTAATAAGCATATACTTTTTGATTGGTGTTTTTTGGAATTTTTTTTGGTTTTTTGCTTCCATTTCTTAACATTTGTTATTGGTTACAGTTCAGGTGTTTTATATTTTTTTGTTATTTAGATAAAATTAAATTTCTTTCTTCTATTTCAAGGCTTCAATTTAAGGTGTTGTGAGAAATGTAGGACTCATATAATTGAGTAACATGATTAAGTAGAACTTATTTATTGTTTAAATTTTATATGAAAAGAAATAAATACGCTATAGAAATATAATCCATATATTTTTATAGATTTTATAAACTGGTTGAGAGCAACATCTGATGCCACAGAGTGAATTAAAAATAAGAATCAGCAATCCCAAGAGAACTTTGCTTTAGCTGAAATCCCCTTTGTGTCCATATGACAACTTCATAGTGCAGATATCTGTTTATTTTGATTAATTCACTTTCTCCATGTTTTTCCTGTCTACTCCCTAATATATATATATACATATTATATACTCCCTAATATATATATATATATATATATACGCACATATATATTATATATATATATATATAAAAACATATATACATATATATATATTTTATATTTTTATATATATATATACACATATATTATATATATATATACACACATATATATTTTTTATATATATATATAAACATATATACATATTTATATTTTATATATTTTTATATATATATACACACATATATATTATATATATATATAAAAACATATACATATATATATTTTATATTTTTATATATATACACATATATATTATATATATAAACATATATACATATTTATATTTTATATATTTTTATATATATATACACATATATATTATATATATATATAAAAACATATATGCACATATATATATTTAATATATATATAAAATATATTTAAATAAATAAATAAATAAATAAATATATATATATATATATATATATATAAAATATATATACACTTTTTTTTTTTTTTTGCTATAAAATTCCACCAAATAATTCCTTAATTTCCTGCTGTTGTCCTGCAGAATGAAGCAGCTCTCCTCCAGCAAGCACATCTTCGTGGCCAGCTGCAATGCTGAGTGCAGCTGCAAGCTGGACCAGTGGGACCCTGTGTGTGGGGACAATGGCATCACGTACATGACAGCCTGCTTTGCTGGGTGCAAATCCTCATCTGGGACAGGGAAAAACATGGTAAATATCCAGGGGATAGATGACTCTGCAATAGGACAAGGAGCAGTGGTTTTAAGTTGGAAAAGAGCAGCTTTAGGTTAGATATAAGGAAGATTATTTATCAGCAACAGAGCAATTTACTGGAATACAAATAATCCTGCCTGAGCAAGACTGTTAAGAACACCATGTTTGCAGAAGAGTGTGCAAATGCTGATATCTTCTGGCAGAAGCAGAATTGTCTTCACTGACAGTACTGAGAAAGACCAGCAGCATTATCAGGCTTGTATTTAAACATCCCATCAATATTCTTGCTTCACTTCAGGAAAATTTGCCTCCAAAGCCTCCTGCTGACTTCCAACCCATTATCAACCCAAATGCAGTTTAAGCACATAATGATCTCTGTGCCTGATGCATATTTGGTCCACACCTCTATTTTTTCTTGTTGTTTTTGTTACACCTCTTCTTCCTGGGGTACCTGAGCAGGATGGTTGGATAGCAGTTCACATCTGATTTTTTTACCTTTGACCCACTTTAAACGCACACAGAGCCCCTGGTGTTCTAGCAGAGGCATGGCTGAAACTGGAGCTCCAGCTGCTCTGTGTCTCTGGAGCAGCTCAGAGAGGCTGGAGCATATCAGGCCTGGCCATCAGTCTGCAGAGATGATTACAGAGGATTTTTCAGCATCAACAACGGCCTGGCTGGTGTGGGGAGTGAAAAATCTAGCTAATTAAATAGTTGTTTATTGATGCTGAATTCTGAATGAATAAATTCTACTTCTCACCTTCTCCTTTCAGGTGTTTCACAACTGCAGCTGTGTGGAAGGACAAGGGCCTGGGCTTGGCAATTCCTCTGCAGTTTTGGGACAATGCCAAAGAGAAAGCTGTGCCAAAGCCTTTCCCTATTTTTTAGCATTACAGACTGCATGTGCATTTATTTTAGCCTTAGGAGGCACTCCTACATACATGATTATGTTTAGGTGAAATACTTTACCTTACCTTGACCATAAACCTTGGGGAAAGAGAAACAGAAAATGCTATTCATTATATCAAATGCTATTTCATTCCTGCTGTGAGGAATGTCATGAGGATCAAATTGTGCCCCTGAGGATTTATTTACCTGTGCTGTGAAATCCAACTCTTTTCAGAGGCAGAGCAAAATATCTGTCCAGAAATTTAATTCTAATTTGATGCTGAGTGGATACTTTGGTGATGAAAGGGAAGGCATTTTGCTGATCCTGAATGCTGAGTTTCAATTCCAGTGATAGGGATGTTTTTACCAGAGCATTGGACTTGAAATAAGATGCATTGTTAAGCCATAGACAGTGCTGTTCACATTATTCAGAGAAAAACAAGTACCTTTGTTAAGCCTTGAGGCCTCACAATATCTTCAGTGTTGGGAGAAGTCTGATACTCCCAGTTTTTTGGTCAGCTGACAGAAGCAGCATTATAGCAGTAATATTGGTTTTTAATTTTCATTCCTTCAGTTGGCAAGCATTTTACATTCAGAAGAAAAGACAATATTTTGTGCCTGTCCCATGAAATTGTCTTTATCCTCCTGCTCATGGGTGAATCACAATGGTCACTGTACATGACTAAATAACTTGGCTAAGCTGCTGGTTTCCTGCAGTGCTGGTTTCCTGCAGTATTTCTAAGTGCAGTGCACACCTGGGTTATGGACAGGTGTGCATAAAAATTACTGGCCAGATTTCAGAGCCCTAATTTGTGTGGTGAGAAGCCTCTGGTGGTGATGCTGAAGAGACAACCCACAGGTGGACAGACTGCAGGGCAGGGCAGGCTGGGCACAGCCAGGCTCCCCCTGCCCTGTGCCAGCCCAGGGCTCCCCTCTGGGTTGTGACAATTCCCAGCTCCCCTGATGGACACAGGCTGCTCTCCACTGGTGGAACGAGGTGTTTTACAGCCAGGTCACTCCCATGTGCTGTCTCTCTGTAAAATGCTGGAGGTAGGAGCAAGGTGTTTTACAGCCAGGTCACTCACGTGTGCTGTCTCTCTGTAAAATGCTGGAGGTAGGAATGAAGTGTTTTACAGCCAGATCACTCACATGTGCTGTGTCTCTGTAAAATGCTGGAGGATGGAAGGAGGTGTTTTACAGCCCGGTCACTCCCATGTGCTGTGTCTCTGTAAAATGCTGGAGATAGGAAGGAGGTGTTTTACAGCCAGGTCACTCACATGTGCTGTCTCCCTGTAAAATGCTGGAGGTAGGAATGAAGTGTTTTACAGCCCGGTCACTCCCATGTGCTGTGTCTCTGTAAAATGCTGGAGGCAGAGGTGGTTAAATCAGCAAGGACTGCCCACCCTTGTTCCCTCTGCTCATCCCTGCACAGTGCAGCCCCCACAAAGCCTTGAGTTTCACTTATGGGCCTGAACTGCCTTCTTTTGGTGGGCTCACTTCTGTGTCCCTCTGCATCATCTCCAAGGAGAATTCACAACCTGTTTTCCTTTGGTCCAAGATGAGTTTCTGTAGATTCTCATGTTTATTTCAGTGGGTGTTGTTCTGTGGAAGGAGACTCTAATCTGGATTTTAACTTGGTGGATGTTTTCAGTCAGGTTCCAGCGGGCTGTGCTGGGTAAGCCACAGCACTGCTGCAGTGGGGCATGGGCAGGTGGTCTCAGCATGGCTGGAAATCCATTTCTCTGATTTACAGCATGTCTGTAAATCCATTTCTCTGCTCCTCAACACTCTTTTTGTTTCCTTTCCAGATCCGTTTCGCCAGACCTGAAATCCTTTGCTGTTGGGATAGAAGCTTTGGGTGGTAGAGTACTGGGTAAGATTGAATTTCTGTGTGGTTTTCAAGTGGGTAGACAAAGAAGCCAAAGAGGTAGACCAGAGTAGCCATTGCAGTGCCTTTGCTCCAGAGAAAAACAATAGAAATTTTCCAAAATTGTTCTTTGTAAGCAGACTATACATTTCAAAATATTTGGAGGAGCTTACTTCACATTTCCTGATATTTACATGTTATGATTACCTGGTATTTACATATGATGATCACCTGGTATTTACATATTATTCTTATGTATTTGCATATTATGATTATCTCTTCAGATTTTTTCTCTACACTGAAAATAGATGAGGCAAAGCAGGAAATTTCATTTTGCTTTTGAGTTTCTCTTTTTTTAATTGTGGACACAAGTACCTGAGCTTGATCAGTCTGCATAGCCCTAGCACCCATCCTCCCTTTTGCTGACAATTATTCCCTTAAAGCTCCCATGTACTTCACCTATTATTTTGTTTCTTGAGTTTATCTGCAATAAATAATCATTTAATTATTCAGATACATAATCTGCCCTGCCTCAAACAAACCTTGCCTCATCTTCCCTTGTTTGCTGATTTTGAAATCTCTTCCTGGCAGGAAAGCCCAAGTGGTCATTGGGCTCTTTCCAATCTCCATATTTTGCAGAGAATCAATCTTCTGCTTTTATAGGACAGCTATTTCAGAAAATGGCACAATCTCCCTCATAATAATAATTAATACTGATGGTATTAAATAATACCATTAATACTGATGATATTAAAACATTACTGTCCATCTAAAACAAATTCTTTCAGTACTACATAAATAGTACACTTATTACCAAGTTTCTGTGGAGCAAGTGCTTAATTTCATCCCTTTGCACTGCACTAATCACCTTTGAATGGCAAGACCTGAATACATAAATCAATATGCATAAATATTCATATGTCATGGCATGTAATTCTACAGCAGGGATTGCAAAAGAAATGTTGGTTATATTACTTCTTTAAACAAAGGAAGTTAAACTTCTAATAAAAATGGTATTTCTCCCTTGCTGGATATTATTAATCTATTGTTTTAAGTCCATTGTTTCAACTCTCTTTAAGTACTTTTACTTTAGTAAATCTCGTCATCTCAAAGCTGGAATTGGATGTTTAGTCCCATTCTATGCAGGCATAATTCAAAAACCTTGAGACTGACCTCCTCATTTCTTTACATGCTGTTCAATGATGAGATCTCCATGTTTGGGATCATGTAACGAGAATTTTCTTTGCAGGAGGACTCCCAGCCCCGATTTATTTTGGTGCCTTGATAGATGAGACCTGCTTGAGATGGGGGACAAGGAGCTGTGGGGGATCAGGGTCCTGCAGAGTGTATGACACCAGGGAGTTCAGGTAATGCTCCTTGGGCAGCAGGGCCAGGGGGGGCTTTCCTCATGCCAGCTGTCTGACAGCACCACTCTTCCTCACTAGACCTTAATAGGGAAATAAACCAAATATTTTTTATTCATTTTGACATCTAAAATTGCAGGGCACTGCCTGAAGTCATTAGAATTGTTTCTTTGGTTGTGGTCTGCACTGAATAATGAAATAAATGCACTGAGGAGCTCTGTGACACTCTGGCTTTGTGGGGTGCTGAAAAACTGTGGAGTGTGTGCAGCTCTGCAGATTCTCTCCCTCACCCCTCATTGATTTCCTTCCTGTTGAATAAGAAATCTCACAAACTCCCCTTGGAGGGAGGACAGGAGTGGCTGAGAGCTGTGGCCAGGAGGAGCTGGGGAAGGACAGGGACAAGAGACAAAAAGGCCCAGCAGGTTCAGATCCCCTTTTGTCAGCCCTGAACAGAGTCTGCAGGATGGCAGCACACCCCAGACATCCCTGCTGCCAGTCTGAGACCTGGTTAGAGCCTGGCTGGGGCTAAATACCACAAGGTCATTTCCTTTCTGCCTGTTATTTCTTATTTTCAAATGTGAAGCAATACCTGGCTGAGAATAGATGGTTTTGTCAAAGTGCTCTTTATATCCTGTTTGGTTCCATACAGAATTGGGAAGTTTTATTAGTACAAATGCATTTTGTTCCTTTTTTTCCCCCTAGGAATGTGTATCTTGGGCTCGTTGCAGGACTGAGGGCAGGATGCTGTCTCTTGTACATAGTGCTCTGTGTTTTAATCATCAAACGCTTCAAACCAGATGGCAAAGAGATGGCAGACATTAAAAATGCAGAAAAATCAACCAGCAAAGAAGCAGAAACTGCCCACAAGAGAGAAATTCTTCCTGGTTCAAGATCCTCAGAGGAGAGCGAGGAAACTTATATGTAAAAAAAAAAAAAAAATCTTTTGTAAGTTTGCCTGTGCTCCTGTTTTTCTGAGCTCACAAGGGGTCTAATTACAGACTTCAACAACTAGTTTACATTTTGGGAGTTCAAAAAGTGGTTTTGAACATTGGCTTTTTATTTGCTTTACCCTATCTTCTTCCTTTCCTCATCTCAGACAACAACAAGGGGAAAAGACGTTCAAAATTTTGGGGAACTCTCCCATCCTCTTGCTCTCAGTCCCTTCTAGACCAACAGTAGGACAAGCCAGAACTTTGCAATTTTGTAATGAATTTGATTATGATTGTAAAATTAAGAAGAGGAAATCCACAATAAGCTGCTTTGACATTTTTCAGTGACTTTATTTTCAAGTCCTCTTGCTCTGTATTCAGTCCTGCAGCTCCACATGGACAATCAAGTTTCTCTTGGGCTTCTCTGGTGGCTTCTCATGAGCTGAGCTCGTTGTTCCAGCCAGGGCCAGGTGAGACCCCAGGGCTGCCACTGAGCACCCTCAGAACTCAAACTGCCCTGCAGCTCTGGGCTTGGCTTGAAAAACAAAGTGGAGAAGAAATGAAGTTTGCAAATGAAGTTTTGAAGCAAAGTGTGGAGAGCAAAGGAAGAAAGGGGTGTATTCATTTTGCAGCACATCTCAGTAATGGGTTTGAGAAAGATTGCTCTGAACTGATGCAATAAAGTGGTAGGTGTTTAACTTTGTTTGATTTGGGGTTTTTTTGTGTTTGTGTGGAGGGAAGGGAGGGCATTTTTATCCAAAGGACCATTGTATTTGTACCACATAGATATAAATTTCCTTTCTTGTTTAAGGAGCTTTCAGTAAACCTCGAAACACTGAATGCTTGAAAATTCACAATTCTGAATACTTGAAAATTCACAGTTCTGAATGCTTGAAAATTCACAGTACTGAATACTTGAAAATTCACAATTCTGAATGCTTGAAAATTCACAGTACTGAATGCTTGAAAATTCACAATTCTGAATGCTTGAAAACTCACAATTCTGAATGCTTGAAAATTCACAGTACTGAATGCTTGAAAATTCACAATTCTGAATGCTTGAAAACTCACAATTCTGAATGCTTGAAAACTCACAATTCTGAATGCTTGAAAATTCACAGTACTGAATGCTTGAAAATTCACAATTCTGAATGCTTGAAAATTCACAATTCTGAATGCTTGAAAATTCACAGCTTTCCACAGGCAGCCTTGTCCAGATAAAAGCTTTATTAAAGGACGACCCCAACAGTTATTAAAAGAGGAAAGAAATCTGTATAAATATTATTAGTGTGATTTTTTTGTTGATAGCTCTCAGGTAGTACCTTTGCAATAGGATCAAACCTACTTAGGAAGATCACTGTAGGTTTTGTCTCCATCACCACACACATTTTGTGTATGGTGATGGAGACAAAATTTTGCTTTATTTTCTTCTGCCTGCAGTGCTGTGCAGAAACCTAAATCTAGGAAACAAAATTCCTAGATTTAGGAATTTTGTTTCCTAGATTTGTTAGGATATGGAATAGAGACAATGCACATTAGCTGAGAAAGAAGCATGTCAGTGGGGTAGAGAGAGGGATTCTCTCTATTAAATGATTTTTTGACCTTTCTTCTGCCATCTGCCCCAGATGGGATGGGAAAAGGGTTGGATACTCACTGAAAGGAAGCTCCTCACAATCTGGATTTTGGGGATGGATTTGATTGCATTTTATTGCTTAAGGACAATGAGCAGCACTTGTAGGCATTGTTTTTTACACTCATAGCTCTGATTATAAACTCTGATGATAAATTTCTCTAATACAGAAGATATCAGTAGTGCATCTAGGTCTGGAAATTATTAAAGAAAAATCCAAGTTCCAGAAACCTCAGGAACTGTTCACAGAGAAAACAATGGTGTGTCATTCTCCTTCTGTAAAGAGAATTTTAACATAGAATAAATGGCCTGGCAGCTCTAGAAACATCCTGATCTAACCAGACACAGTCAGTCAGGTGACTCATGCCAACATCATTCCCCTTTTTCTTTCTGTTTTTTGGGTATTTATTTCTGTACACCGGGGGTGGTTTTTATATTATAGGGTGTTTTTTGATGGGAGCATCTTGATTTTCCCAGGAGGTAATGTTTCAGCAAAGGTGCTTTGATAATTGATGTCAGACTGGAAATGAAATTCTGGTCAGATCTGATGATTCATGCCCAGATATTTACCCCAGATGGAACTCAGTAAAGGGAGGTTTTTCAAACAAATAAGAATTAAGATCATTGCTCATAACAGTCCTGAATTGACAGCAGCACACGCCCTGCCACAGGTAGGAAGTTTAAAGGAGCCTCTCACTCAGAATTCTGACAAATCCAAGGCTGTGTTTCCAACATATTCTGGTTTTTGAGAGCAAATCTAGCACTGTCCTGTGAACAGAAGGAAGAAGTTTCTTCAAGGTTACAGCTTGTACTTCAACAGCCAGCTAGTACAGAACAAGAAAAAATTAAATAAGTGATCAACCAAGTGGGATTTTTGCAGAAGTTTTTTATCTCCTTGCTTCTCACCCCAGAGGAGAAGTAAAGACAGGAGGCAGCTCAGTTCCCTGGCATTTCTTTGCTTTTAAATATACAATTGAGCAGACACTATGACCTATGACTACCTGGTTTTGTGATGTTTTTTAGCTGTTTCTCAAGAGAATAAAATAAAAAAAAAAAAAGAAAAAAAACCCAGCATCCCTAAACCCACAGTTTTCTGTATGCATTAGGATCATGTACCCTACAAAATCACATTATCGACTCTGGCATCAAAACTGGCATCTGGGTCCTGGGTCTGAGCCCCATCACTGGGAAAATCCTCCAGGAAAGAAGAAAATCCTGCTCTTTTCCAAGTTCATAAGAGAAATTGTTAACCAAGAAAGCCAATTTGGAGGCAAATTTACAGCTCTGCTTTCAAATACAGACTACAAACTTACAGTTCAGGGATCATGATATAGAAATTATGGTAAGTCCAGTGAAATGAAAATAAACAAATAAAAAGGCAGTGAGTTTTCATCAGACTGTGGGAGATTTGAGGGCACGAGCCTTGTGTGTAGCCAGCTCTTCCCTGAGGATATCAAAAAGCTCTTTAATGGCATTTTCAAAATCCTTCTGCAGAATCACTGCACAGGGCAGGAGGCAGCTCAGCCACCTGGCATTTCTTTGATTTTAAATATAAAATTGAGCAGACACAATGACCTATGACTACCTGGTTTTGTGGGGTTTTTTAGCTGCTTCTCAAGAAAATAAAAAAGAAGAAAAGAAGAAACACCAGCATCCCTAAACGCACAGTTTTCTGTGTGCATTATTAAACCACAATCCTCCTCTGGCTTTTGTGTCCTCATTGTCAACACCTCCTGTCTATCCTGGCACTAAAATCAATTGGGAATAAAGTTTTAATTGTTGCAGAATAAACAGAAAATACCTCAGCCTGTCAACTTAAATTTAAAGCATCCAAAATGTTTTTCTAGCATAGGTAATATCAAATGCAGTCTAGCAGTTGTCAGTGTGGAGTATGTTGTCATTCTGCCTCCCTCAATTTGAAATATGCTGAAACTCTTAATAAAGATAATCTGAATCTCTGAATAATATGATTTTTCCAGTGTTATTTTCTATTTAATTAATGTATTTTTTCAGAAGTACATAAACATAACACACTTCAAGCTGAGGATTGTTTTGCAATGGAAATAAGTGCTGGGTTATTTTTATTTTTTTAGTTAGGTGTTCTAAACATGCTGTAATGTGATTGTCACTTGTAGTGAGAAAATAAACAAGTCTTGAGTGGTTTGGAATATCAGAAAGCAACAGGGCATCAGATTTCTGCAGATCAGTTTAATAAACTTTAATGAGTAATTATATATATATATAATTGAATTATGTATATAATATATATATATAATTTTATATATATATATAAAATTTTATATATATATAATTTTATATATATATATATATATATAATTGAATTATGTATATAATATATATATATAATTTTATATATATATATAAAATTTTATATATATATATATATATAATTTTATATATATATATATAATTGAATTATATATATTATATATATTTCTAATTGAACTTTATAAAGGGTAATTGAACTTTAATAAGATATTGTACCAGGACAAATACAGGTCTTTACAAAATATTCTGTTGGAATCTATTTATTTTATAATGTTTTATTTTATTTTCCTGTATTGATGGCTTCAACATTTTCTTAAAGCAACAGGTCACAACCCATCTCCTAAACATAACCAATAAATAAATTATTATAGAAAATTTTATTCTTCACAAAGTATGAATCACGAGCTTATAATGGCCAAATAGAATATTCAAATAGACATAAATTCTATTTTATTATATATATAAAATGATATATATAAAATATAGCATCTGTACCATAATAAATATAATAGAAACAAATAAAAATAAAATAAATAACGATAAAAAATATAATACTTACGTATAATAATTATTGGATATTTCTAATTATTATGAGTAAATTCAGATATTATAAAATTATAATACATATACAATAATATAGAGATATATAATATGCTACCTAAAAATATTATATATATTTATATATTTGAAATGTTATTGAAATTATTATTTAATATATACTTCTATCATATAAATAATGTATATTACACTTATTGTTGAATAATTAATTTTTAATATATTAATGATATAATAATATATATAATAAATTTTCATTTTTCATATATTATTATTACAATATTCATACAATAATACAGAATAGCACAATATAATTGTTATAACTATATTTAGAACATATAATATAATACTAATAATATAATCATTACAATTATTTAATTAAAAATATGTTTAATTAAAAATAAAAGATTAAATAATAAATTTAATTATCAATATAATAATTGAAAATTTATTATAATTATTTAATAAAATAAAAATTACTATATTTATTTAAATAAAAATAATAAAAAATTAATAAATAATATTAAATTTTTAATAGAATATTTAAATAGTTATATATATAAAATTTTAAATAATTATTATAATTATATTTGATTAAATAATAGTATAAAAATAAAAAATATTTATTAATTAATGATTCGAATAAAAATTCATTATTAATAATTAAGAATTAATTAGCAATAAAATATAAATTAATTATTAATTATTAATTACCTTTATAATTATTATATAATTTATATAATATTGATAACATCTGTACATCATCCTTATTCTATTTTACACATGATTTTATATTTTCCATAATTGTGCAATGCAAAATAACGTTTTAAAAACCATTTTTTTCTGGAAAATTAATTCTATAAAAATGATTATTAATTAAAAATATAATTAGAATGATATTAAACGATTTTAAATTTAAAATCATTAATATGCAGAACTCTGAAAAACTCTACTAAGACCCGAAATTAATAAAATTAATTTATTTTGAGATACTAATTAATAATTTTTTAATAATAACAAATAATAATTTCACAAGAATTATAAAAAGAAATAATAGCTAAAATTAAAAAATAATTAATGGCTCATTAATAATAATTACGTAATTAAAAAATAATAAATATTTCTTTAAAAATGTTAATGTTAATTTATTTTAAAATAATAATTAAGAATTTTTCATATAATAACAATTATTAAATAGACAAAAATTATTTAAATATATAATGGGTATATTTAAATAATAATTAATGGCTCATTAATAATTAATTACCTAAATAATAAAAAATATAAATTTCTTTAAAAATCTTACAATAATCTTGTTTTAAAATATTTATTATTAATTTTTTATAATATTAACAATTAATAATTTCAAAATAATTATTTAAAGACTTAAAAGGTGAAATAAATAATAATTATTGGCTCATTAATAATTAATTACCTAATTAATAAATAATATCTATTTCTTGAAAAATGTTAAACTTAATTTATTAAAAAATATTAATTAAAAATTTTTCATAATAAAACCAGTTATTATTAAATACACAATAATAATTTAAAGAATTAATAAGCATAATTTAAAAAAATTAATCCCTCATTAATAATTAATTACCTAAGTGTTAAATTATATATATTTCTAAAAAACTGTTTTAAAAAATTTATTTTAAAATATTAATTGTGAAATTTTTACAAAAATAACAATTATTACTTAAACAAGAATTATTTAAAGACTTATTAGGTATAATTAAATAATAATTATGGCTCATTAATAATTACCTATTAATTAAAAAATAGATAATTCTTTAAAAATGTAAAGTTAATTCATTATGAAATATTAATAATAAATTTTTAATAAAAAAACTAATTATTAATGAGACAAGAATTATAAAAAGAATCAATAGGTAAAATAAATACTATTTAATGGCTCATTAATAATTAATTACCTAATCAAAAAATAATATATATTTCCAAAAAAATGTTAATGTTATTTATTATAAAATAATAATTAAGAATTTTTTATAATAATAACAATTATTAATTAGACAAGAATTATTTAAAGATATAATACGTATAATTAAATAATAAATAATGGCTCATTAATAATTAATTACCTAAATAATAAAAAAAAAAATTTCTTTAAAAATCCTAAAATAATATTGTTTTAAAATATTTACTATTATTTTTTTAAACATTAACAATCTTAATTTAAAAATAATTATTTAAAGACTGAAAAATAAAATCAATAATAATTATGGGCTCATTAATAATTAATTACCTAATTAATAAATAATTTATATTTTATGAAAAATGTTAAACTCAATTTAAAAAAAAATGAATTATAAATTTTTCATAATAATACCAATTAATAATTACACAATAACTATGTAAAGAACAATTAAACATAATTAAAACATAATTAATCCCTAATTAATATTAATTACCTAATTAATAAATTATATATATTCCTAAAAAATTGCTAAAATAAATTTATTTAAAAATATTTATTATGATTTTTTATAATATTAACAAATATTATTACACAAGAATTATTTAAAGAATTATTAGGTATAGATAAATAATAATTAATACCTCATTAATAATTAATTACCTAATAATTAAATAAAATAGATTTCTTTAAAAATATAAAGTTAATTTATTATAAAATAATAATTATAAATTTTTATAATAATAATAATTATTAATTACACAATAATTATTTTAAGAATTATTGGCATAATAAAATTAAATGATGGCTCATTAATAATTAATTTCCTAATTAATAAATAATATATATTTCTTTAAAAATATTAGAGTAAATTTATTATAAAATAATACTTTAATTTTTTTTGATAAACACAATTATTAATTACACAAGAACTATTTAAAGAACATATAGAAATAATTAAAAATAATTAATGCCTCATTAATAATTCATTACGTAATTAATAAATTATATCTTTTCCTAAAAAAAATGTTAAAATAAATTAATTTTAAAATATAATTTTATTATTTTTTATAATAATAAGAATTATTAATCAAAAAAGAATTTTTTAAAGAAATAAAATGTAAAATTAAAAAATTATCATGGCTCATTAATAATTAATTATCTAATTTAAAAAAATATATATTTCTTAAAAAATGAAAAGTTAATTTATTATGAAATATTAAATATAATTAAAAAAACCAGTTATTATTGAGATAGAAATTAATAAAAGTATCAATAGGTAAAATAAATACTATTTAATGGCTCATTAATAATTAATTAGCTAATCAAAAAATAATATATACTTCTAAAAACATGTTAATGTTATTTATTATAAAATAATAATAAGGATTTTTTATAATAAAAACAATTATTAATTAGACAAGAATTATTTAAAGATATAATGGGTATCATTAAATAATAATAAATGGCTCATTAATAATTAATTACCTAAATATTAAAAAATATGAATTTCTTTAAAAATCTTAAAATAATTTTGATTTAAAATATTTATTATTACTTTTTAAAAATTATTAACAATCATGAATTTCAAAATAATTATTTAAAGACTTAAAAGGTAAAATAAATACTAATTATTGGCTCATTAATAATTAATTACCTAATTAATAAATTATATATATTTCTAAAAAATTGTTAAAATAAAGTATTTAAAATATAACTCTTTTAATTGTTTATAATAATAAGAATTAGTAATCACAAAAGAATTTTTTAAAGAATTAAAATGTAAAAATAAGAAATAATCATGGCTCATTAATAACTAATTATCTAATTAATAAATAATATCTATTTCTTAAAATATGTAAAGTTAATTTATTATGAAATAATAATTATAAATTTTTATAAAAAAACAATTATTAATGAGATAGAAATTATTAAAAGTATCAATAGGTAAAATAAATACTATTTATTGGCTCATTAATAATTAATTAGCTAATCAATAAATAATATACATTTCCTAAAAAATCTTAATGTTATTTATTAAAAATAATAATTAAATTTTGTAATAATAATAACAATTATTAATTAGACAAGAATTATTTAAAGATATAAGAGGTATAATTAAATAATATTTAATGCCTCATTAATAATTAATTACCTAAATCATAAAAAATATAAATTTCTTTAAAAATCTTACAATAATTTTGTTTTAAAATATTTATAACTAATTTTTTTAATATTAAAAATTAATAATTTCAAAAAAATTATTTAAAGACTTCATAGGTAAAAATATTATTAATTAATGGCTCATTAATAATTAATTACTTAATTAATAAATCATATATATTTCTTGAAAAATATAAAAGTTATTTTATTATAAAATATTAATTATAAATTTTTCATAATAATACCAATTATTAATTACAAATGATTATTTAAAGAATTAATAGTCATAATTAAAAAATAATTATTGCCTCATTAATAATTAATTACCTAAAAAATAAATTATATAAATTTCTTTAAAAATCTTAAAATAATTTTGTTTTAAAATATATAATATAAATTTTTCATAATATTAACAATTAATAATTTCATAAGAATTATTTAAATACTTAATAAGTTAAAAAATTAATAATTTATGGCTCATTAATAATTAATTACCTAATTAATAAATCATGTATATCTCTTGAAAAATATAAAGTTATTTTATTATAAAAAAATAATTATAAATTTTTCATAATAATACCAATTAATAATTACAAATAATTATTTAAAGAATTAATAGGCATAATTAAATAATAATTAATGCCCCATTAATAATTAATTACCTAAAAAATAAATTATATAAATTTCTTTAAAAATCTTAAAATAATTTTGTTTTAAAATATATATTATTAATTTTTTATAATATTAACAATTCATAATTTCATAAGAAATATTTAAAGACTTAATAAGTTAAAAAATTAATAATTTATGGCTCATTAATAATGAATTACCTAATTAATAAATCATGTATATCTCTTGAAAAATGTAAAGTTATTTTATTATAAAATAATAATTATAAATTTTTCATAATACAACCAATTATTAATTACAAATAATTATTTAAGTAATTAATAGGCACAATTAAATAATAATTAATGCCTCATTAATAATTAATTACCTAAAAAATAAATTATACATTTTTCTAAAAAAATTGTAAAATGAATTTATTTTAAAATAAATTTATTAATAAATTTATTACAAATTCTTATAAAATTAACAATTATTAATTACACAAGCATTATTTAAAGAATAAAAAAGTATAATTAAATAACGATGAATGGCTCATTAATAATTAATTACCTAACAAAAAATAAAATATATATTTCTTTAAAAATGTTAAACCAAATTAATTTTAAAATAATATTTATTAATTTTTTGTAATATCAACAACTATTATGTTCACAAGAATTATTTAAAGAATTTATTGGTAAAATTAAATATTAATTAGGGCTCATTAATAATTAATTACCGAAATTATAAATAATATATATATTTTATTAAATGTTGAAATTAATTTATTATAAAATAATAATTTTAAAATTTTTTTAGGTATAATTTAGTAATAATTAATGCCTCATTAATAATTAATTACCAAATTAATTAATAATATATATTTCTAAAAAAATGGTAAAATAAATTATTTTAAAAATTAATTTATTTTTAATACTAATAACAAATAATTATTACACAAAAATAATTTAAAGACTTAAAAGGTATAATTAAATAATAATTATGGCTCATTAATAATTAACTACCTAAATAATACATAATATATATATTTTAAAAAATTAAGATTTATTTAATATAAAAAATTAATTTTAATTTTTTTAATAATAACAATTATTAATGAGACAAGAATTATTTAAAGAAATAATAGGTTTAATAAAAAATAATTAATGGCTCATTAATAATTAATTACTTAATTAATAAAAAATATATTTCTTCAAAAATCTTAATATAATTTTGTTTTAAAATAATTATTATTATTTTTTATTATATTTACAATTATTAATTCCAAAAGAATTTTTTAAAGACTTAATTGATAAAATAAATAATAATGGCTCATTAATTATTAATTACCTAATTAATAAATAATATATAATTCTTGAAAAATGTTAAAGTAAATTTATTATAAATAGTATTTTTAAATTTTTCATAATAACACCAATTATTTATAACACAAAAATTATTTAAAAATTAATAGGCAGAATTAAATAATTAATAACTCCTCATTAATAATTAATTGCCTGATTAATAAATTATATATATTTCTAAAAAATTGGTAAAAAATTATTTTAAAATATTTATTTTTAATTTTTTAAAAAATTAACAATATTTAATTACACAAGAATTATTTAAAGAATAAAAAAGTATAATTAAATAATAATGAATGCCTCATTAATAATTAATTACCTAATAAAAAATATATATTTCTTTAAAAGTCTTAAAATAAATTTATTTAAAAACATTATTTATTAATTTTTGTAATAAAAGCAATTATTATTTTCACCAGAAATATTTAAAAAATTAATAGGTGAAGTTAAATATTAATTACGGCTAATTAATAATTAATTACCTAATCAATAAATAATCTATATTTTTTATTAAATGTTAAGGTAATTTATTATAAAACATTATTTAAATTTTTATAATAATTACAATAAAAAATTTCACTAGAATTATTTAAAGATCTATGAGGTATAATTGAAAAATAATTATTCCCTTATTAATAATTAATTACCTAATTAATGAAAAATATATCTTTCTCTAAAAATGGTGAAATTCATTTATTTTAAAATATTAATTAATAATTATTTTGCAATAATAACAACTTTTAATTACAAAAGCATTATTTATACACTTAAAATATATAATGAAATAATAATTATGGCTCATTAATTATTAATTGCCTAATTGATAAATAATATTTATTTTTTTAAAAAATGTAAATTTAATTTAATATAAAATATTAATTAAAAAAATTTATGTAATAATATCAATTATTAGTGAGACTAGAATAATTTTAAGGATTGATAGGCATAATAAAATAATAAATAATGGCTCATTAATAATTAATTACCTAAATTATAAATAAAATATATAGTTCTTTAAAAATGGTAAAATGAATTTATTTTAAAAAATAATTAATAATTTTTTATATATAATAAAAATTATTATTTTCAGAAGAATAATTTAAAGAATCAATAGGTAAAAAAAATATTTAATGGCTCATTAATAATTAATTACCTAATTAATAAATAATAACTATTTCTTTAAAAATTTGAGGTTAATATATTATAAAAAATAATTAAAATATTTTTAATAATCACAATAATTAATGAGACAAGATTTATTTAAAGAATTAATAGTTAAAAATATTATAATTAATGCCTCATTAATAATTAATTACCTAATTAAAAAATAAAATATATATTTCTTTGAAATGACAAACTAATTTCAAAATATTACTTATTAAATTTTTGTAAAAATAACAATTATAATTTCACATGAATCATTAAAATAATTAAGAGGTAAAAATAAATCCTTATTATGGCTCATTAATAATTAATTACCTAATTAATAAAAAATATATATTTCTTGAAAAATCCTTATATAATTTTTTAAAAAATATTTTTTATTACTTGTTTTATAATAATAACAACTATTAATTTCAAAATAATTATTTAAGAATTAATAGATTAAATAAATAATAATTTATGGCTCATTAATAATTAATTACATAATTAATAAATAATGCACACTTTTTGAAAAATGGTAAATAATTTATTATAAAATATTATTTATAAATTTTTCATAATAATTCCAATTATTTATAACAAAAAATTATTTAAAGAATTAATAGGCAGAATTAAATAATTAATAATTCCTCATTAATAATTAATTACCTGATTAATAAATTATATATATTTAAAAAAAATTGGTAAAAAATATTTATTATTAATTTTTTAAAATATTAGCAATTAATAATTACACAAGAATTATTTTAAGAATAAAAAAGTATAATTAAATAAAAATGAATGGCTCATTAATAATTAATTACTTAATAAAAAAAATATATGTATTTCTTTAAAAGTGTTAAAATAATTTAATTTAAGAATATTATTTATTATTTTTTGTAATAATAACAATTATTATTTTCACAAGAAATATTTTAAAAATGAAAAGGTAAAATTAAATATTAATTACGTCTCATTAATAATTAATTATCTAATAAAAAAATTATATTTATTTTTATTAAATAATAAAGTTAATTTATTATAAAATATTAATTTAAATCTTTATAATAATTAAAATTAATAATTACACTAGAATTATTTAAAGAATTTTTAGGTATAATTGAAAAATAATTATTGCCTCATTAATAATTAATTACCTAATTAATAAAAAATATATATTTCTCTAAAAATGGTAAAATTAATTTATTTTAAAATATTAATTAAAAATTATTTTGTGATAATAACAATTGTTAATTACAAAAGCGTTATTTAAAGACTTAAAAGGTATAATCAAATAATAATTATGGCTCATTAATAATTAATTACCTAATTATTAAATAATATATATATTTTTTTAAATGTTTAAGTTAATTTATTTTAAAATATTAAATATAAATTTTTATAATCATAACAAATAATATTACACAAGAATTATTTAAAGAATTATAGGTATAATTAAGTACTAATTAATGCTTCATTAATAATTAATTACCTATTATTCAATTATATATATTTCTAAAAAATTTTTAAAAACATTTATGTTAAAATATTAATTTTTTTTATGATAATAACAATTAATTATTACACAAGAATAATTAAAAGACCTAAAAGGCATAATTAAATAATAATTAAGGCTCATTAATAATTAATTACCTAATTAAAAAATAAATAAAATATTAATGGCTTAATAATTAATTACCTTATTAATAAATTTTATCTATTTCTAAAAACTGTAAAATAAATTTATTTTAAAATATTAATATTAATTTTTTATAGTATTAAAAATTATTAAATACACAAAAATTATTCTAGGAATTAGAAGTCAAATTTAAATAATAATTAATTGCTCATTAATAATTAATTACCTAATTTATTAATAATATATATTTCTTTGAAGATGTGAAAGGTAATTTATTATTAATTTATTAATAATTTCCAAAGAATTATTTAAAGAATTTAGAGGTATAAATAAATATTAATTTTTGGCTCATTAATAATTAATTGCCTAAATAATTAAAAAATGGAATTCTTTAAAAATGGTAAAATAAATTTACTATAAAATATTATTTATTATATTTTAAAATAAAAAGAATTATAATTTTACAAGAATTATATAAAGCATTAATAGGTAAAATTAAATAATAATTAATGCCTCATTAATAATTAATTACCTAATTAATAAAATTAATATATTTTTTAAAAATGGCAAATATATTTCTTTTAAAATATTTATTATTTTTTTATAATATAACAATTATTAATTACACAAGAATTGTTTAAAGAATTAGAAGGTAAAATAAAAAAATAATTAGTGGCTCATTAATAATTAATTACATAATTAATAAAAAGTATATATTTCTTTTAAAATGTGAAAGTTAATTTTTTGTAAATTGCTAATTATAAATTTTTATCATAATACCAATCATTAATTTCACAAGAATTAATTATAGAATTAATATGTATATATAAATAATAATTAATGGCTCATTAATAATTAATTACCTAATTAAATAATTTTATATATTTCTTTAAAAATGGTAAAATTAAATTACTTTTAAATATTGATTATTACTTTTTAAAAATACTAACAATAATTTCACAAGAATGATTTAAAAAATTAATAGGTAAAATTAAATATTAATTAATGGCTCATTAATAATTAATTACGTAATTAATAAATAATATTTATTTTATCAAAATGTAAAAGGTAATTTATTTTAAAATAATAATTATTATTTATTTTAATAATAAGAATTCTTAGTAAGATATGAATTATTTAAAGAATTAATAGGTATAATTAAAAATAATAAAATGGCTCATTAATAATTAATTACTTAATTATTAAAAAATATTTCTTTAAAAATGTTAAAATAAATTTATTTTAAAATATTATTTATTAACTTTTTTAAAAAGTAACAATTATTAATTACGCAAGAATTATTTAAAGAATTAGAAGATAAAATTGAATAATAATTAATGGCTCATTAATAATTAATTACCACATTATAAATAATATATATTTCTTTAAAAATGTTGAAGTTAATTTATTATAAAATAATAAATATAATTTTTTTGTAACAAAGGCAATTAATAATTCTTGAATAATTATTTAAAAATATATAGATATAAATATATTATAAATAATGGCTCATTAATAATTAATTACCTAATTAATAAATTTATATACTTCTAAAAAATGTTAAAATCAATTTATTTTAAAATATTAATTATTAATTTTTTGTAATAATAAAAATTTTTAATTACACAAGAATTATTCATCCAATTAGAAGGTAAAAATAAATAATAATTAATGGCTCATTAATAATTTATTACCTAATAATAATTTAAATATATATTTCTTTGAAAATGTAAAGTTAATTTATTATAAAATATTAATTATATATTTTTTATAATAAAAACAATTAATAATTGTTCAATAATGTTTTAAAATATATAGATAAAATATATTTTAATTAATGACTCATTAATAATTAATTACCTAATTAATAAATGAAATATATATTTCCTTAAAAATGGTAAAATAAATTTATTTTAAAATATTGATTTTTATTTTTAAAAATAATAACAATTATTAATTTCACAAGAATTATAAAAAATGAATAGGTAAAATTAAATAATATTAATTCCTCATTAATAATTAATTACCTAATTAATAAATAAGATATATTTTTTTAAAGATGTTAAAGTTAATTTAATTAAAAATATTAATTTTAAATTTTTTACAATAATATCAATTAATAATTACACAAAAATTATTTAAAGAATTAATAGAAAGAATTAAAAATAATTAATAGCTCATTAATAATTAATGACCAAATTGATTTTAAAATATATATTTCTTAAAAAATAATAAAATAAATTTAAAAAAAATATTAATTTATGTTTTAAATAATAACGAATAGTAATTTCAAAAGAATTTTTAAATAATTAATAGGTAAAATTGAATAATAATTATTGACTCATTAATAATTAATTACCTAATTAATAAATAATATATATTTCTTAATTTATGTTAAAGTAATTTATTATAACTAATAACTATTATTTTTAATAATAATTATAATAAGACAAGAATTTTTTAATCAATTAATAAGTAAAATTTAAAAATAATTTTTGGCTCATTAATAATTAATTACCAAATTAATAAATAATATATATTTCTTAAGAAATGTCAGGTTAATTTATTTTAAAGTATTCATTATTAATTTTTTATAATATTATTAATTAATAATTACAAAAGAATTATGTAAAGAATTAATAGGTAAAATTAAATGATAATATTTGGCTCATTAATATTAATTACCTTAATAATTAATAATTAATATTTCTTTAAAATGTTAAAGTTAATTTATTATACAATATTAATTATAATTTTTATAATAATATCTATAAAAAATAGTAAATCAAATAATAATAATAAATGAGATAATAATTATTTAATTAATGACTTATAATAATAAATATTAGTTAATGGTAATTAATAAATAATTAACTATTGAATAAATAACAAATTTTAATTATTAATTTAGCAGTAATGGATTTAATAATATTTTTATAATATATTTTAATATATTTTATTAACATATTAATAGATCATAATATATTATAATAGATTAGTAATGAATTTTCTTCATATTATAAAGTTAATTAATTATTAATTAACCATATATAGCTATTTATATCATTAATTATAGATGTTCATTAATTATATATATAGTTAGATCATTATTAATTAACTAGGTATTGAAATTTTCTTCATAAAATATAGTTAATTAATTAATAATTAACTATCTATAGCTATATATATAATTTACATATTCATTATTTATATATATAGTTAATTAACTATTAATTTACTAGGTATTGAAATTTTCTTCCTAAAATATAGTTAATTATTTATTAATGATTCATTCATATCATATCATTCATTAATATCTATAACATTTCATATGTAGAACATTTTACCAAATATAAATTCAGTGTATCATTATCATAGTATGATAAATAAAATATCGATTAAATAATAGAAATAAAATTACGATTATAATATAAAATAACCATTAAATATAACAATAATATCAAATAAAATAACGAGGAAATAATTACATTAATAAATGATTTTGAATTTCAAATTCAGATGACTGAAAAATCGAAATACTCAGAAGTGTGAAAAACCCTTATAAAAGTTTAACTTAATAAATATTTCTTAAGAAATATAATATTTTTAAAATATTTTTATTAATTTTTTATAATATTAATAAATAATTAAATTATAATGATTTAAAAAGAAATCTTATTAATATTTAATGGATCATGTATAATTAATTAACTATTGAATAAATAATAATTATCAATTATTTTTATTAATTAACTGAATAAATTTTCTAAAATATATGTATTGTGCATAAATTATACTTGCTATTATGCATAAATTATACCTGCCTAATTATTTATAATTAATTGTAATAATATATTATATATAATACATTGTATACTGAGCTTCATATGAAATTACTATTTATGACATATATAATTTAGTAATGATGGATATAATAATATTTTTATAATATATTATAATATATTTTATTAACATAATAATTGTGTCAATTATTCATTAATTAACTTAATAAATATTCTATAATATATATTATGCATAAATTATACTTGCTATTACACATAAATTTTACCTTCTTAATTATTTATAATTAATTATAATAATATATTATATATAATACATTGCATACTTAGCTTCATATGAAATTAATATTTATGACATATTTTATTTATAATAATAATATTTTTTATAATATATTATTATACATTTTATTAACATAATAATTGTGTCAAATATTTATTAATTGACTTTATAAATAATCTATAATATATATTATGTATAAATTATACTTGCTATTATGCATAAATTTTACCTTCTTAATTATTTATAATTAATTATAATAATATATTATATATAATACATTGCATACTTAGCTTCATATGAAATTAATATTTATGACATAATTTTTTATAATAATAATATTTTTTATAATATATTATTATACATTTTATTAACATAATAATTGTGTCAAATATTTATTAATTGACTTAATAAATATTCTATAATATATATTATGTATAAATTATAGTTGCTATTATGCATAAATTTTACCTGCTTAATTATTTATAATTAAGTATAATAATACATTATATATATAATACATTGCATACTTAGCTTCATATGAAATTAATATTTATGACATATTTTATTCAGTAGTAATTGATATAATAATATTTTTATAATATATTTTAATATAATTTATTAACATAATAACTGTGTCATAATATATAAAAATAGATTGGTATTGTATTTTTTACATATATTATACTATATTCAAGATTATATAATATATATACCATATCTATAACATTTCATATATAAAATATTTATATGATTTTTAAGTAATTTAATATAAATTATTTAAATTTTTTTAATATAATTTTTCTATAATATTAAAAATATAAAATGTATATATACGTTATGTCATATATTATAGATATATTGATTTCTTTTGATGTAAAATATTAGAAATTATATATATGTTTTTAAATTGTAATTTTATATGTTTTGTAATTTTTATATTTATAATTGCTTATGTAAAAAATAAATGCTTTTGTTATATATAATCGGCATATATTTTATATATTGTTATATATCTATATATTTTTATGATATTATATATAATATATTGTAATAGATAAATATTATAGTATTTTATAGTTATAAAAATATTTATATATTATTATAATGTTCATATGTTTTATAATTTTTATATATGCATCTAATTTTCTATATAAAATAGAAATGTTTATGTAGCATATAATTATTATTTATTTTATATATTAATATATTATTATTTTTAATATATTCTTATAATATTGTTGATTATAAATCATAATATATAAATAAATACTTTGTTTTATTGTTTTACCTTATAAATTATATATATAATGTTTCTATATTGTTATAATTGTTATATTTTATGATTGGTATATATACATTTGATTGCTTATATAAAATACAAATGTTTATGTAATATATAATTGTTATAAATTGATATGTTCTTCTGTTGTTATATATTTATATATTGTTATAATATTATATATTTTATAGAATGTATAAATATTTTGGTATAATATATCTTATAAATTTTATAAAAATATTTATACATTATAATAGTTGTATGTGTTATAATTGTTATATATACATATAATTTCTTATGTAAAATATAGAAGTTATATAAGAAAATATATAATTGTTATATATTTTATATATTGTTATATTTTTACAGATTGATATATTGTTATAATGTATAATTTACTATATATAAATACTGTGTTATAACATTATATATTGCAAATTGTGTCTATAAAAATATTTCTATATTATTGTGATCATTACATTTTATAATGTTGTGTTATATATTGTAAATTGTGTGTACAAAAATGTTTCTATATTGTTGTGATCGTTACATTTTATATTTGTGTGTTATAATATTATATATTGTAAATTGTGTATATCAAAATATTTCTATATTTTTGTGATTGTTACATCTTATAATGTTGTGTTATATATTGTAAATTTTCTTTACAAAAATGTTTCTATGTTGTTGTGATTGTTACATTTTATAATTTTGTGTTATAATACTTTATATTGTAAATTGTGTATATAAAACTGTTTCTATATTGTGATTGTTACACTTTTAAATTTTGTGTTATATATTGTTAATTGTGTATACAAAAATGTTTCTATATTGTTATGATTGTTACATTTTATAATTTTGTTTTATAATATTATATATTGTAAATTGTGTGTATAAAAATGTTTCTATATTGTTATGATTGTTACATTTTATAATTTATATATATATATATACATATAGTTGTTTATGTAACATTACATGTTTTAGGTTTTTATATAATGCTAAATTATTATAATATTAAATGTTGTAAATTATGATCCATATAAATACGTTGTTCTAATATTATATAAATTATATACATAATATTTGTCTATTTTTATAATTTTTATGTGTTTTATAATTGTTATATACACATATAATTGTTTTTTATTGCTGGATAATTTGCATATTTTATTGTTAATACCAAACTTTGGGCCGATTTAATCTCGTTGCTGTAATCATTTCTATTCCTTGTATTTCCATTTCCTTTTTCTTAATTTGGTTTCAAAATACCACCTGAGAGCAGAGACTGCCCATGTGTGCTCTGCTTTAATAACACTTTTCACCTTTCATCTGTTTTTAGAATAATTTATGAATATATTGATGTGACACATTTTAATTTTGATTTTTGGCCTGCCCGTGCCTCCTTCAGGACGCGCTGCCGCGCCCGTTCTCTGCAGTTCCACATTGGCTGAAATGTTCATTCCAACCAAACCTTTTCAGGATCAGCAGGAGCCTTTTTGTTTAATAAATTCCCTGCTGCTCCTTTAAATGCCAATATTGACATTTTTTGCCAGTTCCAAGTGCATCCCATCAGTGTCATTAATACAGAGATTAAAAACTGACCCAAAATCAGATTTTCCAGCCCCACTAATGCTTGGGTGACCTTCAGGAGGGGCTGTTGAATTCCTGTGTCCTTTTCAGGATCAGCAGGAGCCTGTTTGTTCCATAAATTGCCTTCTGCTTCTTTAAATGCCAATATTGACATTTTTTGCCAGTTCCAATTGCATCCCATCAGTGTCATTAATATAGAGATAAAAACTGACCCAAAATCAGATTTTCCAGCCCCACTAATGCTTGGGTGACCCTAAGGAGGGGCTGTTGAATTCCTGTGTCCTTTTCAGGATCAGCAGGAGCCCGTTTGTTCCATAAATTCCCTGCTCCTTCTTTAAATGCCAATATTGACATTTTTTGCAAGTTCCAAGTGCATCCCATCAGTGTCATTAATATAGAGATAAAAACGTGACCCAAAATCAGATTTTCCAGCCCACTAATGCTTGGGTGACCTTAAGGAGTGGCTGTTGAATTCCTCCCAAACCTTTTCAGGATCAGCAGGAGCCTGTTTGATCAATAAATTCCCTGCTGCTTCTTTAAATGCCAATATTGACATTTTTTGCCAGTTCCAAGTGCATCCCATCAGTGTCATTAATACAGAGATAAAAACCTGACCCAAAATCAGATTTTCCAGCCCCATTAATGCTTGGGTGACCTTAAGGAGTGGCTGTTGAATTCCTGTGTCCTTTTCAGGATCAACAGGAGCCTGTTCCATAAATTCCCTGCTCCTTCTTTAAATGCCAATATTGACATTTTTTGCCAGTTCCAAGTGCATCCCATCAGTGTCATTAATATAGAGATTAAAAACTGACCCAAAATCAGATTTTCCAACCCCACTAATGCTTGGGTGACCTTTAGAAGGGGCTGTTGAATTCCTGTATCCCTGGAGGATTTGTCAAGCAGGGCAGGAATGAGGGGATTTCTGAGACCTGGATGGCAAAAGGAATTCTTGCTCTCCAAAATGCTCCTTTTTAACCAGCTCAATGCATTCCTCAAGTCAAGAAAAACAACAAACAACTTCAAATCCTGTGTGTTAAAATGAGCATTAAAAAAAGACTGGTGGGCTGAAATTAATGATGATTCAGAAGTGAGTCAGCTGTTGAATTCTCCTTCAAAAATCTGTTTTCAAGAAGGGGGGGGAAAAAAAAAAGAATAGCATGAATAATTGGAAACTAAGGAGCTTTTGCAAGTAAATACTTGCAGCTACTTAGTGTGAGTAAGGAATTCCAGAAAGCACACACAAGAAGGAGCACCAAGAAAACAAATCAGTTCTCTTACTGCAGGTGCCTTTTAAAAATAATTGATAACTGCTTGGATTTCAGGTGAATGCAGCAAACAATTTGACATTTTGAAAGATTTGTGAGTAAGGAATTCCAGAAAGCATGCACAAGAAGGAGCACCAAGAAAACAAATCAGTGCTCTTACTGCAGGTGCCTTTTAAAAATAATTGATAACTGCTTGGATTTCAGGTGAATGCAGCAAAAAATTTGACATTTTGAAGGACTTGAGGGATCTGAGAGCGTGTAGGAATTTATCCTTGAAGGGATTTGAGCACAGCATCCATCCCGGGCAGGCTGTGACCCCAACCCCACTCAGGGTGGGCCTGCACAGAACTCCAGGCTGCCCCTTGTATTTTCATCCTTCACAATGATGCATTAAATTCATGTTTTCTTTCAAATCCCAAGAGTTTTATTAGAAAGGAAAATGCATATGTTTGTTTGAAAGTAAAGTCAGTTCTGCTGTTCTGCTGCACATGGAGATATCATCTATATCATCTATATCTATATATCTATATAGATATATATCTATATATATCTATATCTATATATATATATCTATATATATATAGATATATATATTACCTATATCTAATTATATATATATATATATATATATATAATCTATATCTATCTATCTATATCTAGATATCTGGATTTATAGATATAAAGATAGATGATATAGATAGATCTAGAGCTAAATAGAGATATATATATAGATATATTGATATATAGATATAGATATAATGCTTGTCAGATGGGCATATTGCCAAAAAACTCACTTGATAAATTCTGAAATTCAAAAAAAGAACAGTGATAACATTTAACACTGCTTTAGATGACACCTCCCAGTTTGAACAATGTGAAATTATTCTCACCTGATGGATTTGCATCAGCAGAGCTCCTTGACACCAAACCAAAACTGACAGATTTTTCTGTCTTTGTGCCTCTGATATATTTTATTGCCTGTAAACTCTACTCCAGAATAAATCTACAGCAGCATCCATGGGGTGGGTATGCACCACGTAAAACAAGAATGAGCCTTTTCATGTCTTGCATTGGTGCAGACATAAAGCTCTGCACACAGACTTGAAAAACACTTCTTTATTTTATTTATTTATTTATTTTTTAATGTGTTCCAGCTTTGTCTTGAAGAGGAGATACTACAAAAAAAAAAAAAAAAAAAAAAAAAAAAAAAAAAAGGGAAACATCTTAAGCAAAGCATGCATTGCTAAAAAGCATTTCTGTATTGATTTTGGACATCAAGTACTTCTTAAAAAGTGGGAAAGATTCCACATAGTTATTTTTCTGAGCAGTCATAAAAAAGACAAAAATAATTCCCTCGCCTGCTTTAGGCACAGAAATCAACAAGATGGGAAAAGACTTTTCTTCTTTTCCTGTGTTTTTCTCCTGCCCATTGTGCAGGCACTGAACAATGTAAATTTATTCTGCAGTTTGCAGCCCGTCACCTTTGGTGTGTTTCCTCTGCAGTGGTGACTCCACCACTTCTCTGGGCGCTCTGTTCCGAGCATTTCTGCCAATAAAATGTTCCTGAAGCCGAGCTGGACCTGCCCTGGCCCAGCTTGAGGCCATTTCCCCTTCTCCTCTTGCTGATAACCTGGAGAAGAGCCTGACCCCTGGAGAAGAGCCTGATCCCCAGCTCCTGGCAGAGCCACAGCTTCCCCTGAGCCTCATTTCCCCCAGCCTAAAGAAGAATAAAAACTTCTCTAGTTTTGATGGATGGAGAACCTCTACCTTCCATAAATATCACTTAATTTGGAAAAAAAATTCTCATTTTTTGGGAGCTGCTGCAATCACTGCAAAGTGACTGTCATGACAGACAACACATTTCAGAACTATTCAGCATTTTGCTCATCATATATAGATTTTTTTATATCTAATATGTCTATTAACCATATCCCACTGAGCCTTGAGCATCTATTTTAAAGTGTCAACCTTCCTGTTGTGAAATGCTCTCAAGTGCTCTTCTTTTTATTTAAAGTCATAACAAGCTGTCAAGCTCCAGCGAGGAGAGCAAAGCAAAGGCAAACCAACAAATACAGAGGCAGCTTTGAGTACATGAGCTCAGGTGCATGAGCCCAGGGAATTTTAAGGTGTGTGGGAACAGGGATGGGTGTTTGTTCTGGCTGGTGATGAATTTTTCCCGGGAAAACCAGAGCTGATAATAGAACATCGATAGTTGCCATGGCAACGGGAGCAACGCTGGCGTTTGGGCGCCCTCTGGCGGACACTGCGGGCATCGCAACCCAGCCGCGAGGGTTTCGTGTGTGTATATATATATATATATATATACACAAGGGTTCTCTTCCAGAATCTCTTAAAAATAATGTTTAAAAAGGATATTTCTGAATAAAATTCCACTACTAGAAGACTTTAAAAAAAAAAAAATCCAACATTGTCTTTATGAAAATGTGGCTGTAGCTTTACGCAGGCATAACCTTTTCAGCTGAGGTAAGACCAAATGCTTATTGAAAAAATACTGTTTTTGCCAATTTTGAGATGAAAACCAGGTGCAATGACGCAATTAGGTGAGGTTTTCGGCTTAAATGCTTTGGCTTACGGTGAATTTTGGTTGAATTTGATGGAGTCAAGGCTTTTCCTAGCCTTGAGCTCATCTCTGCTGTGCCAGTCCCCTGCACGGAGGGGTCAGGATCACTTTTGGTGAGCCTTTGGCAATTTGAAATTCTGGCAGTTCTTTAGTCCCACAAAAAAACCCCAGACTGGCTCTGGCAGAACTGCCAGGGAGGTTTTCCTTTGTCTGATGAGAATTTGGTTCAGGTTGTGTGACTCATTCTGTTATTGTGGTAATCAGGCACACATCAGGCACTTTCACTCTTGTTTGTTAGTGTTTATTGCTGTTGTTTGCAGTTCTGCTGTTAGTTATGCCTTCTGTACATATTTCTTATTTATTAGTTATGCCCTCTGTACATATTTCTTATTTATTAGTTATGCTCTCTGTACATATTTCTTATTTATTAGTTATGCTCTCTGTACATATTTATTATTTAGTTACTCACAGCATTTTGAATGGTGTTTCTAAAAGAAGTTGACCTGATTCACACCTCTAAATTTCTTTCTAAATAGAGGATTCATTCTCTGCATCAGGAGAACCTGGCAAACGTTCTTTGACCTTGCAATTGTCTTCTTTATTCACAGCAGCATCTTCTGGTCCATTCTCTACAGGCCTGGAGTTCTTATTTTGAAAGTGCTTCTTTATCAATGTATAAAAAATTATTGCAACCAAAAAGGAAGGACCTCTTAAAAGTGCTCCTAAACCAAGGTAGACATACCTGGGGGACAGAGCACAGGAAATTAGGCCAGTTGTTGAATTTTTCAGAAACACTAAAGAAAATCAATTTAATGACTTTTAAGGCTCTCATATACTAACAAAAAAAGAAAAAAAAAAGAGAAAAGCTTAGGGGAAGACATTAAAACTTATTGTTTGTGAATGATACCACAAACTGGACATTTTTCATTTTTGCTCGCAAAAACTTCTCTTAAAGAACTGATAATACTCTTTTTGTTTATGAAGATAATTTCAAAGTGAAACTTCTATCATCTTCCCTTTATTTTGGGGTGGAAGATTTTTGGATCATTTTAAGGCTTTAGACTCTTTCGGGTTAGAAATATATTAAGGTCATCACCCGAGTGGTCTATTGGAATAAAAATAAAAAACACATCAGAAGTAGCCAAGGCTTGAGTTAACTTTAGTGCCAGTGTGAACAAACTACCTGCAAATAATGAAAATTTGGGTAACTTTCCTCTTTAAAGTCCTAAGGTCTGAGGTATTTTTAATATAAGTATATTAAAAAATATAATTATATTTATTATCATTATAAATATATTATAATTATAATAAATATAATTAATTATATCATATTTTATTTAAGTATATAAAAAATAAGTATATTAAAAACATAATACTATATTAAAAGTATATATAAAAGTATATAATAAAGTACTATATATAAAGTATATAACATAGTATTATATAAAAGTATATAATACATACTTTTAATATAAGTATTATATTATTGTGTATTTTTAGTATAAGTATATGAAAAAATTTAAATAAAATATATATATATATATATATATATATATATATATATATATATATATATAAAATAAATAAAATAATACCTAAATTTTAAAAATAAAATAATGAAATATAAAAGCAAATAAACAATGTTAGGATTTCATTTTCAGTAAATAAATTTCCACCTCTTTGTTCCCTCCAAAATTCTCCAGCTGTTATTTTGCTTTCTCACAGGCACGTGGGAGTTTAGGCTTGGGTTCAGAATACCTCACACTGTCACAAATTTATCAGCAGTTTCATTTCAATCAGGTTGTCATCAGACAATGAGATTGGCACCGGTCCTGGGGCCCACGGGCACCCCCACATTTCCTCAGGGAGGTGTTTTTGGTTTTGTTTTTTCCCTGGGTTCCTTTACCTGTTTGCATTGGAGTCGTAGAGCCTGCAGGCCCCTCTCTTCCCGCAGCTGCTGCTGCCCCACTTCAGGCAGGTCCTGTCGATGGCTGCCCCAAAGTACACGGGCGCTGGGATCCCGGCTGCAGGGAGACAGCAGGACATGGGACAGGGCTTGGCAGGAAGGACACGCTCTGAGAAATGCTCTGAGAAATCTGTCAATGTCATTGGTTTGTCACAGCGACCCCGAGAAAAGTTCCAGAGTCTGTTTTCCCAGCCTGGCGCTTAAAGAAGGAGTCAGGGCTCCTCATTTCTCAGTCTCAAGGTTGTTTATTTTATCTTATCTATAAAAAATTTTCTCCTGCCCTGCCGAGGTCAGCTCAGCAGGACAGCCCAGGCACTCTGCCTGCCCCGGGGTGGTGTTGTGTCTTTATACTACAAACTACCTGTGCAATTGCCCTGGCAATAAACTATTTACAGTAGCACGAACGGAACGGGGCACTCCTTGTCAGCGTCTGAGAGGTTTATTAAAGCATCAGTCTCAGCACATTGTTACAACAATGGAGACAACAGATGCAACCTTCTCACTGAATCCAGCAGAATGCCAAAGAGACGTGGTGTTACAGCATATCATAAAGCCATTTCCATATCATAAAGCCATTTCCATATCATAAAGCCATTTCCATCTCCGTTTCAGCCAGTCACACACAGAGTACAAGAACATTGACAATAATTCTATCCAATAATATAAAGCACATGTAGTTTTGCTAAGCGGCCTAGTTTCAAAACAATAGCTTCTTCATAAAAATCAAAGCACAAAAGCCTATTCAAACTTTAACCTTCTAAAGATATACATTAAGTAAACTTGTTACTACTTAAGGCAGCACCTAACATAGGCCTATTCTTTTCTCAGGCTTTCTCACGTTGGCATTACTAATTTTTCTGCTGCTTTTAGCATCTAACTGTCTTAGCTTTCTTAGGCCTGCATTTCCTTTCTTAAAACCCTCTGATTTTTAGGATTCCCACATACAATGTTTACAATCACTTCCCAATGCCCATCACCTGTGTTACACAGTGAGCTTCTACTCTAAACCAATCTGTGAGTGCCACCATCACAGCAGAGGATGGAGGCCAAGAAGAAGAAGGAGAAAGGCTGGACACACCCAGTTCCCTCCATCTTGCCTCCTGAACCCCCATACCAAAAACCCTAAAATTTACTTTTCCACCCTGTGATAACTTCACTAATATTCTACTTAAACTGTTGTGGCTTGCTGATCTTCATACAAGGTTGGTAATTTGTTGGTATTAATCAAACCCACAGGGGCATTTTGGGCTCTGTGCAGGGTCCCTGAGCCCCCTGGCAGGGTCTGGGCTGCTCAGCACAGCCAGAGGGGTGTGCTGGTCCTGACAGAACCAGGTTTGTGTTTCCCCAGGGCTGGGTACAGGCTCCAGAGCAGCTCCAGGGCTGCAGCCTGCCGGGGTTTCTCTTACCCAGCATCCTCATGACCAGTGTGAAGAGACCAACTGCAAGGGCTTTGAGCTCCGGCTGGACACACCTGCAAAAAAGAGGGATAAGTAAGAAGTGCTGGCTTATTTAGTGCTTAGACATGCCTGTTAAATGCTGCTAAATAACCCGAATTTAATATTTAATTTTGGAGTTCTTTGGAAGAAGAGTGCTTCCTTCATCTGCTGAGGTGTGTGTTTGTCACCCTGGTTTTTGAAGATTTTCTAAGCCTTCTGATGTTGACATTTTTGTGGAGAACTTGCCCACACATTTTCTGTAAATAACTCATTGTTTTGCATTCCTTTGATAGAAGGAGAGAGAGTTGATGGACTGTTGGTGTGACCAGTGTCATAGGAGAGGTGTCACTGTCACCCTCCAATCCGCTGTCACTTTTGAAAAACTATAAATATTGAAGTCAGAAAAATAAACTTCCCTTTTTTCCTTCACCTTGAGAGCAGTGGTGTGCTTGTGTTCTTTCCTGTCCTACAGTGACATGTGTTCAGTGGTAGGAAGAAGGTGAATTAATGCACAGATTTTCATCAAATAGCTCCTGGCAATTCCATTCCCTATGCATAACTGAGGATTTGAAGTTTTAAAGCCATAATCAGTCTGTCCTGACCTTTTGGCAATGAGCTCTCCAACTGCCTTCACTCTTGGGCACACATTTCCCTCACTTGATGGAATATTTAATGGGAAATATCCTACAGCCCTAAGACAAAAGAGCTGCAGGTAGGAGGGTCAGAATTCCTCTGTGCAAGGACCCATCCTGGGCTGCACAAAGCCTCCTGGCTCATTTGTTTCATGGGGAACTGCACTGCAGGCATCAGAAATGGGCGCTGGTCTTGAATTAATTTTATCTCCAGCCTCTGCCAGCTCCTTGCACACCCAGAAATCCTGGCAGCTGCATGGCACTCTCAGAATCCAAGCAGAAAAAAGAAAAGGACGTGTTCTGGAAAACCTGGTTACAGAACCAGAGAATCACAAAATGGTTGGTTTGGAAGGGATGTGAAAGAATTGCCTTGTTCCAAAACCATGGGCAGGGACACCTTTCTCTGCCCCAGGCTGCTCCAAGCCCATCCAACCTGGCCTGGGACATTCCAGGGATGGGGCAGGCACAGCTGCTCTGCGCCAGGGCCTCAGCACCCTCACAGGGAGGAATTTCCTCTGACCTAAACCTCCCCTCTTCAGTCTGAGCCCATGACTCCTTGTCCCACCACTGCAGCTCCAAAACTGATCACCAGGAAACTCCTTTTGTCCCTAAGGAACCAAACATGACTTTGAGAGCCTTTGGACAACAGCCAGCTGTACTCACCTGAACGTCAGCATGAATGAAGGAGTGGCTCCCAGGGCATAGAAAAATCCACCTATGACTTGTATTACAGTGTAATAAATGAAATTCCTCGAGCAATCATCGCCTTTTGGACATTGCCCCAAGGTGGCAGAATTGTTTCCTGTCCACGAACTGCTGATCTCAAGGCATTTGCAGTTATGGAAGACCTGGAAGACACAAAACAGGTTTTGTAGGTAGGACACTGCTCCTGAAATGGGGATTCTGCTGGAGAGAAAAGAGAGTAAAGAGATGGCTGCAGACCATTTCCATTCTGGAGTGGTCAGGAAACATTCAAATGGCACAGCCCAATCAAAGTTTACATCCATGGACTGGAGCTTTGTCTCTGGAGCTCTGGGCATTATCTCCATGCCAAGCAAAAATCAGTCACCCAGAAAAACAATTTCTGACATCCCAAAGTCTCACATGGAGGAAAAAAGCTGCCTTGTCCTAACCCATTTTTCATATTTAAACATTAATGATAAGTAGCAGGGAAGATACTACTCTATCTTAGTGTATGTCAGTTGTCAGGAAAAGCCTCAGGGCAGCCAAAATGACATTTATGAAAGGCAAAGCCTGTGGAAAACCTTCAAGCAACATGAAACCAATTTGCTTTGTGTGTTTCTCCCTCTTGTGCTCACCCTACAGAAGATGAAAGTTAATATCTAGAACAAGGAGCTAGGGCCTTTTGCTTGGTGTGCAACAGCTCAGAGAAATCTCCCTTTCCTGCGCTGCTTGCAGCCAGAAATCAAAACTCCCTTTACTGCCCGTCCCCAGTAACTCTGGCTGTGCTGAGATGCTTTATCCTGCTGAACCCCTGATGTCCCACGGAAGGCAGGCAGGCAGGCAGGAGCCAAGGCAGGGTCTCACCGTGCGCTTGCCGTGTCCCTGGGCGCTGTCACAGCCAGCCAGGCACGCGGACACGTAGGTGACGCCGTTGGCGCCGCACACGGGGTCCCACACGCCGGGGGCGCACTGGCAGCGAGCGTTGCATTCCGAAAACAGGGAGTTGTTGTGGAACGGGATGGGGTGGCTTGGAAATTAAGTTCAGACAAGTGTAAGACATTTTTAATTCAGGCTGTGAAGTCCCTTCAGTGTGGCAGTGTTGCTGTTCTAACCCCCCTCACAGCCCAGGACAGGTTTTCACAGCTGAGTGTCTGCAGCTCTACTGGTCTGTTTGGGATTCCATCCTGCTTGCACTGATACTGAAGCCATTGATAGGTTATAGAGAAATTTAAAACAAATTAAACATTGCTACTGATTTTACAGATGGAGACAGAAAAGAGAGAGGGGTCATTGGGGCTCACCCCTAACTGAATTTAGAGCTGGCAAGAGTTATCACAGTCTTATCAATATATCAGTTGGTACAAATGCACCAGTGACAGAAACCAAATCTCCTGGTCTCTGTAGCTAAAAAATACTCCTCTATTAAAGCCTAGCCTAACTTCTCACTGAGGATATGAAGAATGCAGTATTTTCTTTTGCTTTCAGTCATCCCTTATGTATTGAACAAAAAGATATCTCTTCACTCATCTTCTCCTTCCTAGGAAAATGAAACTGATGTGCTTGCCATCTTTTAATCCCAGTGCTCCCTAAGCATATTCCCTGGTCCACCATTTGCATTCCTAGTGAAAACCTTGCCCAGCAATATCCCCACCCTCCCCCAGCAAAACAAATGAAGCAATTCCTAATTAATCTTTAACCAGCCTTCAGCTTTGTCAGGCTGACCAACAGAACCACCCCAGGGACACGGGGCAGTGCTCACTCTCTCTCAAGCACAGCAAAAGCACGTTTCTCCTTTAGCCTTGATGCCACAGTACATTTTTTGAGAACTATGGAGAAAAGCACAATCTTTTTTTCTGTTTGATACTCACCCTTCATAGGACACTGTCATTCCTGCCACCATGAGGTTGTCACAGCCAACAAAAAAGTGTAACAAGCCCATGGCATAGGACAAAAATGACATGATAAATGAAAACTTGGTCGCTGCAATGATGCCCATTTTATACTTTTTCATTATAAGCCCTCCTAGGAAAATCCCAAGACCTACAGGAGGTAAGCTTGTAATTCCTGAAAGAGATTATAGAAGGGGAATGTTAGAATTCAAGAATCATTATACTCTTAAGAGCCAAAGTCTGTCCTTAGTGTTTTGTTCCTGTCAGGTTTGTGGTCTGTTATGACTTTAGGAAGGTTTGTGCTCCCTCCAGCCCCTGGGGTTTGCTGTTTGTGAAGTCCTAACCCTCCAAACCCACTCCCATGGCAAGGAACCTGCCAGATGCTGCAGCAACCAAAACTTCCACACCACACTCATTGCATATTTGGGGTGCCCTTCCTATAAATATAATATAAATGCAATGTAATTTAATAGAACCTTAAAATTTCTTATGGTCCCATAGGCACAAAACCTGTATTTTTAATAATTCAGGTTCAGGTCAGACCACCATTTCAAACCTGTATTTTTAATAATTCAGGTTCAGGTCAGACCACCATTTCAAACCTGTATTTTTAATAATTCAGGTTCAGGTCAGACCACCATTTCAAACCTGTATTTTTAATAATTCAGGCTCAGGTCAGAGCAGCATTTCCACCCACCTGCTCTGCCTGTAACTGAGCCCCAGATAAAGCCACCAGAACCTCTCCCCCTGCCCTGCTGGCAGCACAAGCAGCTCTGCTCACCTATTAGGAAGTTGGATTTGGATGTGGATTGTCCATACTGCTGTTCCATGTACTTTGGTTTGTAAGTCACGAAACCAATAAAACTACTGAACTGTAACAGTGAGCAACACAAAAATGTAAAGTACATTCGATTACCCAATACCTTTTTCAGGGAGTTATAGAAATCTGAAAGAAAGGGACACATGAGTTGGCATTGAAAGATGCATGGCATAATTACTGGTGAGTAACCTGCAAAACTTAGGGCAGGGTCCTGCTCTCAGCTGTCCAAGGGCAAGCTGTACTGATCTTCATTTGCATCAGGGTATCTGAAAGCAAAACCAGGTTCTTGAAAAACACCAGAGGTTGAGATACAGGAAGAGAGTCCTAAAAGGAGACAGAAGTGTGGGTTAAGGTCTGGCTGCTCTGTGGAGATATGCACGTGAAGCCAAGGGGCTCCACACAGCCCAGACTGGGTTCAGCTTGCATGAACACTATCCCAGGCTCAGGGCTAAGTGAGAGCTGCCTCAGTGGGGCTGTCCCTGTGTCTTCCACTGGGATCTGAACAAAAAATTTGACAAATGAAGCAAAGCCACTTCTTTCCATCACCTTTCCACAACTTTTTTTGGCCTAAGGACTGCACAACCAGAGCTATTCAAGACTGAAGTATTTTCATCAGGCACCAATGTACTTCAGAGTCTCCATGACCTCTCTCAAATAAATAATTTGTCTTTCTATGTGGCAAAAGGAGCCTTTGAATATTTCCTTTAGGTTCAGATACAGGAACACTTTTCCACTGCTCAAATTTCTTCCAGTGCAGAATTTTAGAGGTAGGTGCCACTCAGGTGATGGTTTATTTCAGGTGATGCATGCAGAACCTCATAGTCCTGAATACTTCTAATAATTTTTGGTGGACCTTCCCTTTCCTGGGGATAGCTGCCTGGTTTAGATGGGAGTGCAGGGAGGTAAAATATTTTGCAGAACTGTTACATTTCCTATGTGTGCTGTGCCTATTGCTTTTCCCATTTATACCACACGAGGAACACTTGCCTTTCAGCATCGCTGACAACTTCCTTGGCTTGGTTTTTTCAGGAGAAAGTTTATTCCCCATGGCACCCGTGTTTTCCAAGAGCCCGTGTGAAGCTCTGTCCTTCTTGGCTCCCTCTGGCTTTTTCAGGCTCTTTGGCAGGAAGCAGAATGGAATAGCAGACAGGAAACTGAGGGCTCCACCTATCAAAAAGCCAAGCCACCATGCACCCACCCAGCGGGAGTCCTGTGGGGTGATGGTGATGCTGCCTGGAAATGAGGGAAACAGGCACAATTACCCCAGGGGAGAAGCTGAACCTTCCCAGCCTTTTCCTGCTACATTTTATAGTGCCTGACTTCCACAATTGTCACTGACATTCTTTGTGAAAAATCCTTTCTTGGGATTTTCCCTGCTGGAGCTGAGAGGTTTCAGCAGCAAATGTAAACAATTATTATCTGCTGCTGTGGAATGCAACAGGTCCACCTGTGACTGGTCCCCTGTAGATGTTTGGATCTACTGACCACTCATGGTGGAGCTGCTATCCTCTCTGCAGAGACACAGACCTTTGTTATTATTCTTTCTATTCTATTCTTAGCTTAGCCAGCTTCTGAAGAAGCTTCTTTCCTTTCTATCTCTATGTAGAATAGTTATAATACTATATATATATCATAATGTAATAAATCAAGCCTTCTGATCATGGAATCAAGATCCTGTCTCTTCCATCCTCTACAAACCCCTGTGACACGGTAACACACAATAAACATCTGGTGAGGGGCCGTGCATGCAGGGAAGGCAGCAGGGGTTGGACTCGATGATCTTAAAGGTCTCTTCCAACCTAGAATTTCTGTGATTCTGTAGAGTTTAAAAAAAGACTGGATGTGGCACTTGGTGCCATGGTCTAGTTGGGGTGTTGGAACATGGGCTGGACTCGATGATCTTAAAGGTCTCTTCCAACCTAGAATTTCTGTGATTCTGTGAATCACACCCTGCATGGTGCTGTGGAATCATGGGTGGGTTTGGGTTGGGAGGTGTCCTGTGGGCAGGGACAACTCAGGGGTGACCAGGATCTGGTCTGAGACCTTCCAGCCTGGCCTTGGACACTCCCAGGGATGGGGCACCCACAGCTTCTCTGGACAACTGGCTCCTGTTCATCCTTGCAGGGAAGAATTTCTCCCTAACATCTGATCCAGCCTTACTCTGTTTTGGTTTGAATCCATTCCTGTTTGTCCAGGGTTATTTTATCTGCCATTCTACACCTTTCACTGACTGATGATTTGTGGCAGACACAGCAGCACCAAGGTCCTTCCCCACACAGGCCTCAAGCATGCTGTGCTTTTTGGCTCCCAGGACCGTGCTCTGCCTTCCTAAATTGTGCAGGGTGCTATCAAACAATTGGACACTCTCTGTAGTGCCAGTGAAATCACCTATGGCTAAAAATGTACTGCAAGGACGATGGGAGTAGCTAGTTCTATTTTTATGGTTTTAAATTCTGGCATGTTTGGTGGGCAACCAAGATTTTAAGACTTCTCTTAAAGTTCTTAAGACTTTTCTTAAAGTCTTTAAGACTTTTCTTTCTGCTGTCATGACTGCATAACAGCATTGGCTCACTGTCTTTACTCCTAAATAAAATCAAACATTGGCTGAACAAAGGGCAAAGACAAAACAGTTCACCTATCTAGCTACAGGATTCTGAAAATCTGAAAACTTCTCTGTCCTGCTAGAAAAACAAGGAACAGCCACCACTTACAGGGATTGCTGTGTCCCCTCTGGCATTGTGCAGATGTGAGCACGTACATGTGTTTTCATTTCATCTGAATAAGCAAGGGCTGAGAAAATGTGTATTTTGTGCTGCAAAACTATGTGAAATGTAAATAAGTAAAATACTCAGTGGAAAGGGTGAGTCATTCCCCCAAACTGTAAACCTGCTGTACTAGCAGAATATTTTTTGTTAAAATTCCAGTTTAGAAAAAAAATCTTGGTTCTGTGAGAGTTCTTGGTACTAATTCTTAGGTTTAAGTGTGCATTACAACCCTTTAATATTAAAGCACAGTTCTAAAATAGGCTCCCAGTCTTACTCTGCTTTTACTCTAAAAGCTTTCAGTAATTCAATAAATAAAAATTAATACATTATTTCAATAATAATTTAATATTATCATTGAAATAATTTACTTAAAATAAATTATAATAATATATACTGTTATATGCATTATATATAATATATAACATATATAGTATATATACTATATATGTTATGTTATACATCATATATAGTATATACAATATATAATAAATAATGTATAATATATATATAATGTATACTATATATTATATATAGTATACATTATACATATATATTATATATATAGTATATTATATATACTATATATAGTATATATATACTATATATATTATACATATATATTATATATATAGTATACATTATACATATATATTATATATAGTACATTATATATATGTATACTATATATAATATATAGTATACATTATATAATGTATTAGAAATTATATATTATATAATATATATTATATATCATGTATACTATATATACTATGTAACATACATATATTATGTATGTTATATATCTAATATATAATATTTATAATTAAATAAAAATAATAAAATGTCAATCAATTCTACAATAAAAACAATTAAATAAATATAATTCAAGCATAACATATATAATATAATTAATGCAATGCATACATTTGAAACCATTTATAGGCAATTCTTGAGAACAAGCATCAGCTCACTTTCACCTTTCCTCTGTTTTGCTCACCTGGATCCACAAATCCAATATCCACGTACAGTTTTGCACACAGAGATCCCAGCAGGAAGCCAAACATGGGGCCCATCATGGCTATGGTGTGCAAGAAGCCTGAAAACACAGAAAGGCAGGGGCTGGGACCCTCTGAGGGCTGGGTGCTGCCTTCTGCAGAGGGGGCTCCACCTCTCACCCGGGAATCTCCCCGTTTATTCATGTTGAGATTACCTACATACACTGGAACATTCTCTTCTTTAGCAAAATCATCGAGGTAAGAGATGCCCAGGGGTGTTATTGGTGTCTCACCAATGCCACGTAACATGTTTCCCAGTAAAATATAGATCCACATGTATGATGATGGCTCCTTCTCACAGCCTGCACAGGATATAATAGTATATATAAACAAACACACAAACAAACAAATAAATCTTTTTTAAAAATAAAGTATTTGAATTGGAAACTGGGGACAAAACACAGGAAATGGAGAACATGAAATGATTATAGATTAGAAATTAAAGTTATTAAGAACATTTCCTTATAGAAGATAAATGAAAGGCTGTCCGTCCCATTATAAATTTTTTTGATTTTTTCATAACACATTCTTCCAGCTCCATTGCATTTGATTTCTAAAAGCACAGGTAAGCGTCACCCATCAGGAAAAATGCTCATTAAAAAAATAACTTGCTGCTATTGTCATAAATATATTACTTGGCATATATCATGTATCTTCAATGTGAGAGGTTTCAGATGGTTTCTGGTGCAGAGCTTGGCTCATTCTCTACCTGTGTCCCATACAAGCAGCACATAAAACAGTCATATTCCATATTTTAAGGAGGATTATAGCAATCAATTTACTTCTGTTAATCTCCACACAGTTTCTTGTCCTGTCCCCAACTCCAGGTCCGGGTATCAGAGTCCTTGCAACCAAGGACAAGACAAGCTCCTGTGTCATTTACAGCTCCATACCTGCTCGTGAGACTTCCAGGCCAGTGTCATTCCCATCCTGATGCAGGGAGCAGGGATTTATGCTGGAGTTTAGGCTGGCTGAGGCAGCTGTGTGTGCTGTTGTCTCATACTTGTAGCTGCAAACACACAACAGGAGGTTTAGGAGCAGTGCTCACTGGGGGAGCACCACTGTGGTAGGGCTGGAACAACCTTGGCTGCTGCTTCCCTAAAGAGAAAGGCAGCTTTGGTTAAATAGCAATTCAAAGGAGCAAATGGGATGATTAAAGAACGTTTTAGAAAACCAAAATACTGAAATTAGGAAAAAATAAAACTTAGAGTTCTCTGTCTAGAAGGCATAATGTTTTAAGCTGGAAAATTCAAAAGGGCTTGTGAAAGCATTTCGGATAGGATTGAATTTTTGGCATCAAAATTGAGGGTCAGGTCCAAGCGAGCTCCCTGTGTTGACCCCACAGCCAAGAAGAAAAAGATGAATGTCTTGAGTTGGAGCAAAGGTCCCCTTTCCATCTTTGATATGTGTTTGGTCTGCTCCAGCATGATCCCTCTCCAGAAACGAGAGCTGCTGGGGGCAGAGTAGAGTGAGCTTCAGCAGAACAGCCTGGCACAGCACACACGGTGCTGCAAGGAACTGCCCTGGCGCTGCCACACCAGGCAGGCTCATTGTCCAGGCTGGAACAAAGAGCACTCATCAGGACACAGTGCAGGGCAGCTCCCCTACAAATGCTCAGGCTCATGAGTTGCCCAGTGGTGATGAGGATGGTCCATGGCCTGCCTTAAAGAGTGAAAAACTAATAATAAGTCTGGTTCTAGTGTGAGATCCACTGACATGAAAGAAAGCATTCCTCAGCTTTCTTTTTGCAGTACCAGGACAAAAAAATTGGCTTCTTCTTCCTCTTGGCTACTCAGACGGACAGGAACAAGAAGCAGAGAAAGGATTTCTCCAAGACTGCACTGCTATGAACAAAAATGTTATGAAATAAAATTCCTGATGCTCAGGGAAAGCTAGTACACCAATAGTTCTGTGCAGCTGCTCCTCTGAAATTCACCTGTCTTTGTGTAGCCTGAAGATACAAACTTCTCCTTGAAGTTATGATACATTGATGAGCACAATAATATGCTGGGGGAGCAAATCATTGCAGGATTGGAGAAATGGATTTTTTTTTTTTTGAGAGAGAGATAGTTTAAAGGTACAACATGCCTTAGAATCTGGTGACAGAGTAAAAAACTGATAATAAGTCTGGTTCTAGTGTGAGATCCACTGACATGAAAGAAAGCATTCCTCAGTTTTCTTTTTGCAGTAGTATACCTAAAATTATTCTAATATATTTAAGGAATCAACAGAAATATGTTTTACTCTATTGGTAATCTCTGTGCTCAAGCTATGGCTAGAAATATTATCACATATAAGCACAATGTAATAATTCCCTGAACCTGGAGAATAAAAATTAACCACACACAGAAAATCCATTTAACCAGGCATGTGCATTTGGAAGAGAAAAATCCTGGTATGAGTTCTGCCAGCACTCATCCATCTGCAGGCTCCAGCCCCGTTGCATTCTTTGGCTCCTTTCTGAACAAGCCTGAGTGGAAACTAAGGCACTGTGATTTTGTCATTCTTTTGAGGAGTTGAACTGCCACTTGAGAAGAGCTGTATTTTTTAAATGAACATTCCCCATCACAACAGTGCTGTGTGTGTCACCTGGGGTTTGTTGCCCTTGGAAGTGAGATCCCACAGGCCTTTGGAAGTCTAAGGCTAAATATACAACAAGTTTCATTTAAAAACCAGGCAGCACAATGCAACTCCAGTGTGAGGTCACCCAAATGAGCCACAACCAGTACTTACTATCCCATGAAGAAATGAGGCATGGCTGACAAAAAGCATCCCAGAGCCATAGCAAAGGATCCCACTGCTATTACTCTGGGCCTGTGCAGCTTGGCTCCAAAATAGCTCACAAATGCAATCACCAGCAGGTTGCCTGCGAGGTAAAGAACCAGAATGAGTGCCAGGTAACCAGAACAAGTGCCAGGTAACCAGAATGAGTGCCAGGTTACCAGAATTAGCACCAGGTAACCAGAACGAGTGCCAGGTAACCAGAATGAGAGCCAGGTAACCAGAATGAGTGCCAGGTAACCAGAGTGAGTGCCAGGTAAGCAGAATGAGTGCCAGGTTACCAGAATGAGCGCCAGGTAACCAGAACGAGTGCCAGGTAACCAGAGTGAGTGCCAGGTAACCAGAACGAGTGCCAGGTTACCAGAATGAGTGCCAGGTAACCAGAATGAGAGCCAGGTAACCAGAACGAGTGCCAGGTAACCAGAACGAGTGCCAGGTTACCAGAAGGAGTGCCAGGTAAGCAGAATGAGTGCCAGGTGCTGTCTCTGAGCAGCTCTCTGTGTGTCAGGGGACGCCCCTTACCCATCTCAAAGCTGCCGTCGACGAGCCCTGCGACAGAGGAGGTCAGGTCAAACCTCCTCTCAATCTGAGTGATGGAGCTCTTCATGATTGTCCCACACAGGGCTTTGCTGAAGTAGCTGAAGGACAGAGCAGCCAGAAACACCTGGGGAAAGATTCAGACAGGAAAGGGGAGGGACAGGCAGGAGCACTGGGCACAGAGGGACCAAACGTGTTGAAAATGGTGCGGAGCCATCGTCATCATGACATACTTGTCACTCAAATTGCACTAATAATAATCTGAACCCAAATTACCCCTTGCTTGGGTCACATGTCCCTTAATTTAGGCCAATTCATAACTGCTTCTAAAGCAATCATATGGCACCATTTTGGTGCTTTGAGCAAGATTTTGATAGTACCACATTCCTCCTACTGATGTAACTGGTTGAGCTCATCTCTGTGTCATATGATATATTCTAAAATGTTGTTTGCATATCATATATCTCACAAGGAAAAGCTTAATACTCTTTTGTAGCTTGACTGTTGCTTCCACCAACACAACTGGTGGCTTTGCAAATAAGGATAGATTTGGAAAAATATTTAAGTTTGTTTAAATATTATCCAGTGATTTCCACATAGTCTAAAAACCAAATAGACTTCTTGCTCACTGGGCAAGAGTTCTAATACAACAGAAACTTGGGTACATAAACAAAGTAAATATAGGTTTAGATATTGCAATGCTATCTACTATAAGAAATGAAGCCAATCCAGGAAGTAAAACCTTGAAAATTGGTATATTTACTCTCTTGTTTTCAGGAAGGAAGAGAAAAACCATCCAAGTGTGGGGTTTGTCCTGGTATGTTCTATATTTCCTGAGCTTGACTGGCAAAATTTCTGAGAATCACCTTTTGTGCCTGATGCCAGCAGTATTCCCAGAGGGTTTGGCTGAAGTCTCAAACTGCTGATAAGCATGAAAACACCAATAAAAATCACTGGGGTCACTTGGGGTTTAAAATGCAATCCCCAGGTCAGCCACAAAGCATTTGATGAAATGGGGTTCACCTCACCTTGTTCTGACCCTAGGAGACAAAAACCTCCAGACAAGTGCACTGTAGGCACCCAACTGAGGCTGCTGCAAGTTTTCCACTTGAAGCTGTTGCCTCTTTTTAATGACCAAGAAGGGGATCCACCTCCAAGCAACTTGTGAATAAATATGGTGGATCGTGAATTTTTAATTTTTTGGGGGAAAATATAATATCTGACTGTCCCCTGGACCTGTAGTGCATATCCAGCTCCTCCAAGGATGGGAATGAAGGAATTTGGCATGCCACAAATGTCACATCTGAACAACATTTCTTAACAAAAAAAAGGTAATTCATGGTGATATTCCCAAGGCACCAAACCTTCAATCCAGTGCGAGAGGAAGTCTTTTTGACTGGTGGGTTTTTGCTTCCTTCATCATCCAGAAGCTGGTCAGGCTCTGCCTCCTGGTTTGAGCCACTGGTGTTGCTGGGTTTGGTTTCCACTGTCATGGCTGATTTCTTCACTGAGGGCTCTGAACTCAAGAGGAAACAGCAATAAACACCAAAGCACATTTACCAACACAGAGCTGCTCAAGGACCTCTGTGATGAATCTGGTGAAACTAATTACAGGAAAACGCTGAGATGTTGAAACTGAACCTTTCTACTTAAAACAATGTGGCTCAATGACTTGCATGTTTCAAAGTGTATATTTGTTTAAATTCTGAAACATCTAGTTTTGATATCTTTTTTTAAAAGACACGAGCACCCACCTTTCTCCCTTGTCCTGTCCTTTAATGCCAAAAAGGCAGTTTGGACAGAGTGAGAGACCAATTCTCTGTCCAAAAATACACGACAAGGGTGAACAGAGCAGCAGTGCTGCAGCACAGGGAGCCCCAGGAAGCTCTGAACCTGCAGGCCATGTGGCTTACAGCTCTGGCTTTGATTTGGTAAAATCTGCAGCAACACTGTGCCATCCAATTTATTCCCTTACACTGGCTTGTTGGAAACAACTCTTAGCGACAAAAGAGTTTATTATTTCACCTAGCTGACCTCCTGTAAGGATATTACTTGTTTTTTTTTTTCCTTGCAATAATATGCAGGGTATCCCTGATCTCTTTCTGTTTGCAGAGCGCTGTTTATATGCCCAAATGCTTGAAATGATCAGCAGAACTGCTCCAGCTCCCCCAGGAGCTTCCTGTGGCCATAGACAATGATATATCCTTTGACACATCATAATGTTTTAGTGCTGAAAGCCTTGTTTGGTTATTAAGTTGTATTTTGGTTTATTGCAATGTTTAGCTCAATACTTCACCTTTTTTTTTTCCTCTGCTTTTTACAACTCTGTATCTGAGAAATGGACAACAACTACAAAAGGAAACTTGAGAGGAAAGCTGTAAAGGAAGCCTATATATCTGTTTGTAAAGTTTATTTAAAGAATGAGAACACTTGCCTGTTGGTGCAACTCCCTCTACAATCAGAACAGATTTCTCAAGGACGATCCAGAAGCCACCGCAGAGCCCCTCGTTAAAAAATGGGTCACTTGAAACAAGCCATGTTCAGACCTGCAGATAAGAGTATTGCAATTAATGCCCCCAAATCAGCACTCGGAAATCACAGCTCACATGATCTGATTTGTTTCACCTTTCGTAATACTCCCCTCATTTGAGAAAACAGCGAGAAAGAGAGAGAGGGGAAACAAATCACACAAAGAGAGGTTTTATATGCTTGAATGCAGCTGAAAAAAGTTGGATGAACTTTTCCAATGCTGGAAAACGTCCAGCTGCTTTCCCACTGCTAATATCTACTCCCCAAACTCTTTTGTGGCCATGCTATGAGGCTGGGTCAGCACATGTACCAGGACAAAAAAATTGGCTTCTCCTTCCCCTTGGCTACTCAGACGGACAGGAACAAGAAGCAGAGAAAGGATTTCTCCAAGACTGCACTGCTATGAACAAAAATGCTGTGAAATAAAATTCCTGATGCTCAGGAAAAGCTAGTACACCAATACTTCTGAGCAGCTGCTCCTCTGAAATTCACCTGTCTTTGTGTAGCCTGAAGATACAAACTTATTGAAATTATGATACATTGATGAGCACAATAATATGCTGGGGGAGAAAATCATTGCAGGATTGGAGAAATGGATTTTTTTTTTGAGAGTTTAAAGTACAACAAGCCTTGGAATAGGGTGACAGTATGTCCACCACCCTCAGATGACCCTGACCTACACAGATATCAGCTGAAGATGGAAGAGATGAAGGCTGGGGAAATTCCAGGCCACAAGAGCATTAGGAAACAAAAAAAAAGATAAAAGGTCAATTGACAATTGATGACAACATACAGTAGCTGCTGAGCCTGATAATTTCAAGTATTGATAAAGTTGTTATTTTAGATGTTTTTCATTAGCATTTTTTTCCATGTTTAATAAATGAAGGGTCTGGTTAAAAATATGAAGTATGAAAGGAAAAGTAGGAAGCTTTCTGCACCAAACATGCCCTTTCACTAATAAGAGTTCTCTAAAACCACCATTCTTGGCCTGCACAGGCTACTCTTTTGTAATGGTGATACGAGAGAGTTGCATTTGCAGAAAGACAAGATTAGGCAGGTAAATAATTGATATTGTTTAGGTAGTCAATCAGCCTAAGCATCCATCCCAAACCTATGCATCCTAAACCCACCCTTCTTCCTAGGAGAAGAAAACAAACCTCTTCCCAAAAACCAAGGAAAAAGAAGATCCACTAAAAAGTTCTAAGCAGTACAGACAGATTAAATTGAACGCTCAGTTCACTTTTTGAAATATTTGACAAATTCCCTTGATTTTATGCTCTTCTGAGGAGCACTTTGGGTGGGAGCAAAGCAAGGCTCCCAGCTGACAGTCAGTGTGCACTGCTGGTGCTGCTGGGGGCTGAAGGACAGCACGGGAGCTCCTGCAGGGAATGCAGCTCAGCTGCAGAGGGAATGCAGCCAGCCCTGCCAAGGACAGATCCCTTCAGGGCTCAGGGGACACCATCTGATAGGGGCCACAGCCTAGCTCTAGTAGGTCTGTCCCTTATTGGATATAAAAGAAAAAAATCAGCTTTGTTTTATACCCCTTAATTACAATCAAATGATAATGAATACGAACATCAACTAAAAAAAACCTCCACATGAATAACAGGTAATAGGTTTACAAAGGTCAAGACAATGGTTTGCTGCAGGCTTTGTAGAGTCTTACAAAAGAGAAATTTAGTGATGTCTGAGGACTTTAAAAAGGCAGCAAAGGCACTCCAGGTCTTTGGGCTGATTGGTACCACAGTTGCATCACCCAGCAGAAGAGCAAATCACAAATCAAGAGCCACATTTCCTCCAGTAATTTATGGAACTGCAATGATTTACACTAACTGCAGTGCTAATCCAGCTATCTGATTTTTAAATACACCTTTGAAGTTCAGCTGACATGAGAAACGAGTATCAGAGAGCTGTGCAGACCCCAGTGCTCACTGCTCAATACACACCAACCATGCTGACAGCTCACACACACACAGTGCAGGATGCCACCACTAAAGCACTGAAACTTCCACCAGGACTGGTGCTGCTGCTAACAAATACAGCAAATGCCACTGGAAACCACACAGGTCCTGTTTGATAGCTGCAAACACTAACAACAACATTTTAAAGACAAACAGAAAGAGTATTGAAGCATTTCCTAAACAGAAAGAGTATTGAAGAGGTTCCTAAACAGAAAGAGTATTGAAGAGGTTCCTAAACAGAAAGAGTACTGAAGAGGTTCCTAAACAGAAAGAGTACTGAAGAGGTTCCTACCTAGGTTCTGCATCCACAACAACAGCAGTTATTCTACCAGACAAATGCTCAAAAGTCAGAGAATTCTCTCCTTAAGCAAAGCTCTGCTGGTACATGGTAGAAGAATCATTAACTTCCAACTCAAACCAGTGTTTTAATCTTGTCTCCTCCCAGTTCTGCCCTCTGTTAAAGGTCCCAAAATCCATGTTTGTCCACAGAGGTCAAAAGTTAATTAGGATGAAGACATGCAAGGTTGTTCCATTTCTAAACTCTTGTGAAGCATCTTTTATTTTTTTCTTCTGTGAAATTGTCTAGATTATAATGGTTCACAACTTCCTGCTGTTTAAAATATGGTGTCCCAACTTTACAAATATTCCTGCTTCTAATGCATTTTGTTATAAAAGTTTGTTTTCACTGTCTATGGCTAAAATCCATTCAGTTCAGATCTGCTAGAGCCAGCCAAGAACTTGCAGGAAGAGAAAATGTAATGCCTTGGATATGTGGAATAAAGAGGGTGTTCAATAATCATTCTGTTCATATTTATTGTTGATTGCTATTAGCAGCAGGGGCAGGTGAAATATGAACATTTATTGGGGCTGTGTGTACTTTGGAGCAGCCCTTTATCACTTACAGCCCTGCTTCAAGGAAGCCCAGACAGGTTTGTTTGGCTGTGTCCCTGCTGTGCCTCCTGCCTGATTCCTGAGAGTAATTGTAATTAAAAGGTTAATTACTCGTGAGGCAGGTGTCTGCCTGGATGTCACACCCAAATATCCCATTGCTGGTAGCTCCTGCCCCTGCCCTGCCAGCACTGTGAGCACATCCCCAGAGTGATCTGCTCACAGGAATCACCCAGCTCAGTCAGACCTTGGTGTACCCGTGATAAATCCCTGCTGGCTGCTCCAAATCACCAGTCCCTTGTGTGCTATGGTGCCTTCGAGGTTAACTTGCTCTATAATCTTCCACAAACCTCTGCTGCTATTTTATTGATTCATTTTGGCTGTAAGTTTTTGTGCAAAATTTGTGTAAACAATTTTTAGTTTTCCATGGTTAAGTGATCAATATTGTGATCGCTTCATTCATCAGTGCAGAGAAAATCCATGGTGTAGGTTATGATTGCATCCATTATATTTATGTCTGAATGAATAAAAACCCAACACAACCAACATTGCCATCACTGCAATTTTTCCAAAAGCATATTCCTCACAGTCAGAGCATTACTGAGCATTAAATACATTCAAGAGATGGAAATTCATGGGCCCCTTTTTTTTAGAGTTAGTGACCCTTCATGTCCTGCTGTGGCATGAAACACCAACTACCCACTTCTAGTGACAAGACAAGCATGTATTCCCTGGTTTATAAAGTTTTTTATAAAGTTTTTTATAAAGTTTTTTATAAAGCTTTGCATTCCCAAGGTTGCATTTTCAGGTTGTCTTCAGATGTATTAACAGACCTACCCACGTGGGTTTTTGGCCTTTTAATCCTAAACATCTGGAAAGGGATGGAGCAAAAATTACTCTGTTACTTTGGAGCAGTAGAACCTGTAGAAAAAGATGCTACTTTCTTTTTCATATAAAGGAAGCATTCTTTAGATGATAAAGAACATTATATGTTCTTACATGATAAAGAACCCTTATATGATAAAGAACCCTTATATGATAAAGAACATTTCCTTTATATGATAAAGAATATTTCCTTGTTTTCATCATTCTGACAAGTGAGTACAAATCCGTTTCTTCCTATTTTTCCCTAGCCCTGTATATACCATTAATTTATAAATTTCTAAGATTAATATATCTTTTATACTTTGCTTTCAGTATGGCTGAGAAGAATTTTTCTATCTTCAGACTACTGCTGTCCAAACTGTCTGTGAAAGCAGAAATCAAAGCTGACCTCTTGAACTGTTGATTAAAACTTCCAGACTGAGAAACTACTGAAGTAAAATCAGACTATGGTCTTACACCTAAAAAAAGGAAAAAATATCTCTTTTTCCATCCCAGACCCCCCCTCTACATTACTCACACTTGCAGGAAAAATATAAATAAAAAGGATTATGATAGTAAAAAATCCTCCTTAATAAGAACACTGAGCTAATGGTAATTTCTGATTCCTGCTGAGGGTTAAAAGCAGTCCTTACAAAAGTCACAGTGAGTCATTTATAGCACCTTTAGCCCCTTTAGTCACCTTTAGTCACTTTTAGCCACCTTTAGCCCCTTTAGTCACCTTTAGCCATTTATAGCCCCTTTAGTCACCTTTAGCCCCTTTAGTCACCTTTAGTCCCTTTAGTCACCTTTAGTCACCTTTAGCCCCTTTAGCACCTTTAGTCACCTTTAGCCCCTTTAGTCACCTTTAGTCACCTTTAGCCACCTTTAGTCACCTTTAGCCACCTTTAGTCACCTTTAGCCCCTTTAGTCACCTTTAGTCCCTTTAGCACCTTTAGTCACCTTTAGCCCCTTTAGTCACCTTCAGCACCTTTAGCCCCTTTAGTCACATTTACTCACCTTTAGCCCCCTTTAGTCACCTTTAGCCCCTTTAGTACCTTTAGTCACCTTTAGCCCCTTTAGTCACCTTTAGCCCCTTTAGTCATCTTTAGTCACCTTCAGTCACCTTTAGCCCCTTTAGCCACCTTCAGTCACCTTTAGCCCCTTTAGTCACCTTTAGCCCCCTTTAGTCACCTTTAGCCCCTTTAGCCACCTTTAGCCCCTTTAGTCACCTTTAGCCCCTTTAGTCACCCTTAGTCACCTTTAGCCCCTTTAGTCCCTTTAGTCACCTTTAGCCCCTTTAGCCACCTTCAGTCACCTTTAGCACCTTTAGTCACCTTTAGCCCCTTTAGTCACCTTTAGCCATTTATAGCCCCTTTAGTCACCTTTAGTCACCTTTAGCCCCTTTAGTCACCTTTAGCCCCTTTAGTCACCCTTAGTCACCTTTAGCCCTTTTAGTCACCTTTAGCACCTTTAGTCACCTTTAGCCCCTTTTAGCACCTTTAGTCATTTATAGCACCTTTAGCCACCTTCAGTCACCTTTAGCACCTTTAGTCATTTATAGCACCTTTAGTCACCTTTACCACCTTTAGTCACCTTTAGCCCCTTTAGTCGCCTTTAGCCGCTTTAGCACATTTAGTCACCTTTAGCCCCTTTAGCCACCTTTAGCACCTTCAGTCATTTATAGCCCCTTCAGTCACCTTTAGTCATTTATAGCCCCTTTAGTCACCTTTAGCCCCTTCAGTCACCTCCAGCCGGCTGCAGGCTCCTCGGGCAGAGGGTGGCAGCAGATGCCAGCAGGAGCAGAGCCAAGGCACAGCTGGCAGGGGCAGGGGCAGGAGCTGCTCCCAGGCAGGGCCCAGCTGCAGCAGCAGCTTTGATCAGAGCCCTTCTTATTCCCAGGGTGCTAACCCCCAGATACAGAAAATCGATGGATTTTAAAATTTAACTCTTTGTTAGCAAACTCAATAAAAGGGATGTATGAACAGCAAGTGTAAGCAAATACTCCTGTAGTTAAGCTACTACAGGAATCCTCAGAGGGTGAAAATAGACTTTTGCACAACAGGAAAAGGTTCTGTGGTGCCCCTGTCCCTGTGTCTAGTTTCTGTTGGGTGCTATTGAGCTAGCAAGAGAGGAAAACAGCTGATCTGTGGTCTCCATCCTAGGCAGTGTCTGGGAATTTATCCTTCCACTGCCCTGTGGAGCATTTGCCTTCCAAAAGAACTTGACAATTTTCTCATTGATTTGCCTCATGCATCTGTCTGGGGAAAAGTAGACCATGATATGCTGTTTTAATGATATTTTTTCCTATTTCAAATATAAAGGGTAGATATTAATGCTGGTTGTACAGCTTCTCTTTGCATTCAGCCTTAACCTGCAGCTTGGACTGGAGTTGTTACTACAGACACAGAATTAATTAAGTGTAAATCAGTGGCAGGTGAGAGTGCTTAGACCTTTTTGGTAACCCATCCAAATGTGAGCAGCATCACAGAACAGCACAAACAAAACCCATGCTGACTTCAGGGGAAACCCCAGGACAAACCCAACACCTTCACATGGTCTGGGACATGAACTGAGCTAACAGGACTGGAAAAATTAATATGGCTCACATAATTGAATAGCTGGCATTATATAAAAACCACTGCCATAAACTGTTCATCTGTCTTGTTACACTGGAGCAGATCTTTTACAAGAATGGGCAAGTCTTGATTTTTTCCTGACAGAAAAATCTATCAGCTGTCAGAAACATCCCATAGACTGTTCTAGTAAAAAAAAAAAAAAAAAAATTAATTCTATTATTGTTTTATCCTGCTTGATTTCCAGACACTGGAAAACAGTCTGTCTGCACAGTTAAATAAACAGATTTTTGCTGAGTGTATATAATCTTATCACGGGTTGGTTTTAACTTAAACAAGTTTGTGTTTTCCCACATCTTATTTTAGAAGTGCCAACACCACAGGATCAACAAGAGGGCTCTGGCTGTGCACAACAACCTTCCAAACTTACCATGCTCAGTGGCCATGAGAGAGTCCTGGCCTGGTCCCCATCCAGCTGTGAGAATGTGCTCCATGTGCTGCCCACTAAATCCTTTCCTTATTTACTCTCTTCAAAATTCAGTGAACTGCAATAATCTGGGATGAGCTGCTGGTTAACGAACCTGCTGATAGTAGCCACATGCTGCTTAAGTAAGGTCCTCTTAACGAGCACTTCACATCACCATTAAAGGGCCCCACATTTAAATGGCCCCTCCTCATTTTTACAGCAATTATGGACTTTTGGCCATCTAGAGGTTGATTAGCACTGGATGAGGAATTGCCTCATGCAGCACCTGCTTAGTGATGCTCCAGGACACAAAAAAAGACAACCAGATCTATGATCCCTCTAGGCAACAGCCTTTGGGATAAATTATCAATAATTATTAATAATGTTCATCTATGTGCAAGTGCTTTTAAAATACCCCTGCAAGCTGCTTGCACTTCAGAGCTTCTAGAATTTTTAGAAACTTTTCATGTTTTGCAGAATTAAGCTGCATGTTGTGCCATCATCAGCCAAAGTGGTGCTGTCAGTGTTTTCTCTCAGATTGTACCAATTGTGCTGTTGTTTCAAAATATTGCAATAGTGCTTTCATGCAGCAATCTTCCTCATTATTTTGAGCATTTCAAGGAGGCAATCTGTAATTATTCAGCCTGTTTACTCTTTGTGAGATACCCACACCCCTTGCTCTCTGCTTTTTGGTAATTCCCTCTGATGCTGGGATGGATTGAGTTCTATGGCTATATTTAATATATTAGCTATATTTTATATGTATCCATATAAAATGGATTGTTCCCTCAGTCTTCTGATCTCACCTTTTTGCCTTTTTATCCATTAAAAGTTCTTGAAGATTTTTTATCCATTAAAAGTTCTTGAAGATTCCCTCCTGACACGGTTAAAAATGATGTGCCTGTAACTAAGACCTGTAATTTCATTTGAGAGTTGCATTTTTTGCTGGGAGGTAGCAGAGGAAATATGCTTTTGGCTGGTGGGATTTTATTCTGTGGCATGGCCTGGTTACCCCAGCCTCACCCTGCCTGTGACAGCTGGGGACTTTTCTATAATATCCCATTTTTGCATGGCACACAGAGCTTATTCACGAGGGGCTGAGTCCCACTGTGGCCTCTGAGGCTGAAGCAAAGGCTGGGAAATCCCCTCAGCTCTAACTCCTCTATTCTATTCTCTATTATTTCACCTCTGGGAGTGAAAGGTGTTTGCTTCCTTGCAGTCTCCTGCCTGTGGTTTAGTGTCTCTAACTCTAAAAAGAGAAGAAAAGATCCAGGTTGTGGAGCCTGGTGAGACAGCACCAAGTTGCAGATAGAGTTTAAGATGAAGAATTCTGGTAGGAAGATGCTCACAGATCCAAACAGTGCTGAGATCATTTTTTCAAGTATTATAACGAGTCCAGAATGTGTATTTGTGGTCAGACATTCATCCAGGCATCCATGTTACAACTTAAAGCACTAAAATAAAGCTGCAGACCCAAAAACAGTTCAAAGTGGGAATGGTTTCTTATCAGCTTGCTAATTTACAGGATTATCATAGCTGAAGGAAGGGAGGAGAAAAATGGACATTTTCAAAATATAGTGCAAATTACAGTTACTGAAACAAATTCTTTTCTGGTATTCTTATGTGTAAAGAAAATGGGTTATGGAAAGAAAACCTGTATTTTAAAGAATTATTCACCAACTATATGATTAATATATAGCCATAGCAGATAACCCATGAAGCTGACTTTTTCTGTCCTTTTTTAAAAATTTATTTATCTTAATTTCTTTATTTGGCTGTTGAGATTTAACCCCAGCCAACAATTAAATACCATGCAGCTGCTTGCTTACCCTGCCCCTACAGAGAAGGAGAATTGAAAAAAATTGAAAAAATTTGAAAAAAAAAAAAAAGAAAGGTAAACCCTCAGGGTTAAGAACAGTTTAATAATTAGAATAAAATAAAATACAATAATAATAATTGCAATGAAAATGGAGAAAAGAAGAAAGATAAACAAATCCTGAGAAAGACAACTTTTTGATGCACTATATGGCTGCTGACTGATATCCAGTCTGTGCCTTAACAACCACTGGTTCCTCCTGGCCAATTCCCTCAGTTTATACACTGGAAATGGCATTCCAGGGAAGGGAATATCCCTTTGGCCAGTCTGGGCCAGCTGCCCTGGCCCTGCTCCCTCCCAGCTCTTGGGCAGCTTCTCCCTGGCAGAGAATGGGAAGCTGGAAAATCCTTGCCTTGGGGTGAACACAATTCCACAATTACCAAAACACCAGCGTGTTATCAACATCATTCTCCTCCTGAATCCAAAACACAGCACTCTTCCAGCTCCTGAGAGGAAAATTTTCCCTCTCCCAGGTGAAATCAGTGAATTTTCCTGGCCCTGTTTCAGAGTTGTTGGGGGCAGTGTCCTCACCAGGACTGATGCACAAAGCAGGAATCGTCCCCATTGCTTTGGCACTCACACAGCATCAAGCCCTGAGTGAAATGCAGATATTTCTCTCCTTTTTTATCCCAGTGTGCACTTTAGCTGGGCTCCTCCTTTCTCTCATGAGATGTGACAGCTCATTTCTCTGGGAAGTGCCCTCCTTGGGAGGCTGGGGCAGGCTCCCAGCACTGCTCTTACTCCTGGGTGCTGGTGCAGTTTGACATTTTTTGCTGGTTTTATGATGATGTAATATGAATAACACCTGAGATAGAAACACCAATCTTTGTGATTCACCCCAACCACAACTCTTGCCTTATTCCCATATTCATAAACCTTCAGATTGTTTTAATTATGTTTGTTTAGTTCAATATCCAGCAGTACTGAGCCCAGTGTGAACAGCCACAGATGTGCAGGACCTCAGTGCCCACAGCCTCTGACACTCACCTGGGAGCACAAAGATCTGGGACAGGAGACTGGGACTCCAAATTCCAGGCCACTCTCAAACTCCCCCATGAGGCAAATCTGGGTGACATTGGCTCTTCCTCTGACAAATGCATTTTCCCCAGTAGTGGGTTTAAAACCTTACCTTTTGCAGATTTTTGGTACTTTAGCACCATCCTTCCTGGTGCTGCTATTGAGTGGATTAGGTAGGCCCCTGATGGCACAGGACAGACATTGATTATTGATTACTGGTAATTGATAAATCCCAGTGAATCCCACTCCTCTAATGCAGTGCCCCTCCTCGTGCACCCCACAGGAGAGGCAGCAGGGTTCCTACAGTCACTGCTGGAACACAAATTATTGGGATAAGGGTTTGTTCTGCCAATATTGTGGTGAAGGATGAAGTCCACCTTTCACCATGTGCTCAAAAATTCTGGTTGCTTTAAAGGATATCCCCGTGGACCCACCACCATCTTTTCCAGTGCAAGCTTTCCTGAGATTTTTTTCACATTAAACAGATATCCTTTGCACTCTCCACCCCAAATATAATTAATATCAAATATTGACAAAGCCCCAAAAATGTCTTAGTTTCAGCTGGAAAATACAATAAATAATAAATACATAAATTAATAAATTATTAAAAAATAAATACAATAAATTAAAAGGAAAAGCCCCAAGTCACCTGGTCTTTTAATTAAATTTAATTTTATTTTTTCCCAAGCTGTCTTGTCATAGCTTTTGAAAATATAAATCATACGTATCTTGCATAATTCTGTTATTACATCATAAAGTGCATGGAATTATTTAGTACATTGAGTACTAGCAAGTAGCAAGAAACTGCTGGAGATCTAAAAAAAAAAGCTCTATTATTTTCATCCCAGTTTCCTTTGGATGGTACTCTTGTGGCCTCTTGGTAAGGACAACTTCTATTGCTGATGGTTAACACCAACTTCTACTGCTGATGGTTAACACCAACTTCTACTGCTGATGGTTAACACCAACTTCTACTGCTGATGGTTAACACCAGCTTCTATTGCTGATGGTTGTGCTGCAACAAAAGCTACAGGCAAACGGATTCCTGCCCCCAGGGCTGACATCCCAGGGGCTCTCATGGAACCCACAGGTGCCCAGAGCCCGTGGCTGATTTTCCTCCCAGCACACCTTCCCCCTGCCCCGTGCCCCGCTGCTGGCCGGGAGGGGCTCCGTGCTGGGGCTCCCTGCACCTGCCAGGTGGCCAAGCCAGGCTTGGTGCCCCCTCGGCTGGTGCCATGGCAGAGGAGCTGCAGGGCAGCCTCCCACTGCCCCTCACACCCAGGGGACACCGAGGGGCAGCTGCAGAAAAGGGGTCAGGGACAGGGCACAGGGCACCTGCCCAGATCCCCTCACTGGGCAGAGAAAAAGGTGAGCAGTGTTTTCAGAGCTGTGCACCTGCTACAAAATATTGGTGGTCTTTGCTTTTGGGGCTCACAGTGAAAATTGCAAGAGGGTGAACATTTTTGGGTGGCTACTAAGATATTGCTTCACTGATGATGGAGTTTTGCCTGGAACACCACTCACTGATAAAAGCACGGTGGAGATCTCGGTTTTCCTAAAGCCTGGTCTCCTTTTCTGGCCAGTAAGTTGACTGAATTAACTGGTCACTATTGACAAAATGATCTTTTCTGCTCTTTGTGCCACAGGCGCCTCTCTCCCCGTTGGCTGAGAGGGTCTCATCTTGTGGAGATGACTTTTGTCGGAGAACCCAAAGGACAGCAACACTGAAGAAAATGGACACCGTGCCCAAGACCAAAGTCAGCCCCAGGTACACATACCTGAGAGAGAAATGATTGATCAGAGCCAACACACGAGCAGAAGGCATCAAGGACACATTCATCTTTTCATCAGGTAAGGACACTTCAGTCAAGGGGAGGACCCTGGGGAGGGGACTTTGTCAGCTCACCCAGGTGGAAAATGCTCTGGGCTCAAGAAAGCATCTCAGGCATTGACTGACCTCCACCCCAACCTGCCTCAGTAGGAATAGCACTAATATTTTTAGGGCATTTTCTCTAATTTTTAATAAATAAACAGTACCAGTGATGACAAGACCATTTGATGGCATTTTTGCTTTGCAGGCATAATGACAGCAACAACAGCAGTAACAATAACATTATAATGTTTTATTAGCAAAAAGAGTCCCAGCTGAGATTCTGCTCTTTCCTTCAAGTTTTCAAAACAAGATGTACCCTTCTCTCATGTCTATTTTCCTTGTGGTGGGAGAAGGGCCAACCTGTTCTCCCATTTTCCTCTTACCACTGTTAATCCATTCTTCATTTCTGGAGAAGCCTTTCACAAATGCAGTTCAGACAATTACTGTCCTTAGCAATAAATTGATAAAGATAACTCTGCACTTAAGCCTCTAGATAAGCCAAACATGCTTTGTGGCACCTTTGCCTTCCATTTTTAGATCCAGCTCCAGCATGGAGAAAAATTAGCTTTAATAACTTATTTACACACACTATGACAGCAGAGATATTGAAAGCCGAGGGAAGCTTTAGCATAAAACTGAGGTTTCAACACACTTTTTTTTTTTTGTGAATTACTAAAAGACAATTATTTACAGCTGATACTGAAACAAGATGATCTATCCAAAGAGAGATTGAATCAAAAGAGTGAAATGTGAGCATTATTGTTAATATTGTTAGTCAGAGTTTTTCATTCAGTTTCAGATCTTTCACTCAAATTTTCCAACAGAATTTCTGCCACAGTGCCAGGTGCAGATGTACTTTAAGAACAAAAGGTAAGGAAGGAATGGAGAAGAGCATTACCTGAGAGCACTGGAGTCATAGAGCCTGCACGCTCCTCTTCCCCCACATCTTTTGCTGCCCCATTTCAGGCAGGAGGTGTCTATGGCCACTCCAAAATACACAGGGGCTGGGATCCCCGCTGGGTGTATTGAACAAACAAACAGAGGTGAGAAATTTACTGTCCAGGGTGGTCAGCTTCGATCTAGAGGCAGGTTCCCACAGAACACCCAATAATACATCCCAACAGCAGCACACTCAGCCCGGCTGGGGAAGACGTGCCTTGTGCTGCCCAGGCACACACCACCCTTTCCTCCCTGTGGGAAGCCAGGAAAACATGACAAAACATCAAAAAGCCTCCTGGAAGGAGTGCTGGCCACGGTTTGGTTTCCTCACCCTGCTGGACATCTCTGGGGAAAAAAAAAATATATAGGAGATAATTCTCCTTTCTTGAGAGCAACGGAGCCAGCTCAGCCTGGGTGTGGGGTGGGGGTGAGAAGGGACAGACACAGAGGGGTTTGGAGCCTGCAGTGGTTCCCCCAAGTATCTTGAGATCCCACTGTGGCAGGGGCAAAGCTACTGCAGCTCCTTGAGATCCCACTGTGGCAGGGCAAAGCTACTGCAGCTCCTGGGGCTGATGGAAAGGAAAAGCCTTTTTACAGGTGCTGATGGGGACACCCTGCACCCTGTGTCACCTGGGGTGCTGGGGGACAAGGTAAGCCTGCAGAGAAAACCCTGGCCTGCAAAGGTGCAAGAGAGAAGCCAACAGCTTGCTTTGATGCAATCTCATCCAGTTCATCTAACTCTGCTCATGCAAACAGGGTGTTGCTTCCTGCTGATTATTTTTCCATCAAGACCTAGAGGATTTTAGGATTTCCAGTCCCATGGAATCCCATGTTACCCTTGATTTCAGGTGTCTCTGCCACAAGGCTGCAGTGAACCCCATCCCCAGGCACACCTGCAGTCAGTCACATTAATTCCCTTAGAAACTTGTGAATGTATGCCTGAAAAGCAACCACAAATTCTCAGCCACAGCTGCTCTGTTATGCTTTTTTGCTGAGTAAGGGGACAAGATGTAATTTTGATGTTGGCCTCATAGTCTACAGGATCACATCTGTATAAATATTGGCCTTGTGTATTTTAATTATGCCTAGGTTATAATTACCTGATTTATGAAGTACAAAGAAATTTCCTTTTTCCAACTTTTTAAAAAAATCATATGATATCTATTTGCAGATAGACATTGTTCTTTAGAACAATCAAAGCTCAATTCTAAGAGAAATGATTAGTGAGGAGTGAATTAAAACTGACTCAGGAGTACAAATGGACTTACCAAGTACTCTTATTGCCAGGGTGTAGATACCAAGTGCAAATGATTTCAAGTGGGGTTTAACACACCTAAAAATAATAACAATAAAAGAGGTGTTAACTAGGAATAAAGCATCAGTCACATGGTCAAACAAGGAATTCTTGGCATGTGAGGTAACACATACATTAATATGGTGGTTAATAAAACTTCTGCCACAGTCATTCTATTCAACAATAAATATATTTAAATAAATATTCAAATAATAAATTAAAATTCAATTTGTCGCTGTGGATGAACATAGCACTCTGGAGATACAGTCTCAGCTCCTGCAAAAATTAATGTAATTGGGAATATTTTTAAAAAAAATAATAAAGACATTTCAAAACGAGCTCTATTGCTTCTCACCAGGAGTAGTTATCCACTCTTTACTCTCTAATGCCCTGGCCATGGATTATCATCACACAATCTGTTGATTGTGGTTTATACAAGCACTGCCATCTATGAGGGCATGGCTGTAAAATGATTTTGAGCTGGAAGAACAGTGTCTTGCTCCCCTACTAGACACCTGCTACACAAGCACTCCTCAGCCCAGAGTCCCCCTAAACTAATCTGAGAGCATAGAAAGCAAAAAGTGGAAAATAAAACCAATAACTGGATATGTGATATGTGTTTTGACACCTGCTACACAAGCACTCCTCAGCCCAGAGTCCTCCTAAACTACTCTGAGGGCATAGAAAGCAAAAAGTGGAAAATAAAACCAATAACTGGATATGTGATATGGGTTTTGACACTGCCTACACAAGCACTCCTCAGCCCAGAGTTCTCCTAAACTAATCTGAGGGCACAGAAAGCAAACAGTGGAAAATAAAACCAATAACTGGATATGTGATATGTGTTTTGACACCTGCTACATAAGCACTCCTCAGCCCAGAGTCCTCCTAAACTAATCTGAGGGCACAGAAAGCAAAAAGTGGAAAATAAAACCCATAATTGGATATTTGATATGTGTTTCACAGGATTTATATCCTGCAAAAAAATATTCTCTCTCAGATGAAAAAAAAATTGTTTTATTCTTTGTATTGTCTTTGCAAGGAAGCAGGAGCTCTTTGTGATGCTGAGTGATAGCCAGACCACTTAGGGAGATCTGAGACTTCCTCCTCACTGCCTGATCTCCTGCTATTAATAGCTGGTGCTTGAACAACAGCTATCTGAACTGCAGGGCTTTTTTCCCAAAAACCTCAGGGCTTTCCCAAATTCCCTGGCTGCTGTAATTACAGTAATATCACCAAAATGACATTTCCGAAATGACTCGGTCACCAGCTGTGAGCACATTTCAATGACTTCAGTGTGCAAACCATCAAAGTAAATGGCACTAAATCTTACAGGCTTTTTAGGATTTGGCTGTATTTGTCCTCCATGGTAGGTGCAGTGATAGCTGCTCATCTGAAAATATCAGCTTGCTTAAGAGCTGGAATCTTAACAGAGATGACTGAATGCTCAATAATGTTTAAAAGTGATCATTGGAAAACATACATAATGAAGCCTTCAACCTGACCTTGGGACTATTTGTGCCGAGGAAAATTTATTTTCCTTCTGGTAACAGAAGCACACCTTTAATTCAGCCAGATTTTTTGAGAAAGACAGTCAGTGATGGATTTCAAAAAAAGACAAAAGTAAGCATGAGCTTGAAGTGGATGTGCCCACAGGTCATTTACAGTGCAGGAAAAAAAATAATAAAAGGACTGAACTTACTGAAATTGAAACTTAACTGCACATCAAAGGTGGATGCTTCCAATCCAGCAGGAAAATGCATAACTTCTCAGTTTCTCTTAAATATCTCTCAAAGTAAAACGATTTTCAACAGCAATAAAAGCATTGGAGCAGAACCAATAAAACTGTTTTACTGAGTTCATATAACAATGCAGTGTAGTATTGTAGCTGAAACCTTTCTGAGCTTTTCTGACTGAACTGATTGAGCAGTGAGACCCCCAAGAGCAGTTCTTAGGGCTGAGAAGGGCAGGCAGCTCTGTGAGATCTGAGCTCAGTAATGAACATCTCCCAACGCTCCATTTTTTATGCAGTGCAGACAAGAAGAAAGCAGGAGGCTGAGCGTGGCTGCCACAGTTCTGGTGGTGTGTGGTACCAGACCTGCACATTCTCCACTATGTGCCTTGTGGACAGAAGGAAGGTTTGATGTAGAGGGAAAGGAGAAGGGAACTGCAGCCCTGCACAGCTCCATGGCCACATTTATCCAACGTGGCAGAAGCAACCACAGAGAGAAATCTGGCACAAACCCTGAAGGCTTTGCTGCAAGCTCTCCACTCATGAACTGTCACAGATATATTTTCTGAAAAAATCCTTTGCTATAGGATTTTTTGATCCTGAGAAGCTGTGAAGCCTCAGAGGAAAAGAAAAACAGTAATTATCTGCTGCTGTGGACTGCACCAGGTGCATCTGTGATTGGTCTCATGTGAGTTGTTTCTACTTGATGACCAATCACAGGTTCAGCTGTGCTGGGACTCTGGTCAGTCACAAGATTTTATTATCACTCCATTCTTTTCTTTGCTAGCCTTCTGATGCCTTCTTTCTCTTTAATTAGTATAGTTTTAATATGTAATTTTCTTTTATTATAATATATCATAAAATATATAATAAATAAATATAATATAAAAATAAATAAATATATAATAAATAAATCAGCCCTCTGAAACAGAGTGCAGATTCTCATCTCTTCCCTCATCCTGGGACCCCTGTGAACACCACCACAATGCACCATCCTCATCCTGGCTCAGGGACAGCTCAGCTGTGCAGGAGCTTCAGTAAAAAGGGTCTGAAATGGATTAGAGTGTGATTGTTGTTGGGGGAGAGCCCTCGGGGATAGAGAGATGCTGTGGATTAGAGTGTGATTGTTCTTGGAGAGAGCCCTCGGGGAGAGAGAGATGCTGTGGATTACAGTGTGATTGTTCTTGGAGAGAGCCCTTGGGGAGAGAGAGATGCTGTGGATTAGAGTGTGATTGATCTTGGAGAGAGCCCTCGGGGACAGAGAGATGCTGTGGATTAGAGTGTGATTGTCCTTGGAGAGAGCCCTCGGGGAGAGAGAGATGCTGTGGATTAGAGTGTGATTGCTCTTGGAGAGAGCCCTCGGGGACAGAGAGATGCTGTGGATTACAGTGTGACTGTTCTTGGAGAGAGCCCTCGGGGACAGAGAGATGCTGTGGATTACAGTGTGATTGTTGTTGGAGAGAGCCCTCGGGGACAGAGAGATGCTGTGGATTAGAGTGTGATTGTCCTTGGAGAGAGCCCTCGGGGACAGAGAGATGCTGTGGATTAGAGTGTGATTGTTGTTGGAGAGAGCCCCCGGGGACAGAGAGATGCTGTGGATTAGAGTGTGACTGTTCTTGGAGAGAGCCCTCGGGGACAGAGAGATGCTGTGGATTACAGTGTGATTGTTGTTGGAGAGAGCCCTCGGGGAGAGAGAGATGCTGTGGATTAGAGTGTGATTGATCTTGGAGAGAGCCCTCGGGGACAGGGAGATGCTGTGGGTTAGAGTGTGATTGTCCTTGGGGAGAGCCCTCGGGGAGAGAGAGATGCTGTGGATTAGAGTGTGATTGTCCTTGGGGAGAGCCCTCGGGGACAGAGAGATGCTGTGGGTTAGAGTGTGACTGTTCTTGGAGAGAGCCCTCGGGGAGAGAGAGATGCTGTGGATTAGAGTGTGATTGCTCTTGGAGAGAGCCCTCGGGGACAGAGAGATGCTGTGGATTAGAGTGTGATTGTTGTTGGAGAGAGCCCTCGGGGACAGAGAGATGCTGTGGATTAGAGTGTGATTGCTCTTGGAGAGAGCCCTCGGGGAGAGAGAGATGCTGTGAGCTCTGCAGCACTCAGGGTGACCCTGCCCGGGGTGTGAGGAGAGCTTGCAGCTTGTGCCCACCTCAGGGTTTGTGCAGGGCAGAGGAGAGGGATCCTCACCTCAGCCATTCCTGAATTCCTCTGTGAATATTTATTCTGCTTCAAGGCCTGTGATGGAGCCCTAGCTGAAGTCACCTTTCTTTATTTAGGTTTTTCCATACAGCCTATGTTCAGCCAGCTCTAACACTGGCATTGTCCATGTGCTATAAAGATACCAGCAATGATACAGGGCCTGGTCCAGAAAATTCAAAACCAAGGAGAATTTGGGAGCAAGAAAACACAGCTATAATACTAAAGATTAGTTAGACTGAATTTACTCTTGTTTTGTTTGAGAAGTAGAATGTGCCCATCTGGAAGTAATTTGGAAAAAGGAACTGAGAAAGAAAGGTTTCCAAAACAGAGCAGAGCAGGACTTGGAATCCAAACATTTCAAGTAGCTGACAAAAATCCAGATTAAGCACTTGTAGTAATTAAATGCTTTTTGAGCTTGCTAAAATTAGTTTCAAAGTTATAGTGATGGACAAATAGTTCCAGCAGTCAAATATGCACTGGGACAAGCATTCAATAAATATGTGATTCTCACAATAGGGAAAAAACCCCAAAACTCATACTAAAATGATTGTTAAAACAAGGAGAAAAATCTGGGAGAGAACGTATATATGAAATATAATTGGAAATATAATAAATATATGGAATTTGCCACCTTGCACAGCTGCAAAACATTTCCCAATACCAGGAATACCAGGAGGGGAGGGAGTACCAGCCATGTGTCAAAACACTTTGAAAATTTTTGGCAATGGCAGCAGGAATTATTCCTTACCTTAGGAGCAGTATGTATCCAGGTGTGCCACCCACTGACAAAGTGTACGAAGTGATAACTGATATCACCAGGAAATACAGGAACATTTTGGGGCACTCGTTTCCTTTCTGACATGGTCCCACCACAGCTGAGGAGCTTTGTAAAGATTCAAAGGTTCCCACGCAGCTGCAGTTAAAAAATACCTGGAAGAGAGCAGGCAAAAGTGCATGAAAACCTAAATGGTGGAGATTTGGATGTTTAGGAATTGCACATTCTGGGTGACTGAAGGTGGGAAATGTATTATGAAAGGAAAAGACTTATACAATGAAGGAGAAAATTATAAAGTATCTACTGTTGATGAATTTAGTTATTAGGGGTTTTTTCCAACTGTGTTGGTAGTCAAAAAAAAGAAAAAGTCTCCAACATTTTCTGCTTGTGATTTCTGCTGGCAACAGCAAGTGAGAATATTTTAAATGTGGGTGCCAGGTTGCTAAAAAGCCCTGAGGAGTTCAGGGCTGAAGAGGATGTGCTGTGCTCAGTTTAAATTCCCTTTGATGGACCTGGTTGTATGAGAACGAAAGATCCCACCTCCCACGGGAATGAAGGATTTTATGGTGTTTTTCCTGGTGCTTTGTATCAGAAAGAATGATCCTGCCCCACATGGAAATGAAGGATTGTCTTACTGGTGTTTTTCCCAGTGCCTTGGATCAGAAATAAAGATCCCACCTCACACAGAAATGAAGGATTTTTTGGTGTTTTTACCAGGACCTTGTATCAGAAATAAAGATCCCACCTCACATAGAAATGAAGGATTTTTTGGTGTTTTTACCAGGACCTTGTATCAGAAATAAGGATCCCACCTCGCATGGAAATGAAGGGTTGCCTTACACCCTGGATCAGATATAAAGATCCCATCTCACACAGAAATGAAGGATTTTATGGTGTTTTACAGTACCTTGTATCAGATATAAAGACCCCACCCCACACACAATGGAGGATTATCTCACACTCTGTTTCAGAAATAAAGACCCCACCCCACACAGCAATGGAGGGTTGCCTTACACCCTGTTTCAGAAATAAAGACCCCACCTCACACAGAAATGAAGGATTTCATAGTATTTTTGCCAGTGCCCTGGATCAGATATAAAGACCCCACCTCACACAGCAATGGAGGGTTGCCTTATACCTTGTATTAGAAATAAAGACCCCATCTCACACAGAAATGAAGGATTTTATAGTGTTTGTCCCAGTGCCCTGGATCAGATATAAAGACCCAACTTCACACAGCAATGGAGAGTTACCTTACACCTTGTATCAGCAATAAAGATCCCACACAGCAATGAAGGATTTTATAGTGTTTTCCCATGCCCTGTATCAGATATAAAGACCCCACCTCACACATAAATGGAGGATTATCTCACACCCTGTATCAGATATAAAGACCCCACCCCACACAGCAATGGAGGAGTTTATAGTATTTGTCCCAGTGCCCTATATCAGAAATAAAGATCCCACCTCACACATAAATGGAGGATTATCTCATACCTTTTGTCAGACATAAAGACCCCACCCCATACAGCAATGGAGGGTTGCCTTACACCTTCTATCAGAAATAAAGATTCCACCTCACACAGAAATGAAGGATTTTATAGTGTTTGTCCCAGTGCCCTGTATCAGATACAAAGACCCCACCCCACACACAATGGAGGGTTCCTCACACCCTGTATCACACACAAACACCCCACACAATGGAGGGTTCCCCACACCCTGTATCACACAAACACCCCACCCCACACAATGGAGGGTTGCCTCACACCCTGTACACCCCACCCCACACAATGGAGGGTGTATCACACCCTGTATCAGACACAAACACCCCACCCCATAGCAATGGAGGGTGCCTCACACCCTGTATCACACAAACACCCCACCCCATAGCAATGGAGGGTGCCTCACACCCTGTACACCCCACCCCACACAGTGGAGGGTTCCTCACACCCTGTATCACACACAAACACCCCACCCCACACAATGGAGGGTTCCTCACACCCTGTATCACACAAACACCCCACCCCACACAATGGAGGGTTCCTCACACCCTGTATCACACACAAACACCCCACCCCACACAATGGAGGGTTCCTCACACCCTGTATCACACACAAACACCCCACCCCACACAATGGAGGGTTCCTCACACCCTGTATCATACACAAACACCCCACCCCACACAATGGAGGGTGCCTCACACCCTGTATCACACACAAACACCCCACACAATGGAGGGTTGTTGCCTCACGGTGTTTTTCCCGGTGCCGTTGGACGCGCGGCAGCCGGCCAGGCACGGGGACACGTAGGTGACTCCATCCTCCCCACAGACGGGGTCCCAGTCGTTCCTGGAGCAGGAGCAGCCTGAGTTGCACTCGGAGAACAGGGCTGGCTCGTGGTCTCTCACTGGTTCAGCTCTGTGGAGTAAAAGAGGAGCTGTGTGGGTGCTGCCCAGCAGATGGGGAGGAAGCCATGATCACCTGCGGGGTGATGCCCTCTGCCAGGAGCACCTGGCCACCCCTTCCCTCTGTAGCCCATTAAAGGTTGTCTCTTCACACCCAAACAGCAGTGTAAATCCTCATTTCCCTGTTATCCAAAGGTTACCACACTATCTCACCACCTACTCTGAGACAGTATGTACTTTATTGCAGGGGACAGCCACCAATTTATATTCATGCATTTTCTCAGATTTTCTAAGGTTTTGGTTGTGCAGCTTTAACACAACTGGGCAAGTGGCACAGAAGGGAGTGAGTTACTCAGGGGAAATGGTCTCTGTAGAAGTTAGCAAGGAAATGATCAGAATGGGATTCATCCAAACTGAGGGTCTGATACCTTGCATGACAGCTCTCTGTCAAATTCAGTCATCAGGCACCAGTGGAGCAGCTGCTGTGAGTCAGTGCTGGAAACTCCTCCCAAAATGTTATTTTTACAGAGTAATAGCATGGGTAAAATGTTAGCCTCAGGTGTACCTCATGGTTAATCCACAAATCCTTGTTTTGAGTTCAAAGGCGATTAAACGCCATTCATTGTTCAGAGGCACACAAAGGCAAGAAACAATTAATGGAATCTCTTCCCCCCTGCTGAGCAACTCACATTCCCAGGAATCACTGGGCTAATAGGATGGGTCCCATGGCAATAATAATGAAAAAGTAATCAGAAAAATAATCTGCGCTTGTGACAAAACCCCCCAGTGGTTTATGCCACAATCATGAGAGGGTCGTGACACAACACCCACTGGAATGGAGTGGTTTCCATTGATTTGAATCATGGAGTGGCTTCCATTGATTTGAATCATGGAGTGGTTTCCATTGATTTGAATCATGGAGTGATTTCCATTGATTTGAATCATGGAGTGGTTTCCATCAATTTGAATCATGGAGTGGCTTCCATTGATTTGAATCATGGAGTGGTTTCCATCAATTTGAATCATGGAGTGGCTTCCATTGATTTGAATCATGGAGTGATTTCCATTGATTTGAATCATGGAGTGATTTCCATTGATTTGAATCATGGAGTGATTTCCATTGATTTGAATCATGGAGTGGTTTCCATTGATTTGAATCATGGAGTGGTTTCCATCGGTTTGAATCATGGAGTGATTTCCATCAATTTGAATCATGGAGTGGTTTCCATTGATTTGAATCATGGAGTGGTTTCCATTGATTTGAATCATGGAGTGGTTTCCATCGATTTGAATGAAATTTCTGGGGAGCACATTCAGGTCAGCCACTCTCTTTTCAACAAGACCTACTTTGTGAACCAAAATGAGGAAGGGGCTGGGTGTGCAGAAGCCCTCTCCCCCCTGCAGCATACCCATGGTAGGACACGGTCAGCCCAGCCACCGCCGAGTTCCCGCAGCCCATGGCAAACAGGGAGAGCAGCAAGAGGAAACCAAAGAAAGAGGATCCCAGGGAAAGCTTGGCAGCCCCCACAACGCCCACTCCAAATCTCTTCATGATCAGTCCTCCAGAGAATATGCCAAAGGCTACAGCGGGAATGTTAATGAGACCTGAAATCAAACAGAAATCTGTATTAATGAAGACCCCAGCTCGATGTCAGCCACAAAAGCAGCTGCAGCAATCAGCTGGAGGAACAAAACATAAAAGATCTTCAGTCAGGGCATTTTATTTTGTCCACACTTAGACTGATCCTTGGAGTCTTACAAAGGTGCTGGGACAGCTTTGAAAAACTTATTCCAAGGACATGCTTCTTTGCTGGTTCTTTGACAGAGAGATCATGAATAAAATTTAGATAATTCTCCTCCAATTCCTTATGCTAGGTGGTTTTTTCCACAAGTAGTTTGTCAGTGGAGTCATCTGCTGATTCCTAGAGGACAAATTTAGTTTTATCTAATGTTACAAAAGCCAGAGCAAGACCTGCCTTTTAAATATTTTTTAGTGCTTCAAATTGCTCTGACAATTTTGATATCTATCAGAGCATGTGACAGAAACTGTTTCCTTAAAAAAAGAGGAAGAAAGAGTAAAAGATGTTGTGAAAGAGAAGTAAGCACTGTGAGTTTGAGTCAGCCCTCAGGCTCCTTAGGAAGGGTGGATTTGGAGAGAAAGGTAAAGGAGGAATTAAAATAATTTTGTTGCATGGACAGCCACTCAGCAGGATCCTCCCCCAACCAAACCATCACACCCTCCCTGTTGGATACAGTCCCTGTGCTCAGGGAAATCCAGTGGCTCCTAATCCTCACTCACTCTGCACATACCTGAAAGCTTAGCTCCAGAAAATCTTTAAATACAATGGCAAGTACTGCACTGAATGTAGGGATTGTTTTCTGGACTTTCTTTGGCCATCAACTGCACTGGAAGGTTTCTCCTTGCTTTGAGGAGTTTGGTGCCAGGAAATTCCAGCTTCTATCTTGAATGGAATTAACATAGCACAATGGATCATATCAGCTTTCCTGCACGTATGGACCTCTGTTGCTGTGCTACTAAAGCTGCTCTGGAGCAAGGCAGCTGCCCCTGGGCTGGGGGCTGTAAACCTCTTTGCTGCTAATGCTGTTGAAGCCCTGGACCTCTGGGGCTGAGCCCACATGCAGGTTCAGCAGCTGGGCAGTCCAGGGCACCCTCTTGAAGTCAGCTATAAAAATGTTGATTTCTGCACCCAAAGGCTGGAGCAGCTTCTCTCTCTTGTGCTGTAAGGGGCAGCTTGGGATATGATTTTTCTTCCTTTTATTTAACACCAATCTCTTCAGAGAGTCACCCACAGCAGTCACTGAACTGGTCTTTGTTTTGTTGAAATAAATGGGAAGCCACCAAGGCAGCAGATTTCTCTGATGATAAATTTATGTGAACTGTTTTAAAATTATTTCCTCGTTATTTTCTTGCATTGTACATACATTATGTATGTACATATGATATAGAGGGAAAGGGGAAGGGGAAGGACTTTTCAAATTTCCAGTGAAATGGGAATTAAGATATCAAATCATGTAAACTTTTACAGTAACTCTTGCATTGATAAACTCAGAGTTAATTGGTGCTGAAGCAGAAATGAAATAAGTTACCTTCTATGAGCTATTACTTAAAGTCAGACAAGGAAGAAGAAATGAACATACCCTAAAAAAATATGATTTTTCCTATAGGTATATGCCACTCCCAAAATGTCCATTTTAAAGATATCAAGAAGCAGATATAGCATTACCTATAACAAAGTTAGTTTTTGAAGATGTCTGCCCATACTGTTGCTCAATATACTTTGGTTTATATGTCACCATGCCAATCAAAGAATTGAACTGAATAATACTTGCACACAAATACAGAATGTAAACTGGATTCCCAAAGAGGTTCCTCAGGGATGGCAAGAAATCTGCAAGACAAAACAGCAGAAATAACAATCAGGCCAGAGAGAGAATAACTACTGGAGCAATGCTTTGTAATGTGTGTGCCCTTTACAAAAACCCCAAAACTGCAAAACATTTCAGAGGGAATCTGTGAAGTGCCCTGATGCTCCCAACAGCTCCCCCATCTCTGGAGGGAGGAACAGTGGAGCAAAACACCAAGCATCAATTCCCCAGAAGAGATATCTTGTTTTAAATACCTACTTCTCACCATAAGATTTGGTTTCTCTGTGTCCTCAAGGGCCACAGCACTTTTTACCTTAATTTTGGGCAAAGAGTGCTCAGCACAGCTGACAGTAAGCACAGAAATATTGAGGTGCAGATTCAAGTTCTGAGGGAAAATGCTTTTGGCAAAGCATGGCCAAGGAAATGCAGTTGTGCAGACCAGCTCCTGTCTAAATCCAGACAGAATCCAGCTCCTGTCCAAATCCAGACAGCCTCCTCTAAAACTGCAGCTGCTCTGTGCCCATCTATATCCTGATCAGATACTGTACCTGTTTTCCTACTGCATGAAAAAAATAATTAGGGTTGGGGTTTTTTTGAGCACCACTTCTGCAGCAGTCACTACATGTGAATAAACCATTTGTGCAGAGCTTCATGAGATGTGCTGGGCCACTATTGTAATTTTACAAATCTCAGCCATTTCTCATGCAATAGCAAGTCCAGGGAACATTGACAGGACCTTTTTGTGTGTACTATGGAGGTGGAGAGTGAAGGGGAAAAACAGAATTCTGAGACCATTAAAACAAAGAGTCAGAAAGTACAAAATTTGAAGTCTAAAAGCCTGTGAGAGAAAAACTGATCGATCAGGAGGAAAACTCGAGTGGATTGCCTTTTGCCATCTCCGCCAGCTTCGCCTGCTGCCAGGAGGACGCGCCCTGGTCCTTGCTGTCCTCAGCGATGAACCTGGAGTGCTCCGAGGAGCTGCTGGAGTCCTTCCTGCCCTGGGGCCGGGGCAGGTGCCTGGGCAGGAACCAGAAGGGGATGCCGGCCAGCACGCTGAGCAGCCCCGCGATCAGGTAGCCCAGCCACCACGCCCCCACCCACCGCGCGTCCTTGGGGCTGATGGCGACGCTGTCTGCAGAAAGGGAGGGGAGAAACAGATCAATGTGGGGATGTGCACTGCGGGAATTCTTAAAATCAGAGGGTCTTGAGAAAGTTAGAAAAAGACAGGCCTCAGTGACAGCAAAGACAGTGAGATGCTAAAGCAGCAGAAAAATTAGTAATGTAGACGTGAGAAATAGAACAATAGGCTCTGGCACTGGTCCAGATTGTCCCGTCCCGTTCATGGTGTATATAGTCTTGCACCCTGTTTATGGAGTGGCAAAACTGTCCTCTGTCCCCTAAAAAAGGAAAAAAAAAGCCTAGAAGTTTCTCTCCTCAATTAGGTAAAAAGACACCTCATAGACTTCACCTCAAAATTAAGGAGAGCCAGTTGGACAGGAGATAAAAAGTCCCAACTAAGCAATTTACTAGAAAAATAAGAGAACAAAGAAACTAATGGCTTTGTGAGGTGCTTTACCAGGGGCAAGAGCCTCTTGCCCTTGGTGTGGTTTTCCTCTGTAAAGAGTTTTGTTATTTTGCCTTTGATGAAAACTTTTCTGTTTCCAACACTGCCACAGAAGCCATCCTGCTGGTTTTGTGCCATCTGAGGTGGCTGAGCTGTCTCAGGTGTGATACAGATCTCCAAGAGCTCATGGGACCTGGCTTGAGGAGGCAGACCCCTATATCAAACAAACACATCTGGAGGGTATGTGCTGCTGATAAGGAGGGAGGGTTTGCAGGGTGGCTTTAGCTGTGCTCTGTCACTGTGGGTGTTTTACAGGAGCAGCTGTGGGGACGTGCTGAGGACTCACTGATTGCTGGCCCTGTCACTGCTGTGCCACTTGCATCCCTGAGATGCTGCCAGCACCAGCATTTGGGGCAGTCCAGGTGGCCACTTGCTCCCAGCCAGGCTATTCTGCACAAATTCCCAGGAAAACACCCTGTTTTCCTCCTGATTTTTTTAATATTATTATTTTCTCAGAAGAAGAGCAATCAGGAGATTTGGTGCCCCTTGCCAAACCGCTTTTCTAGGCAACAAATATTAAAAAGGAACATGCAGGATCCTGACCCTCAGTCCTGTCTCCTCCTGGCTCCCATGGTCTCCCCAGAGCCTCCTTAGCAGAGCAACTCTTGGAGGCACCTGCCCAGGTCTGCTGGGGCTGAGGAAGAGTCAGAGCTCCTTCTTCCTCTGCTCCCATCCTCATCCTCCTTGCCAGCCTGTTCTGCATGGACCCCTACACTGCTGTATTCATTTCATTTCATGGAGTGCCCACTCTACCCCTGCTAGCCCCTCATGCCTAGAGGATAACCAGACAGTTCTTAAATAGGCATGTTGGAGCCTATTTTTAGCCATTTTGGAGCCTAAAATTTAAAACCCCTGACTGGGTTTTTAAAGCCTGAGCGTTCTGACTTACCCAGATCCACAAAGCCAATGTCAACGTAAAGTTTGGCACACAGGAACCCCAGGAGAAAGCCAAATATTGGCCCTATGATTGCCACTGTCTGCACACAGCCTGGAAATTTAAAAATTTAAAAACCCTGACAGGGTTTTTAAAGCCTGAGCATTTTGACTTACCCAGATCCACAAAGCCAATGTCCACATAAAGTTTGGCACACAGGGACCCCAGGAGAAAGCCAAATATTGGCCCTATGATTGCCATTGTCTGCACACAGCCTGGAAATTTAAAAATTTAAAAACCCTGACTGGGTTTTTAAAGCCTGAGCATTCTGACTTACCCAGATCCACAAAGCCAATGTCCACGTAAAGTTTGGCACACAGGGACCCCAGGAGAAAGCCAAATATTGGCCCTATGATTGCCATTGTCTGCACACAGCCTGGAAGGGAAAGCAGGGCACTGTTACACCCCTGAGATAAAAAAGGGCACTGGTTCTTCTGCATCTGACAGCAGATTGTGGGCAGCAAGAGACACACATTGAAATATTGTATTGGAACACATCGAAATATTGAAATACATCAAAATATTGGAAGACATCAAAATATTGAAATACATCAAAATGTTGGAAGACACAGTTACACAAATTGAAATATTTCCAAGAAGAAAAAAAGTCATCAATTAAATTTTCCCCACTAAGATGACACTTTTTATTGTCATCCAATTAAAGAGTGACATTCAGCCTGAAGGAAAAAATGTCAGCAAACTGAATGGCCTGAACTCAACAGCAGCACCCATCTACAATTGCTGGAAATGCTTTAGCTGACAGCATCACAGTAACTGGGGAGTAAATGTTATTTTTTTAAAAGTTAGCTGATCACTTTAAAAAAAATAAATCACTTTTTATCACCTTTTTTTGAGGTAGGCCCTGAACAGGCTGAGAAATCACTTTGCTTTGGTTGCCACTGTTAATATGTTTCAATGCACCCTCAGCCAAACTTTCTGAATACTTTGAATTTGAAAAAAAATCAGCTAGAAATCTGGGGAGACTGAATCTTTTACAGAGGTTTTTTTGCCTTTTGCCTGGTTGGAAACTCGTCAAGAGCAGAAGAGAAAGGACTTTTTGGTGATATTTCAGGTGAATGTGCAGCCATCAGACAATGCACAGAAGAAAAGAGTGATCCCAACTTCCTAAAGCTTCAGAACTATTGTTAATAATCCTACATCAATCTGGAGGGAATGTTTGGAGTGCCCACTGAAATTCTGTTTTAAGTGCTTAAGAGAGTGCCTGTTTTTATCACTTTCCAGAGAACTGAATGTGCACAGAGGCTCAGCAGTCCACATCCAGAAGAATTAGGAAGATTAGGGTAACAGCAGGAACCCAAGGTCAAATTCTTTCACCAAATTAAGATAATGGAACTGTGCTGGTATAATTAAATGGGAACTTGGTCCCTTGGGTCTACATGACTGTTAAATAAACTTTAATATTGGAAATTATGCAAACAAAACAATCAGGGCAAGTTAATTCAACAACATTCATTCCATTATTCAGAACGATTCCGTTCTCTCCTCTGGGGAGAAATCCACGAGGAAGAAGAAATTCTATTTATTTTACCAATATATAAGGCAGCATTCTCTTCCACAGCATAGTCATCAATGTATGCAATTCCCAGGGGCTGGATGGGGGTCTCCCCTATTCCACGCAGGAGGTTTCCAAGTAAAACATAGATCCACATGGAGGAGCCTGCTTCCCTCTCACAGCCTGTGGGCACAGCAAGAGACACCAGCCGTGTGTTTGCAGCAGCACTTGGACACTGAAAGCCCTAAAATGCTTCTGTTGTGGGAGGAACAGCAGGAAAACTGTGAAATGGCCTAAGGTAGAAAAATTTTTAGCATGAGCTGCCTCAAAGATGATACAGTTTTACAGTTTTTATAAATTTGCCACCACATCCCTTTTTAGAAAACTCTCTCACTTCCTTCTAATCTAAACTGGGATTTCCTGACAGAAGGATTTGGGAAACATCAATGGCAGCAAGCACTGCCAGCCCCAGATTGAACAGAGAATTCTCACCTGCATTTATTTTTGCTGGAGATTTCTCCAGGGCTGAGAGTGGAGCTTGGCTTTTATCCTGCAGACAGGGAGAGAGGCTGGCAGTGGAATTGATGGTGGAAGGGAATCTTTCATACCTGTATCTGTTTGGAAAGCAAACTTGGATTTATCCATAAGTACTGATGAGAAACAGCAAGCAGATCTGTAACTACCAGACAGGCCCAAAGCACTTAAATGCAAATTTCATCTGCATCCATCTGGATCCATTGCCAGTGGTGTTTACAGGGGATGAACTGAGCTCTGTTTGTACTGCAGCTGGACATGGAAATTGTCCTGTTGGTTCTTTTTGCATCAGTGATTAATTTCAGTTCAACAGGCACTTTGCTCTATGATACATGAATTTGGACTGAGATTATCAGACACTGGAGTATCCTCTGGCTTGTGCTGAGATTGTCTTTCTGAGTTTAATCATCACTTCTTTACTGACGTTTCAACAATTCCTAAACCACACCAAAATGTGGCCAGTCAAAATCAGAGACTAATTTTAAAAAAAGCTGATTACAACAGAAAAAAGTATACATGTTAAATTATTTGCTCTACAGTAATAAATTCTAAAATAAATAATTATTTTGCATAATAAATAATATTTAAATAATTATAAGATAAATAATTACTTGCCCTACAGTAATAAATCTTTTCACCCCCCAAAAAAATTAAATTAAGTAACCATGTGCCCATATGCCTATTTCTGTCCTCATAACCAATGCCTAAATGTTTTAGTGAGTGCCATTCAGTGTGCACAGCCCAGCTGGGAAACAGGGATCACTCTGCACTTACCTTCCCATCAAGAACTGGGGCATTGCAATTAGGAATGTTCCAGCTGACATAATTAAGCAGCCTGCTCCAATTATTCTTGGCCTGTGAAGCTTTGCTCCAAAGTAGCTCACTAGAATTATGATTAGGAGGTTCCCTTTGAGAGGACAGAAGGAAAACTGAGTTTTACTGCGTGTTGATAAGAGATCCTTCCCTAAAATAACAATTCCCAGTGTTTGGTACAGCACAGATTTCAGGAGAAGGGCTGGTGGGGTTGGAATTTCTCCCTTTTCCAGGCATTCTGCAGGAGCCCAATGCCTCCTGTGCTGGGAAACCATGAAGATTTGGATAAACAGCTGGAAAAGAGGAGAGAGCAAATAACCAGAAAAGCAGAGAAAGGAGGAATCAAGCTGAGTTTGACACACTGAGGCTCAGGTTTCATTCCTGTGAGTAGCACAGTCCACAGAACACCTGAGATCAACTCAGTGACCTGAAATTGTAAGAGACAATGACATGCTGGACACCTTAGTGTGAGAGGGACTGGACAGGAAATGCAGATTACTGTTAGAGGTTTGTCCTCCTGCTGCTTAATAATGGACATAATGCTTAATAATAATAATGTTTAATAATGCTTAACAACCTGTTCCTATAATAATGGAGATCACAAAGGACAAAGACCTGTGGGGAGGTGGATTTCTGCAGGCAGGAAAATTCTCATTCATCACTCAAAATGTTTATTAGTCACATGCTTAACTTACCAAATTAAAATTAGCCACACACTTAGCTCATCAAATTACATTTTTTTTATGTCTATGCTGAATTGCTTGTATTAGCAACCTTATCCTATTGAACATAATCATATTGATAGCCCCACTTATTTTTACCAGGTGAATCTTGCTCAGTTTTAAGTTTTCAGGGAGATTCATGCAATCATTCTTCAGAACAAACTGCATCACTCTTTTTGTTTTTTTCCTGAAAATAAAAATGTGTTTCTACAGCACGTACCAATTTCAAAACTTCCATCAATAACACCAACCAAAGAGGAAGGGATGTCAAATCTTCTTTCTATTTGTGTGATAGTACTTTTTAGATAACTTCCTGACAGCGCTTTAGCAAAATAAACAAAAGACAATGCACCAAGAAATATCTGTGGAAAGAAAAGGACAGTGATTAAAATCAGGCAGTACAGAAGATATTTGAATTATTTTGAAAGATGTTCTGCATTCCTACCTCTTCTTTTGCCAAATAGCCAAACCAATATACCTCCTACTTCTTAGTAAATGCTAGATTGCTGATTTGTTCATGTCTTATGAGTAATATTGCTAAAAACTGAATTGACCCTCAACCATTGCTGATTTCAGGTAGATGCCAACAGAGCTACAGCTCTGCTGAAAGACAGAAATCTGTGATTTTTTCTTGCACAGTGACCATGTGGGTAAATGCTAAGTGTGGCTTGGTGGGGAGGTGAGTTTTTGAACATTTTAAAATGTGTGACATGTTCTGTGAGATGAACCTGCCAGGCAACTCTCTTCTGCTAATACATGCATTTTCCTCGGAGTTCACCCTGCCTTTTGCACCTTCTCCCCTCCCTTTATTTTGGAGACAGTTTTCTCTCAGCTATCACTGCATCTGTTTCAGCATGTCCCTCTGAATCGGGAGTGGGCTTTGGAAATTAAACTCTGGAAATTAAAATCCGGAAATTAAACTCTGGAAATTAAACTCTGGAAATTAAAATCTGGAAATTATTAAAATCTGGAAATTATTAAAATCTGGAAATTATTAAAATCTGGAAATTATTAAAATCTGGAAATTAAACTCCATCTCCCTTCCCAGGGCTTTGGTTTGTCCTTCAAAGGGACAGACTGAGCCCCTTTCCCACAGAGCTGACCTGGAAGATGGGGGCTGGTGTGACGGGGTCACAGGGGTTTGAGAGGATGGAAGAGACAGGATCTTGATTCCATGATCAGAAGGCTTGATTTATTATATTATGATATATATATAACATTATAACTATTCTACATAGGGATAGAAAGGAAAGGAGCTTCTTCAGAAGCTGGCTAAGCTAAGAATAGAGATATAAAGAATGAATAACAAAGGTCTGTCTCTCACAGAGAGCAATAGCAGCTCCACCGTGAGTGGTCAGTGAATCCAAACATCCACAGGGGACCAACCACAGGTGGACCTGTTGCATTCCACAGCAGCAGATAATAATTGTTTACATTTGTTACTGAGCTTCCCAGCTCCAGCAGCAGAAATCCCACAGAAAGGATTTTTCCCAAAGGGTGTCTGTGTCAGGCTGGCGTGCAGAGCCTGTGCAGGGAGTGCAGATCCTCAGGGTGAACCCTGGTCCTGCTGATCTGCTGCCTCAATCTGCCCCCACTGAATGCAGCCAAATCGAGATTATTTGCTCCACAGGTAATCCCACCCAGTGCAATTGGGCATGGAAACCACAACTTTGCTTTCTACCTCCAGCTACAGGTGGTGTTGACTCAAAATGAATACAAATATGGATGCTTTGTGTAAAACCCAGTCCCAGAAGTTAACAGAAACATTTAGGTTTTATTTGAATGGGAGTCTAGAACCTTGTGCAGCTCCTTAATCCTCTCTGACAATCACACCCCCAGTAACCAGGGGTTCTGAGCAATGGCCTCACCTGCAGTGCAAATCTCCTCACAGCATCTCATTTGACACAGTGGCAATAACATCACTGCTGGATGCAAATTCATGTGTATTCAAATATATCTGTGTCACTTTATCCAGGGCTGGTTATCCCTCCTTCAGAAACAGTTGTGGGTAAATAGACATTTACAAACCCTCTCTGGGTCTCTTTTCCTACAGCAGCACCTCCTGAAGGACTCTCCAGTACAAATATTATTATAATATTTTACATTTTCTGTATGTTTATGCCCTTGGATTTTAAATAGCAATGTGACAGCACATAGGTTATTTACAGGAAAATTGTATAGGTTAACTACAACTTGAAATGCTTCTGAATGCCTTTGGAACAAATTTTTTTACTGGGATTGCTTCTGTCCCAGGGGTGCAGTGGTGGAAAGACACTCCTCAGGTGCACATTATTTCACATCCTTCTCTGGTTTGTCAGGGCTTGTAAGCAGATATTTCACCACATCTTTCTGCTTAATGAAGGCAATTGTAAGACACAGAAAGGTTGATGATTGGTAAAAACAACCTGTTGTATCTATCTATTGTTTTTTTAACACTTTAGGCAAAACCCAACTTTTTTATGAATTGGAGCTATCTTTAGTAATTTCATTCTGACTCAGCAAGACCTAATCAGAACTCAAAAAGGGTTAGTACACATAAAAAAAAGAGAGAAGTTTTCTAAGTTCCTACAGGAATGCATTAGTAATATCAGTTTGGGTTCCTAGAAGACACAACTTTAAAGAGAAAGAAACTGAGCTGAAATAATATTGCTTTTCTATTTCTGGAGCTAATAAACTGATTCCTGATTGGCTGATGTGTGACTGAAGTTCTATTCATTGAGGGGATTGGGTTATCATTGTAGCAAATGGAGAAGCAGTGATAGAATTATATTATGGTACAAAATTTATTTAATAACAGCTCATCTTTCATTTCAAAACAAAAGCATTTAAAATTTATAGACTTCAGGTCAATTATTGCTCATTTCATGGGCTGGAGCTGGATTAACACCTGAAAGCAGTGATGTGTGTTTGAGTGAGTGGAAAAAACGACAAAAATAAAGAAAAAAAAAACCAACAAAAATAAAGACTGTGCACCATGAAAAGAACAAGGCAAGGCCGAAAACTCATTTTCCATGTAACTCAGATCACCTCACCAGTGCATGGTGATGCTGAGCCCTCACCCAGGGGTGTCAGGACAAGGGGCAGGGGCAGAGCCCTGTGCTGGCTCCTGTGCCCCTGTCCTGACCCACCAGGCAGGCACAGCCACATCCTGGGGCTTAGAGCAGGATGAAAAAACTTCCTGGGGGTGAGAGAGGTGTGGAAAAAGCGGTAAAAAAGAAGGAACACTTCTGCAGTTTCATTTCAAAGTCACCTCATGAGGAGTTCCCTTGAAGAGGAGCATTGCAATCATGCTTTAATAATACAGCACTCAAAACACACAGACCACAACACAATATTAGGTTGGAGAGCCCAGCAGAATACCATGGCTGCTATCTTAAAAAAACCCAACTATTTTAAAAAAGCAACTTAAAAAACCCCAACTATTTTAAAAAAGCAACTTTAAAAAAAGCAACTATTTTAAAAAAGCAACTATCTTAAAGAAGCAATCTGCACTGACAGCCACAATCTGCCTGTGCTGTCTGCCTGCCCTGCTCTCAACTTCAGGTGAGCAATAAGGAAGACAAAGGGACTTTTTAGGATGGGTCTTGAAGATCTCACAATATGCAAGCCTCAGCAAAAAAATAATATTTGATGACTGCCAAACAATAGCCAAATACAGATCTGTAGATTTTCTTGTGACTTAGAAATGTATCTAATAATTTCATCCTGGCTCAGCATGACATAATCAGAACTTATAACAGGATCATTCATAAAAAATAAAATAAAAAGAGAGATTTTCTAAGTCCTCAGTGGAATATTCAAAAGCTCTTACTCTACCTTTATACCTCCACAACAGGGCTGCTTTTCCTTGGACGCAGACGATTCGGATTTGAACGACGATCGGTCCCCGGGCAGGGCTGTGTTGTTGGAGAAGAAGTGAGTGTTTTCCTTGGATGAACCCTCCATGGTGGTATCCCCTGCCTCTGAAGCAGCAAACATGGAGAATATTTAAAAGGGCATCCCATTAGCTCAGCCTCAAAGCTCATCATGTGACAGCAACACCCCGCTGGACTGCTCTCCCAACAACAGCAATTACCAAACTTTACAGCAGAGCCTGACCAGTGCACTGCATGTTTAATTATGGAAATTTGCAATCCACTTGCCTATAATAATGGAGATTAAACCATACTCAGCAAACAGCCATCATCTTCATTCTCTGGCTATCACCAATGTGATTTCATTAAGCATTTGGCCAAGCGTTGCCAGCAGACTGAAACAAGGCTCATTAACATTTTAAATGACATTTCTGAAGGCTACATGTAAATTCATGTTTCTGGATGTGAGCAGGCCTGCAGAGATTTCTCAGCACTGATCTCTGAATTTCCCATATATCTGGGACGTGAATTAATTAGATCAAAGGAAATCTATCCCCCTTAATGAGGCCCTTGAATTGTTTTAGATGGAAACATGAGCTCTAATCGTCTGATTTCAGCTAATGAGTTACACAAGAATAAAGAGGTTTAGTTCCCTTTACCATTTTACATAGAGTCTTAGGGCTCAGTGGTCAATTGTTTCAGGGAAAATGTGAATTTGCTTCTTTGCAGGTAAATACAAAGAAGTAAAGAAAAACTAAATACTGCTCTTTGAAAACAAAAGGTATCAGCTATTCCTAAATCTCTAGTTACATACTGCACTACTTTGTTCTTAATTTCAATCTCTAAATCAGATCTGAAAATATTTATGAAATCAGCTTCTGTGTTCAGTTTTAGGCAGTCCTGTGTTTTACAGAACTGCTGCTTGAAAATATGAATAGGAAAAGTTCCTGTTCTCTCATGTTTGTCTGAAGAAACATCTTACATAAGTTAAAAATATGGATGGATTTATGTCTATACCTCTGGATGCATGTGTTCTCATGGCTTCCCAAAGAGGCACCTGTTTTACCAGAAACACAGGTGAAAATAACAAAAGTATATCTTTAGATGCTAATATTTGCTCATAGGCTCTGTTCTTATATCAACAAGACAAAAGGACTTTGTGGCACCACAAATTTCACCAAGATCTCTCCATCATTTGAAATAAGAGCTGTGACTACATATAAGAGAAATGTTTGCATTTCACACTGTCCTACAGGAACCCTAATGTATTTCCTTATCAACACTAAGGAGTATAGAGGTTTTTTTGCAACAAAAAAATAAATTTTTTGTGCTTGCTGAACACTCATTGCACTTATCCCTGTTCTGCTTCTGATTTTCTTGATGTCTTGGGAAAAGTCACACTTTTGAACCTGAGCCCCACTTTTGAACCTGCACAATGGGGAAAACCAGCATGTCCCTCACAGCATGAATCCTTTTATGACAATCAATCACATCAGGTGTGCTGCCATGTAAGCACAAAATCCTTTCCTGACAATCACATCAGGTGTGCTGCCATGTAAGCACCTCAGATAGCCTCTACTGTAAGGTTTGAACTGCTCTGCATATTTACAGCAATTCTGGAATGAAAAAAACCCAAAAAAAACCCCAAAAACCCCTGGAAAAGGAAAACATGCACCACAGCTCAATGAATTGTCCTTATCCCTGAGCAAAGCCCCTTCCAGCCAGAGAAGAAGGGCAGAGGTGCAGAGGGTCTGCTCCCCTGCACCACACATGCAGGACTGGCCAGAACACCAACATTGCTGTGGTGGTGTGGAGGTGGTGGAACAGGATAAACTGATGCTGACAGCAGCATGCCAGCTCGTGCTGCACGGAGCTGAAACAAATCTCAAATGGACAGCAGAGCTGAAACAACACTTATGCTCACGTTATACAGCATAAAAACTGTTAACTTTTATTGTCTGACTGTCAAAATGAAGAGTGCAAGGAAGGCCTGATATCCATGCAGGTTTAATATATCCCCAGGTATATATATAGATATCTACAGGTTTAATATATCCCCAGGTGTATATATATAGATATCTACAGGTTTAATATATCCCCAGATGTATATATATATAGATATCTACAGATTTGATATATCCCCAGGTATATATATAAATATCTACAGGTTTAATATATCCCCAGGTATATATATATACACACATAGCTACAGGTTTTAATATATCCCCAGGTATTTATATATAGATATATACAGGTTTAATATATCCCCAGGTGTATATATATATATAGATATCTACAGATTTAATATATCCCAGGTATATATAGTTATATAGATATCTACAGGTATAATATATCCCCAGGTTATAGCTACAGGTTTTAATATATCCCCAGGAATATATATAGATATCTACAGGTTTAATATATCCCCAGGTGTATATATATATATATATATATATATATATATATATATATATATATATATATAAATATCTATAGATTTAATATATCCCCAGGTATATATATATATATATAGAGATAGCTACAGGTTTAATATATGTGCATGAATATCTATACATATATATATAGATAGATAGATAGATATAGATAGATAGACAGATAGATAGATATAGATAGATATAGATACAGGTATAGATATGGATATAGATATAGGTATCTACAGGTTTAATATATCCCCAGGTATATATAGATATAGATATCTACAGATTTAATATATGCCCATGTATAGATAGATAGATATCTACAGGTTTAATGTACTCCCAGGTGTATATATATAGATATCTACAGGTTCAATATATCCCCAGCTGCTCTTGAGGCCTGGCTTTAAGGAGGTTGGTATTTTTCAGAGCCACATGCAGCCAAGCATCTCAGAGCATCAGCCTGGTGGCCCTGACAATGCCTCTGGTGGAAGATTCCACACAAGGAGAGCACAGAGAAATGTGCCCAGCTGCACCACAGCCAGCTGCACTGTTGGTTTTGATCTCTGGTGCAACCAGAGCACACAGGGCTGATTCACTGTGATCACAGATTTGCCACTCAAATTCTTTTGGCACAGTTGGTGTGACAGTGGCAGTACTCCTAATGGACTGTCAATTCCAGTGGGAGGTGAGGGACATCTCTGCCTCTATCCAAGGATGGCCTCAGGTTGTCACCATACCACATTTCTCTGGTGACACAGAAGATGAGGACAGAGAATATCTAAACACTTCCTTTCCAAACATGGCAGGAATGGCAGGAAAAGGCAACCATAGAATCATAGAATTGTTCAGGCTGGAAAAGACCCCTGAGATCATTGGGTCCATCTGTAGATCCAGCACTGAGAGTCCACCACTAAACTCTGTCCCTGAGTGACCCATCCAGGCATCTCTCCAATGACACTGGGCAAACCAACAGCCTATCAAATCTCTTCTTCTATAAAAGAATGCAAAACAGTAAGTTATTTACAGAAAGTGTGTGAAAAAGTTCACTACAAGAATGTAAAAATCATAAGGCTTAGAAAATCTTAAAAAGTCAGGGTGACACAGTGCAGCACTCCAGCTGTGCTTCACCACAGCTGCAACAGCTGAGTGACACTGCTGCTGGGTGACACTGCCTGCAGGACAGCTGCTGCTGGGTGACACTGCTGCTGGGTGACACTGCTGCTGGGTGACACTGCCTGCAGGACAGCTGCTGGCCATGCTCACACCTCATCCCTGACTCTGCTGGGCCCACAGCTGGGTGCAGACCCCTGTTCCATCCCTGCCTCCAGCTGCTGGGCTGGGGGACCCTCTCTGGGGGCCCTGCTCTCCATCCCCCCAGAAGCACTCCCAGCACTGAGAGTCCACCACTAGATTCTGTCCCTGAGTGCCCCATCCACCCATCTCTCCAATGACACTGGGCAAACCAACAGCCTATCAAATTTTCTTCTATAAAAGAATGCAAAACAGTAAGTTATTTAAAGAAAGTGTGTGAAAAAGTTCATTACAAGAATGTAAACATCAGAAGGCTTAGAAAATCTTAAAAAATCAGGGTGACACACTGCAGCACTCCAGCTGTGCTCCACCACAGCTGCAACAGCCGAGTGACACTGCTGGTGGGTGACACTGCCTGCAGGACAGCTGCTGCTGGGTGACACTGCCTGCAGGACAGCTGCTGGCCATGCTCACACCTTGTCCCTGACTCTGCTGGGCCCACAGCTGGGTCCAGACCCCTGTTCCATCCCTGCCTCCAGCTGCTGGGCTGGGGGACCCTCTCTGGGGGCCCTGCTCTCCATCCCCCCAGAAGCTCTGCCCAGGCTCACCTGTGGCTCAGCCTGGTGGCAGTGGCACTCACCTGTGCCTGAGCACACACCCAGCAGGTGATTTTCCATTAATAATTTTCCATTATTAGGAAGATTCACTCACACCCAGCAGGCTGGGACACCTCCAGCAGTGCCCCCTCACTCGGGCAGAGTGCAGGGGTGGGAGAACATCCTTCCCCCCCTGGGACTGCTCCACCCTTAGCCCTGGACAGGCACAGGAGCTGCACGGGCTGGGCACACAGACAGCTCAGCCACGAGCCCAGCTGAGAGACACCCTCCATAAAATCAAGCAGCAAAGAGAAGAAGAAGAAAAGCCAAATCTTACCTGGCAGCAGGAATCCCCAGAGATGGTGCCCACCAGTTTTCATAGGTAAGCTTCCTCTGCTGCTCATGCAAACCCACACTGGCATGCACAGAAAAGGGAAAAACTGCAGGGGAAAACCTCCTCTCAGAAATGACCCTGTCTGTGGATGGGCATCTTATTCTGGAGGGAGAGAGAGGAAGGGAATGCAGGTGGGGGAACTCGTTTTGTCTCTTGTTCTGCTGTTTGTCTGCCCCCCATCCTCCTCCCCCACCTGCTCAGGTGTTTGTCCCCCTGTCCCTCCTGTCAATTGCAGGACGCTGGGCACAGCAGCAGAGCACAGGCTGCCCTGGTGGGAGCCATGGACAGCACCTGAGCTGCTCCCAGGGGGTATTTTTCTTTCTAAGTTGCTGTAAGTTTGAGGAGGCACGTGACAAAGCTTTGTGGAGAGAAAAAAAAAAAAACAAAAAACCAACCCAAAACTCTGATCTTATTAATTGCTTAATTCCAGGAAACAGAAGAATTCAAGGGGGAATGGACTTGGGAAAAAAAAAATAAAAAAAAAAATGGGGAGTGTGTGAGAGAAGACAGGCTGGAGGGTGGGCAGGAGAGTCACAAACACTTCTTGTCCAGTCCCTGCTCCTTCCTGTTCTGCCCTGCTGCCCAAAATCCACAGGGCAATGTCCCTGTACACGTGGAAAAAACCCAACAAAAACAACAGAGGGGAAAGATCCATTAAGGGGAAGGACAGAATGTTTGGGAGAGTCAGTCAAGTCCTTTGCCACAAGGAAAGGAAAGGGAAACTTTGAAGACTTCATTCCCACCCTGAGTTTTTCCTGCCACAAGGTCACAGCTGCTGAAACATTTGTTTTAAAGTTTGGGTACAGGTGAGGAGCCTGACTGGCTCCCTCTGTGGTTTGTTGAGCTGAGAGAGGCTGCAAATCCTGTCTTGTGCTGCCCCGTGGGCTTTGATTATCCAAACAGAAAAGGTATTAAAGTTAAAAATTCTTCTTCCTTTTCCCTTCTTGTTCCCTCCCACCCTCTGCAGTGCAGCAGGTTCCCATGGCAGCTAAAACCTCCCTCACACAGCCAAACAACAGAGCAGGCTTCTGCTTTCCTAGATTTAATACAAATTGTTATCCTTCCCTTCATTATTTCTCCATTTTGGGCTCTTAATGTGGCTGGAATTTTATTACACTACACCTAATTCACATTTTGTACTTTAAAGTGTCTCATATCCTTCTTTGCTTTGGAAACTTGGAAATCTCTTTTCCCCTTTTCTAAGGGATATCAGGGTGCCCAGTAGTCCACAGTAATTAGTGATTAGGAGACTTAGTGATTATGAGCTCTTTCAGCCTCCTGAAGAGAACAGCTTCCAGGCCATTTCCTTCCATTATTAGGAAAATTGGGTTTACACAATACAGGACCTGTGCTGGTTTTGCATGACCTTTAATCTTCATTGCTGACCTTTAATCTTCATTGCTGACCTTGCTGCTCTCAAAGATTTCTGACACAGATTCCAGTTATTCTGCCACTGGTGACCTTTACCACTCTGTCCTTTAAAATAAGTGAAGTTTCATTATCAGATTCCTAAATTTGTTATAAAAGTCCTCCTAAATTATGCTACAAATTGTACTGATAAGCACCAGAGCCTTGTCCTCCCCACTCCCAGAAAAATACCTAGAGACTGGTTTAATGTTCTTTAGAAAGCAGCAGTGCTTTGAAGAACAGGGCCCACAAGATTTAGTGCAATTCTCTCATGTTTTCTGGATTTTTGGTTCATTGTAAAACTGCAGTGTCAGGTTTTTACCACAGTTGGTCTTTTACTGAAATTTTGTTACAGAGCTGTCTCTGACTTCTTTATAGGCAGTGATATCTTAACTGGAATTTCCCCAAAACCACTTGGGGGAGGTATTTTCCATTATGGAAATTTTCTTACACCTCCATAGGAGTATCACCCTTCCTTTATGAACTAATTATAGGAGTTCCTCCAAAATGATGCACTTATGTCCTCTGCAATGCTTTTCCAGATGCTCAGGGTAAATGAATACCAGATCCTCCCTAAAATTCAGTAAATTAATCTGACAGAAAGTCTCATCCAGGTAGGAATTTCTTGGTTTCCAGGCTTTGCAGGCCATGATGCCCCAAGGAAAGGCAATGCTGTACATCACCCTGCACAATTCACTACCAGGAACTGAGACACGAGAAACAAATCACTGCCAATCACAACACTGGACATGAACCTCCTGCTTGCCACTTTTCAGTGCCTCCCACAGCACCATGACACAAAACCCACTGGATGCTGCGGGAATCCTTAAAATTAGAGGGTTTTAAGAAAGTTAGGAAAAAGGCAGGCCTCTGACAGTAAAGACAGTGAGATGCTAAAGCAGCAGAAAAATTAGTAAAGTAGACGTGAGAAATTGAACAATAGGCCTATGTTAGGTGCTGCCTTAGGTGGTAACAAGTTTACTTAATGTATATCTTTAGAAGGTTAAAGTTTGAATAGAGCTCTGTGCCTTGTTCCTTATGAACAAGCTGTTGTGTTTGAATGTAGGCCGTGATTGTTTTAACCAAAGCTACGTGTGCTTTAAATGATGGGATAGAAGTATTGTCAATGTTCTTGTGCTCTGTGTGTGATTGGCTGAAACACAGATGGAAATGGCTTTATGATATGGAAATGGCTTTATGATATGGAAATGGCTTTATGATATGCTGTGACACCACGTCTCTTTGGCATTCTGCTAGATTCAGCGAGTTGGTTGCATCTCTTGTCTCCATTGTTGTAACAATGTGCTGACACTGATGCTGAATAAACCTCTCAGACACTGACCAGAGTGCCCTGTCCTGTTCATGCTGTGTATATAGCTGTGCCAGGGCAGATGCCTGCTGGACAATCAACCAGACAAGCCAGATTTTGCTTTCCTATAGTCCTAAAAGAAATTGCCTGCTAATGTATGTTGTTATCAAATAGCAAAAGTCCTGTTGTTATTAAATAGCAAAAGTCCTGTACCTTCTCAGTGACTTCTCACGAGCAGCTCTTCACATCACTGACTCCTTCTTCTTTGCAGCACAGCCAACAGACTCCATCTCTTTTCACAGACGTGGCTGTTCCTGGTCCCTGCAGCAGCCATCTCACTCTTCCTTCAGATCCCACCAATCCACTCTTTTATGCCACTGTTCTTATTGGCTGCAGGTGTAGCTTCTTAACATCAGGCCTGCTCCTGATCTTTAGTAATTGGTACAGCTGCAACTCCTTAAGGGTAAGATTACTTTCTATACAACCTTATAGTGCATCCCCCTACAAATGTATACTTATTCTGTAATTGGAACAAAACCTCTAAAGCAGCTACAGGACAAAGAACCAGGCTGAAGCTTGTTCCTTGAGGTCTGTTTTCTTTGATTCCTACTTTGTGTTGGTAGCAGGAAATTAGAAGCCAGACCACCTTCATTTCTAAAGCACAGGTTAAATGAATTACACTGACAAAGGCTGGTCTGGCCAGAGTGAATGGCTGTGACAAGCATCACCCTCAGACACAGCCCCACCACTGCTCTGACAGCACAGCAGCTCTGTGGCAGCCTTTGGGAGCAGGAAATGTTTTCCTCCCTAAAAGACATTTAAAAAAAATAGTATTCCAACAGAATGCACTTTAATCTGCTAGAAGGAAAACATTGTTTAAAAACACAAACAAAAACATATGAATATCACCTTCAATCTGAATTTAAGTGATTCCTACAGTCTAACAGAGAATACATTTGCAACCCTTAATATTGTGCTGCAAAGCAAAGTTACTTTTAAAACCTTGGGGGAATGAGTCTTCAACTACTCTCATTGAAACTTGGCCAAATGATCCTTTAATATTTTATTTTTGCTGACATGTAAACGCTCCAACCCTGAGCCACAAATACTGTAAATGTGCAGCTTGCAGTCAATGCCAGGCAGAAAGAGGGAAGACATTTGCAGTTTAATAATTAGGCATTCTAATTTCACTGCCTATGAAATTTTAATTGCTTTGGTTATGCTACTCTACTGCTGTGGATTATTAAATTCTCAACATTAATTTTCCTCTTCTTTTTGTTGCCAGTCCTAGGAGCAGGCTTGGTAAGAATATAAATGAGTGGGAACCCCACTGCCAGAACAAACCTTGGGTACCCGTTCCACACCAAAGAACCAGAGATAAACAATACATAAATAATAAATTTGGCTTTTAGAAACTCTTGGGGATTGCTGGGGGCATTTCAGCCTTGGGGACTTTCTTGTTCAACTAAGGACTTCCAGATCTATCCTCAAAGAATAGTTTTCTTACCAAAGAGCAGCAAAGCAATAGAAAAACATTCCAATTATATTTTGGACCTAACTTCTTATTATTAGGATATGCAGAGAACCTACTGAATAGTCTATTTACTGAGAGGTGCTCATCAAATTATTCCTGATATTTACATTTTCAGCCCTTTGCATGAGACGAAAGGAAGAAAAATTTTCAAAAATTTTCATCTGTACATTACCTTGCAAGCACTTGCAGAAGGTGACTGATCAGTTAAAACAGCTCAGAGGTTTTCTTTCCTGAATGGTTAGTAAAAAAACAAGCAAAAAACCGAGCAAAAACCCCCAACCAACTCTCCCTGCCCTGCCCCTGCCCTCAAATGGCAGAGTTTTAAGGAGATATTTGAACAGAATTACTATGTTTTTTTATACAGCACCACACTTTGCAGAGATCCCAGAGGGCCCTGTGAGACCTGTTTCTGAGGGAGTACCACAAACAGGATGAATGAGAACCCCAGTGATGTGACATCCTTCAGGGCAGGAGGCATTTGCACCCGCGGGAGCTTTGGGGAGAATTTCTGTGTGTAAAGATGCAATAAGTGAAACTGGAACTTGTCCAGCTACCAGAGATTAATGCCATTAATCTTAAAAATAGTCCCATAACACTTTCCTTAATGAAGATAAGTTCTTTGAGGTAGGTTTAAACCCAAAGATTTTGCCTGGAAATGTGGAGAGAGAAGGCACCACGAGTTGAGCATCAGAGCTGATTGCACGGAAGGTGTTGGATTTGTAGAATACGGAAGGTGTTGGATTTGTAGAATATGACGCCTTCAGCAAGAACAGTAACAAACAATCACCACCTGCAAGGGATGGAGAAGGGAAGCAATTTATCAGCAACAAAAGGCACATTAAATGAAGCAATTGTGCAGATCAAACAGGAACCTTCTGCTGTGCATTTCCTGGCTGCAGACAAGCAGGTGCTGCAGCAACCTTTCATCTGCAGCCGACTTCCAACCCACTCTGCCTGCGTGTATCCCGGGCTGAGCAGCGATTACAGCTGACAATGCACATTGGGGGTGGCACAAACCATCAGAATTTTCAGTTTAACTTGAAACTTGCATGTATCCTTACGAATTAATGCAAGGTTCCTGTCACCTCTGGCAGCGAAGCTGTTGAACAAAATAGTTTGGACACCTTCCACTGCAGCACACCAGCTCTCTGGGAGTGTGGAGTGGTTAAAAATTCTCCTTTGGATGGTGAGGGATGGCAACCCCAGAGCCACAGACCCAGCAGCCAGGGCAGCACCTGCAGGTTTCCCTCCTGTCCAAGCTGTTTCTCTTCCACTGACAGTACCTGGGGAGCCCGTGGGAGCATCAGGCTGATTTCCACAGGATTTGATGAGATAATTGAGCACACACTGAAAGAAAGCACTGCCAAACAAAGCCCCAGTAGCTCTCCAAGAGTTGTGTTTGCAGTGAAACACTTCAAGTGCTTTTAAGCAACTGCATTAGCCCAGCAATTAAGGTAATTTGAACACCTGGAAAACAACATTCAATTGAGCTGAGAGGGGCTGTGCTCATGGTGTGCTTTGTGCTGGAGAGAACCCCAGGAGAGGCAGCTCCTGTGTGGGCTCGTTAGCAGATTCACTAAATTCACTGCCCCTGCCCGGGTCTATGGCTCAGCTCTTCCCATGGGAGCCTCTCGCTGTTTGAAGAGCTCCAGAGAGGGTTTGGGGATTTTCAGACAAGTGCATTCCTTACCTTGGTACCCCTGCTCTTTGTGGTCAGGCCAAGTTTCTCTTTGCTGCTCCAGCCGCATTCCTCCCTGTGAATTTAACACCCATTAATTACATGCTCTTCAGATATTAAGTGTTTGGGACAGACCAGCTGCTGGCTTACAAGCAGCTCCCTTGGAATAGGTAAAACCAAATTTTACTTTCCTCCTAGCAATGATTCTGATTTGTATCTTCCTAATCACTACCCAGTGCAAATTTCCTTCCTTTTTTTTCCATTCAGAATTTTAGCCACAGGACAAATAAACTGGAGGGTATTTGAAAACTGACAGCCAGATATGTGGCAGATATTCTTGAGGATTTTGAAATCTGTTAAATTTTTGCCGTAGGAAAAGAGGCTTTGAAGACATGGTTAATCTAGATTTTTTTTATGCAACCATTTCAGATCAATTAGCTGAAGAGCTTCCAAGTCTTTGATGAAAGTAGGTAATAAAACTTTAAAAATGGGTAAAATTTTTGACAGCTGTGAGATACTTTTTTTGAAATCATAAACAGTGAGCAAAGACAGTAGCTAGATGTCAATTCTAGCCCACATAAAAGACTAGTAAAATTTTACACTGAAAAATGACAGCACACATCAATATAATGGCAAGAAAATGGATTTCACTCACTGATGTCCCACTTTAAGAGATTACTGCTATCATTAATATGGGAAATTGAAAGTAACACATTTCATTTTCTTGGGAATTAGTCACTGTGCATTGCTGAATGCTGCCCTGTGACACTGACCACAGCCAGCCCAAATTCACTGATGATGGATGCTGAAATTCTGGTTGGCATTAAAGAAGAATGGTTATAATGAGGCTTTCCACAGAGTGGTGGAGTCACAAAGGATTTCACGTGGGATTTATTGGTGATCTGAAGCAAAGTGCAGAATTCTGCAGGTAAAAGTCTCAGGAACTCAGATACCAAGGAACGTGAGCTTGGGTCACTAACACACACCAAGCAGGGCTGGCAGCTAAAGTGATAATTCAATATATACAAGATTTCACTGGATTTGAATCAGTCTAAAGAGGGTACAAATAATTAATAGTCTGACACTTAAAGCTGGGCACCGAAAGCAATTTTGTTCAATAAAAGAAAAAGAAACACAGCCACCAGGATACCACAGAATTATATTTATGTTGTACATTTGTCTTCACATTGCAACATCCACATTGTTCATTTTGTGACAAGTATTTCTAATAATTTTGAATACATATTTACTGTATAATACATTTTACCAAGAGGCACTTCCAGTAATTCTGGCAAAAAGGAGCTTCATTATAGTGTCTAACTTACAAAACAGTAAAAATAAATAATGTTTATCTAAAAGATTTTTTTTTCCTGTACAGAATCTATTTTGTACAAAACATTTATCAGCCATTAACTAAATCACTTAACAAATACTTGTGAAGAGAATATATTAAGTATTGCTACATGTATCGAGTGCAAGATACTAGTGAAAGGAAAAGAATTATTCTGTTTATGAAAATCACCTAAAAATACAAGGCCTTGTTCCTGAAGTGTTTAGAAAGGAGAAGCTTGGTTACAACAATATTGACAATATATAAATATAAATTAACGTATGCAGTACTTAGTGAAAAGAACACTGTGTTAAAAACTGGCGTGTACAAACCCTAACCAAGATGGCACTTCTCTGCATTGCCACTTGGGCTGGCAGTTGTTTTTTAAAATATTGCTTCAAAAGAATTATAAAGGTACACAAAACCCTTTGTCAAATAGAGCCGTATAAAATTCCACTCCCCCCAGCTTTTTCTCACCTTTGGAAGTGAAACAAAAATCAAGGAGGGATTGAATTTGTAGTACACGAGTGATTTGTGGAAACCTGCTACTATAGCTGAGTCTGAATAAGAATCACTAAAATGATTTTGCCCCAAGGTCCCAGACCAGGAGCCAACCCTCACAGGACAGGATGTAAGGTCACCAAATTTCTCAGTGCTTCCTGAAATTAAAAAAAAAATAAAATTGTCTGGCCTGTTGTAAATTTTAAAATAAAAAAATTGTATAATTTGGCCCTCAAATCTGGTGGGGGTCAAGTTCAATTATACTGGCAATTATACTTACTTCAATGATATTGGCACACCAAAGGTTTTAATTTAGAAAGGGTTGTAATCTTGCTAGGTTAATTTCTTGATTACCAAAATGGGATTTTAAATTTTTTCAATCACATCTTCTACATGATATACATACTTGCATATTGTTACCCAGACAGGCCAAACTGCACTGGAAAAGGATTAATTTTGGAAGGCATTTCTTCCACAACTGGAGGCAAAGGTGAAAAAATGTGTTTTTGTTGGAAAATATCCTAGATATTCTTCTATCAAAAGCACTAAAAAGAAAAAAAAAACTGCCACCCATCAGTGAAAATGTGAATCTGTTAAACAAACGTAACCCACAGCATGAATCACTGCTTTTTGAAAAGTGAACTTAAATTACTTCCCATCATGCAAACATCTGATATTGATTATTCAAGAGAAGAAGACTTAACTTTAGAAAAGCAATGATCAGAAGTACACTGACTTTGAAATATTGAAGATATCATCAACACCACGGAGCAGTTACTGACGTTGGCTTTGATCTTTGGGACACCTCCTGCAGTACTCTGTCCAGGTTTACAAACACCACAACTCGACATTTTGCATTCAAATACAGGTTTTGTGTTTCAGATCAGGCAGGAATTTTGGGAAGGAAAGTTCTTTTTAAGAGATTTTAGCAGCCTTTCTACCTAAAGCAGTATGTACACACAAGGCAAACCCCTGCCTGCTTTCTCTCTGACCAGATCACAGAGCTTTTCAATTTATTTTTTATTCTTTTTAGGAAAGCATTGGGTGAAAATTGCTAGGGTCAGACAAGAAAAATGAACAGCACCACCAAAACCTCCCAAGTCCTTTAAATAAATATTTAAAAGCAAAGAGCAGTTGCTAATTCACATTAATTGTTTCTAAGCATTTGCTGCAGTACAGGAAGACAGCACTGAAAACTGAGCTCTAATTTGATCTGATTTCTATGGTTTTGCCTCAGAATTCAGCCAGAAAAGGACACATGGCTTGTGGCAAAGTCCTGTGTACCTGCCCTTATGCTTCCACACAGAAAACAGGGATATTTGGGTTTCCCCAATGAATTCACTGCTCTTTCCACACCTGCAGGGTTCAGCAGTGCTCCCCAGAGCACAGAGCCTCCCTCTGGCACCCAGGGCAGAACCATTCCCACACCTCAGACATCCTGCACACACAGCTTTGGGAGCAACAAACCACTGCCACAGACTGGCAACCTCAAAAGATTAAATGAAATTTTCTTTTTTTTTTCCTCCTCTTCCACCAAGCAAAGTTTTCCTTGATGAAGGAGAATTAAACAACTTCAGTCAGAAATTGTTTTTGATTTACTACATCCTTCAGCTTGACAGGCACAGCCAAGGCCAGCTGGTTTTACCTGAACTCACAGCAGATTTACAGGAGCAAGCACTGGGAATGTCTGTGTACACCTGGTGGGGTTTCAGACTGCACAGAGCTTACCATTCCATTTTCATTTTTAACAAAGAACTGTTGTTAACTAGCTGGAGCTCCTGCCTTTTGTGCCTTTTGTCAGTGTGACAGTGAGCTCTGCAGAAATGCACCAGCCCCGTTCTGCCCCAGGCTCACCCAGGTGACATCTGCATCCTGCTGAGGTGCTGAGATGCATTCTTCACCAAAAGAACACCAGCCTGCCGGGAAAACCCCACTAATGGCCTCGGAATAAACCGTGATTAGGTTGTAAATGGAGAATAATTCTCACACTGCTCCCTCCAACGCTGGGATTCAATATCTGCCACAGCAGGGGCTAAACCCTGCTTTGATTTACCTGCAGAGGAATGTTGTTTGCTAAAAAGAAAGTGATGAAATTCAGAGAAAGATCGATCACAGTAAATTGCTCTCAAAAGTACTGCTGCTATTTTGCTCCAAATCAAAGATTTACTCCAATAATCAATAATTTTTCAAGTTCTTCCAATGACAGCTCTCACCTAATTTCTCTGATTCTTTCATCTGTTCAAAATCACTTAACATGTATTGTTCTCCAAGATCCCTGGATGTTCTTACTTGTTGATTCACTGAAGAATAGGAAAAAAAAAAAGACTCTCCTGCTCTAATTAACGGGAATAATTATCTTCTCTTTAACACTGCCATCACTTTGACTAAGACTGCAACATCAAGCAGCAATTAACCTCCCAGAAACTCTATGTTTACTCCATTTCAGCAGGATTATATACGCTTTTGAAAGAAAAGGAAAATAAATTTTGTTTTATAGAGTCTGTTTGAGAATGGACTGTGATTTAATTCGCTCCTGCCCACGGAATGCAGGTTTCACTCCCCTCCTGCCTGTGCACAGCCCCATCCATCGAGGGCTGATGTCCCCAGCTCTGAGCTGCCAGGGAGGAACTCCCGAGCTCTGAGGCCAGCACAGAGGTGAATCCCCCACTCTGGCAGTGTGTTTGTGTCTAAACCACTCTGGCAGTGTGTTTGTGCCTAATCCTGTGCCCACGAGGCCACGGAATGCTCAGCAACTTCTCCTCCTTAAATGGAACCCTCCCTTCCATCCTTCCCTGTGACGCTGGAGCATCTCAGTGCTGGCAGGACCCACACAGACTTTGCACAAGAACTGCATTACCAACCAGCACCAGCCACAAAGCTTCTGCTGCATTAGACTCACGGCTAAGCTTTCCAAAATGCTCAGGGTTCATCTGGAAATCTGATAAAATTCTCCAGGATTCCAAGCCCAGGCTGCTGACAGCCTCCCCACACCTACTCAGCTCACAGGTCTGTGTGGATGCCCACAGAGTCCTTACAGGCTCTCATGCTCAGTTTGGCAGGATCCTTGCCTTCTTCACACTACATTTCTGAAGAAAGATGGGACCAGAATTTCAGAAAAAAAAAATCTATCAAAAAAGCAGACAGAAATTTAGATTTTTTTTTAAAGAAAACAAATGAATTTTTTGTCATGTGGAATCCATAGAATGGGACTTGGGAGGGAAATTTGCTTAGATGCCAAATGGCACCTTTAAAGGCATCAATTTGAACCTTTGTAGCCTTAACTTTCTTCCAGATTCAGACCACCAGGATCTTAAGAAACTCTAACAGTGGTACCCTAATGGTAAAGACCTAAATCCATCTTTAGGCTGATGATGATGCAGAGAGAAGTTCACACATGATGTCAGAATAAAAACTGATGAGAACTATCCTGGAATTATTAACAAAAGCATTCTCAAGTCACATCTGATTGAATACAATTAATTTTCTTTTATTTAGCTTTTCTTCCTAAAATATTTCTTAGGCTGTGGTTTATTTAGTGCTTGCAACACCAAAGGACTACACAAAGTGAAAACCTTCTGCCTCCAAAAGGCTGCTGTAACTGCAGGTGAAAAGCTTTTGCCTCCTTTGGACTAGGAAATATTAAAAAGCAATTTAATTATCTGCTTCATTATCGATGAACCCCAAAGCCAAAAAAAAAAAGAAGTTTTTCACATTCCTGACATAAAATCTCTCTGGTATTTTGTGTCATATCTAAGCCAACCTGGAGCTTTCCTGATCATTGCCTGCACTTCAAAGACTGAGAACCAGATTCATAAGGAGGCACCACCTGCAGAAATTGGATTACCAACTATTTGAAGTGGGGGAAGAAAATTCACCTCTTACCAAGCTGAGCACTCGCAGCCACTCCAGCTTCTTCAGCGGAATTTCTTTCTAGCTTGGATAAAAACAACAATCATTCTCATTTAAATCTGTCAGCAATTTCTTCACCATAAAGGTCCAGTTCAGTGCCTGCCCCCTGAGCAGGCTGGGGTAGCAATGCAGCATCAATTTCTAACAGCTGCCTTGGCAATGCAGAAAAAACAAATTAGAAGCTGACACTAATTTTACTTAATAGCAAAAATGATGACTAGAAAAACAGAATGGTTTCATTTCAGCACATCTCTAGATAACTTTTCTTAGTTACCCTTAGTTCTTTCCAGCCCTGTGTATGCCAGTTCAGAGGAATATGTGAAACCCTACTTACAGGATCCTGCCTCATTCTTGAATGGTTCTTCATAATTTTACCAACTGGGCACCCACTAACACTTGCAGCTATAGATTTTTTTCCTCTTTCAGCAAAGGCAATATAAACCCCAGTATTAAAATCCAACTGCAGTGATTATGCACTGAAAATTGAAAAGGAAGTGCTTGGAGATGGGACATTTTAAAGCATCTCTGCAAATTTAACTTTTAAAGGACAGAATAAGGTACAATAAAACCTTCTCACACTATAAGGTATGCATATCACTTGCACAAGAAAAGCCCAAATAAAATGATCAAAGTGACTGAAAAGATATGAAAACAACACATCCTGGCATTGGTGGAGACTTGCTGAGATCTTGGAGGCAATTTTTGTTTTTTGAATGAATTCTGCTATGTCCTTTCCCTTTCAAACAGCAGTGCAATTTGGATCTTTGCTTTCCTGATTTCACTGGAAAACACTTCCTAAATATTTTCACTTTTAAGAGCATTCAGAACTGCCCCAGCCCCTCTGCTGAAAGGCAAACACATTTTCCACTGCTAAGGACAATACCAGCAAATGCAACAGCAAAAACCCCAAATCCTCTTTTGAGCAGACAGAACCACAAAGCAAGAAGGAACTCTGAAGTGACAGCACACCTGTGATTTGCTTTGATAGAGAAAGTTTCCCAACATTTTGGGGAGGTGCCAACGGGACCATGAAATTTGGTGAAGGTGTAACAATAGCAAAAAGTGATGGGTGTGATGCCAGAAACTTAATAGAGAAAGGACTTCTACAAACTCTGCCTTTCACAAGGAATCTTACTCTCACAAGCAACCCTGTTCTTGGTGATGGGCTGCAGAATCAAACTGGAAAAAGCAAACATAGTCAAAGAGGTTCTGAGAGATACTGAAGTTTATATATATATATAACTCTTTCTGTGGGAACACATCTCTGAATTGTGGGGTACTGCTTGGTGCTGCCAGTCCCCAAGAGCATTAATATTTTAAAGCCTTGACCCTGTAGACTGCTGGTTTCCCAGAAGGGTCTGTACAGATTACTCAAGACTTTATTTGTGGGGTTTGGAAATGGCTACACTGTATAAAAATGTTTCTGTATTTATTTTTTAAAAAATTATCTTTACAAAACAACTTTTCCCTTTTTTTCTTTTTCTTTTTTTTTTCTTAAAGATATCATTATCTACAGGAACCCATAAAAATTTTTCCATATTTACATCTAGATAGCTAATCATTGACAAATATATCGTGAAATAAAATATTGAAAGTGAATATCCAACCTTTTAAATAGACATTTGGCTCACAGCATAAACAACAGAGAAAACAAATGAACAGAACAACAACAACAACAAAAAAGATCTGCTGTTCTTACAGGCCTGATCTTTTTCTTTCTGGTAAAAAAAAAGAAAAAAAAGAAAGAAGAAAGGAAAAATATATTGGTGGGATCAAACATGCTGCTCCTAAGCAGAATGCCAGCCACAAACTGGCACTGACACCCAAGTTCTGTGAAGCCACGAGAGCAGATCCCGGGACACGGAGTGCCCAGCCCACCAGGACTGCCACCTGTGCCCAAGCAGCTCCTCATGCCCCCTTTGCCTCCTCCCCCTGGCCCCACGCTCCCCTTCCCTTGTCCCCCAGCAGTTCAGCTTTGCTCTCAATGCCACGTTAGGGAGGATGCCCAGAGGGTGAGGGCAGGGCAGGGCAGGGCAGGGCAGGGCAGGGTGCCCACCCTGCGGGCAGCACCGCGGCGCGCTCAGCCTGCAGGGCACGGGCAGGGCATGAGCAGGGCACAGGCTGCTGTGCCAGGCACTGCCCCTCTGCAAACAGCCCTCCTGGCACATCCCTGCTGCCAGCAGCCCCGAGGTGCCCAGGAGGAGGAGGAGGAGGAGGAGGAGGAGGTGATGCCAGCACAGCTGGGAGGGCAGAGCAGCGCCTGGGCTGCTGCTGCTGCTGAACGGAGGCTGCCCGCAGCTGGAGTGCAAACTGGGACTGCAGGGAAAGCAAAGCTCCTCAAAATTGTTCCCTTGCAGGCACGAATTCTCTGAAATTCTGGCCTTCTGTTTGTTGTGGTATGCTGGGACATGTGCTACAGCTCGTGTGGTAAAACTCAGAGCGTGCTGTATTTCCTCACATCCACTCACACTTGCAAACACCCCCTCACTCACACATGTGTGTTGGCAGGATACATCAGCATTCATATAAAGCTTTGGAACTTTTATCCCTCAGCATTAAGAGCAAAAAGCTACTTAACTGGTACCTTACTGTTAACTGCAAATGTGCTTCAGAAGCAGCATTTCCTCAGATAACTTTCTCCTGTAAATATCACAGTGACCATAATATATCATTAAATGTAATTTGCTGAAGTGTGCAGCCAATAACCCTGGCTATATATATATATATATATTTATATAATTCCACCCACCCCCAAATCTCTTCAAAGAAAGTCTGTAAAGCCGGTGTTGCAGTGTGAAAGCTTCCTTGAGCATAGGAGTTTAAACAATGTACCTCACCATAAAAAGGAAAGAGAAACAAATGAAACAGCTGTAGGCGCATCATCCCACACCTCTACAGTGTTGTGTCTAAATGCTGTGCTGGCTTGAGAAAGAGTCTGTGCACGAGTCACTCTGTCTTAAAATACTGCTGTAAATATTGTCATTGGTTTGGTTCTACAGTTGTGTTCTCCTCTTCATCCTTCTTGGCCTTGCCTTTGTCCTCCTCCTCCTCCCTGATGGCCTGGATTTGTTCTGAAGATTGGTGCAGTGGGGATTGCTCCGTGCCTGGCTTCTCCGACCCAGCCAACCTCTCCTCGTCCTCAATCACCTTCTGCCACATCTTGTGGTTCTGAAGCAGGTGCTGAGTGATCTGACAGTAGATTTTCCTCCTCTTGAACTTCTTCTTTCCTGTAAAACACCACGGGACATTAATGTGCTGGTTTCCACTGGAGAAGGAAAAGCAGCTGAAGGCATAGGAAGCAGACAGAGTGTACTACGATGGATTTTTAAACCCCAACATTTGAACAGTATTAAAATTCAGAAAGCTGTGGCTCTCCAGATTGTGGGGAAAGGAAAGCAAACTGGTTTCCTGCACACTTTGAGCCCCAGCTTCATCCTGTCCCAAGGCTGCATGTTGTCCTGACTCAGCTGCTTACAGAGGTATCTGGTCTTTAAATGATTATGCATAAAAACATTGCTGAGCTGTTTCTGCTCATTTTACATCAAATTCTTAAGGACTGATGAACACCCATTCAATTCTGTGCCCTCCACACTCCCAACAGATCCCTGCTGATTGCCCTAAGGAAAAAAATTGTGATTTTTTTCTTCCTGTATTTAATTTTCAAATTTATCCATCCCTCCCCCATCACAGTGGAGGTGACCTTAAAGCTTCAGCCCAACTAAAGCAGCACCCATACAGCCAAGCACTACCACAGGGAGCTTGCTTCTCTTTGCCTTTGAAGCACCAGGCCCTGCTCTCAGCCCATGAAGTGTTTTTGTCCCTGGTGGTTCTCACAGCTCCTGACACACTACAAACAAGTGTTTTGCTGTCTGAAGGGTGGTTTTTTCCCTGTCAATACAGTCTGTCCAATACAAATTCTTAACTCTTCAGCAGTACAAACTTTGAAAAATTTTCCTGGTCATTAGCAGTGACAATGGCCATCAGAGAACTGAAATAATAACCCCTCCAAAGACAACTGCTGCTTTTTCTTTGAAGGAGGTGACGTAGAGGAATGTTTTGTACCAGATAAATTTGCGTGGATTAGTATTTGCAGGTTGCCTGAAGTATGTCTGTGTCAGGATCCAAAATGTTTAGCCCTTGAAGCTTTTGAACTGGAAACAAAGAGCTTTTCACTGAGCACAGACCAAATCCAATCCAATCCTTCATTAGAAAGCCCTTGGTTCCCTGTAGGAAACCTTCAGGTTCAGCACTAATAAGAAGCCCCTCTGCTGCCAATGCTGCAGCAGGACATTCTCTCCTGGGTTTCCCAGGTGACCCCACATCTTGTGGCTCTCTGCAGACACTTGCTGTGGAGTTAAAATTTGTCTGAACCACTAAAAACTGAGTCTGTTTAATTCTTAAGACCTTCAGGGCAAGTACATGCTCCTGTATAGTAAAAAAAGATAGTTATGGCTACTTCAACGTTATAACTCTTAAATTATCTCAACTTCTTCAGTGAATTATCAGGACCTAGATGAAGTGTTTTCTGCCACAATTATATTTCTATCTGCCTGAAAGGCATTGTCATCAAAAGATCTTTACCAACATCTATACCAACCTAAAGTCTGTGCATCTGACATCTCAACCTTTTATTGTTTCATTTAGAAAGTTTAGAAAGTCCAAAATTGGGTTGGTCACAGGCCCCTGTATTGACACAAAAGATGTCACAGAATCCTGAGTAAGGTCCACACAGCCACAGAGAATTCAGGGGACCTGAAGACAACAACTTGCCACACATTAGTGTGATGGAGGAGACCTCCCCATTTGGCACAAAGGAAATAGAAATTTCCTTTGGAACATTTCAAAACTTCTGATAAATTAATTTTTAAAACTTTGAAAACCTTAGTCTAAAACCACCAGGCTGAATGTTAAGGAACTATAACAGGGTAAAGAAGAAAACAGAGATCACTACAATCAGCTTACTTGCAAATGTGAAAAGGGTTAAAAATGATCAGTGCTTTTAAGCTGAAAACAGCATTATTCGACTCCACTAATGGTGATACAGGAGAGAAGTGAATAGAGACATTAAATGAAAGGAAACCAAGGATTTCAGAGTCAGGTTAGACACACCATGGATACATGAGAACATCCTTCATATTTTTTTTACCACAGCAATATCAATTTCAGGCTTTGGGGTCTGTGTTAATTACCAGCTGCATACATTTCCTCCTAGCAGGCACCTCCAGAAAGGCCAATCTGCCACAAACATGTGGCTGTGCCAGTTACAGAACTGACAGATCATAAAGTGATAAATTAACCCATGGGGGTGACATTACTTGATGTGTATTGTTCTTTAAGAGAATTTTTTGTGCATGTGAATGTGCTAAACCTACAATATGTGCAAGGGTGTGTGTGTGGGTGTGTGAAAAATAGCAATGATTTCTTAAACAAAAACTGTTTACCTCTGGATCTTACTAGAGATAAAAGGTTAATTCTGCACATCAGGAGACAGAGATTTTAGTTCCACATCCAAATGTGACTTACTGCACTCACTAAATCTTTCTCAGCTTTCCCAAGAGAAAACAGGGATGATACCCAGGCAGGGCATGAAAGAACATGTGTGGGAAAGAACAGAAAAAGTGAGGCTGTTGAGGGGAAAAAATATTGGTATCTCATGAGTGCACTTTAGGCTGCTGTTTCCTAAAACTCCTGGATACAGGGGAGAGAGAGATGACTCAGAGGAGGGAAATAAAGGAACAGCAGTAGAAAATTCAGAGGGAGAAAGAACATGAAATAAAGAAAAAGGTAATGCAGGATTGAATTGATAAAAGGAAGAGGTCTAGAGATGCAGTATTTTCTCAAAAATCACTTCCCACAAGTGCCTGAAATCTCCTTTCAAGGTAAAAAGCTTTCATCCCAGTACAGCAAATATTGGCAGTGTTGCCTTTCTAGAGGAGAGGCAGGAGAACAGGAGCTTTAGTTACTGGTTAGCCATGATGCAGCTCCCAGCACAGCAATGCTCAGTGCCAATTCTTTCCCTCTCTTCTCCAGGTTACCTTGAAGAGATGTGCATTAAAATGATTCCACTGTTAAAAACTCCTTTGCTCCATCAGCATTGCAGATCCTCCTTCTATTATTCCTGTTAACTCATGGAAATGTGTTTTCCTTGAAAACTATTTTCCCAAACATCCTTTTTTCAACTGAAATTCTTGCAATCTACCAACACCAGTCCTGAAAGAGTCTAGAAAGCCCTCATGCACAGATGATCCACCACCAGAAACCCCAGCTAAGGTAGAAACAGGTGCTGGATCTGACCCACATTGGTGCTGAAACCACGGAGCATCTCCATTCTCAATGTGAGCGGCTCCAGCTCCTCCAAGGACAGCCAAGGACACCAGGGACTCACTGTCACTCTGGAGGAGGCCCACGCTGAACCTGGCCAGCTCACGGCCTCTCTTAGTGCTCTGGTCTCTACATGGAACTTGTCTTGCTGGGAAATGGAGGTGTTGAGCACTTACTGGATTCGGCGTTCTCACACGTTTCCATTTCTGTGGTTTCCTCCTCCTCCTGCTCGTCCGTGTCCCCCTGACTCATCGCTCTCCTCCACCCATTTTCCTGGCATCAGCCCCGCCGAGTCGTAGGAGTTGCAGAGGGGTCCCACGATGTGGGTGATGAAGGACTCCTGCAGGTGCGCCAGCTGGGGCGCCGAGCGGTCCATGAAGGGGCTGATGGGCAGCCCCAGGCTGGCCTCCTCATCGCCCTGCGGGGGCAAACAGGCGCTGCTCAGCCAGGGAAACACACCCTGCCCCGGGAGGGAGCAAAGCACACCCAGCCCCTTCAAAATGCTGAAAGGACAACGGCTGCGTGCAGCCTGTGGCATTTGTGGGGTGCCCCAATGAAGGCAGGAATGATGAATCTGAATCCATGTTCTCAGAAGGCTAATCTGTTATTTTATATATAATATAATATATTATTATTATATAATATATTATTTGTATTATTTTTATCATTCATAATATAATATAATATAATATAATATAATATAATATAATATAATATAATATAATATAATATAATATAATATAATATAATATAATATAATATATTAAATATTTTATCTATATATAATATAGCTATTATATATTATATATAATATATATTATATATTATAAATATATATAAATATTATATATAAATATATATTAATATATATTTAGAATTATATTATAAATTATATATCTGTATTATATTTATAATTTATAATTTATAATTTATAATTTATAAATTATTATTGTAGTTTAAGAATTATAATAATAATGATATTAATAATATAATTATTATATAATTATAAATTATAAATTATATATTCTATTATATTTATAATATAATATATATTAATATATATTAATATATATTAATATATATTAATATATATTAATTATATAAAATTAATAATAAATGATTAATATAATAATTAATTACTATATGTTAGATTATATAATTATTAATATATTAATTATATATAATATAAATTTATAATTTATATTATATATAAATATTATATATTTTATATTTTATATATATAATATATATATATTATAATATATGTATATTTAATATTTACTATATTATATTAAAGGATACTATACTAAACCATACTAAAGAATACAGAAAGGACACTTACAGAAGGCTAAAAAGATAATAATGAAAACTCCTGACTCTTTCCAGAGCCCCAACACAGCCTGACCCTGATTGAACATTGAGTCAAAATAATTCACATGAAACCAATGAAACCATCACCTGTTGGATAAACAATCTCCAACCACGTTCCAAAGGAGCAAAAGGCAGGAGAAGCAAATCAGATAATTATTGTTTTCCTTTTTCTCTGAGGCTTCTCAGCTTCCCAGGAGAAAAATCCTGGACAAAGGCATTTTTCCAGAAAATAGGAATGCCACACCAGCCTGGCACTTCCATCATCACAGTGCCATGGTGTCAAATGGGCACAGTCACAGCTCTTTTCCTGCAGGAGCTGGCACCAACCCACTACCAATAATGTGAATTTAACAAGGATGAGTTTAACAATGCCCCTAGTCCTGAACTTTACATTGTGTGAAAGCTTGAAAATTCTTATTTAATTTCTTTCTTCACATTACTTCAAAAAAAATCCCTTCAGACTGTGTGATTGTTAGTTCACAGCAGCCTTGTTTACAGGGAGTAAGACAACTTCTACAAGACAGGGCTGTCTCACCAGACTAGTTTGTTATTGATCTCATCCTTATTAAAAGTAACCTGGAGATGTCCTTTTGCCTTTGGGTCATAAATATTTGTTTCCTGTGGCTATTAGAATGATCCCAGTTAAAACAATGTATGACACTCATTTGCTCAAAACCAGTAATTCTTTCCCACAAAGCTTTTTTGGGGAGACAGGGAGGCATAAGATGAGGTTTTTTCCTCTCTTCTCATGATGTAAAATAAGGTAAAACTTCATTGCAGAGCCAAATCTGATATACTCAATTCCCTATCACAGCAAAGCTTCTGGTGATATCAGTGAGCTTTCAGCTGAGCAGACATGATCAGACCCCCAAAAAATATCTGACCTCCCTAATCAAGCCTGATATGTAATTGATTGCTGTAATACAATACAGAGTTCTACATTATGGGATGCATGTTAGATTTTGGAGATGCATTTTCAGTTTCCATTATGTTTGCTTATATTTATTGCCTTGTAATGTAAATTTTTCAAAAGCAATGATCTTCACAGCTGACCAACATCCTATCTGTATTTGGTGAAGGCCAAAAAATGAGAGCTAAATTTTGGAGTATGTACAGCAAATCTCATTTGCTTGTGTTTTGCTTTCTTACTTTATAATAATGAAGGTAGCACCAAATCCTGGTTGGATATTTTTTTCCCCAACTGTAAGTGCAGTAAATTTAAGGGAAGTTGAAAAGCTTTAAAAGGGATTAGTCTGTGACTCCCAGTTACTGCAGAGCCTCCCTGAGAAGTCTGTGGGCTGCCCAGTTCAGAGCTTTAGCCTGCTTGCCTTGTCTGGAAAAGAAAGGATGTGGAGCTCAGTCTGACCAGAACATTCAAAATGTTCCCACTCAGCAAACAGAGGAACAGTGTGGAACAGCCCTGACCCTTGCACTCAGCAGGGCTAAATAAGTTAAAATGAGAAAATTACTTCAATTAAGGGCTGCCTTACACCTAGAAAGAGAGGAGCAGTGCCTGGCTGCACTCCCAGGCTTTCTAAATCAATCTGTGCCCGTCCTCCTTCCCAGTGCCACCAGCATGGCCCTGCATAATGAGTGCACTGACCAACCTCTGAGAGCTGCAAGGGCTGCCTCAAAACTGAAATATGGGTCTGGGAGCAGCTGTGCTCAGCCTGTGATGAACTCAAAGCCAGGGCTGCAGGCCTGCTCAGCACATAAAGGTTCTGGTTGTGTGAACAGAGGGGTGGCCTGCAGAGAAGCTGAAACAATCCCACTGCTCTGTTCAGACCATCTGAACAAGGATGTGGTGAGACTGCATGTCAATAAAAGTGTGAGACTGCAGAGGAGAGACATGAGAACCAGCTAAAAGAACACAGGAGGAAGGGTGAAAACATGGTTTGCACTAAAGAAGAAGGAAATGACAGCCATGATGGAAAGGAAAAAACAAGAGAAAAAGAACAGGAAAAAAAAAAAAGAGGAAAAAGAGGAAAAAAAAGAGGAAAGGAACACTTGTTCACCATGCCAGTGCTTGTCCACAGTCCAGCCTGCAGAGACACCATCACCAGACATCTCTGAGGACACATCAGAAACTTCAGTGACAAATGGACTTTCACAGGTCCAGCAAAAAAATGGATGAATGTGACTCTAGCCAACCTCCTCACCCCTGCTCTCTGTGATTTTTCAGTGGCCAGCAGCACTGTCATGCAGAGCTCTGGAATGCCTTTACCTGCTCATAGAACTCGTTGACGATGCCCTCTGTCCACTGCAGGTGCAGGTCCTTGCACTTGGCAGGCCCGTTGATGTCGGCCAGCTTGATGCACATCTGGCACACCAGCAGGCGGTCGTTCTCGTTGGTCCAGTCAATGCCAACATCATCGTTCACCTGGGGGACACAAAAACGGGAAACCAGGATGGTGATGCCAGGCAAAAGAGGAAAATCTGATCTGGGCTATTGCACAATACATTCAGCTGTTCAATAAAATCATTAGCAAAAGCAGGTGAGCTAACCCCAGGCTGGAATTAACAATATGGAAAGGGAAAAATAAGTGAAAAGCAATATAATATATAATTATGTATATATTATTTATTATATATATATATATATAAAATACATTTATAGTCATATAAATATATAATATAAATATATTATATGATATATTTATAGTATAATATTTATTAATAATATTAATTTATATATAATATTCATTTATTATAATATATAATATTATAATATATTATAATATATAAATATATTATCATATATTTATATTATATTTATATAAATATAATATAAATATATTATACAATATAAATATATATTATATATATTATTATATAAATATATATTATTATATAAATATAAATATAAAAATATATTTATACTTACATAATAATATACATATATTTATTTATAATATATATATATTATAGCAGCCAAAAGGACATTCAGAAGAAATAGAAAGCTGTTTTGCTGGATGCCCCCAAGGCCCACAATCTTTTCTGACCGTGCCCCAGAAACCCAAACTGATCTCACCTTGGCGTTGAACTTGGCCACGAAATCAAAGTGCTTCTTCAGGTCAGTAGCCAGGATGGCCTCGATGACGAGGAAGCGGAAATGCTTGAACTCCACGTGGTCCAGGTTGACCAGGAAGTTGTACTCTGGCCTGGACATGAAGAGGTTCCAGGCAGCAGCAGCGTGGTGGTTCTCCAGCACAGAGCGGTCGTTGTACAGCACCGCCTGGGGAAGCAGCACAAGGGGCAGCTGAGGAACATCTCAGCAAAATCATCTCGGCAAAACCATCTACACAAAACTATCCTAGCAAAACCATCTCAGTAAAACCATCTTGGTAGAACCATCTCAGCAAAACCCTCTCAGCAAAATGATCTTCACAATACCATCTCAGCAAAATCATCTTGGCAAAACCATCTACACAAAACCATCCTAGCAAAACCATCCTAGCAAAATCATCTCAGTAAAACCATCTACACAAAACCATCCTAGCAAAATCATCTCAGTAAAACCATCTTGGTAGAACCATCTCGGCAAAACCATCTTGGCAAAAACATCTACACAAAACCATCCTAGCAAAATCATCTCAGTAAAACCATCTACACAAAACCATCCCAGCAAAATCATCTCAGTAAAACCATCTCGGTAGAACCATCTTGGCAAAAACATCTACACAAAACCATCCTAGCAAAACCATCCTAGCAAAATCATCTCAGCAAAACCATCTACACAAAACCATCCTAGCAAAATCATCTCGGTAGAACCATCTTGGTAGAACCATCTTGGCAAAAACATCTTAGCAAAATCATCTTGGCAAAAACATCTACACAAAACCATCCTAGCAAAATCATCTCTGTAAAACCATCTCGGTAGAACCATCTTGGCAAAACCATCTGGGCAAAATGATCTTCACAATACCATCTTAGCAACATCATCTTAGCAAAACTATCTTTGCAAAATCATCTCAGCAAAACCATCTTAGCAAAATAACCTCAACAAAGCCATCTTAGCAAAACCTTCTTAGCAAAATCATCTTGGCAAAATCATCTTGGCAAAACCATGTCACAAAATCCTCTCAGCAAAATCACAGCAATGGATCATCCTGTTTCAGGCCACAGGTTGATGGCTAATATAACATAGGTGTGTGCTTCCCTGATTGTCAGAATAAACCTCAATTAATTACTGGTTTTTGCTAATTGCATCAGGCAATGGTGTCCATGCAATTCCAAACACAGAAACAGGTGAAATTCCAGTGTGCAACCTGGAAACATATACTCAGCCTGACAGATATCTCAGGGCTAAAATCCAAAATGGGTCAAATCTTTATCAAAATAAGATGCTGAACTCTCATAGGGATGGTAAAATCCACTCAGGAAATAACAAGGAAATTATTTTTTCCTATTATTTTCAAACTAGGGTAAATAGTATGAAATATAGAGTAAATAGTTTGAAATAGAGTAAAAAGGCTAATCATCTAACTTCCTTTTCTGTTTTTTACAAGCAGAGCTACAGCACTTGTTTCATACAAATAGATTTAAAGATACCACATATCTTCTCCCAGTCTATTTACCTGACCAAAGTATCAAAGCTCTGGATCACAGAAATGCATTGCAAGGATGAGAAGCATTTCTATCAATTCATAGACACAAAGTGATACCAGAGTGAGTTCAGGTGAATTGCTCTTGGTGACAGAGGAAGTTTGGTTGCAAGCTGGGGAGTAAATCCACAATTTCTGCATCCCTACCTGACCTGCCACCATTAAGATATATATTTTTTTAAAATTTCCTCATCAATAGAAGTATTTTTCAGCACAGTGTGCTGAAGCCAGGCAGGTCACCTATGTAAAGCAAGATGGTTTCATAATTAAGCCAATAGGGAGCGACTCAGCATTGCTGAATTCAACTCTCAGAACTTCTGTGTAACCTTAGGCAAGCCTCAATTCTACATTTATAACACTGAGATAATTTTCCACTCCCTGCTTCCAAATATTTGATAAAAAGACTGAAGCTGCTCATATTCTATAGAAGCAACAGAAAATGTGTTATGATCATGTGTCGCAGACACCTTTTGTGAAAAATCCTTTCTGTAGGACTTTTCCTGCTGGAGCTGAGAAGCTCAGTAACAAATGTAAACAATTATTATCTGCTGCTGTGGAATGCAACAGGTCCACCTGTGAATGTTTGGATTTACTGACCACTCATGGTGGAGCTGCTCTCGCTCTCTGCCAGACACAGACCTTTGTTATTCATTCTTTATATCTCTCTCTTAGCTTAGCCAGCTTCTGAAGAAGCCTCTTTCCTTTCTATCTCTATGTAGAATAGTTATAATGGTATATATATATCATAACATAATAAATCAAGCCTTCTGATCATGGGATCAAGATCCTGACTCTTCCATCCTCTACAAATCCCTGTGACCACCGTCAACAATCAACAATCATGCACAATTAACTTGCAAAGCACAGTCAGCTGCACATCTGGGATGTTTTATTTTATTTAATCTTTCTGTGCATTACTTGGTAGAATAATTTCCTTTTTCCACAGTCACAGGTTCTCTTTCAGTCAGCAGACTTTTACCCTCTTCACTGACAGTTTCTCAGTACCTTTCTCAGCAGCTCTGCTAACTGAGGCTGTGTAAGAAGCCTCTTACCAGCAACCCCCGAGTGAAGTGATCATTCCTGTCACTTTAACAAGCTGTATCAAAATATTTGGCAGCCTTGTGCTTAATGGGAGCCACAGGCACCACCAGCAAGGAAAAGCTGTGGTGGAGACCTTGCAAAGTGCCCAGCAGCAGTGCCTGAGGTGTGCCTACCTGGGGAGCACTGGTTGCCACCAGGAAGGCATTGGTCCTGCCCGGGTGATCGTAGTCGTGCATGGCTGCAGCCACGTAGAGAGCCATCAGCTCCAGGGCAGGGATGTTGCCAGCCAGGCAGCCGTAGCTGTCGTCTGTGGGGGTGTAGGTCTTGGAGAACACGTAGCCCATGTGGCCGTGGGTGATCCCGCTGTCAGAATCTGAGCAAGAGAAATGGAAACAGTAAAAAATCCAGAGCCGCTCCTTCAGTGAGACACCAATAGGGCAGGGAGGGAAGGAGTGAATTTGCAGTAAGGATAAATGCAGCCTGACCTCAGGGCTTTCTGTGCCTCTGATCCAGTAGAATCAGGCAAACAACTGGAAAGGAACAAATTCTGATCCCACCTGGGATGTTCCAGCCCTTCCAAAACCTCCTCTCCAACTATGTAAGTCACAAGCAGTGAGACGTGGATTGACAGCCATGCTGCAGCTCTGTGGGGAAACCTGATCTTCCCACTCCTTCCTCTAATATCTTTTATCATGTAGACAAGTCCATGAAACACTGATAGTCCTTAAAGCAATGGACTAGAATTTAATAATTAAATTATAGTGCATGTTTTCCAATACAAATGCCTAGACTTGGGATCTTTGCTGATAATCCTCTTATCATCCTCTTCCTGAAGCATCTTGAGCACACCTGTCAGAGACAGATACTGGGATGCTCTGCTAATTTAATCTGAACAACCTCGAATGGATCTTGCATGCAGCTGAACAATGTCTTTCAAGTGACAAACATCAAAAAGCCCCAGGACTCAGCTCCTTTCATTCCACCTCACCTACAGAGCCACTGAAATCCCTTGCTAATAAATTTTTCCAAGAATAAAACCCTTTACCACCACACAAAATAAAAACAAACAAAAAAATCCAACAAAACCAAAACAAAACAAACCAAAACAAAAACAAAACAAAAAAAAAAAAAAAAAAAAAGAAAAAAAAAGGAAGCAGAAATGGAACAAACTCCTGCTTTTCCAGCAACTCTCTGAGAACTACCACAAAACACAGACAGTTCTTCTAGTTGCCACAGCTGAACATGGAGAAATTAATATAAAAATGCAATAGAAACAACTTCCTGTAGTGGGCAATCATAAAACAGAAGAAGAGTGTCTTGTAAAGCAATTTCCAGATGGTAACAAGTGTTTTTATTTAGAGATAGAAAGGAAAAGCAAAGAACACTTTATGATAGCCAAGCAGTAGCAAATGCACAGCACTGCCTGCATGCCCCAGAAATTGTAGAATAGCAAAACAATGAAAGGTTTAAGGATTTAAGTCTACAGTTCCTCTGATACAACCCTGAAAAGTACGAATAATTCAGGTTTCCTAGGAAAAAACCTTTTGCAAAAATAAAAACCTTTTGCAAAAACAAATGGTAACAAAAATCTGTCATTAAAGGTGACCACCAAGGCTTGCATTCACACATCATTAAATGTCAAGTATTAAGTTTTGGAGGAACAATTCCATTCCCTTCAAAGTTACACAAACACACCTGAACACCTTCAACACCCATCGTGCTGCTCAACTTCCACACTGTGTTACAGACTGCAAAAACAAATTCTGCATGCAGTCCCCAGCTGCTGCCTTTCTGGCAGCAAATTTCCTCAGAGACCCTCGAGGATGGAGACATTTCCCGGTACCTGAGTCGCTGGCCGAGCCGTGGTCAGTGAGGACCGTGGGCAGCCCCGGGATGGGCTGCGTGGTGAGGAACCACACGGCGTGCAGCACGTCCGTGGCGTGGATCCGGTTGTGATCTGTGGTGGGGACAAAAGCAGGAGCTGTGAGACCAGGGACACGGGCAGAGAGAGGGCTGCCAGCACCATCTAGTGGGTACCGTGTGCCAAAATCCAGCAGGAACGGAAAAAAAAGGAAGATAAATTGATTTTGTATTAGAAAGCGATTCTTCTTTAGTAAAACAAACAAAAAAAACCCTAAAAAAACACTTAAGAAAAAAACAAGGAAATATAGTTCTAGGTTCAGAAAAATCCCGGAGACTCTATGAACAGTTAAATATTTTAAACAGACAGGAATGACTTCAGCAGAACAGGCTGTGACTTCAACGGGAATGACTTCACCTCCTCAGGCTGTGATCTCCTGCTTTGGATCCCTGATCCAGCTCAAACACAAGGAAAGGATCAAAACTGGGTCTCACTTTCCCAGAACAGACTCCAAACCACCTGGCTGAAGGCATTTTGAAGTAGCTTTCCTTAAATCTTTCCCACTGCTCCAATTGGTATTTAATATTTGACAGAGACATGACTTATAATGATTTCTCCCACATTTTTCTGTGAGTGTAGAGAAAACAGGGTGCTCTGTGTTCCTCAGTGCTGGGTTTATCTGCCACTAAAATGGGTAATAACTCTTTCCTCTTGGGAAAAGTTTTGCAGCTGAAGCACTTTGATAAATTTGATTTGAATTAGTAAATACTTTGGGGATGACTGAAAACAGGTTTTTCAGGAAATAAACGTTTCCCACTGAAAAACATCAGCTAAGTGTAGTAACAGAACAGGGTTCACTCATTTTTGGGTATATTTTTTCTGCTTATAAAGCTCATCCCCTTCGGTAGCATAGCACTGCTACTGTGTAAAAGTCCAAGTTGCCTTTAGGGGGTTAAATGTTTCAAAAACTCCAACTGGAGCACTGGGTACACTTGCATTATCAGGAAACAGTCTTTACTAATAACAGCTTTATATGATTTCTGGATTTGTGACAGATTTTGCCATGAATTATGAAAGAATGAAAAAGATGAAATACAAAGTAAAAAAGCAGACAGGCTGTGGTTCAGCAGCAGCCTCTGCCTAGCATTCACTTGGTCATGATGGACTGGAAGAGAAAAAGAAGCTTTACAATGCAAGAAGAAGGGCTTCAATACAAAATCCCCAAAACTCCCCAAAACATCATCATTATGTGCCAGGAATTTTTACTTACAAGGTATCTCTCGGTAGCCACACTCCAGGGCATGGAAGTAGTTCATAAATTCCCTCACTGGGATTTTAAAGGTTTCAAACAGCCCCATGTCATCAAAAAGCCTGTATGATACCTGAAAGGAAAAAAAACAACAACAAAAATCTATGTTGCTAAGTAGATGAGAAAAACTCCACAAATTAGATACAAAACTCCTTAGGTTGAATTACCCCATACAGAGTGTTCAGTGTGACTGAAGATATTACTGAATTTTATGGGCTCTTATGAAGCAGCAGCTGAGTTCTGAGAGCTTGGCTCTGTTTCTGCAATGAGACTGAATTTCTGAATTTCTGCTCCTCCCTGAACCCTCTCATGCTCATTTGTCACTGCCACACTGGCTGGGCTTGCCACCCCAGTTTGCACAGATGCTTTCATGGCTCCTGACTGGTTTGGGGTCTTTTCACATGTCTGAATCAATTTAACATCCCACAAGGAAGGAACAGATATCTCAAGATGCTAAGGCAGCATTTGCCTTCTAAACTGAATGCTTCCCTGGAGGCATGTGTCAACTCTGCTTTGTTCCATCCCATAAATTTAACCTAGCATGGCAAACATAGTTAATTCAGCTTTTTAATTTACTTTTTTTTTTTTTTTTGAATGGGTTAGTCCATTTGATAGCAAAATACTGAGAATAAATCATTAGAGCTTTTGTTTACCTTTGCTAATAATATCCAAGATTTTAAACATCAAACCAGGAAAAAAAAATAGTGCTTTTGGCTGGAGAAAAAGAACTATATCTTTTATTTTCCTGATTTCTGAAAATAATTTCATTAGCAATATCTGAGGAGGTGGGGATAATAAAGATCTCTATTTTGTGGAAAAGGTTGAACTTGCTATATTGTGCTGTTAGGGAGAAAGAGTTATTATAAACAGCTGTTACAGAAAATGTTCAATTTCCATCACAAACATTAAAGCTTCTCTATTTTATTTCTCAAGCCTCATTTTGTGGAACTGTGAAGGGGAGAACATGTTGAGAACCTGTGCAAAAACCAGATTTTGGGAAGCAGAGTGAGGAGCTTTAGTGCAGTTTGAGGGGAGCACAGAGGATTTGTGTGCAGAGCTACAGAAGCCCATGCAGCTGGGTGAAGTGCTCAAAGCCTAAAAGGGACCCAGGTAAAACCAGAACAAATCCTGGCTCATCCAAGCTGTTCTTTATGGCATTAGAAGACAGTTCTGGTTTTCCTTATGTTTCATTCATCATCCCATGCTATTGGAAAGATGAGCAGTATGATCTAGAAAGCCTAAGAGGGACCCAGGTAAAACCAGAACAAATCCTGGCTCATCCAAGCTGTTCTTTATGCCATTAGAAGACAATTCTGGCTTTCCTTATGTTTCATTCATCATCCCATGCTATTAGAAAAATGAGCAGTATGATCTAGAAGAGCATTTCAATCCCAAACTCACTGTTTAGTGCAAAAGTGCCTCAGTGAGCACCACTGAGTTTATCCAATAAATGTCTCCAATATCCACAGTTTGCCTATTTCTCTAAAATGAGCCTACAGACTTGGCAGGCTGGCCAAACTCAGAGGTTGCTTGCCCAGCTGCAGAACACAAAAAGGCAGAATAAAGACCACAGAATAAATCTGAATTCATGCCATGTTCTCCTTGTTGACCACCAGATAATTGAATGTAGCTGAATAACAGGTACCCACCCAGGGACTGTGGATTGATCCAGCATTCTCTGGAGCTTTTACACTGAAATCTGCCTGACACAGCAACCTCTGTGTTTCTGGGGGTGATAATTGTCACATTGTACCAATTAACTTTATCTCTTCTTTCCAGCACTCATCACTACATAATGCCTTGTAAAGTGATCCTTGCTCAGCCTGATTCTCTCGGGCTTTTTTTCACTTTCATCCCTAAATAATAATAAAAACAATTACTTGCTTTTCCTGTTTAATAATCTTCAATACTTCTATAAGGAAAAATGAGTAATTTGTCAGTGTGCCAGGAAAAGGGGCACAACAGAGGAGAAAGTTCAGCTGAGAAAGTGATTATGGGAGGTGACACTAATTGTGCTGGGTAGGGACAGGCTGTGTCAGTAACTGAATTAAACCCACAGGAAAGAATAAAATGCTGAGAGCTGAAAGAAAAACTAGCAAGCTCTCCCAACTCACAGCAAATCTTCCCTACATAATATTATATTAATTTTCTCCCAAAGTTCTGATTCTTTAAAATGAGGGAACCTAGCAAGAATTCTTTCTACCCCCACTTCCTCAAACCTTGCTTTCTTGCCCAGCCTGAAACCTGAAACCTTTTATTTCTGGGATCTTTTACTGAAATCTTCAGTATAAAAGAGGACCAAACTCTGTATATCCTGCATCCACTGAATACATTTACTGTTTAGCCCTCCCATGCTAAGCTCCATGAGAAATCCTTTCCCAAGGAACTCAGTAAGGGCTGGAAGCATCTCAAGAGAATATTCAGAAAAGCAGAGAGCAGAAAGCAAAATAGGTGCATGATTTTTATCTTTCACATTTTTAAATTTAAAAATAAAGACATTCAAAAGTAAGAAATATAATGAGACAGAGTTCCTATTGTCAGCTTTGAATTAGGTGTCAGGGCTCATCAGCTTGTAAGGAAAATGCCTTTTAACAAGTCTGTGTCTAAATCTGCCAACATTTAGACCCTGCAGACAAGGTGCACCTCTCACCTGACTCAGAATCCGACCACATTTCTTCCCAATTTTTTCCACCAAATCAAAGATTGGGAAGTTCCAACTATTTAGCTGCTCCATCAGGGGATCCAAGTTGTCCATAACCAGAGGCTCAGGAGCCAGTACAGGCTTGTCCTGTGCCAGAAATCAGAATAAAAAGGATTGTTAGTTCAGTGAAGCATCTCAAGTAAAAATTGATGCTCTTAAAAGCTAAAGTCACATTAGCATCATGTGTGAGTCTGTAGTACTTCACTCAGCTCAGACAGATGTCCTCACTTCTTGCAGCCCTGCAGCGACTCACTCTCCTTTGTAATGAGTTTCACTTGAATGGATAGGAAATTCTGTTTATGAAACAGCAGTGCCTGCACTCTGCACTGAGACTCACTCATTCATTCACTCCTGGGAATCATTCATTCATTTCCAAGGGAGGCTGCCTTCATTGTGAAATTCACTGGGCACAGAGAGAAAAGCTCCCAGCTTCTGCACCAGGATCCATTCCCTACACTCTAACATGGCTAACAGAGCTCAGTCCAAATGAAGATTTCTGGTCCTTAAACTGAAACCTATCTGTTTTTCAAAGTCTGCAAATAAAAGTTGGGTTGTGCCCCTCCTTTCCCATTTCCCCCAGTATACTCCCTGGAATTTCATTCTACTTAGAAACTGGAGATGAGTAAATGCCAGAACATCTCAAGCAAAATGCTTTCTCTCAGCATGTCCAACTCCAGCAGATTACAATAAATTTTTCAAGAGCTCCTGCCAACTGCAGATTATTAATTCAGTTGTACAACAGACTGTGGAAAACTTAACTAAACAGAGCTTTCCCTCTGCATCTCAACCAAGCTCACAGCTGCATGCTGTGAGACAATCATCACTTGTTCATCATACTGCAACACTTGCTGTTTAAGACAATAATACCTTGCAGCATGCTTAGACCACATTTTTCTGTGTGGATCTGGGCTTTTGGTTAGTTTGATTTTGGTTTTTTTTTTTCCCTGAGTGCATCATACACTCATTCTGTTGTGCTGGGGGAACTTAGAGGAGCTACCTCAGGTGGTGTCAAGGGATGCAGATGATGGTCTCAGGTGTGTTAGTTTGATTTTGGTTTTGTTTTTTTTCCCCTCAGTGTATCATTCACTCATTCTGTTGTGCTGGGGGAACTTGGAGGAGCTACCTCAGGTGGTGTCAAGGGATGCAGATGATGGTCTCAGGTGTGTTAGTTTGATTTTGGTTTTTTTTTCCCCTCAGTGCATCATACACTCATTCTGCTGCACTGGGGGAACCTAGAGCAGCTACCTCAGGTGGTGTCAAGGGATGCAGGATGATGGTCTCAGGTGTGTAGGACCTGCAGCCAGAGCCCTGCCGTGGCTGCTCCTTGGAGCACTCGGTGTCGTCGTCGTTCTGCACGATGTCACTGCTGTCGCTGTTGTTGGTCTCGTAGTCAGAGGTGGCTTGGGCAGGATCCTCTGCAAACACAAATCACAAATCTTGTGCTGTGAACAGCAAGGGTTTCATAAAAATTCAGCCTGTGACCTTCTGGGTAACAGCAACAGGAGCTCTGACTCACAATGCATATGTGCTGCTTGGCTGGCTCTGAAGGCAAACAATCTGTCCAAGGGCATTAAAGATTTACCCTGCAGAGTGTAAAAAATGGCAGCAGGGAATGGAGGGAGAAAAAATTCTGAGGACCATTATTTAAGTAAATTGAGGGGAACTGTATCTCCTTTATAATTTAGCTCCATAAGCACTTTGTACATGCTGTACATAGGAAAAGGGAAGGAGCATTTGGACATGGAATTGTCAAAGATAATTTGCATGGACTCACCTGGGTGTGTTCTCCTTTTATGACAGACAAGCTCATCTGCCCTTTTAGTAGATAATTACTTAATTTGAGGGAACAAGATGTTTTTGACAAAGAATTACCTGTTCTGTTCAGGGTGTGTGTAGTAGCATCATTTCTATTTAGTGTCCCATCACCAGCTTCTATTTGGTTGTAGGGTCTGCCACAGCTGAAACACATCAAGAAACACAGACAACATGAAGAATCACATGTGTAAAAGGATTTCCCACTGGCAGTGTGAGATTATGTCACACAGTGTAAGCCATGGTCCTGGGTATGTTCTCCAGACAAAATCACAGGAGAGTGATAAAGTTTTATTGGATCTTGAGACAAAAATACAGAAAGACCTTGGATTAACTGCCCACCACCATTAAATTTGTGAATTTGTATTTTGAGTAGAAAACCTGAACCATGTGATTTCTTTAAATGATTTTATTATTCTCTAAGCATACCAGCACAAAATAAACCCCCTAGTTCTATATTACAGATGCCCTGTAAAGATGAATTAAAATTATGAAACTGTGCCAGAGTCCCGCACAATCTTGCAGAATTCAATTTGAACACAGTCATGATCTGGCTGCACTTTTCTTGCCTAAAATTTGAGTATGTTCCTCTTAAGGAGGAAAATTATATTTTATCATTAATTCAGTGACAGCATTCCAAGTACATAAGAACCAAGAGGGCAGAGTTTGCTTCATCATTTCCAGGACATAAACACATTTTGGGACAGACCACAATATTATGACCTTTTCAAATAACTGGCTCTTCCCTTCCATTAAAAAGCTTTATTCTTTGTGTATAGTTCCCTTTAAACCCTAATTACAACCTGGTATTTTAACATTTTCTCTGGTTTAAGTCAGCATTTTGTGGCATATCTTCTATATAACTGTCTTCACAAAGCAACTATTACAGAATTATTTGGATTGGTCAAATTTTTTACTAGAACCTTTGCACCATTTTAAGTTTAATATATAAAAATGGCTTAACTCCTGGGCCAGCTAGCTTTTGGTTGGGTCATCCAAGCACATCCTGGAGCTGGGTATGCCCTGCAAACAGCAGGAGTTCCTGAAAGACTTCCAGGTTAAAATGCTAATGTGTATTCAATGATACCTGTAGTGCACAGACAAGCAAATAAATCTTGTATCAGTCAGGCAGACAAACAAGATGAAAAAGGTATTAATGTCATTACTATGTACAACAACCTTACACTGATTCTTTTCTGATATTTTAAATGCAATTCTTAGTTCCTTTTAATAGAAGGCTTCCAGAAATGAATGCCACTTGTGAAATAACAGTATTTTGTTGAAGTGATAATAAAGGCACAGCTCAATAAGACTGCAGCACCTTTATGCTTTATTTCTGTTGTGTAATATAGTTTTAATTTCAAATGGACCTCTCCAAATCCCAATTTTGGTATACCTTTGGAAAACTCTTGAAAGCACTTAAGTTTCTATTTAATCTAAATCCATCTCAAAAGTCTGTTTGGATCCTACTCCAAACTCCACTGAGGATGACTCCCTTGAGCAAAGCTGCAGTCTCAATGTTGACTTTCTCACAGCCACTTCCTAGCCTTGCACACAGCACACTGAGACACATTCAAAATCATGCAACTGAAGGCAGAAACTAAAAACTATTTCCAAAATAGCCAAACTTGACAGTGCTCTCTGCTGGCTGGCCACAAGTCACATCTGGTGAGTAAAGCAGCCTTGGAACTGCACTGGAACAGGCTTGGGAGTAGCAGTGCTTTCCACTGCTCTGAACTGGACACACACTGCAAACTCCAGCAATTCCATTTAGCAACTGAATCCTTTCTGAAAAGACAAGCAGAGTAACTTAGTTCCCAAAAATTATAATTTTGCAAAGCAAGTCTTGTTTGTGTTCCCTAATAAAGGGGAACTTCAAGAAATTAAACTGTGTTACTGGAGCTCTTAGCAGTAGAAGGAACTCATCTGCAGTTCATTTCTGGGGGGAAAAAAATAAAATCCACACAGTACCTAATCTGACTCTGCTCAGGGAAGACAGGAGCCACTCCTCCAGAGAGATTGGGCTCCTGAGTGATTTTGAGAAGGCTCAAAAGTCACACAGTCTTCAGGCATTGCTGGCCCTAGCAGTCAGATTTTTTCTATGCACATCAGGTGCTGCTGTGCAAGCCTTGACCTGGGGCCTGCAGGTGACTGCTCATGTCAAGGGCATGGCTCCAGAAACACAAGTTTTAAACATGAAATCCAGCTTTGGGATCTGCAGGTCATTGACAAAGAATTTGTTTAGGAATCAGGCTGTCCCCCTGACAGGAGCAATAAACAAAGCCAACAGTCTCCCACTTTCTAAGTATTTTGTAGCATTGATCTACACATTTACTGAAGTACTATGAACCTGAAAATCAAGACAAACACTGCAGTAAATCACAAAAAACCTGTATGGGGGCCAACAGAACAAGTTCATGAGAACAGTGTGAAATGATGGCAAGTCATGCCAAATGATCACCTTACCTGCTGCAGATGATGGAGGGGCTGATAACAGGGTCTGACAGGCTAGGAGCACTCTGAGTGGAAGTTAGGAGTTTGTGTGGCTTCAGGCCCTGCTTGGTGTCAGTGTCTGTGGCCTCTGGAAAGGACACTGAGGATGTTTTCCCAGTAGGACTCGTGGCAGGCGTCCCCTGAATCGGCGAATGGCACGGGGAGGTGAGAGGGGAAATATTTGGTGGGATACCTGGCCAAGGACAAGAGGAGTTGTGTCAATTAACACAAGTGGCAGATGCTTTTATTAGCTCACTGTGCAGAAATACTCTTCTGGAGATGCACCAGCACAGTCTCCAAAACCAAAACAGACAGCAGTGTACCCTGCACCACTGTGAGCCAAGCCCGGGGCTGTCACAGCAATGAGCTCCACTGCTATCAGCCACTTTTCCCTGCTGAAGATCTGGCTCAACACACAAAGCATATTTTCCCTGGTGAGCAGGATGCACTGAGTGCACAGGCATGAAATGAAAGAGGAGTTTGTGGCATGACTGCTGGTATCAAAATGTGCTAGTGACAGAGACACAGTCCCAGACAGGCAGCTCCCAGAGCCACCTGCAGCTTCTCCAAAGCAGGGTCACACACATTCCACAAAATTTGGATTTCTATAGGTTTGTAGACTAGCAATAAAGCAAAAAGAGCAATTTTCAGTAGTCATACATTATACAATACTGCACTTCTGGGGCCATTTCTCAAAGATTTTGGCCTGGACCTTTGGTTTGAGTTTATTTTTCTATTTCTGTTGCTCACTAAGGGAGACTTTCAACCATTTCTGCAGCACATGGTAATGTACTCCTGGACTAGAGTACAAAATCTGCCAATATCCACATGTGCAACACCAGCAGAGTGTAGTTCTCTCAGTCCCTTACTCCACCTGGGCACCACTGCCAAGGTGAAATGCATCCAGTGTTTAAACAAATGCTGCCTTCTCTTGGAACCCATTTTACAATTCCTAGTCTCAGACAAAACAAGAATCAAAGTGCAGAGGAGCAAACTTCATCTATCTTGAAAGGAAATGCATGGAAATTGAGTTACCTCTGTTCTGAAGTCTGCAGGAACTCAGCCCCAGTTAATTTACCACATTCATTTTCAAAGCCAAAGGACAGCAAGGCCTTAGGAACTCGAAGGGGTTTTATGTTTGAATTTTGCCCTCTATCTAAATGCATTCCAGACACAAAAATGATCTTAAAACAAGGCAATATGTTGATCTAAGTTTATGGAATACAAACCTTGCAAGATATACATGTACTGTCCCAGTGTTTTTTCCCTGATTGAAACTTACTGTGATAGGAGACTAAAATATGATTTACTGTTGACAATCCAAGAGTTTAAAAAAAGAAAAAAAAATCTGATAGTTCCTGAGCTAAAATTTGGAGATATCCAGCATCTCTGTTTTGATTAAGGGCATTTCTTCAGCAAATGTGGTATGTATTTAGTGTTTTAATTCAATGATTGCAGGTAGGATATAATGCCAGTCTTGAGATCAGAACACTACACCCTTCAGAGCAATTCAAATGTTATCAGATGGCCAGGACACAGGGAAATGGCTTTAAAACACAGGAAACCTCTGTTTCACATTTATGAATTCATTGAGATATCAGCTTTCCATCCAACAAAAATGTGTCTTTAAAAACATTTCACAGTCTGTTAGTTGCACAGGGGATTGAGTTGGATTATTGTCTATCTTTGAGATATATGTTACCAAGTAATATTCACAACTCATAGAGGATGCAATACACATGGCCTTTCAACAATCTGAAACAAGTCCTGAGAATTTGAACAGCACTTCTCACAATAATGTCTCTAACCACAGCAAGCTTTCTACTGCTGGCAGAGATCCAGTCTCTTGAAATATTTTTTGTTGTGTGTACTTCTGGGGTTTTTTTAAGAAAGCAATTTACCAGGGAAGGTAAACACAAATAAAATTACCAGAAAAAAGCAAAACTTTTTTCAATAATCCAACATTCAACTGGCAAAAATGAGAGAAAACGTGTCTTGATACAGCAAAGATTTTTTCACAATCAAGATAAGAGAAACATGAAAATACAAAGAGAGTTATTTAAGTACATCCATGCACTTAGGTCCTCTAGAACTACTTCAAATGTGCAGTGTTGAAGATATAAACAGATATAAACCAGTGACTTCAATGTGATGCAAAACTACATATGAAAACATTTGAGTTTTTTCCAAAATAGGAAGACCTAGCAGTATTTTAAAATGTGATGATGAGACAGAAAAATGAAAACTATCTCTCACAAACAACTTTTCCTGCACGTACACATCAGGGGGTTGAGTGACCAATCAATACAGAATAACAACTTGTTAATAACCAATAAAGTGATTGGCAAGGAAGCTCCTGACCAATTGTGACGAGGTAGATGGGAGACCTGCTCATCTGCTGATGATCAACAAGTCTCAAATTTATTGATTAAAATTGATTAGGCACACTTTTGTAATCACAGTAATAAGGCTCATACATATTGCAAAAATAGAGTTCACTATTGGTCAGCTATAAAAAGTTAGTCTCACTTTTTTCAAGATGTTTGTGGCTTCTTTTTTACTTCTTGTTATCACATATTTTCTTAAACAACTTCTTGCTCAAAGAAACCATGTCTTTAAATTAACCAGCTATTACTTTCCCAAATCTACTTTCTCACATCTCTTTTCCTACCAACTGTGTCTCAATAAAAAACTGTCCACACAATTGGAGTCACACATGAGGTCTGCAAAACTTTACAAAAAAGTGAGTAAAGAGTGGGATTTTTGCACCATGAAGACAGCAGAGTGCATGGATTTGCTGGCACAGCCAGGGCAGGCTGGCAGGCTGGGGTGCCACTCACCTTGGCGGCTCTGCCTCTTGGCATTCAGGTGGTTGGTGGAGGACACGGCGTAGGAGGTGGAGAAGGACCTGCTCTTGGTGATGGTCATCAGAATGGAGCTGTTCCACGAGTCAGAGCTGCCAAACCAGAGCACACACAAGCAACATTCAGTGCAGGAAAAAGCCTCCTCAGTGGCAGATCTTGTGAAGAGAGGAGCTGCAGCAAGGAGTAGGTGATGCTGAGATAGCTCAAAATGTGGGGAGGGAAATGACAACCATGGGCTGGCTGAGGTGGTGTTTGTGAGGCATTCAGTACCACCTTCAGCAAAAATATTTACAATGCAGCCAGTCCAGAGCTGGACTTCCCTCAGTGCTGAGACCTACTTGCCTTATTTATACAAAGATGCCTTCATTATATTGCTCTGACAGCACAAAGAGGCTCAAAAGTTGGCTTGAAGTAAGTTAAATTCATGTTCTCTTTTAAAATCTCCTTAAAAGAGCCAGAAGTGACACAAACTCCCAGCAGAACTGGAAACCCAGTGTCCTCAGCTGCTGGTGCCACAGCAGGCACACAACAACCCTTGGGGCACTGCAGAGCTCCTAAGGAGGCTGGGGAGGACTGGGAGCATCCACCATGGAAGTGGTGTGCCCCTTCATCCCTGACCAGGTGAAATACCTGCTGAACTCCCCAGAAATGCCCCTCTCAGCCCCTGGACACATCAGTGCAAGGGAATTGTGCTGAAGGAATCTGGTGCAGTGTCCTTGTGTGTGGGAGCAGGTGTTAGTCCCCTGCAGCAGCATGGGTTCATGATTTTAGCCTTTGGGTGGTAACTGTGTGCCAGAAGAGGCTAAAACCTTCTGCACAGCAAGAAAAATGTATTTATAATGACTTTTCTGAATGACACCCATCAAATGTCAGCTTCTTGCAGGGATGCAGCACTGGCTCTTATCAAGCTGGGAGCTCTCTGGACAGCTCTGCCAGGCAGCCCAGGCTCCACATTTCTCCTCACAGCCTCTCATCCGAGGGATGAGGTGACACTCAACACTGAAGACAGACTTTTAAAGCAGCACAGCTCCAGCTGAGCTTGAAAAAAATAAACTTGAAGGAAAAAAAATCATTCTGAAAGAAAAAAGCATGTGGTGCTGCGTTACCTCTGCAAACATCTTGTTTTGGACTGTAAGTACTACCTACAAAAATACTTGCTGGCTGTCTTCATGGGCCCAAAGTCTTAAAATCTGTGATGAAGTGAGGCAAAGAAAGAATACAGATGTTAAAAAAAAAAAGGTTTTGCTTTGTTTTTTCATTGTCGTGAAGAATATAAGAATTTAACATGCTGGCCCACTGTAGAGTCAAATAACCCAAATGAACCAAAAATCTCTGACCCACATTCTTTGAGCCCTTTGATATAAAAGTGGGTGAGGGAAAGAATGTGGGAGCTCTATTATTTTTCCAGTATAATGTCTACCCAGTTCAGTGACATGGGGTTGGAAGAATATAGGATTACTAATCTCAAACTGACAGTTATGGGGGATTTTGGCAAATATGTGACTACAGAAATCCAGAAGTCATGTCCCACATCGTGAGGAACAAGCTGCATGTTTTGTAACTGGAGAATCTGCCACAGGGCAATTCCAGTGTCAGCCTCTCTCCTACTGTTCAACTTATGAAATGTTTCTTTCTCTGTGACCAGTGGAGTGCTTGAATTTGGTACAGGGGAAGTGGCAGACAACCAAGATATATTTTTTTTCTCTTCAGCTCAAAATTCTTCTCCTTGAAAGCAGATCTCTCTTGGTCTGCCAGAATTTTTAAAGCTAGACTTATAGGATTCATTTTCCCCCTTTCTGGAATACACATTGTTTCTCCTACTGTGAAAGAAGTAGTGCAAACAGTAGGCTGGGAGGCTTGACAGAGCTATAATTACACCCCTGGCTATGACATTAAACACAGCAAGAATTGATAGCCTGCTTAGCTGGCTCCTCGTGCAGAGTTATGTAACAAGCACAGGAAAGGACCAACAATAATATTTAATTGCTCTCCCTCTGCCTCTCCTTCCCATCTTGGGACACTGACACACTACGTGAGAGTGGGATCAACAGCATAAATCAAAAGCACCCCAGGAACCACAGGTCTGGGAGGGAAGAACGTTTGCATTTGGTTACAGCTCCCTTATATTTACTTGTACTGAGGCAGATGGGACTTCTCACAAAGGGAACTTTGGCCAACCATGTGTTTTTCTTGCATGAGGCTTTCAGGGTACTCTGCTGGCTGCCTTGAGCACCTCCACACCCTGTGTGACAGCCTCACCCACGGCACAGATTTAGGTATCTGAAGAGAGGCCAGCCTTGGAAGGAAGCTGCTCTTTGGGGCTGCATTCCCCCAATCTATCCAACAGCCAACACTGGTCATGTTGGGCCTTCCAAAGTCCTATCTTCTTCCTCACTACTGGCACCAAATTTGGAATTTCAGAAAAGCACATGAGTCTTCTGATGTCCCAGCTCTGAATTCTCTTCTTGAACACAGTGCTTTCATTCTGATCCTCCTTTCCCCAGTGTCTCCCCACTCCTCCTTCATCCACCAGCTCCAAGTGATGGTCCTTGCAAAGGCAGGGAGGGGACCTGACCTTTGTTCTCACAGGTGGTACCACAACTGGCTGCTCTCCACCTTCCTTTGAAGGCTCTGCTCCTCTCTGACTGGCACTGAAAAGCATTCACAGAGCCAGAAAGGAGCAAACCCTGTTGTAATGACACGATGTGGAGCCATTGCAACTTTTATTACAACCTCTGCACATCCCACAAACAAGCTAAAGCTGGCTAAAGCAGCTGAGCAGACACAACTCTCTCTCCATTCCATAAGAGAAATCCTTTGGATTCCTGAGCAGGAATCGTGGGCTTCACGATTTCAGCTCAGGGATCAGACCCTGAGAAGAATGGGAGATGAAGAAGTGCTTTAGGAACTGGTTTAATGACAGGACCACATCAGTAGGTGTGTTCTTAGACATTGCTGATGTAATTGCTGCAGTTTTTCTTAGCTGGGCAATAACCACACAGGTTATTATTATCATGCAATCATGAAAACTTGCATGCCATGAAAACTTTAACCAGATATCTTTGCTTTTCTTCCAATTTTATTGGGCAGTCTTGCACTTCATTAGCATAAATAGATTTTTTTTAAATTTGTTTTTCTACCCAATAATATGAATAATTTTGGCATAACCTGACAAAAAATGGGAATGCTGCTTCTTTGTCAAATCAATTTAGAGAAACACGAAGAAGTAATTCTAACACAGCTCACAGCCAGCATTCATAATGCATGTTGCACACAGAACCAAAGAAATCTCCCCGAAAAGAAAGATACAAGAGAGAGAGGAGGCCGTGTGTAACCTGGATGAAGAAGACTCGTGGGGTTTGATGCTGGCACTGCGGTCCCTCCTGACGGGGGCTGGCTCCAGGGTGGGCAGGCCTGTGGCTGATGTGGTGGTGGTCCAGGTGGAGGACACTCGTCTCAGCAGTCCTGGGGGCAAACTCCTCCGTAAGCGCTGCGGGGAGAGCAGGGCCCTCAGTTGGTGCAGGCTGCAAACCCTCCACACGTGCACAAACCAACCCCTGGCTTCATTCTGTCTGACAACACCTGCACAGCTGGGCTCTCCCAGGGATCAGTCATTTCAAACACAGCCAATGCTTTAAATGCTTGGACAGTCTGGACCATCCTCCCTGTCTCAAGTTTTAAAAACATTATATATATATATATATATATATGTTATATATATGCTGACAGTGGTCACAGGGGTTTGTTAGAGGATGGAAGAGTCAGGACCTTGATTCCATGATCAGAAGGCTTGATTTATTATATTATGATATATATATATATATATATAACATTATAACTAAGCTATATATAACATTATAACATAGAGATAGAAAAGGAAGAGCTTCTTCAGAAGCTGGCTAAGCTAAGAGAGATATAAAGAATGAATAACAAAGGTCTGTGTCTTGGCAGAGAGCAATAGCAGCTCCACCATCAGTGGTCAGTAAATCCAAACATCCACAGAAGACCAACCACGGGTGGACCTGTTGCATTCCACAGCAGCAGATAATAATTGTTTACGTTTGTTACTGAGCTTCTCAGCTCCAGCAGGAAAAATCCCACAGAAAGGATTTTTCACAAAGGATGTCTGCGACATATATATATATATATATATATATATATATATATATATATATATATATATATATATATATATATATACAGCCCCACAGCTACAGATGTTCAACACCTGATGTGGCCAAAGGTACTCAAACAAGTCAGCATGGCCATAAAGGTGACTGAAGCATCTGTCAGGAAAGGAAAGGCTGAGGGAGTTGGAATTGCTCAGTCTAAAGTCTCAGGGTAGATCTTACCAGTGTACACAAATACCTAAGGGGAGGGTGTAGAGGAGAAGGGTCCTTCTCAGTGGCAGGACAAGAGGCAGTGGAGCAAGAACTGAAGTACAAGGTATTTACTTAAATGTAGGAATTTTTTTTTTACTGTGAGAAGGACTGAACACAGAGAAGTTGCCTGAAGAAGCTGTGAAATCTGCATTAATGGGGATACTCAAAACCCAACTGGGCATCCTCCTGAGCAACCTGATCTAGGCTGAGCCTAGAGAAACTTTCTCCTCAATGAGCTGAGGGATAGGACTGGACTAGACCATCTCCAGATGCACTTTCAACCTCAACTACTCTGATTTAAAGTGTCATGAATCCTCAGAATCACAGATTCAAGCCAAGAAAGGCTGTAAGAAAAGTAAGGCAGAGGAGCTCCAATTTTTTTCCCTGCCATATCTACCCAAACCACTGAAATAAAACTTTCATGCTCTGGGATGTGATGTCTCAGAAAGCTTAGAGGAAGCATCACTGTTTACAGCAGATTTTTCTTGCCCACCCTGCATTTTTCTTTCACCTGACTCCTCCATTTCTCCAAATAACAAGATTCACATGTTTTTTTCGAATTTTTGAAAGAAAATATAATAAAGGATCTTTTCTGGAGCCAGATTAGCTGTTGCAGATCCTATAATTTTGTAAGCTGTTTCTCTTGTGCAGTTCTTGTGAAGTGTTTATAGCTAAGAACTAAAATAAATATATCTGCAATGGAGAGCTTGGACTTTGCCAGAGGGTTAAGAAATATGAGATGGAAGACATCTGTGGTGCTGAAGCTCAAAGTTGCAGATAAATATGTTAACACATTATCTCCTTACACAAAATGCTCAGTGTCAGATGGTTAAGGTGAAGGTCCTATACCTGCTTTTAGACACTTCAAATAAAGGCATGCACGCAAATGTTGCATTTTATGCAACATTTATTTCATGAACCATAATACATTTAGGTCAATGAATTCTTCAATCAAACTAGTTCTCTGTAGCATTAACTCCTTTCTTCATCCTTCATTTCTCTCCTCCTCACAGGTTATTATGCAACAGCAAATTTGTATCTGCTCCCTGTGTGTGCTCATGTGATAGCAGGGCTCTTCCACTTAACTCTTCCCCTCAGAGCCTGGGGTACAGCCATTATAGATATGGTCACTAAAATAAACTGGGAAATGTGCTTAAAAACCTGTGAACATCCATTTTGTACATACAGCTGCTAAACAGGCAAATAGGGTGGCAATTATCATCACACTAAGCTGTAATAAAAGAATCACGAGCGTTGCAATTGAGATGCCTGGAAATGCTGGAATGAATGACTGGCTGTGCCATTTAAACTGTAAAAACATAAAAGCATTTGCCTGTGCAATGTACCCTGCCTATATTTAATTTTACAAGGGAGGCTGCAGTACAAAAGCATTTTGGTTTAGTTTCAGAAATGAAATGTAAGCCTTGCAGGACAGCTAATTAACAAACCTACAATTCACACTACTTCAAATCTGATGTGCTCTTTCTAGCTGTTCACTTGCTAAGTGTAGGTGGTTAACACTAGTTATTTCCTGCCTGATCCCTGAGCACTCATAAAGCCATTTTTCAAGGCAGTACTACATTTATATTTATGGTTCTGTCATCTTTTCCTTCTCAAGACAACTTCCATGAGCTCAGAGTATTTGTCATACTAATGACTGTGATATTTTTGTTAGTTTGTGGGGTACACAACAGTTTAGACTTGATCCAAAGCACCTGAAGGTCATCAATAGAAACTTTTAAATTTACTTCTGTAGAGGACACAGTCTCAAGCTACGTCAGGGAAGGCATAGGTTGGGTATTAGGAAGAAATTTTTTACCGAAAGAATAATAAAGTACTGGAATGCTCTTCCCAGGGAGATGGTGGAATCACCATCTGTGGATGTGTTTAAAAATGGACTGGAATGGCACTGGGTGCTATAGTTGAGGTGTTAGGGCATGGGTTGGGCTGATGATCTTAGAGGGTTCTTCCAACCTCATCATTCTGTGATTCTGTGATTCTGTAGGTTTCACCCTTCTAATTAAGAGAAGGAAGAAGAGATGGCAGTTCCCACAAAAATCCCAGTGACATCTGATAACCCAGTGCTGTCCCTTTAGGGAGAGGCAGCTCCAGCACTCACCTTGGGAATCGCCAGCTTCTCTCCCTTCTCCGGACATTCCTCCGAGTCGGAGCAGGTGTAGTTCTCACTGAAGGACACCAGGGGATTCACCCTGGGCTTGTGGATGGCCTGGAAGGTCAGCTGTGTGTTGAGCAGGTTGCTCACTGTCCTCAGGGACGTGCAGACGTTGGGGGGCAGTGAGGGATCAGCCAGAAGGTCTGTGATGAGCCCGTGGGCCTCTCCCATGACAGCGATGTCCACCGTGATGCTGGTGCCAGAAGACTAAAGAAGAGAGAAATAACACAGGTGAGAAAACAGCAGGGAACAACCTGCTGGGCACTGCCTCAAGCTGTGGTGAACTCTTCACAGCTTCTGCTAAAGCACCTGCAGGTGGAAAAATAATAACATGAAATAATTCTTTAAATACAGAGAACAACGCTGAATAGATCGATCGTTGGTCTGCAAAGCCTTTGGAATTCCATCAGATCTGATTTCACAGCTTCCACCATCTGCAGCTGCCTCAGCCCGTCTGAATGAATTGTTCAGGCTCCCTGTGGAGATGTGGTCAATAGCCAGGGCCTATTTGCACAAACAGTTTTGGAGACATGGCTTGGGATGGGAGGGGACTCTCCTGAGAGATGCCTGAGTACTAACTACAGAACAACTAACTAGAACAACTAATGTTCAGGGCTTAGGCCCAGATAAATGAAATGAATCCCAAGCATATACTGGGATTTGTAAAATATCTCCAAATAGTATTATAAATAATAAGTAAATTATTATAGAGAGTGGTAGTATAGAGAGAAGAGTAAAATATCTCCTTATAGTGTTCTGGCATGGTAGCAACAACATTCTTCTCCAAGCAATTGCATATTGGGCACCTATACCAAAACTAAAATGGAGTAAAAAAGTGGATTTTTTTAAACCTTAAAGTTGTCAAATCTGTGAATTGACAACTACACAGTACAATTGCAAATGTCCAAGGATCTTTAAATTCTAATAAAGAACAGTCAGACTTGGATGCACACAGAAGTAAAACACCTAAAAAGGCAGAAGGCATACAGAATTTCAGAGCAGAAGTGACATTTCAGCCCCACTAGCTGGTGCACTAACACCCTCCATAAATTCTGCATGGAGCTGCTGTTTCAAGGCACTCCAAGAGTGACCATTTTCCCTTGGTTGTGTCTCTGACACATAAGCTCAGTCCTGCTGCTCCTGTTTGGGGCTTAGCAGGTGTACGTGCAGTTTCCCAGAGAGACCATTGCAGCAGATTTTGTGCTAATTTGCTTTCATGTATTTCTTAGAAAAGCTAAAATACATAGTTTGTTTAATGGGGAAGTTATGTCTGTGAAAAGAATGTACAAGTTGCCTGGAGTGGCAAGCAAAGAGCATGGAGAATTGGTCAGATTGAGGAGCAGAGTGATTAAAGCCCCAGCCAGGAATGACTCATGACAGCATTCATGGACCTCAAAAAACACAGAGTAACACAACTTGACACTGCTTTGTTCTCAGAAAAGCCTTTACAGGCAATAAAAAAGCATTTCTGAGGAAAATGATGTATTAATTAAGTATAGCTAACCCCCTTCCCTCTGCCTTCCCAGTTGCATAACGGGGACATCAGATGTTTCACTCCCCTGATCCCTCCTCGTGTCCTGCTGCTTGCAGAGGCTGAGGTAAGCTGCAGGACCAGGGGATAGGATTCCTCACTCACCATCCTCTCCTGCAGCCAGAGAACCAGCCAGCCTCTTCCCACATTTAATATTTTATGCTATGAAATAACAAAAACCAGAAACTGCTTCATCTACTGGAGTGCTATTTCATCCTACTGAAAAAAAAAATTAATGCCTGAATTTAACTTAATGGCTTTTTCATTGCTTAACATCTCAGGAGTGCATGCAGAAGATTCTGGCAGATGCTAAAGAAAATCCTTAAATTAAAGAACAAGGCTTGGGATGGGAGTAATTAATTACCTATCTTAACCTCAGCCATGGCAAATGGACCAAAGGGGAGCGAGGCAGAATACATCACTCAAAATGCAATAGAAGCCTCATATTTTCAGCAAAACTGTGTCATCTACTGCTTGAAATTCTATTAAGCCTGGAGTAGTTGACAATCAGAGGCAGAGATTAATACTTCTATGAAGTAAACAAGTCTGACTCAGTGGGCTGTGAGCAGAGGCTCTGTGCAGCAGCACTGATATTTTGCAAAGCAGCCAGAATTGTTTTCCATGATTAGTACCAAGTGGGAAGAGGGAGAGCCTTTCTCCATGGTGGATTGCTGCCACAGCTCCCTGTGCTGCCATGTGTGTTGGTCACCCCAGCCTTAACTCTGAGACTCAGCAGATCTGTCCCAGTCAAACACCAGGCTGTGATGAGTTGTGTCACTCAAAAAGTAGGAAAGGTTCATCTGTCTCAGGGTCAATTTACAGCATGATCAGACTAGTCTGACTAGGTAAAATTACAGCTATTTAAATTATTGTTTTCTAAAAAATATTACAAATTGAATGCATGAGAACATTTTAAAACATTTTACTTTTCAGAGTCTTTACAAAAAAACAGTTGGAGAGGTGCATATGCTTTGCAGACCATTACTCAGAAAATAGATGACAATGTGTTTCCCTAAAGGGCAAGGAAACCTGGAATTTAGTGTAAATCACTGTGGTGATGTGAAATCAAGAGAGGAAACTGCTGAAAATTTGAGATTAATGTAATCACATATGTGGATACTTATTGCATATATGCACATGCACACAGATAGATATGCAGGGAGTCTTCCTTTAGGGTAAATGTGCAGACAAAATCCATGCTCAGTCTTTGTAAGTTGTTTTTTACTAAGTGCACAGCCTCTGCATGAACTGATTTGGATTCTTTGGATTTGGATTCTTTCCAAAGCACTTTACTCATTGAAGCTCCAAGGCCGGATACTCGGGAATTGTGGCATGAACAACGTTTGCAAACACCAACAAACAACTAATTTGATAAAACAAAACAAAACAGCGAGGAGATAAGATAAGGTGGACTTAATTTCACAACGGTCAGTGTTCATTTGCTCATCTATGCCAATAATTGTGAATGCAGCTCCCTCCCATGACTCTTGGATAAGACTGGTTTGCTGTTCATTTTGTGACTTCATTCCAGCCCTGATTTCAGCAATGTCATGCAGTGACTAAAACTGAAATGCTCTGGGGCATGAGAATGAGAAAGCAAACAGGCTGGGAACAAAAGCAAAACTAAACAGGCTCATTTTTAACTAAGATAAGAAAAAAAAATAATTCCTTACAATGCTGAAAAACAGCTGGTTTAGGCCACAGTGCCATCTGGAATTCCTAAGTGGGCCCAAATGCACTTGCTGCATGTTTTGAGGCTTCCTTTTATGTATAGAAATTAAAAAACCAAACAAACCTAAAACACACTGCTGCATGTGCAGGACCAAACCACAAAAGCAGCATGCCCCAGTATCACACAGATGATTTTTGTCAGGGCAGGAAACTCTTACATTCATTCAATATGAAAACAGTATCCTGGAAAATTTTAATAACAATTAAGAATTTTTAGGTTTAAATGATTTGTTTTGGATTTTGCAACATGACTAGAAAAGTTCTCAAAATTTGCATAACCTTCATTGGGCTTTTTTATTATAGTCCACAAAATCCCCTTTTTGTTTTCTTCTGTTAAATTATATTATGCACAAAACTCTAAGAATAGCTTTTTACTCAGTAGAAGAAAAAGGCAGATAAAACTGTACAGGAAAAATAAATTTAGGAAAATAGGAATAACAAATTCCTTGAGCCACAAGACCAGATAGATAAATTTAGGTATGAACTACTTGTGTTGGCTCACCTGGGGAGCAGATTTGCCATCCATACACTCAACAGATGCTTCACCACAATGAAAAGTCTTCCCCCTCCCCATTCATGTTTTGCATATGATTCTCATCCAGCTTGACTAAAAACCACCCCTCTCTCCACCCTACAAAGGGGGGGATCATCGTGACAACACAAAACCAGTCGAAACTTATGCAAAGGAAAAAAAAAACCCTTAAACGAATTATCAAACACAAACCACAATTCAGTTCACACAGCCTCGTGTTAGGGAGAAATAAAATCTTCATTTGCTGTGGCTTGTACAAGGAAAAGCAATGAAGGCAGAGATGTTGGCCTTTCACCACGCTGCACTCAAGAGCACCCTGTAAGCAAAAGAATGGGGGAGGCAAAGAGGAAAAAAAAGCAAAGGAAAGCAGCATCCAGCCTATCTTCAATCTTCACACAATTACCAGCAGCTATAAATCACTATTTGATATGGTTTCCAAGTCACATCATAAATGTTCAGGCCAAGCTGTCTGGAAACAAAATTAAAAGCAAATATAATTCTCCATTATTTTAATGTCCACAGAGCAATTTGAAGGATAAACATCAATTGGCTTCTATGGAAATAATGAATCATTTTAAAGGCGCCACAGACTCAACTACTCCACCTTCCACTGAATGACTAAGGGAAAAAGCCTGCATGCAATTCTTTCACATTTCACTTTTCTCTATTTAAAGCTCTAGAAACTGAGTATTTTTATTTTTATTTCTCTCTTATTTTTTACCAGCACAAGATTTCAGATTTTCTCTTCTTTGGTGAGCAAAGAAGATGTTTATGAGAATCTTTTCTGCAGCCTAATGAAGCACAGCATTCCCACTGCTCTCTGGAGGTCAACCAGCCACAGGCTCTGCAAGGCACTCTCTTTGGCAGGGCTGGAAATAGCATCTTCCTGTTGTCTCATCACATTGATCAAAGAAATCCTTTCCAAGGCATCTAAGTAGTCCCTGGCTTTGCTGTTGAGTCTTTAAAGCACCCAGGACAACATAACCATAAACCAGACACTGAGGCACAGAAGATGGGGCCACAATGAAGGAAACTCTAAATTCCTGTTTGAGCCATAATGATTTGAGTTTTAATCCTGGTTCCAAGGTGCTGGGGAAGGCACCAGCACAGCAAAGCAGAGCAACCTGACAGCAATTACACTGAACTCTGATCTGCAGGGCACAAAGTGCCACGACTGCCACATCAGTGTGTGTGTCAGGCCAGGAAGGTGCCAGAGTCCAAGGATCACAGACCAGCCACAGGAAGTGCTTCCAAGTAGTTCTGCAAAGGCAGGATCTGATGAAATGGGCCTCACTAAAGAGTCACATTTTTTGTCCCCTCCCTGTATTGCAGTGAGCCCTTTGCACAGCAGCCCTGAGCCACAGAGGCAGCAGCAGGCAGCCCAGCCTGGGGCTGGTGTGCATGGGTTGGGCAGCCTCCTGCAGGGCTGGCTCTGCCATCTCACACTGTGTTAAACTACCACTCTTCTACTACTGCCAAGCGAGGCCACTGATTTGGACCTTCCTCCTGATCCCACCACTGGCTAACAGAAAATTCCTAGGAAGAAAATAATCTCTGAAACCTGCTCCCAATCTGCCACATTGGTTTGAAACTGCCACAGAGGAGCATGACTACTTTCTTTAGAAAACCAGGATGACAACACCACCATTCTTTAAGAAAGAGGCACTGCTTTGAGAAGGAAATACTTTTTCCCCCTTCTTATAAAACCTGTGGAATGTATTACTGTCTGTAGCACACTTTGTCTGGGGAGGCAGCTGCAATCCCCACATCCTGCATCTCCACCTTAGGTGACACCACTCACCAAGCTCACAGTTACAGCTGACTAACTTTCTTCCATTACAGGATCTCTCAGTTCGTGACAGCTTTGTCAGCCAAAGAGCTCAGCCTGAAACACACACTGCCAGGTATTTGTCTGGGGTGAATTATTTCAGTGTTTGAGAAAAATTGCTCAGACATTTACAAGGAGACTGTTGGAGTCTTTTATCCATCCTAAAAACTCTTGGTAAACTGACACCACTTAATCTGCAGCAGGCACTGGAGGCACAGTAAGGCCTTTTTGCTTTCCCTGATATGTCCAGATTTGGTTGTGAAGTCCCTGGGAAAAATGAAACCAAACCTGGCGCTGCATGACCTCTGTGGGTTGTCAGAAACCCACCATGGAAGGGATCACCCCTACACGCTGCACACGTGTCCTCCTGCACTGTGCACAACATCCCAAAGGGCAAAGGATCACATTCAAGAAGCAGAGAACACATCTGAGCTGTTTTTCAGTTTTGGTGCCATCTCTAGCTTTCGAGGGAGGCTATGGGTTCTTGCTTTCAGGTCACCTAGCAGGCTTTTCCAGATTACACACACACACAGAAGGAAAATATCCTCGTGGCCACTAGCAACCAAGCAACAATAAAAAGATAGATGCAGAAATAATCTCAAGGAGTGGGAGGACTGGATTTGTCCAGCTTTAAGACCTACGGAGTAGGAAAGTCTGAACCCGTGTGGATGCAAGTACTGGACACAACCCAATGCAACGTAATTAAATCCCTGTCATTTATATCTGACAGAAAGGACCTCACATGAACTAACTCCACTGGTACTGACATGGAGTGGTGCTTCATTTTCCACACTTCCTCCTGCCACAGCTGCAGAGCACAGCTGGAAACCCTGGAAGGCAGAGGGAAAGGGACAGGGCGTGCTGGGTGGCACAGCATGGCAAGGGACAACAGCCATAACGGGCTCTGCCCTGGGCTCCTTGGGAAATCCCCGGCCAAGGGAAGACACTCAGCCAGCTGGGATGACCTCCTGCACCAGGCATGCCACGAGGGGGATCCAGGGAAGGCAGCTCCTGGAAGGAGCAGAGAGCACAGGCTGAGCTCCCTGGCCGGGAGCCGCCGGCCGCAGCTTGCGAACCTCGTGGAAACTCTGACGCTGGTGTCTGATGTTCTCAGCACAGCCCTGGGGACACAGGCACCCAGCTCCAAGGGACTTTCCGTGCTATTTGGCTGCCTAAAAACATTAAAACATCACGACTCTCCAGCCCAAAGAACTACTTGATGATGTAGAGCAGATCACAGAGTCAGTCACAGTCAGGGTTGATTACTTACAAAGTAGACGCCACTCCAACCAAACTAGGAACTTTAAAAATTATTGCTTTTAATTAAAGCACAGCAGATGGGAAAAATTAAATTCTAAATGGGACTCAAATCTGCTTGGAGTAACACAGACCAAGGAGAACAATTCTGTGTTTCAGAGGCTGTCCTCAATTGTCTTCCATCATTGTTCTCCAATTTGTACATCAGATGGTCACAAATTGGTAGCTTGAAGCTGATAGTTGGTGTTCATATGCAGAAAACAGTGACAACTGTCTTCAGCCTCAACTTGAGCTGCAAGTGGGACCCAGCAGGAGTGGGGTGCTGGGTGCACACACAGGGAGGATAAACCATCTGTTAACACCTGGTGATCTTCCCCGTTTGAGTTTACAGCTCCAACACGCCTGCTCAGCAAGGAGAGCTATTTTAATGCTACGGTGAACTAAAACAGAGCAGCCAAATTCACAGCATGAGTTAAAAAAAGATCCATTGAAAGCAGTAATCACTGCTCTGCCTTCTGTGTACTCACTAATCCTCCCACATTTTCAACTTGACAGCCTCAGTTACACCAGAGCAAAGCCAAAGGAGCCACGTTCTGCCATATTTTCTCCCTTTCAAAGCACTTCAGGCTCTTTTGGGAGGCAACTTGAGAAGCAACCTCACAATTAGCAGCAAACTGCAGAAATGTGTATGAAAGTAAGCCCAGCTAAAGAGTCACATCCATCCCAGCCATTCACTAAGAACTGTTGAACAGTATGAGGAAGAGAATTATCAAATATCATGAAAAATGTAATGCAAATAAATGCAGCCTCTAAATGAAGACAAAAAATTGGGGGGTGGGGGTATGGAGTGAAGAGCTGCTACACAGGGTGTCAAATATATTTTCAATTACTAAAAAGGAGTTGTCATAGGAGAACAAACTAAAAAAAAAGAAAACCTCATAAGGTTTTAAGAATGAGTGCTGAAAACCAGAATACGTAAAAATTAGAAACTAGGAAGTAATTATCAGTGAAGCTGTAGATAAAGAGCCTTTAATGTTCAGTCTGCTCTTACTGGAATTACAACAGGGATTTGGAAATGGCAGCAGGAGCCAGATGTGTGTCCTGGGCCATGTTTCCCATATGCTGCAGCAGCAGAGCAGAAGGCTCCCATGGAATTCTCCAGTGACCATGAACACCACAGACAGTACTGGTCCATTTTTAAGAACAGGTTTTCCCTGAAGCCAAAGGCAGGCAGTGATGTTCTGCACCTTTTGAAAAGGATAAATCCTCTGCACATCAAACGCCAGTGAGAGCCTCACTGCAGACAAACTGGTCCAATTTCAGCATTCTTTTCCTCTCCATCAGACCTTGTGGTTTGCATTATTTCAGTTCTCCTGACTTTAGGCACTCACACCAATAGCAGTTAACAGCCACTGAGTGCTGGAGATGCCTCCTTCTCTTTCTCATGACTTTATGTCACTAATGAACTCCTCTGTGAAAAGAATTAATCATTTTTCTGTAACACTTGGCTTTGGATTTTTATATTATGACTCATTCAAAAAAACCCCAGCTGTAGCCCCAGGGACTTGCAGTCCCCAAATCCTTCATCATAGCTGCTGCAGAGCTATTATTTCTCTAAAGAACAAGCTACTAACATCCAAAGCCATGACCTGCAAAAGTCACACTTAAGCATGTGCTAGATGTGAAAATCCCCCACCTCTCCTGGATTATTTATTGGCAGACTCTTCAATGAGGATCAGAACAGAGAGAACCAGTAATTAATGTACAAGAAATACAAAACACTATCTGCTGCATGCCTTCTGTGATATTAAAATATTTTTTTTTACTTACCACAGATATAAACTGACAGAGCAGCAAGCCCTGAGGACTGCTTTCAACCTACTTCATCCTTGACCTGCAAGGCCCAACTTAAAGACACACAAGGTTAGTTTATACTGTGGGCTTATTTTGCCTTTGCTGTCACAAATGAAGCAAAAAAAAAAAAATTGCCTGCTGAGATACAAGGTAGACATCTGATAACCACAGGTCAATGCCTGCATCAGATGGCCATTTTCAGGACTACTGTTCTGGCCTTTAATCTACACACTGGATGCTAAAGGCTCTAGGATTTTCTAAGTGTTTCAGCAATCTCTAATTTCTTCCATGTAGCTGGAGATAGATTTGTTTTGTGCACAGTTTTAATCTAAGCAAAGTCTTAGTTTCAACTTGTGTATTTTAGGTTGTGAGCAGTGCTTGACTTGCACTTTAGAAAAAGAAAAAAGTAAAATGCATGTAATATTCCTAATTATGACACCCTGGCTGCTTCTCAATTCTAATTAGAGATAGACCCAATCTGTACTTCTGCATCATTAATATCTCCCCATACTGAACTCTGACTTTCTGGCTCAGGGTCTGCACTATTTTATGAGGGCCAAACACTTCTGTGTTTTTGGAAAGCTTGGACTCAAACTCACATCTAAATATAACAGCACCAGCTTCTCATTTACAGAAGGCAACAGAGCCATAGAGACCAGAAAACAGACACAGAGCATGAAGCATGGTGCTTATGCTGGCAACCACACTTGACAATGATTTCTATCTCCACTCTGAGTTATGTTTTCTGCTTGGATGTGGACATTAAGGAAAAAAAAATAAACTGTGGGTTGCACATGGGGCTTTTTTAAATGTTAAATGTCCTTGTGAAGCTGAACTTCAGTAGTTCATCTGAATCTACTGCAGCAATAAATCAGGGATGATGCACCAGTAAGAGCAACAGAAGGACTTACTACCAGTGGGTAGGTGCACTGCATGGGTCCTGGCAGGCAGGTTAAAAGCCTGAACTGAATTTTGTAAGGGGTTTGAGTTTTTGAAAAAAAATTGAAATTAAAAGTCTTAATTGAATTTTTTATATAAGGAGGTATAGAAAAGAAGTGTCTGTTTCACCACCTAAAATCAACACACAAATCTGTTTTACCACCTAAAATCAAAGACTTGGGAAGATACATCAACACAGAGACTTGACATTTCAGCTCAGAACTGATGCTGTAATTGGTGCACACAGGATTGGGCTATTTGCTGATGAGATTTATCATCACATGATTCTGCCCCAGAGCTCTCCAACACAGAGAGCAGCGTGGTGCCCTCACAAACGAGAAACAGCAGCTCAAGGGTTCAGAGTGCACTGACAACTTCAGGCAAACACAAAAAGTATTTTGTACTGACAGAAAAATTATTGGTTTTGGAATTGCTGGTGACAGAAAGGGCTTATTTTGGCTTTGCTTCAGCAATTTTAGGACAGTTTTATTAAAAGATAGGAACAAGAAACTGCGTCAACTTCTCAAAACTTAAATCTTTAGTTTGAAAATTATGAAATGAAGTTCCTCAGTTGTTTTTTTTTTAATAAAAGGCTATGGCTTCTCTTTGTGAAGGACAGCCTGGTGCCCACATTTGCATTGTTTTCTGCATTGACTTCAGCAGAAGTTTAGTGTGTCTCTTGTGGTCAGAGGCTCACCGTTGAATTAAGTGGGATGCATAATGGATTAGACTCCACGATAATTTCAATATTCAGGTTTGTTAACACTGGTGACCTAAGGCAGGGTATTGTAGCAAAAGATCCTCCCAAAAATCAGTTTAACCTTGAGTGGTTAAGCTCAGAGCAACAGAGATAAAAGACCAGTGTAATCACAAGAACACAGCTGACTCCAGAGCCCTGTGCTTGGTGAGCAGCCACGTGCAGCTGCCACCACAACGCTGTGTGTGACAGGTTTGTTACCAAACTGAACAGACCCCATGGTGCACTGTTTGCCATAGGGGCTCTGGCAGATCAGCTGAGGAAGCATATGGATTGTGTCTGAGTCTTACCAGTGGCCCCACATATCCCATTTATCCCATTAAAGTACAAGAACCAAAGACAGAAATTGCTGATCAATTCTCTCTGCACACCCTCCTTCTCCTCCTAATGCATTTGAGAGACTTTTGGCAACAAGATTAGGAAACAAGCTTCTCTAGAAAGAAGAATCACTTCATTTAAATGATTTGTTCTTTTAATTACTGTCATTCCTAGCTGACACAGAGCAGAAAATGCATATCAATAATGCTCACTGTGCAACAGGCTGGCACTTTTCCAGGAATCTGAAGACTACCCTTAATCTAAGTAAAAATTTATTTGTATCCATTTCCTCTTTTAATGCAAGCTACAACTGCTGTGGAGAGTAAAGCTGAAGCATTCTGTATGATGCTACAGTAAAATGAAATACCCAACCAAATCAATTATGCACAATACTTTTATGCACTGACAGATCAAAGAAACATTCTTGGTTTCCTGTCAATAAAATCAAGGTGGCACAAGAAGGCAACCTGATGAGGACTTACTTTGTTCTTCCTTTTAGGAAAGATGAACCTTCCATTAGGATGGCATTTTTCTGCCATGATATAAACATGTCTTCAAGTAATAATTAACTATATAATTATCTAATTCTACACAGAACCACAGTAATATACCTCACACACATGTTAATAGCTCAGTTTAAATAAGGGAATGGAAATTGATTGGAAAGAAATGAATTAACATTTAGTTGGTCTTTTTTTTAAACAGAGAAGAAAATGCAAATCAAAACCTGTCTCTAAAGACTGTTTCATGTTTTGTGTATAAAGACAACCCTGCAGGCCCGTGCCAGCTACAAACAAACAGACGTGTTACAAACAGGACTTCACACTCAACTCTGAAACCTGCTTTGTGTGGGTTTGGGTATACTCTGAAACCAGACAAATGAGATAAAACCATGTTCTGACCCTACATAAAATACAGGGTCTGCTTTGAGGGCTTGCTGATGTGACCAGCCTAAATGCAAACCAGCCAAAGGACGTTCCACCAGGTGCACAAAATAAATTATTTCAAATAAAACCTGTCCATGTACAGACTTCTAACCACACACAGTAACTATTTCTGCTTGTAAAAGGAGGTTCATTGGCTCTGCATAAGCAATTCATGAACCCACCTTTGACACAAGACCACCTTTTCCCCCTGCACCAAGCTGACCAGGCCAGGGAAAAGCCCACCTGGCCCCAGAGCAGCAGCTGAACTCTGCTCTGCCCCGGGCAGCAGCAGCCCTGGTGATGATGAGGAATGGAGTGGCCAGAGGAGCAGGGAGCTCATCCTGCCCCTGCACCTGGCACTGCTGAGGGCACACCTGGAGTGTCTGCCCAGTCCTGAGCCCCTCAGCTTGGGAAGGATGCTGTGCATCCAGAAGATGCAATGAGGGATTGGGAACACAAACCCTGTGAGGAATGTTGGAAGGAGCTGGGGTTGTTTAGCCTGGAGAAGAGGAGGCTCAGAGGTGACCTCATTGCTCTCTACAACTCCCTGCAGGGAGGTTGCAGACAGGTGGGGTTGGTCCCTGACAGAACCAGAGGACATGGGCTCAAGCTACGTCAGGGAAGGTACAGGTTGGATATTAGGAAAACAATTTTCACTGAAAGAATAATAAAGCACTGCAATGCTTTTCCCAGTGAGGTGGTAGAATCACCATCTCTGGAAGTGTTTATAAAAGACTGGACATGGTACTGGGTGCTATAGTTGGGGTGTTGAGGCACAGGTTGGACTCGATGATCTCAGAGGTCTCTTCCAACCTCCCCATTCTGTGATTCCATGATCTGCACGCCAGCCCCTCAATACTGACAGGACACAGGGAGGCAGGAGAACAGGGAGCAGCTCTGGGCTGGAACCCAGCCCCAGGAAGTGAGCCAGGCAGACTGGGAGCTCCCAGGGGAACCCAAAATGTCCCTCCTCTCTTCTGAGGGTCCCTGCCTGCCCATGGGCTCTCACGGGGCCACGAGAGGTGGAAGGGCAGCAGCACAGATGGGAGCACATCCAGCTGCACCATGAAAACCACACCAGGAGAAGGGGATGGCAGTGAGAACATTGCATCCAGACCTACTCTGAACAGCTGTGCCTGGCTGGAGCACAAATACTGCCAGAAATGAGCACACACCTTGTAGCAGGTGACCACTGCAGGTGAGCCAGTGCCTCAGGAGAGGGTGTGAGGGAACAGCCACGGTACAACCGAGCAGAACTGCTCACACAGGCAGCATCCTTTATGGTCCTGCTGCTTGAGGTGCAGAAAAGCCTTTCCAGGGATCACCAGATGGCACTGCTCCTCCTTCAAATCAGGACTGTGGCTCTGCTGTGCCCGTGAAATGCCATCGTCGATTTGGGAGGAAAAAGATCTTAATCCGTGGCTTTTCATATATTAGCTCAGTAATCTCTCACTGTTCATGTTCTTTCCGACGATCTTGCAAATCTTGTACAAACAACAACGAAATTACTGCATCTGGGGGAGGTGGAGGGAGCCTCACAGCATTTTGAACTGACTCTCATACTAAAATATTCCATAGCAGAAGGATTGCAGAAGTTTCTCTAGGAACACAAAACTCCCCAGCAATACATGCAGTGCTTGTATTAAGAAAGCAGAATTCCTTTCACAGAAATAAGTCCAGCACATAAGGTTAACATACACATGCCTCTCCCTTCTCCCCATGTTCTGTTTCTGTTATCAGAGCTGTTGAAGATGATAAACTCTTCCTGTAACTGTGAAGTGTTTCACCATGAAAGTATTTTCTAATCTAATTAGAAAATTTTCTAATTTTTTCTAATTTGGTTGAAGTTTACTGCACTTTTTTCCCCCTGAAAAAAGAGCTGTTGAGAGTTATCCACATAAAAATAATAACAGAACATAGAAAATGAAAGCAGATTAAAAGGCTAATAAAGAAACATCAACACACATAGACACAAAAAGCAAGGTTTCCACGTGCATGTTAGTGTAAAGAGCTTTCTTTCAGTTATTGATGTGAATTGCAAAAAGATGCAAAGTGTTCACATTTGCATGTCCTCAGCTGCGTAAGAGCTGATGTCAGGCTGTGGAATACAGCTCATTTGGGATGGAGGGGACACGTTCAAACTGAAGTCCCAAAAGCCCCTGATTCTTGAGAAAGAGTGATATTTCTTTTTTTTTTTGCTTGTTTGCTTTGTGTTTAATCCTCCACAGGACTCCTCTGCACTCAAGACCTTACAAATTGAAAGACAGAGGGGCAAATTAATCTTGCAGAGCGACTCCTCTGACTCCACCAGGAGTCACAGCAGAACTGAAGCCTGCCTGCTGTGCTCATGAGCTGAATTCCCTCCCAACACAGATTTTTTGTTTTTCTCTGAGCAGCTCTCCCCCCGTGCAGCTCCCCAGAAGCTGACAGGCTGTTTCCTGCTCCATGATCTGTGAATCACGACGTGCTCGCTGCTCCCAGTGGAATTCAATTAGCTATGGGAGCACAGCGTGAGCAATAACTTTCCCTGAGATGCCAGCCCTACAGAAACTCTGCATTTTCTTCCCCCAGCTGAAGAATGGAGTTATGAAAGCAGGGTCAAGTTGGTTATTACTCTTTGGACTCTGCAACATCACCCAGTGTGCTCTGAGCCAGTTTAAAATTATTTCTCCACTTCCTAGTCAACACTATAATGGCACCAGATTTGAAGAGTCCAATAATTCACTATATTTATTTGTGTGTTCTTCTGTGACCACTGAACAGCATGTGAATTTCAGCAATGCTCAACATACACAAACACCATGATAAATCACCAGACCTTAGTGCATGTCTTACAGCTGGGAATTTGGTAAGACAAGGCTAAGCAATATTCACACATGGCTTATCAAGCAGGAAAGGGGAGTTTGTGATGCTGCATTTCAAAAGTGCCTTTCAACAGCACTTGGTTAAGGAATAAAATATTCACACTTGGAAAGATCATAGGGTTATGTTCTCCCATTTCTTTTTTTTCAGACATGTGGCCCTTGGGAACTTGCACACATCTTTGTCACTGCAGTGTACTCTGAGCAGGGAGGCACCACAGGGGCACATCTGAAAGCTGAAACTTTCAGAAAATAAAAGAGTAATGTATTAAAACCTGGTTTGTGAGCTCAGATTATTGCTCATTCTGGATCCTACCCTAATCTCAGACAGGTTCAGGGGAGTTTCAGTTTCAAATTGTGATGCAGATGTCAAAACCAGATTACTTATCCTCTCTGCACCACCACAGCGTCCACGTGCTCCAACAAAGGGAGTTTGTGTTTGCTTCAAGGAAAAATAAAAGGTGCTCCCACCTTTCCTTCTCAGACAGAAATACATTTAACCTGAGAAACTACTCCAAAGATCAACTGATCTGCAAGAAGCAGAAATCTTCATGCTACCCAAAATGAAGTGTGGCCTTCCCCTCTCCAACATCCCCATACTCCCTGTGACCCCTGCAGTTCCTCCAGGTTCACTTCTCCAAGGCCCACTGAAAATCCCATCATAATCTCCCTCTCTCCTGGGTTAGCTTCCAGACAAGGGCTGGTACTGGAGTCACAGCATCAGTGAGAGATTTTTCTGGCCTTCCAACTCTGCCATGTCCCCTGCCCAGCTGCTGTGGAGATGGCTCAAGCACAGCAAAGTAAATTGGTTTAATCTTGTGCATCTGGTAGTGAGCTCCCAGGCATCTGCTCAGGGGTATAAAGGGACTCTGCTCTGTTTCAGTGCATCCATCATGTCACAGCCCAGCTCCAGTGATGGAGCCTGAAAACTCCAAAACCTAAACCCTGACAGCTCCTCTTCTCTGCTGATGTTTATCACACTGCTGGACTTGCACGGTGTTCCACAAGCTACTGAGTCACCTGGGCCTGAGAGACTGTAGGTAACCCTCTTAGAGCTAAACTCTAAGCCTGGTTATTATCCTAAATTCACAAAAGCATTCCTTTGTCATTCAAAGAGAAACCCACAAAAACTCTGCACAGCACAACTGTCTAGAGACTGTCAGTATTTCCACGTCAGCCAAATGAGCACGAAGTGAAGCCTCCATCTCTGCATCCCTTGAAGGATTCCCAAGGCAGCCACATCCCACAGAAGGCTCTGGGGTCCCTGGAAGGTGCAGAGCACTCTCTGCCTACAGAGTGAGCAAAAGCTTCAGCACTTCTGGGAATGCAAATGAATGGGATGCACGTGACCCTGGCAATGAAAGGCTCCTGTCTCTTTGCAAAGCATTGAAATGCCATCTGGCAATTCTGTTGACGTCAGCAGGCACAGCAAAACAACCACCACCAGCTCCCCAAAAAAGCAAAAGCCTTGGGCAGGAGGGGGAGGAATGCAGAGCTCCATGGAGTGTGTGTGTGTGTGTGCTTCAGGCTGCTGCAAACCTCAGCCCAGAGCCTGAATTCTGCACCACACTGCAGCAAAGCTCACCCTCCTTGCCTGTGTCCCACCCTGCTGAGCAGCCCTGGCAAACCTCAGCCCAGAGCCTGAATTCTGCACCACACTGCAGCAAAGCTCACCCTCCTTGCCTGTGTCCCACCCTGCTGAGCAGCCCTGGCAGGCAGGGCCCAGGGATGCTGCCAAGCACCACACAGGGACTGCTGCATCCTCCTCTCCCACTCTGCCTGGCCACTGCCGGGTGCTGAACTTGGAATGTGAGGAATTGATTTCTCAGCACACAATCTGTGTGTTCTTACAGGGGAACACACAAAACTTCCAGCGCTGCAGGCTGGGGGAGATGCTCCACTCATCTGGCTGCTTTGGCTACACTTCTTGCACACTGATCTGGAAAGCACTGAAAGAAATTCTGTGCTAGTTTAAATAAAACCTCACACCAACATTTCATCCTGGCAAGAGAGAAAGAACCAAAGGTGATGTACAAAAAATGTACAAAAAACTCCGGGCTTCTTTTCCTTTCTTTATACTTAAAATTAGTCTTAAAAGTACCTAAATTATTTTTAGACAAAACCAACAAATAAAAATAGAATGCAACATCATAAAGGATAAATGTCCAGATCCTGTGGGAATAATATTATAAGCTGCAGGTACTAATTTTAAATTATTAATTTCATAGAAGGTGTAATAATTAATTTAATAGAAGGTGTAATATTGCTCCTAAGTATTACATGCCATTTGGAACAGAAAATTTGCTGCATTTTCATGAAAAATGCCAATATTTTAGGTCAGTAATGTAAACTACCTTATCTGTGATGAGGAAAGGAAGCAGGTCTCTTTTTGAATTACAGTACATTTTCCTGTTATCAGAGATCTGTGCAGTCATTTCTGATCCCAGTTAACAATTCACATCCAAAAGCAGGAAAGGGCAGCAGAGCACTGCTTTAACACCAACTTTAAAAGGATGGAAGTCTCCTCCATGAGGCACATCTAAACCCTGAAAAAAGGAGCTCAGGAGCTGCTTTTAACAAGGGATTAGAAATTTTACAGTAGCTTTGTGACAGAAACACAATCCCCTCAACACTATTCCTCACAAAAATGAGAACCACACAGGATGGGTGATGATGAGGAGAGGAGGAGGAGGCTGACCTGTCATCTAGGGCCACTTGTCTCACCAAAATATTGTAAAAAAGTACATTTTAAAGGCTCTACTTCAAGGTTTCCCTGACTGAATATTCAAAGCTGCCTGAAGTAACAGTTCTTTTTCTTTGCCCTGCTCATTGCCCCCCTTCTCCCCCTCCTTTAACACATCTCCTCTTACTGAATGCAACCGAGGCATTTTCCTTACAAAACTGCTCTTTGAATTCCTAATCTCTGCCCCAGTGTAATTTTTTAACAGCAAGTCAAAGCAGCACTGTGTAAATAACTGCAAGGAGACAGCTCTGCCTGGAAAGTTTTCCTTGCTCACATCTTAAGCCTGAAAGCTTATGCTCAATTCAATTAAGAAAATTTATGGGTAATTCCACAGTTTCTTCCCAATTCCTTATGTTCTCAGGCAGCCAACCCAGAAATGAACAAAATCCCTGACAAGTGACTACTTTCTGCTAGCACATGGGCAATTATGCAGAAAGTGTGTATTTAATTGAGTTAGTCGTAAATCCTGACTTAGGAATGAATCAGAGGATGGAGAAGAGACACAGCAATTCCCTGCTGCCATGTCAGGTTTAATCACTTCTGCTTAAGGTTTATTTATTGACTCCATAAAATGCATAAACAACAAAACCATCCTTCCATAATTCTATAGGTATTAAGCCTCCACTTGAAAATGTAGGGGAATAAACTTAAAGCTGCACACATGACAGCCAAGAGAGATTTTCTGGATCCTCCTCCTATCTCTCAGGTCTGCATCACATCACATCTGTTTCAAATATAAACAATTTTCAGAGTTCACAACTGAGTCCCACCCTGTGATTCTGCCTAGAGGACTCTCCAGTAAAGCTTATAAAGCTCAGCAAAAAATAAGAAATTTTCAGGCCTTCTTTCACTTGTCCCAGGGTAATATTTCAATGAACTCATGGCAAATACAGCCCCTACACCTCAGTGGTCATCCTGAGGACTGTGTTATCTCCAGAATCAGCAAGATGCCTCTCCATCCATCCCAATCACCCACTCAGACAAAGTTTGTCCTCCCTGTGTCTGAATGGCAAGTGTGTGTTTTGCTTCCTGAAGCTGCTGCAGAGCCTGAGCTCCTCAGCTAAGAACAGAAATGGCTGTAGACATTCCCACAAAGTCTCACCAGCTGCACTCCAATGAACTTTCAGCTTCTCGTGCACATTACGTCCAGACAGATGGCCAGAAATTCAGAATTGTCAAATTTATCTAATTTTCAAGGTTTGTGGGGGCTATTCACACACTGCCATCCCCTGTGCATACATTAAATGTGCCTTACTCAGAGGAGCCCATCACTTTGGCAACTGTACCTAGTGTGGGAGGGAAGCAGAGCCACTTGCAGATTCTCCTGTACAAATATTTGTTTGTTCTTGCACGGGGAGCATTTCCTAATGCTATTTCCTGTTTTCCAGTTGCTTTGTTCTGCTCTCCAAGCCAGTCTTTGCTCTCTCTCTCTAATCTGTGCTGTCTCTTCCCCTGCCAGGTACCTCTGAAATTTCTTTGGGCCAATTCCTCTGTTCCAACTACTTGTGGACTTCCCACTTGAAGTCACTGCTCAGGGCTCAGAGAAGTCCCTTGCCCCTTCACTTCTTTTCTTTCGGAAATCCTTCCATATTTCAGTTTGGAGACCAGAGCTGAGCAGGCTAAGCCAGCACAGCAGGCTGGCAGGTGACTGCCTGCACTGAAGGACTTCTCTCAACTCAAGTTAAGCTGAGCTGAAAGGCTTTTAAAAATATTTCAGGCTCCTGAATTCAATATTGAGTTGTCAATAAAAAAAATGAACATAAACCTGTGCAAACCCAGAGCACACAGGGAATATTTCTGTGTCTGCTCTGGGGTGCCCTGACCCCCAGGGCAGCACTGACTCTGACCCTCATCCATGGAGAAAGTTTCCTGGACTCTAAGGCAGACTGGAACCCACAAAAGTGTGAAATGGATTATAGAGAGCAGTGTGGGTGTGTCACTGGGTGAGAAATTGGGGTTTTGGGATTTTTAGGATGTTGTGGATGGCAGCAAGATGGAGGGCACAGGGTGCTGTCCTGGGTTTCTTCTTCATGCTGCTTCTTCCTCCTTCTCCATGGGTTTGGGTGGCATTTTGTAATTGGGCAGAAAACTCTGCATTGTGGGCTCTGTGGGATCAGTTATTGGGTTAAAAGGGAAAATAATCCAGGTGTCAGCTCTTAACTGGATAGTTCAGTCTTAAAAGCCCTTGTACCAAGAGATTGTTGGCCATTTGTGCCTTCTACTGAAAAGCTGCTGAGCTCACAGGTGTGAGGCTGTTTTACTGATTAGAAATAACAAACACCTGAGTGTGAACATGAACTGCTGTCTCAGTGCCTTCAATCCAGACCAGAGAAACTGAAATAAACCCAGGGCCATGCATGTGGTCAGGCCACTGGAGATGATTCCTCTGGCCCTGTTTGTGAGCCAGCCCCTTGCTCAGGGCTCTGTTTCCCCATTCCCAGCTGACAGTGCAGTAAACACCTCTGGCAGTGGAAAGAATGTGCCCTGGCACAATCCTGGCAGCCACTGCAGAGCCAGCCAGGGAAGGCAGAATAAGGAAATCCCAGCCCTATTGTATTTGCAGGGAAATGCCCTGCTCAAGGCTGGAATGATGAATTTGGCTCCGTGTTCTTAGAAGGCTGATTTATTACTTTAAAATACTATATTGTATTAAAGAATACTGTACTATACTAAAGAGTATAGAAAGGATATTTACTAAATGTTAAAAAAGACAATAACAAAAAACTTGTGACTCTTTCCAGAGTCTCAACACAGCCTGGCCCTGACTGGCCAAAGAGTGAAAACAACTCCCAGCAGAACCCAATGGAACAATCACCTGTGGTAAACAACCCCCAAACACATCCCACACGAGCAAACACAGGAGAAACAAATGAGATAAGAATTGTTTTCCTTTTCTCTGAGGCTTCTCATCTTCCCAGGAGAAAAATCCTGGGCAAAGGGATTTTTCAGAGGATGTGAGTGCCACACAGCCCCATGCACTGAGGGCTGCAGCTCGTACAAGGTGCCCTGTTATCCATCCCAGGGGTGGAGCTGAGAGCAGAGCGCTCACCCAGGCTGTGCCAGGGCCCTGGGGAGCCCTCAGTGCCCTCCTCTGAAGGCTGAGCATCCTCACCTGGGGCACTTCCACAGGTTTTACCACAGCAGCACAAATCACAGTCAGCAGCTCAACCAAAGCAGGTGCTATGCTCACATTTTATAGCCCATTATAGAACAAGGGAATTAAATATTTCCACCAGGCTGAAAGTGCAAAGGTGGTAATGTCCTGGGAAGAACAGAAATTATAAAGGCTCCAGGTAAAATCCCTGTACTAGGATCAGCAGTGGTGAGAAATTACAGGGCATTTGATTACATCACAGCCTTGCAAAGATCCTTGTGGATCTCTGAGACATGATCATACTCTCTCAAAAAAAACGAAAAAATTAGAAACACAGGTTCCCATCAAGCAAATTAAGCAGGTGTTTACTTCAGTACTGTTACTTCATAATGGTATGACCAAATTTGTTTCCCAAACTAAGATCCTTTACTACCTTTACAGCAGCCTTCAGAACTAAGCAGAGGTGTGTACAATTATAATTATTTTGAGAGAATGCACTTCAGCCACGTTTCACTATCACCTCAAGAAGACAGAAAGGATTTCAAGGGAAATGGGGAACCACAAAAACCACGTGCAGACTACAAACAGCAACTGTGCCCACAGCCCAGCATCTCACCAAATGGGGCCACTGCAAGTTGAGCCCTGTCAGTGCATCCAGTGCCAGCTGATGGAGGGAAATGCTGGACTGGCAGCTGAGCTTTGCCATTTATTGCTTTTACTTTCTGATTTCATCAGGAGAAAATTATTTCTGACAAATGGCAGCTAATTCACATTTGTGAACCTGCCTTTTTGCCACCCCCCGAGTTCTCTGCTGTGCTGCTGGAATCTGAAATGTGAGGAATCCTCAGAACGTTGGGCTTGTAAGCTAAAGCTTAGAATTAAACACAGGATTTGATTTGAGACTTTGGAAAAGGCTTCCAAACTTAAGTGCTGGAAGTGGATTTATAGTTCAAAGCAGAGATAAATTAAGTAGAAGAAAGTTTAGAGTTTAAGATATAAAAGTAGTTATAGAGGTAAACAAGGAGTTTAGAATGTAGTACTGTAGGTTTTTGTGTCATAACATGATTAATCGAGAAATCTTACACTGTAGTATAAATCTATAAGAGAAAATATTTAAAGATTAAGTCAAAAACATAAATATCCCTGTTAGCAATGTTTTATTAATTAATAAATCTTTAAAAAGTCTTATGACTAAGGATTTTAGAACTTTCTGAGCTATACTGTAACAATGCAAGCCAAACTCACCCTTCTTGCTTATGTATCATCAAAATCAATTCAGAAGTCCCATCTCAAATTCTTTCTAAAATTCCTCACCCTGTGCCATCCAATCTAGCACATACATCATTGTGAAAAGTTTTAAATTTAATTTACCATTTAATTGCGTTGAAGTGTTTAGCATGGAGCAATGTGACAGATTTTACCAACACTTATTAAAAATAAAGCAGAATGAAGCAAGCCATAAATAAAATAAAGTGCTGGCAAAGCCTGGAATGCAATGAATACATCTGCACTTACAGCAGTGGCCAAACCATAGTGCTTTATCATAGGAAAGTAGCTTGGAATAACTTTTCAGTGCATTTGATATATGATACTGCTCTTTTCAAACCAGGACTAGAGCAAGCCTGTGAGCTTCAAAGCGAAGCAGTTTCCGGTGGGAGGTTGATTTTGCTCTGAGCCTGGCACGCTGTGGCTGTGACACTGAGCAGAGCTGCAATGTCAGGGTTCACAGAGTTCACCAGGCAGCCACATCAGCCTGACAGCAGAAATGTCACAGGTGGGGGGTTCTCCCCAAGTTTAATTTCCCAAGCAGTTTATCTCACACAGATTGCACACACACCCCCCTACTCGAATCTCAGCACAGAATGCGGCCTGAAGTGAGTGTTTGAATTTCTTTCTGCCTGGTGTATAATAAATCCAATTCATGTCAGGCAGGTTTGGCACTGAGCTATGTATTTGCACATTTCTGTTGGCTTAAGTCACACTTTCTGTTAGGAAAGCTGCTCAGAAAGGTTTATTTCCTCCACTCTTATAAACTGTTGGCATAAACAACCATTCAAAAATTTAACCTCAGTTACTTGGCATTCTAATGGTTTACACTGAAACCCACAAACCTGGCTTTCTTGTTAAAATCTGTGTGTGTGAATTTAAGTGTATTAACTTTCAAAATATTTAAATTCAATGTAAGAGAATAAGAAGGGGGTGGAAGACATCTGACAGCAGCAGCAGCGTTCACTTCCACTGCTGTCTGACTGCAGAGTGACACAGGAGAACCCACACAGCTCAATCCTGAACTGGCAGAAAGAACAGACAGGGAGATACCATATTTTTTTCAGATTTTCTCTTCCCCTTCTGTACAGTTTCCTCTGCAAAGCAGAGTGTCCCCTCTCAGCATTATCTCCTTCTTAGTCTTGGTTCCTTTCTAATCCAGTGGGAGGGATGGGAGAAGGATTTGGTTGGTTTTTGTGTTTGTTTTTTTTTTTTTTTTAATTTAGTTTTTTGTTTCTAGGAAGGTCAGCAAATAGCTTAAATGTTCAAAAAACCAAGCTACACAGCAGCTTCAAAAAGAAGTGCAGTCAGACTGGACAAAAGGTTTGGTGTGAAGCACCAGAGCACTTGGACAGTGGCACAGATTCACCTGGGTCATGCCTGAGGGTGCCACAGCATCCCCAGACTGAAAATGAAGGGATGAATAAAACATGCATTCAGGCACTGACTCATACACTTCCAGGCACACAAACTCTTTGGCACTTCTCCCCTTCTGAAATAATACAGGGGAAAAAGAATCCAAACAACTATCCCAGGGAAAATTATTTTGTGCTTTACAAATTCTGGTACAGAAAGGGGATTTATGTGCAAGCAAAGTGTTTGTTCATGCAGCTGGAACTGAGCTTTTGCAGACAGGTACTGAAGCAATGACTAAGTCTTTTGTGTCTCCATTTACCTAAAACTCGATTAGCACATTGACATGCAAAACACAGAGACTTGCCAAAAAGAGTTACAGCACATCTACCACGGGAAAAGGAGCAGTGCCAGAACAACATCATTCCATTCCTACTTTGCTCAAAACTCGGCAGCTCTGGTCAGTTAGCAGATTTTGAATGATTTTCCTGACATCTTGCTACGTCATCTGAGCCTGGTAATGAAAGGCAGCTTTCTTCCTGCTGCCACAGCCTCCTCCCTGATGAACACCCTGCAGCTGGCTATGGAGGCAGAGCTGGGGAGAGTTTATGGGGAGGATTAAATCTGGCTCCCTCCTTCAGAAGGCTTTTTGTATGCATGCAAGGGAGCAGAGGAGAAGGCAGACTGGGCCAGGAGCACTTTGGAAGGAAGCATCACTCCTTTCTTGTTAAAATCTGTGATTTAGCTGAGCTGGATGTTTAGGGGGTGCTCAGGCAGCAGCTGACACCACAGCAGAGCAGGGAAGCAATCTGCCCCCTGCCCTTTCTGCACAGGGTGCTCAGGGATGTGCAGTTTCCTCACAGCTGTGTTGGGATGGATGTTTTGTTTGCTTTTGAGACAGAATTTAGTCTACGTTCTATGAACTGTATCCACCATCCATGTATTCCTCACATGAGTGTTGCTAATCCAAGTGTCTCGTATGTGGAGGGGGAAAAATGAAAACACAAAAGGCAAGTAAAGAGCTGAGCAGATAGAGATCATCAAGTCCACTGACACTTGACAGAAAACAGATGCTGAATGCCTTGACAGTGATGCTTATGAAGTGATGTAGGGAAGCACAGAGACTCCAAAGCTAAGCAGGGAAGAGCTCTTCATTGCTGGAAGCAGACAAGCCAGGTGAGCTGAGGCATTGGATATGTTATTGAGGATATCTGATTCAGGCTGAACTGCTGCCAATACCAAAACCAATTCTGATTGAGTATAGGCTGAACTGTTCCCAGTACCAAAGCCAGTTCTGGTTCAGTGTAGGCTGAACTGTTCCAGTACCAAAGCCAATTCTGATTGAGTATAGGCTGAACTGCTCCCACTACCAAAGCCAATTCTGGTTCAGTATAGGCTGAATTGTTCCCAGTACCAAAGCCAACTCTGGTTCAGTATAGGCTGAACTTTCCCAATACCAAAGCCAATTCTGGTTCAGTACAGGCTGAACTGCTCCCAATACCAAAGCCAATTCTGGTTCAGTACAGGCTGAACTTTCCCAATACCAAAGCCAATTCTGGTTCAGTATAGGATGAACAGTTCCCAATACCAAAGCCAATTCTGGTTCAGTATAGGCTGAACTGTTCCCAGTACCAAAGCCAACTCACTTGTATCTGCACAAGTGTACTGTCAAAATCAGTACTTCCCAAAACAGGTTGAGTTTGGTAAGTCAGGAAGGAAACAACAGTGCCACACTACAAGAACTCTTTAGCCTTAAAATTAAGAGTGTGCCAGCTCAGTCCAAAAATGTTTGTTTTGCACTCTCTGCCTACATTCTTTAGTTGTTTCACTGTAAAAAAACTTTACACTGTTTGGAGTTTTTTTAATAAAAAAAATAACTCTAAAACCCCATAACCCCCAAAACTCAAGTATTGACTAGTCACAGTCATTTGGAGGCTAAGCAAATCAGAAGTGGAAGATGTTAAAACTGAGGCAAAGAAATGGATTTTTCTATACTGCATCTATTGTATTCAGGAAACCTTTCCAATGCCCCCTGCTACCTCCCCCAAAAACCAGCACACCCCACAACAACAGAGTATGTCTAAGAATTCAGAACCTCTATCAGATCACCACTACTCTTTGAAAGCAGTTAAAAAAATATTTTGCTCTTATTTCTAATAAAATAATTTAGATAAGAAGATTTAGACTGTATCAAATAATGGGTTCCTATGGAGTCCAGTAGCATTTAAGCAGCACAAAAGATATTATCTGCTTTGAAATCTGTTTTGCCTCTTTGCTGTGGTCACATGTTCCCTTTGTTCTTTTTAATGTAATGTAATTTTACAAATTTTATCAGAAAACAGAGGAAGGAAGGTGATCTAATTTCAGTGGGAATGTCAAAGGAAATTTGTGCCTACTGTAGCAGCAAGTAATGATGTGTCTGTATCAAAGAAAAGAAATTTATTCTTTTAGTTGTCCTCCTGCTGGGAAGTGCCAAACTTCTTCCCAAAGATCCTGTTCTTTAATTCATGTATTTTACATGAATGCTACCATGTACGTTATTCATTTTACATTCAACCAAGGAAGTAATTAAGACAACAACTACAAATATGTGCTAATCCACAATTAATGAGCACTCTTGGAAGTACTGTATGCTCCCACATATGTTCAACTACCATACACAGCAGCTAAAAAAATTACCCAAATGGGCTCATGTGTCAGCTAGGTATTCTTGGCTGGAAATACCAGTTACTTGTAATAGAGTAATAAATACAAAACATCTGGCACATCACCTTCCCTGACTATGTATTGGCAGCATTTTAGCAAAATAAAGTCCATCATGTGGTGCCCCTCTTGCTGTCACCCCCCAGACACCACCTCCTGAAAACAGCTGAGGCCTCTTGGTCACTCTCAGCCAAGGCTGACAGCAGAATAAAAGCCAAAACTGTTTCAACTCTGGCCAAAATTCTTTGGATGACCATCAGCTCTCATGAGGGTGATGCTCGGTGTGGCCTCAGAAGCAGAGAGGGAATGGCCTCAGTATGAGGACAGTGGTCACCTCCCCTGCTGCCCAGCTCCTTGTGGTGACAGGGACTAGGGAACTGGGGTCTGTGTAGGATGTGAAGCATAAATTACTGGCTAATTAGGTTTAATTAGATTTTTGCCTGTAGAGCAACCCATTTAAGCTGTAATGGCAAGCCATGGGAACCTAAATGATGGCACTGACGTGAGGAGGACTGCCCAGCTGATCTTCATCAGTACTTTGTGCCCCAAAAGGGAGCAGCTGATCCTTCCTAGGATTTAACTTTCTGCCTTTCCTGTTAAAAGATAATAAAATTATTCAATCCAAAGAAAATGAATCACTTAAAGTAAGACATCCAAGAAATCATTACTCCTCTGCAAACTCCTCAAACTTGGGCAGAAGTCCTGCAGATTGCTGAAGAGCCAGGAGAGCTGAGCTGCAGACCTGCATGCACTTCTCCACAAGACTGTTAGGGAGAAATCTCCCTCATTATTGGGGAGAGAGCAAAAAATAAGAACTGGTTTCAAAATCCAACAGTGCAGACATGTTTCATGCTCAGGAAGTAATTTCCAAAGCTGAAAATTCAGGCTCTGCAATGATGCTGCTTCTGCTTTCTCCAAGGCCAGTCCTGGAACACAACAGCCCAGCACAAGCACCAAACCTCTGATTTGTTCTCCAGAGCACATTTTCCTGATACATCAGATCCAAATAACAGCAGATAAATTTTCTGTAACAAAGACATGATACATTTGCTCATGCTTTAATTTTTTTTTGCATTATATAAGAGAGCTTTTTAAATGCAGCAGACACCCACCTCCCTCCCACCTCCCCATACAGTCTGTCCATATACCTATGAAAAATATATTATTAAAACATTACTCAGAAAAAAATGCAAATCTAAAGAAATTCCATCTTGAGGGAAGAACAGAAAAAACAAGCTGCACCCAACTCTAGATTTGCCCCACAGTATGTGATAACCTTTGCCCCTGAGAAAGGGTGTGAGATCCCATCCCTTTGCTAATACTTAAGGTATATATTATGGGCTGTCACAAGGTTAAGTCCTTCCATATCAGAAGCCCCAAATGCTGCCACTCTGAGCTGGGTCTCTGCCAGAAGTGCCTTGGAGAAGCTCTGCCACAAGCAGGAGTTTGTGTCCAGCACCAGCTCCCACATCAGCAAACACAGCTTGGTGGGAAACACTTCCTAATGCAGGTTCATAATCTGGTTTGGGTTAAAAGGAATTACAATTACTGGAGTTCAGTCATCATTTCTGCCATTCAGCTGACATTTAAAAGTGCTCCTTGCTCTCCCTTTAAACACTAGATTTTGCAAAGGAAGCACACCTCAGCAAAGTGTCTGGGTAAGCTCCTGACTACAACCACGACCTCAAAGTTGTAATAAGAAAAATAAAGCAATAAAAGCAAATTATTGATTGCACTTAAGCAGTAGATTCCTCTCTAACTGCTCCAATACATCAGGTAATCCAGGAAAGAGAGATGGATGACTGGCAATTTACTCCATCTCCTGAGACTATCTGCCTGGAGGAGGCTTCTGTTTTCTGTCCGTGTTTGTGCAAGATGGAATATTCCTCCTGTCTTTTTCTTCAACTACTTTTCCAAATAGCTGAATTAAATACAACTTCAGGAGGGAAAAAGGTCATGGAAACTCAGCTCTTGTTCTCTAAAACTGGAATTCTTCCTCCTCCCTTTTTCTCCTAAATTAAATCATACAGCACAAATATAGTAAGCACAATGCCTCTGTCTTTTTCAGTTTTGCCATTTTAATACTCAATTTTTATTTGCTAGCTAGAATCTATATATGTACATATCACCATTATATATATTCTATAGAGAACATATATAGAGAGCACTGTGAGCCTAATTTAAGAATTCTTGCTTTGCAGTTTTCCAAGATTGCTAGAGTTTCTCACCATACACGATGCAAATTTCTCACTGAATATATTTTGCTCAACCTCTGCCTTGCTGTTTGTTCACTGAACACACCACACACAGCAGGTTCACCTGCCAGTCCAGACTGCACATTTCTGTCATTAGACTCTCCAGAATGTCACCCCTGTGCAGCTGAATGAGATGCATTTCTATCCCTACAGCTCTCCAGACAGCAGAGACAGACTCAGTGTCAGTCCTCTTGTCCTCTTCCCCCTGCCATCCACAGGCTGCTTTTCTGTACTTTTGGTGTTTGTTACCTGCACCAGATGTTAGTCTGGCTGCTGCTGCCACTGGGGAAATTAGTGTCAAAAATTCTGGGGATTCCACCAGGAGGATAAATCCTGGTGGAATCCCCAGGGATCACTTTTTGAGTTTCTCCAAGACCAGGATGGTTTTGGGAAAGGGACAAAATTCAGTACAGAAGCTAAAGGTTATACTCCTGGAGACTAGCAATAAGAACCAGCCCAAATTTTAAAGATTCTGGATTTCAGAAGGGCAGGATCAGGTTCATCAATTGTCACAGACATTCTTCTTGAAAAATCCTTTCTTAGGATTTTTTCCTGCTGGAGCTCAGAAGCTCAGCAGCAAATGTAAACAATTGTTATCTGCTGCTGTGGAATGCAGCAAGTCCACCTGTGGTTGGTCCCCTGTAGATGTTTGGATCTGCTGACCATTCACAAGAAGACTGCTATCGCTCTGTGCTGAGACACAGACGTTGTTATTCATTCTTTCTATCTCTCTCTCTTAGCTTAGCAGCTGCAGAAAAAGCTCCTTTTCCTTTCTATAATTATGTAGTATAGTTATAATGCTGTATATATATCACAATATAATAAATCTAGCCTTCTGATAATGGAGTCAAGAGCCTGTCTCCTCCATCCTCTAATAAACCCCTGTGAACACTGACAACAATCAATCACCAGTGACCACAGAGCAGGCACTGATGCAGGGCAACAGGAGTGATGGCTCATCCAGTGGGGAGGTGTCACCAAGGCTAAGGGGACCCTTCACCAAAATTGCTGCCAAAGCAAAATTCTTCTTCTTTTCAAAGAAGAAAAGACATGCTACTGTCATAGGAGAAGGAACAGAAGGCCCAAAATGCAGAGCAGACACCCTTAGAGAAGTCTGCTGCCTTCCACATGTCCAGGGCAAAGGTGGGAAGTGAAAACTTCCTGCCCTGGTACACCCCTGACCCTTATCTGTCAGTATTCTCCCATATACTAACTAGGCTTCTAATTACTGAAAAATAGAGGCATTTCAACTTTTCTTAAAGAAAAAAAATGGGGATACAGGCCCTAATACAGAAGAAATACCATCAAATGTGGAGGTGAATGTTGATATGCACTGTGGCCAGCTGAAAACAACTGGAATGCCAGCCTGGATAGAGAACCCAGCAATAGCCATAAAGGACTAGGCAGGCATTGCAATTGAAATGAAGTTAGCAGTCAAGCTGGGGACTCCAAAGAATTATCTGGAAAAATGACAATTATATCACTGAGCTGAAAAAATTGCATCTAAACCAGACCCACGATCAACACACATAGAAAATGTTATGGCAGTATGAGAAACTTCCAGGCAGGGCTAAGTTAAATTCCTATTTCATGGCAATGGCCAAAAAAACCCTTTTGACATGTTACTGTAGCATGGCTGGGAGTATGAATGGGACTGATTGGCTTCGTAGTAGGAGGGGTGATCAGGCAAGTGAGAGAAACAGAGAATTTTCCTCCAGAGGAGATGAAATGAGACGATGGGAAGGATCACATCAGTTAAAATAGTGCTGCCTAATTATTTCCCTATTAAAGGCAGTTGATATCAAGAGACACCAATCTCTAATTAAAGAGAAATAGGAGGTGCACTTTGAAATACCACCAGGAGAAAAGGCCGACCCAGAAATTGTTCTGTGCCTTTATGTGACTGCCACCTCAGGTGGTTCCTTGGAGAGCACACAAGGCGTGCTGACCAGGAAAGGTTCATCTACAAGGACTCTGAAAAGCCTGGCCTGAAGAAACGAGCAGAGTGCAGACTCCACATCCACAAACACCTCCCAAGCCCTGAAAAACTGGGGTAGAATTTTCAGTGAAAGACACTCAACCATTAGAAACTGGACTGGGATCCCCAGCTCATTTCTCCTGGGTCAGTTGTTGCTAACATTGTCTTGACATTTAAGTGGAGCACTTCCCTTTGGCAACAACAGAACTGTGTGTGCCATATTAAAATATCTTGGATTTGTTTCTTTCTGCTCCTATGGTGAGGACTTGCTAAAAATTCCTGGACTTCAGAACTCCAGCAATAATTCCAAAACAAAATATTGGAAGTACATTTTTTCAAATGCCTGTAGCAACAAAAATAGAACCTTGAGCATCTCAGGAATCCAGTGCCCAGTTGCATAACTTTTCCACTCTCTTCTTCCCAACTTTAGGACTCAGTGTTGGGGGGTGAAGGGGGTTGGAGAAAGGGCATCAGAATCTTGAAAGAAAGGAGCTGTCTATGGAGCCCCAAAGGCAATGGGAGAGATCCCCTTCAAGAGATGAAGGGATTTACTCTGGGAGTGGTGCAGGATAAATCTGTGTGCCTTCCATGTTCACACCACCCCAAGCACTTCCATTTCAGCTTCTGCTTTTCCTCCTCCTCATGCTGCACTTGATCCTCAGGATAAAACGTGCACTGCTCAGCATGAAGGGGAACCTCACCCCCAGAGAGCTGCTGCTCCTCTGTCACACTGCCCAGGGTCCCTGGGGGAAGGAGCAGCCTTGTGCTGCTGCCCCACCACCCCCAAGCATCCTCCATCATCAATTAATGTCTTACAAATGTCATCAATTAATGTCTCTCAAACCCCAAACCTGGTGTCTGCTTGCAAGACATGAGGGGGCAGCTACACACAGGAGCCACAGGTACAATCCTGCACTTTAACAACCCCTATCTGCATGGAAACGAGTCCAAACCCACAGGGGGATTTTGTCCAGGGGCTGTTTCTGTGATGAACATGCAGCCACATCATAATCCCAGCAAAATCACATTCTGAGACAGAGCTGTCTCAAAGGCAACGCTGATCCTTGAAGATTCCAATCATTGACTTCAGCTGTTCATCACTTTCACATCCCACAGAGTTGTAAGGAATAGAAAGCAGTACTGCAGCTTCTCTTGTCAGCTAGCCCCCCTCCTATTCTGCATTTTAATGAAGAATTTAATCTAAAATAATTATTTGCAGATTGTTCACTCAACTCCAACTGTTAATTTAAAAGAAGCAAGCACATGAAGCCCTCCAGGAGTCCTAAAACACAATCTCAATATGCACAGAGTTATTATTTTTAGACACCTATAAAATTCGTCCATGGTAATATGACACAAAAGCTTATTGCCATTCCACATTTCTGTTCATATCCATCACCTAACTTTGAAGATTCAGGTCCCCTATCCTGGAAAACTGAAAATGCTGAATGTGTGGGGGTTGCTCTGAAGCCAAGGGCCTGTATATGAGACCAGCACATAAACTTTCAAAATTGTACATGACAGAAAAGATCTAATTTTTTTCTCAGATACAAGAATAGACAGTATTAACAGTGACATTTTCCTCATTTTTAGGGAAGCATAGACAGCATTAACAATGATATTTTCCTCATTTTTTTTGTGCTTCAGAAGCAAAGCTGCTGGAAACAGAAAGGTTATCTGGATTTCTACCAAAGCACTATTCATGTAGTCTGAAAAGGGATTGCATGTTTTAAATCACTACCTTGGTAGCTGTTTTTTAATATAGCCCCAGCTTTGTTTGGAGAGATTTTTTTCCTGGCTTCACTTTTCCATCTACAGCTTTTTTTGCCTCCTTATGAATTTTGTGTGTTTGTGGGAGAAGGTGCAGGGAGAAAATAAAGAGAGAGAAATCAAAGGATGAAGGCTCCATAACCTTTCCACGTGACCAGAGCTTGGTCACCCTTAGATTAAACAAGTTCCTGCCTATTTTTAAACAGGAATTCCTGTATTTTAGCTTGTACCCACGGGCTGTTACCCAGTGGCACCCCTGAAAAGAGTCTGGCTCCCCCTCCTTGACTGTCACACCAGGTATTCACACACATTCACAAGATCCTCTTGTGTGGACAGTTTTTTTACTGAGACACCATCCATGGGAAAAGTAACATGAGAAAGAGCATCTAAGAAAACAGCAGCTGCCTAATTCAAGGACATGGTTTCTTTGAGCAAGAAGTTGTTTTGTAAATTATGTGATAGCAGGAGGTAAAAAAGAAGCCACAAACATCTTGAGAATAGGTGCGACTGACTTTTATAGCTGACCAATAGTGAGCTATAATTTTGCAATATGCATGAGCCTTATTACTGTGATTATAAAAGTAATTCTGTTAATCAATAAAGTTGAGATTTGTCTGCATTAGAGGATGAGCAAGTCTCCCATCTACCTCGTCACTCTTGAGCCTTCTCTTTTCCAGGCTGACAGTCCCAGCTCTCTCAGCCTCTCCCCATAAGATGCTCCAGACCCTTGAGCACCTCTGTGCTCCTGTTTTGGACACACTGGGGTATCTCTGTGTTCTGCAGAGCACACAGCTGTGCCCAGCCCTCCAGATGTGTCTCCCTGGTGCTGAGCTGAACCAAAGGATCCCCTCCCTCATCCTGCTGGAACCCCCAGTGCAGCCCAGCAGAAGCTGGAGCCTTTCTTTGCCATGAGGACCCCCGAGGTGCTTCTGTGCCACGCTGTTCTGTGGCTCCTGAGCTGTGGGAGGGCTTTGTCCCCTTGTGTCCCCAATAATGGGTCAGGTTCCTGCTGGCCCCTTCTCCAGCTGTCCCCTCTGTGTCTCCTGAGCTGTGGGAGGGCTTTGTCCCCTTGTGTCCCCAGTAACTGGTCAGGTTCCTGCTGGCCCCCTTCTCCAGCTGTCCCCCTGAGTGGCAGCATCACCACCCCTGTAGCAGCACTGCCCTGGTTCAGTGTCACCTGCACGGTTCCTACAGTGCAGCCTGTCCAGCATCCAGGGCATTAACAAAGGTACTAACACCTTTCTCATGCTAAATGTTGGGATTTTTTACCTTTTTTTTTTTTTTTTTACTTTTTTTGCTATTCCCTAACTGATGTCTCTATCTCTCCTCTATTCACCATAACCAGCAGCTTTTCTAGCCCTGCATAAGACCAGCACCTTCATAATGATGAACTCCAGGTTCAACACCTTTTCATCTCCAGCCTTCCTTTGGGGACTGTAAGAATTCCTACTGCTCCTGTCACATTCAAGGTTATTCAGGAACTGAAAATGGAGCAATGCAGAGCCATTACACAACGAACCTTTGATCTCTAAAATCCAACCCCACATGAAATTTTCTTTTTTATGACTCGACTTTAAGATTTACTCCAGCTCTAGCTTATTCAAAAATCTCAGGAGGCTGCTCCAATAACTCATTTTGAAATTTTGAACACTGATCCGTCAGACACGGAACAAAATTATAGCTTACTGCTGAAGTCAAGAAAAAGAACATCTGCTGTTGAGAGCAGAGCTGATCAGCTGTGAGCTTTTCCACTGGGGAACTCATAAAATGAGCTATTAGAGAATTCAGCATGTTTTCTTTCAAGGAAGGAACAATAGGAAATACTTTCACTCACTTATTCTTTCAGACTATCCCAGAGAGCAGCACTTAAAGCATCCATATCTGCCTCAGCATGGACACACAACTCAGGGGGAAAAAAAATCCAAAACAAACCAGTATTCATAAAAATGGTTTTTAAATGAAGTTTCCTTTATAGAGGGACATCAGACAGTTCATTTTGTCCTCATTAATCTTAAGACATCCTCCAACAACAATGGCATTGTGGAAACTCAGCAAGGAAGGGTTAGGGCAGAGATGTCACTGTTAACGTGCCAGTGGAAGCACCCTGGCTGAAAACTAGGATTAAGCCCTGCTCAGTAAAAACTTAAATACATTAATCCCATTCATTCCATAACTGGGTTCATCTCTGAACAGAGGAAGCTAAACTTTTGCAACAATTGTGTTAAAAAATGTGCTTGGGAAGGTGACAAATACCTGGAATGCACACATGAGGTAAGTGAAATTCAAGGTGTTACTGGAAATGAAAAGAACACCTTGTGGCACGACTCTCAGCTTTGCCCAGTTGTCAGGAACTAAAATGCAGTTTTCTATCACCACAAAAGCCCAGTGCTATGTAATTTTAATGTGGGGGGTATTTTTTTTCATTGCAAAGCACCTGACTGTATCAGTCATTATTAATTTGGCCATCCCTCCCTTCCTAAGACCCTGTTTGCAGTTGCTTAAAACTTTTTCAAAACTGAACTTTTATATTGACATTTCCCCTTGCAGTCAGCCTGTGTTTGGAAGATTTTATCCAGCACAGGCATTTTCAGGAGAATCAAGGGACACTTTTACTCATTTCTAACTACTCACCTCTTTTGGGGTGCCCTACTCTGGTCTCAGAACATTCTCAGTGTAAGTTTTGTTTCAGAGGCTGGTGTAGAGAAGCCTGAATTTTGGCAATTTGGAAAATTTGCAACCTGAAAACCTGCAGAGAATTCTAGCTTGTGCTAAAGCAGAGGACTTGAATTTTAGGGATTAAACTCTCTGAAAGTCTGTAAGTTTATGGGTCTTAAAGGTAGCCAGCAACTTTAACCATCAGATGCCAGTACCTTTCACCTCCCCTTAAATCCAGCAAATTTTTCCTAAGTTTGCAGCTAGAAAACAAACCCAAAAAATCCAAACCAATCAAACAAACCTCAAAACAAAAGAACCCCCCCAAAGCTCCAATAAAAAATTCCTAGGTTATTTCTTAATCCCAGCTCAGCTCTCTGCACCTTTCCTGCTGTGCAAAGCAGCTCTCCTCCTCCATATTCCAACCAAACCAACCCAACCCCTGCCATGAGGCCTCTTTCTCATAACATCCCAAACCCTGCAAATCTCTGCTCTGCCCCTAAAGCTTGGAAAGCCTGTCTGCTGAATGAAAGGATAATGTAAAGTTTTATTACAATGAATAGCTGTGGAGACCCACAGAAACATTCTTAACAGGAATTCTTTTTTTTTTTTTTGAATTATAAACTGTTTTCAGGTAAAGTAGAAGGGGTTTGGCTAGGTACAAGTGACATGTCCCAGCAGGACCCTGCTCTGTATGAACACACAGTGAATATATGGGGGCTGCATGATGTAATGCTGTATGGAACCCAGAAAATCCCTTGGTTTATCATTTTGCAGTTATGACTCAGTCAGGATGAGTTCATTTGCTGCTGAGCACCCTTGCACAAACCCTGTGGAGGTTTGTCCCATCCAGCACATCAATGGTGAGGAACAGGATATTGCAGTGTGCATAAAAACTGCCTTAGGCACAGGGGGCTGTAAATCACTGGCAGGTGAGGGAAGCATCACTTCATGGGTTTTACACTAACCCATCACAATCTATCCTACAGAAAGCATTACCACTGCTCACACTGCTGGAAGCATGAATTCCTACCTAAAAATAATATTATTGCTTTTATTAACCTGCATATTACATTCCTTTAAACTATCCACAGCTATAAAAATATCTATATATACATTAAAAAAATATAAAGTATATAAATCCCTGTAGCAACTATTGGTCATGTTCTTACATCATTGTGGAAACTCGTTAGTGTTTTTAACTTCACAGTCACCAATGAAACAATTAGAAATTTCCATCATGGGATAATGTGGGAAGATTTTTCCTGTCTTAGGACTTTATCCTCAAAGACCACAGCTCATGGAATTTCAGGTAGGTGAAAATACTCAACAGCATCACAGCAAATATTTAACACCTCTGGCTCATCTGGCTACCACAACATTTTAAATTCATATCCATTCAGTGAAAGCATTCTCAGTTGCAGTTCTCAGGAACAAAAAATTAGGATTTTTTATTCCTAAAAACAAGATCCTCAGGCACATACAACAAATTAAAGCTACAGAGAATTACTCCCCAAATCCCTGCACTCAAACTTGAGGGAGAGCTTTCAAGCAATCTGAACAGCTGCATGGGCAAGAAAGAAAAACTCACAAATTCTTTCCTTAGTTATATAAAGGTAATTCCTTCTGAAATTATTGACAAAGCCATTCAAGATTAAAGAACTAAGAAATATTACAGTTTGTTAAATAGAGGCCAATAGTTGGTATTTAGTTTATCACTATTTAGCTTAAATTTACCCATGCAAAACACCCCCAGGATAAAGATGGATCTTGCACATAGAAAATGAACAGGAAGATCAGACATTTTTCATCAACAAAACCCAGAGAGATCTAATTCAAGGTTGCCAGTTAAACCTCCTTTCCTCACTCTTTCACATCCATAAAACACAAAACAATGAGAGGAAAATTCCTTTGTCATACCAGAGCCTGGAAACCATGGAGACCTCTGTGATGTAGTGTCTGAGAGCACAAACAATGCTCAAAAGATCAAAAATAAAATTATGTAACAACTTAGCTCAAAAAAAACACCCCAAACCAACAACCTCCAAGGATATTGTCTACAGACACCATAACTACTCTTGGTTTTTCTGCACCCTTACTTCCCAGGCTGCCCAGCCTTGCCTAAACAGTTCTGGGTGTCATTTGATTTCATGCAGACTATGCAGGATGAGGAAAAAAAATCACTCTATGACTTAAAAACCCAGAAAGTATGTTCAAATACAGTGTCAAACTTCACTGTGGACTTACAGCTTCCACCTTCTTAAAAGTCACACCTGCCACATCGTTTGACACTAGGAACAAGATCAAGCCAAATATCCCACTTTTGCTGTTTGGTTTTATTTCCTTCCTTTAGTTTTTTTTGTTTGGTTTTTATTTTCATTTTAGGTGGCAAAAAGCCTATTTGGAGAGGTTTTGTTATTTGTTAACACAAATATCTTTTATCTGCTCCGAGTAAAGAAGTAACCTACAATGTCACTGCTTACCTGTCAAATATAAAGCAATTTTGTCAAGGTCAGCCTAGAACACAGTAAGAGACTGCATCCCTTCAAGGACTAAAGAATGGATTTGCACCAAAAGGCAGAGGTATTATTTTTATACAATAATTTGTGAGCAGGATCAGCCTAAAGCACTCAGGAATGCCTCTTTGGGGTCGTCATCTTGCACAGTAACTGCATTTTCCTTCAGTCAGCCCTCACAGGCTCACACTGTGCTCAAATAAACTCTATTTATGTGCATCACTTTTGGGGTCTCAGTGTCCCAGGGTGGCAGATGGGGCAGGGAAATTCCCTTTCCTCTTGTAAACCCTCAGAGGGCTTGAGGGACTGATGGTGGAACTGATGCCCAGCTCAGTGCAGCCAAGCACACCTCACTCCTGGGTGAGGAATATTTATTTTTCCCACATACTGTGCTACAATGGGATGCATGATGCAATGCAGCATCAGGGTTAGAGGGATTCAAAGGAAATGCTGGAAAAGAAAGGCTGAAAACCAGCTGTCCTTTGAAATAATGTCAGTGTCTCTGCATCTTAACAGAAACAACATCACAAATGATTCACTTCCTACCAGAGCATTTATTCATCCTTTTTTCCTGGGAAATTTAAGAATGCTGGACTGATCTGGATCAATTCCTTTCTGTGCAATAAAATTGTACTAATCATCAATGTCTTATTATTTTATTGTGAATAATAATGTGACAGCATGAGGGGTTTTTTTGACAACTAATATGTCTGAGATCTCTAAAAGTTCCAAGTGACATGATTTATCTTCAAACATAAAACTTGATATATAATCTTCCCTGGCCTTCTCCCTCTTAATAAAAATGCACAGGAAGATGCTTCTCAAAAACTGGGATGCATTTCTGTCTTCCTTCCTGTCAAACAATTGTCTCTTTTCAACAGATAAAAACTACCATTCATAGCCAACTGTTTTATAAATGGAAAACTGAGATGGAATTATGATTGAGAAGAGAGTGGAGCTGTTAGCTCACCAATATTCTTTCTGTAATTATTTCTTTTATTATCTGTACATTGCAAAAAAAGTATTGAAAAAAAAACCAGAGAATCTTGGAGTGCCTGGAGCAAGAAGTAGGAAATACACCAATCACACTGCCATTCAGCACATCTCAGTCCCATTTCTGGGGACAGTATTTGCTTTTCCCAGCAGATGTTTGCATATGTCCTGTTTGCATCTGCTTTACTCTCCTCTTGGTTAGCACACGGGGAATGACACAACCACCAAGAGGACTCTGAAAGCACCAAGGTTCTGCCAATGCCACAGTGATTTCATACACACACATGGATGTAAGATATGAAACACAAAAAAGTCATGCACAAGGAACCCATCAACAGTAGACTACTATTGTCCTTAGCCACTCAGTTTAAAATAGTTTTTAATACTCAGTTTAAATTACCACTAAAGCCTTTAGAAAAGTCTCCTTTTTGAGACAGGGAGACTTTTTTGGTTAAATATCTCTGCATTTATGGGCTGCCATGGCATCCCCACCTTCACAAGCACATGCCCTGGCACAATCAGCTTTACCAGCGTTTGGCAGCATTCATCTTGGGAATAACAAATAACCAGCAGCTGGCTCTGACTGTGTTCAGAGAGCCCCTAGAGCCCCAGCAGGTCACTGTAATTCTCTTTACAGTGGCCCTGAGGGCAGACTCTGAAAACACCAAGGTTCTGCCAATGCCCCAGTGACTTCACACACACACACATGTAAGATATGAAAGATATAAAACACAAAAAAGTCATGCACAAGGAACCCATCAACAGCAGACTACTATTGTCCTTAGCCACTCAGTTCAAAATAGTTTTTAATACTCCTGAAGCAACTCTCCCTTTTGAAACTGAGACTTTTTTGTTTAAATACCTCTGCATTAATGGGCTGCCATGGCATCCCCACCTTCACAAGCACATGCCCTGGCACAATCAGCTTTACCAGTGTTTGGCAGTTTTCATCTTGGGAATAACAAATAATGAGCAGCTGGCTCTGACTGTGCTCAGAGAGCCCCTAGAGCCCCAGCAGGTCACTGTAATTCTCTTTACAGTGGCCCTGAGGGCAGACTCTGAAAACACCAAGGTTCTGCCATTGCCCCAGTGACTTCACACACACATGGATGTAAGATATGAAACACAAAAAAGTCATGCACCAACCCATCAACAGTAGACTACTATTGTCCTTAGCCACTCAGCTTAAAATACTCCTGAAGAAGTCTCCCTTTTGAGACTGAGACTTTTTTGGTTAAATACCTCTGCATTAATGGGCTGCCATGGCATCTCCACCTTCACAAGCACATGCCCTGGCACAATCAGCTTTACCAGCGTTTGGCAGCATTCATCTTGGGAATAACAAATAACCAGCAGCTGGCTCTGACTGTGTTCAGAGAGCCCCTAGAGCCCCATGAGGTCACTGTAATTCTCTTTACAGTGCCCCTGAGGGCAGACTCTGAAAACACCAAGGTTCTGCCAATGCCACAGTGACTTCACACACACACATGTATGTAAGATACATAAGATATGAAACACAAAAAAGTCATGCACAAGGAGCCCATCAACAGTAGACTACTATTGTCCTTAGCCACTCAGTTTAAAATAGTTTTTAATACTCCTGAAGCAACTCTCCCTTTTGAAACTGAGACTTTTTTGGTTAAATACCTCTGCATTAATGGGCTGCCATGGCACCCCCACCTTTACAAGCACATGCCCATGGCACAATCAGCTTTACCAGCGTTTGGCAGCATTCATCTTGGGAATAACAAATAACCAGCAGCTGGCTCTGACTGTGTTCAGAGAGCCCCTAGAGCCCCATGAGGTCACTGTAATTCTCTTTACAGTGCCCCTGAGGGCAGACTCTGAAAACACCAAGGTTCTGCCAATGCCCCAGTGACTTCACACACACACACATGTAAGATATGAAAGATATAAAACACAAAAAAGTCATGCACAAGGAGCCCATCAACAGCAGACTACTATTGTCCTTAGCCACTCAGTTTAAAATAGTTTTTAATACTCCTGAAGCAAGTCTCCCTTTTGAGACTGAGACTTTTTTGGTTAAATATCTCTGCATTAATGGGCTGCCATGGTATCCCCACCTTCACAAGCACACGCCCTGGCACAATCAGCTTCACCAGCGTTTGGCAGCATTCATCTTGGGAATAACAAATATCCAGCAGCTGGCTCTGACTCTGTTCAGAGAGCCCCTAGAGCCCCATGAGGTCACTGTAATTCTCTTTACAGTGGCCCTGAGGGCAGACAGACACCCCAGAGAGATTCCCAGAGCACAGTACCTGGTCCCCAGCGGGAATGGACTCCCACCTGCGCTTCAGCAAGGACAGCGATTTCCGGCTCATCCTCCTGAATCTGCTCTACAGGCTTTGCCACACTTGACAAAAAAAGCCTTCTGTCCCAAACCAGTGGCCAGAACCTCAATTCTGACTCCTGCTCTTCATTGCAGATGGCAGAGCTGCCCGGAGCACGCGAGTTCTGGTGAGCTGCAAGGTGGACACTGGTCAGAGCCCAGCCTGTGCTGCTCCTCTACAGCATCTGAGCCCAGCCCGTGCTGCTCCTCTCCAGCACCTGAGTCCTTGCAGAGGCACAGCTGAGGCAGTGAGCAGCTCAGCTCCCAGGAAGGAGCCTGGAGTAGGTAGACACCACCAGACGCACTCACTCTGGAAATAGCTGTTGCTTAGGAACTGCAGGGGTAAAACGCAGCACCTCGGATGGAGAATCGAGAGCTTTTGTGGTTACAGAGAATTAAAAAGGCTGGACCTGTGCTCCTCTTTCCATCACTGCGCTTCTACAGCGCTGGATTGCTCGATTGCACTGACTCTGGGGCTACGCCCACATCTCCAGCAAGCCAAATAAGCCTCGATGACAGAGCAACAAATGACTCCCACACACCCAGGAGCCCGGGTGAAAACATAAAAACGTGTGCACAGAGTGTGCCCTGGGGCCCACCTGCAAGATCCTGGCAGTACCAAGCACTAGGGTACCGTGTACTGGTGTACTGTGTTCTAGCAGAATGATTAAAGGACAATTTGCATCTTTTTTTTCTGCAGAGCAATAATATTCCAAGGATGAATTCTGCTAGTCACACTTTGCTGTGGCATGTGCCAGCACTACAAACATGGATGGATATTCTGGATATTCTCTCCTCACATGATGTGGTTCTACAAATTGCATGTATATATTTGAGAGACTTTTCCTTAGGTGGATTAAATATTCCTAAACACTTTGAAATTTCTTTAATTTCGAACTCAGTTTTGAAGTTTCATGCCTAAATCCTTAATTCTAACATGTATTAATCTTTAAAATTAAGCACGAAATGTAATGAAATTCACTTTGCACTCCCTGCTTCATTTCAAATCCATAGAGAAAATTCCCAGCATGAAGCACTTAGAGCAGGCAGTGCTGTCTTCAGGGATGAAAAGGAAAGGAGAAAAAAAAAGAACAAGTATGTAGCCAGGAACTCCCTGCTCTTTGTAAGGCAACCTATAATTCAATCTAATTAGAGCAGCCTTAATAGTATAATTATTCTAAAAGAAAAGGAATCCTACAACATACATACACATACATGTGTGCAGTCTCTAAAGGGGAGTGCAGTGGTGGCCATGGTTGAAGCCATGAGCAAGTTAAACATTGTAAAAACAGCTTTTCACTTGTGCCATTAACATTCTATTGAATTGCAGATGCTTATCACGAGACCAACTGCTGCAAACAGAAATTCCCATGGGCCCCAGTGGATTTCATCTGAGATCCATCTCTACCTGGAGCTGCAGCACTCTGCATCTCACTCCTACGTGCAGAGCAGGAACAGAACAGGAACACGATTTCCAAGTGGGCCATGAAGGAGGGTGACATGCACTGTAGTAGCTTCCCCTCATGTTTCAACACATGCCATAGAAAACCTACTAGCTCCTAAAAAAAATCCCCTTCACTGAATCAGAGCTTTTTTAATGAGTCTTGATGGAATACCTTCAGGAGTTCATACGTGGGTTTTAGTTTTATGTTATGGTGAACCAGTGATTCCACTTATATTTTTTTCTTCCTAGGTTTTAAGGTATTTAAATATAGCTAACACATCACTCACCTTAATTTTTCAGCAAGATTTTTTTCTATTTTTTAACACCAGGTGCATTTTTTAAAGGACACAAGCTGGCAACAATGTCAGTGAATTACTAAAGGATAAAAAAGTCTTTTCTATTCTGCAAAAATCAGAACCTCCTTAATTTCTCTTAACCTTTCAAGGAACTTCATTAAATTAGGTTTAATGCTGTTCCTAACTAGAAGATTTTCAGAGTCATGTAAAAGAGAGAATCTAAAGCTACAATGGAATAACTGAGACATAATTTCTTCTCTCTAATCAAACTTTTCTTCCTTGGTTTCTATGTCTGGGCACAGGATAGCACACAGTGACCAGAAAGGCTGGGCCATTCTGGGACTCCTCATCAGGAACCCTAGTGAGAGAACAAGGGGCAATGCCTTCAAACTGCCAGAGGGTTGATTTAGAATAAATGTTAGGTAGAAATTATTTTCTGAGAGGGTGGGCAGGCCCTGGCACAGGTGCCCAGAGCAGCTGGGGCTGCCCCTGGATCCTGGCAGTGCCCAGGCCAGGCTGGACACTGGGGCTGGAGCCCCTGGGACAGGGGGAGGTGTCCCTGCCATGGCAGGGGTGGCACTGGGTGATCTTTAAGGTCCCATCCAACCCAAACTGGTCTATGATTCTACAGTTTTCTTTTCCCACCTTATTACAGATCCTTTAATGCTTTCATGACACCTGTGGACTGTCATTTGTAAAAGTATGCACATGAAAATCCCTCACCTGAAGTAAAACCCAGCACAAAAGGCTGGAGCCCTAATAATGTATTTATGTTCTTTCAGCACTAGATGGGAAAGGTTCTTTTACCCAAGCAGGAAAATTCCTGAACATCAATACTGGTGGTGATATCTTGTTTGCAGCAATTGCAATAGATAATTACAAGAGATAGTTACTACAGATAATTCTGAAATGGATTGTGATGCCATTAACACTGCTGGCATAATTTCCTTCCAGTGGCTTCTCTGCACCTCCCCACACAGTTCCAACACCTGGCTCAACAGTGAAAGGATTCATGGAGAGAGAGCCATCCATGTTTTAACGAGTTTGTCAGGTTAAAAAAACCCAAAAAACAAGCCACCAAACAGAACATACCCAGGCTGTTGGAAATTGCATTGCTTTGATGTCCTGATGGAGACAGCTGAGTAAGAAATGCTTTCTCCATACATCTAATCCATCCTTCTGCTACTGAAAAACCCTTTCTGTGGGGTGACTCAGCTCTGTCTGGATCAACTGTTTGAATTACAGCTCAAAAATTATATTAATGAAAGCTGCCATGGTTTTATGCCCTTTTCCATTGCTCCAAACCCTGCAAATATTAACAAAATTAACAACTTTGCCAAACTCAAATGGAAAACTTGCTTGAATGCCTCAAATGTAGGAAAAGTCAAAATCAAACACAAAACACTGAGCAACTGACCTGTGAGCCTCTGGGTCCTCGTTTGTGATCCCATTCAGAATGCCCCATGAGCTGCAAAACAAAGAAAAGCAGAGCTAAGTGAAAAATTGCACTCATTATTTTAATTGAAACTCTCATGCTTTTATATCCATTACACATTTTTCTTGGAAATAAACAGGTTTGCTTTTATGATTTATCTCACACAGCTTTTAGCTTCATAATAAAGCCATGTAACATTGTACCTTTGCATTCAGAACCCAAACACATCTGGCATCACAACTCTGCTGCTGCCAATAAATCCCCACTGCCACAGATTCAGCTTTAGCCAAATGTTTAACACTGATCTGGCAAAAGGACAGCTGAAACATCAACAAGGAGATTACCAAAACCAGGGCACATTTGATTAATCAGCAATGTACATTTTATATCAGCCGTGATAATTAGCAACAGATTTAAATTTGTTTCACTGTTGAGTTCTGGGGGTTTTTGTACATCTGCTCAGGGATTTCCTCTGGGCATTGTTTGCTCCTACACAAAGAAGCATTGCTTAATTCAAATATAAAAATATATATATTTTTATATTTGAATTAATGTGAATGAAAGATAGGAAGGTCAATGTGACATGTACTGACTTACAGCCATGAACATTTTCTTTCTCATTTTCACCAGCATTCTTCCCCAAAGGAAATGCTTTCCTCCAGTTCAGAGGTAGGCAAGGAGATTCACACCCACACTTACTGCAGAACATGCTTTCAAAACACTCATCCCAGGACAAGGGGTTAAATCTACCCTGCAAAATCAGGAAAGCCACATGCACCTCCTATGAGATTTATTTTTCTTTATTTTCCCCAGGAACTGTTCCTCCTCATCCTTTCTTTCTCAAGGGCTCCTTCCCATTATTCACAACTATCTGCCTCCATAACTGGAGACAAACCACACATGCAGACAGGCATCAAAAATCACAAGTGTCACAGCATTTTTGTACCTGATACAGCTTGTGACTGCCCCCCTCATCTTACTGCAATTTTTTCCTATTTTCCACGTACTCTTGGTAAAAACACTGGCTCTGCTGGGTTTCCCTGTTGGTTCTCCATTAGTGCATGAAGCACAGCTTTGATGTTTTTTTAAATAAATAACTGGTGTGCAAAAACTACCAAGAGATGCTCCTAGCAAAGGTTATGTGCTTCAAAGAAACTCTGCTAGAGCCCTCCTGCCTGTCTTTCCTCTGTGGACCAAAAAACCCCTCTGCACTTGTGCTTCACAGCCCCTGTGCCTTGGGAGGCAGCAACTCCTGCTTTCCTAATTCACTTGGCTAAAAGAAAATTAATTTAGCTCGAGTCTGACCACTGGTGGCTCTCAGGGTGATACCTGTCCCTCCAGGCTCCTAGCAGTGGAATTAGCACAAAAAGCAAGCCTGACAGTGAAGAAATAAGGATTAATTCCAGCCTGGCTGTGGTTTCCAGGCACACCACACCTTCAAACCCAAGGGCAGCAGAAGATGCCCCTGCCAGGATCTTCATGCTCCTGCCCTCACTGAACCCAGAGTGTAATAAATGAGCAAAGAAATAGCTGGCTCTCACAATTAAAGAACAAATATTATGTATATACTAAGAGACATTTTATAAATTCATATTAAATTTGTGAAGTTATTTTATTTTTAATAAATTTATATTAAATTTATCAATTTATTTTAGGTTCCTCCTCTTTTACATGGTCATCAGGAGACAGCCAGGGAAGCCAGGGCATTTAGGAAAGTCAGCTCATTACTACAGCAACACCTGACCTCCAATCAAGATGTCAGAAAGCAATCTCCACCACTAGACAGCAAAGAAAAAAATCAACAGACAAAACTTTAAGAGAAGCCAAAGAGTTAAAAAGCAGAACATCCACTGTGTAGATGAGCACATAGTAGAGAAAATCCTGTGCTCCCAGTGCTGGGTTTATTTTCTCTATTCAGTCTTTATTGCAATTTTTGATAAATTTTAATAAACCATTTAAAAAATTTTGAAAGTAAATTATCATTTCTCACAGCAGCTCAGTGAAAAGTGAAATGTTGCTTTCCTACTGCCACCAAAAATGAGAGGTGCAGGCCTGGAATCACTGTTCCCAAATGTAGGGATGCCCCCAGGAAAACCCTGCAGAGTGCCGGGGGGCCTGTGGCCACTGTCACTGCCATATTCTATGAAAAATCCCTTGCCAGGATTTTTCTCCTGAGAAGCCTCAGAAAAAAATGCAAACAATAATTATCTGATTGCCTGGAATGTGATCTGGAGATTGCTCACCACCAGGGGCATCTTTGATTGGTTCCATGTGGATTGTGTTGATGTAATGACCAATCTCAGTCCAGCTGTGTCAGGATCTGGTCAGTCATGGGTTTTTATTGTCATTCTTGTTCTAGCCTTCTTTCTTTAGCATAGTTTTAGAATACGATAAATATAATATAATATAATATAATATAATATAATATAATATAATATAATATAATATAATATAATATAATATAATATAATATAATATAATATAATATAATATAATATAATATAATATGTGATATTATATGATATAATAATAAATATAATATAATTAATATAAATAATATAATATAAATAATATAAATAATATAATATAATATAGTATAGTATAGTATAATATAGTATAGTATAATATAGTATAATATAGTATAATATAGTATAATATAGTATAATATAATATAATATAATATAATATAATATAATATAATATAATATAATATAATATAATATAATATAATATAATATAATATAATATAATATAATATAATATAATATAATATAATATAATATAATATAAATATAATGTATCAGCCTTCTGAGAACTTGGAGTCAATTCTCATCTCTCACCTCATCCTGGGGACCCCTCACAAGCTCACCATGGCTGTCCCCAGCTAAAACAGTGAGGCTGTTTTTAAGCATTCTATCTAATTCATGACCTATGAAACCAACCTTTTCCTGCTGTTGTTATAAAATCTTACTTGGCTTTAAAATCTATTTCTCCCTCGTTATCTAATAAGCTGTGCTCATCTCGTGCTAGAATGTTCTTGGCATGTGGTGGTCCCTACTACACAGGAGTGGAGGAATGAAAAATGAAATGGATACCACTCAAAAATGCCTCAGAAAGAAGAAAAACCCCAAAAGTTATGAGAAAATCTGTGCCAGGCCAGCATTCTGCAGAGGGACAATTGCCTCAGTGTCACACCCTTTAGCTCAACCAGCCACACTCTGCTCAATTCCTTCTGAACCTGATTTTCTTTTCATGGACAAACAGTAAGGGCTGGAGCATGATACCCAGAAAAGGAGGAAAGAAAGTATGCCTGAATTATTGGGCTGGGTAGAAATCATTATTTCCACAAGCTGAACAGAAATCAAGAGATGAAGAAAACAGAATTAAAAGCAAAAACAAAGCCTAACAAAAAAACCCCACAAAAATAAAAAAACCAAACCAAACAACAAACCAACTAACTACACTCAGAGAAAACAGAGCGTGTGCATAAATCCACTTGAGTGAGTCAACCTTCTGAAATCATGGAAAAAGAAAATAATATACTGCTTCATTGGTGCATGCATGCAAACAGAGATACTGACATAAAAATGCATTTGGAAGTAGGGGGATTTATGTTTATCACTAACAGATGGGTTTGCTCCAGACCCCATCACCTCCTCTGCAAGTTCTCTGGAATTCATTTGGTCCAGAGTGATGATGAACAGCCTCAGAGCATCAAATTTATTGTTCTTACTGACCAGGCAAGCAAGGCTGTGTGTATCAGCAGCAGAAAAGGAGGGATAAAACTGAAATCAAACTCCCACACAGCTTACAGGCAGGCAGTCTCTGTGAGAAGAAAAGGAGCTACTTTGCATTTCATCTGAAACTGTCCTGGAACCCATCTCTGGCAGCTTTAATGCTCGCAGATGAAAGCAGCTTTGAGCAACAAGAAGGAGCCTTGCACGTTCAGGAGGGCACAAAACCATGGCCTGTGCTAAAATCACTGCCTGGTGCCACCCTGAGAGCTGCCTGCCAGCTCTCCAGGGAAAACACTCCCCACTCCAGCTCAGCAAAGACCCCAAAATCCCACCAGAGGACAAGGGAAAGGGCTCATCCCCTTTTGGAGAGCTGAGGGTGGGAGCCTGAGCTCCAAATTTCAGGTTTTGCTATAAACACCATGGAGTTTCCCAGCTTGGGGTTTTAAAACTGCTGTTCATAATGCAGCAATACCTTCACAGGAGTAGGGAATGACACAAAGGACTGTCCACATTACAGCAGATTTCTGAGATTCCCATCTTGAAGTAGAACAAAGCCATTTAAAAATTAGCATCTTCAGCCCTCGCCTCTCTAAATGCAGTTCTTCTCCTATATGGTTATTTAATTAAAGCCCCAGCAAATGATTACATAAGGATTTCAACTTTCATTAAAATTCATAAACCATAATTCTTAGCCTCCTTAGTATTAGAGAACTGCAGGAAAATGTGACCCACACAGATTGGAGAAGATCTAAGTAAATCTAAAAAGGACAGAAAGCAAAGTATGACAATTTAAACCTTTTCAGCTGTTTGTAAGTCCTGTTTTTCCCTTACACAATCTTTTCTGGACCAGGCTTTTATATTTAACACTCTTGAAACAGCAATGCTGCTAACTATGCAATGGATGGAAAAAAATGAGATAAAAAACCTCCAACAAAGCCAACCAGAAAAAACCAACCCCCAAAATGAGTCAGAGTAATAGAAAAGGCATAATCTTATTACAAGGACCTCTCCAACAGGGCACAAGTCAGCAAAAAACCCCAATATTTAAAATACAAGCAGTCCCATCCATATCTTTTGAAAGGGGAGGGAATCCTCAGCAGCAGAAAGCAGCAGCATTTTGAAACCAGATGGACTTATTAAAGGATTGTTTAAACTCAGCACAGTTTCATTAGAGGGAATGAGCAGATCCTTTTCTTGTAAGCATTAAAGAGGACCAATGAATGAATTACATTGAGTGTTTAATAAAACCATTCAAAGTCTATTCTAATTCTATTCAGATTATATTCTATTACTCTGGAATTTTATTGTGACACATATTTACACGTACATAACACTTTTACTGTTCTAAAAACAACCAGATGGTGAGGACAATAGTGAGCTAAATCAGCCAGTGGAGACACCAAAGAGAATAACTGGGATTCAACAAGACTGAAACAAGTCCAAATGTGTGTGAGAACCTTGTCCCAGCTCACTGCCTCCTTCCCTTGGATTTTAAACATTTCCACTGTGGCTGGATACCTCATTCCATTATAGGGAACATAAAAACCTCCTGCTCTCCTAGTGGAAGGTGGACAGAAGGCAAAGCACAGGAATGTCAGAGAAATTGCTCCTCTGCTCCATGTGGGACTGGGAGCCAAGCACTTGCATCCAGTGTTTCCCACTGAACTGGCTGTGGTGCATGGATAGGGCAGCCTGAGCTCTCCCAAACAGCTGAGAACTGCAAAAATGCCTTTCTGCCACTCCTGCAAGGATTTAGCACATTTAGTAGTGGTAAAAATGAGTTACCAATGAAATGAGGAGAAGTTTTGGCTGGGTGGTAGCCAGCAGCTTTAGGAGTTGTTTATATTTGGGAATCAGCATTGAGAAGAGCAAGATAGGAGTACCCAACCAGGCTGGCACCTGGTTTCAACCCTCACCAAAATAGCAGAGCTTCTATTTAAACATGAGCATAACACGTCTTTGGGAGAGATTCAGTTGAATGGGCATGTTGAGGATGTGGAACAGTGTCTCAGTGTTGAGCTCTCTGACACTGCCTCCTTACAGCCTGGGCTGAATGGGCACAGTATGATCCATATTCTCTGAATATGGGTATTAGCTATGCTCCAGTCAGGATCACATTTCCACTGGCAATAAGAAACTGTTTGTTACCAGCATGTAGGCACAAAATGTTCCTGATAAGTTCTTTTTTGGGTAACAAAAAAAAAAGGCACAAATTATTTCCTTGATTACATATTAGGGGAAACATTTATTTTTACAAACATGCAGGAGTCAGGTCACACAGAAGCTAACAGGGTGTTTTTGCACATGCTATTTTAAGTAGGATCCCTTCTATCCCATAGACTGTTCCCTGCATTTTCATGGTAATCAAGATAAAAGAGATGATTTACAACTCGATTGATTCAGGGAGGGAATTTTGGTGTGGACACCATCAGCAGGAGCAGCTAAGCAGGCTGGAGCTGCTGAGATTGACCCCTGCCAGATCCTGACAACAGAGGAGCAACTGCTCTGACCTCCTTCCCCACCAAATGGCACAAGTGCACCTTGCCCTGAGGCATCCCAGGTGTCAGAGATGCTGTGTGCTGAGAGAGATCACACACAGGCCGTGACACACAGACAGCAAAGGCCTCCAGTGTTTGGAAAAACAATCCCTTTTCCACAGCCCCTGGCCAGCTGCCAGGGCCAGCACAAAGCACAAGGTGTCAGAGCTGCGCTGTTCAGCCAGATGTGTGAGCTGCTGCTCGTGTCATCACAGCCACTGTGCACAGCAAACTCTCCACCCAAGTGCTCACAACATCTTCTGCAAATCACCAGGGCCAGACTCAGACTCAGTTCCAAGACTGGTTTAAAAAAACAAACAAACAAACCAAAAAACCCAACAAAAATCCCCCCAAAAATAATTCACCGCAACAAAGCAACCAAAGTAATAAATTGGGGGTGAGCATTTAAGAAACATTTAGTTGCTTCCTAATCAAATTGTTTGAATGGTTTCTGGGCTGCTGGACAACAGCTGGAAGCAGAGATTAGCTTTTAAACCACAGCAGAGGCAGAAATGGAACTTGGATCTTGGCACTGCTTTGAACTGGAGGCAGGGCACCGACGTGGGTACCTTGTACCAACAAGGCACAGTGATGGGTTTGAGGAGGAGCTCAGGGAATGCCTCCTCTGCAGGCTCAGAGCCATGTGGGGATGGAGTTAAGGGCTCTGAAGCTGCCACCCTGGGGAAGATGGAAGTGCTGGAGGGATCTGCTGGGAGGAGAAGCTGGCTGGGAGGTGCAGCAGGAGCCAGAGCACTGCCAGGGCTGCAGAGAGCACTGTGGGTCAGGCAGACACTGTGCTGAGCCACCTTGGCACTGGAGAAACCAAGCCTGGGAGAAGCAGCAAGGCTGAGGGGAGCCCCACGGGCACAGCAGCACAGGGGACAGCCCCAAAGGCAGTGACAGTGACAGCAGTGACTGTCCCCAAGGCACGGGCAGCAAACCACACCGAGCGCTCCAGCAGGGACACAGCTCTGGGCAATGAGCTCAGACACAGCAGGAGCCTGCAGGCTGGGGGAGGCTCTCGTGGCAGCAAACATCCTTATTTCCACACAAGAAACTGCAGCTGGCTTCTCCAGGGCAGGAGGATGCAGGGATGCTGGCTTCCCTACCAGGGACACAGCAGCGGGCTCAGGGCAGCTCCACAGCACCCCGGAAAACGAGCAGGTTTCCCTGCAGAGAATGTGCAGGTTTCCCTACAGAGAACGTGCAGGTTTCCCTGCAGAGAACGTGCAGATTTCCCTGCAGAGAACGTGCAGGTTTCCCTGCAGAGCATGAGCAGGTTTCCCTGCAGAGAATGTGCAGGTTTCCCTGCACAGAACGTGCAGGTTTCCCTACAGAGAACGTGCAGGTTTCCCTGCAGAGAACGTGCAGGTTTCCCTGCAGAGAACGTGCAGGTTTCCCTGCAGAGAATGTGCAGGTTTCCCTGCAGAGAACGAGCAGGTTCCCCTGCAGACCATGAGCAGGTTTCCCTGCAGAGCATGAGCAGGTTTCCCTGCAGAGAATGTGCAGGTTTCCCTGCAGAGAATGTGCAGGTTTCCCTGCAGAGAATGTGCAGGTTTCCCTGCAGAGAATGTGCAGGTTTCCCTGCAGAGAACGTGCAGGTTCCCCTGCAGACCATGAGCAGGTTTCCCTGCAGAGAACGTGCAGGTTTCCCTGCAGAGAATGTGAAGCTGCTGGGAAGTTTAAAAAAAAAACCACAAAAAACCAAACGTAGGTGGGAAAAAGAAAAGGCACAGGAATATCCACCTCCACACCCTGTATCTGGTTTTATACAAATTTTTGTCACAATTACTTAAACAGATGACAGTAGTAAAACAAATCCATGCGTGTTTCTATTATTTTCACTCCTACCACTGAATTTCTCAGGTCCCTATTAATCCTTCACACATCAAGGAGGATTTTAAACAACAGGTTTGGGAGGCAGAGCTGTAGTAAAATAGAGAAAAGACCTGATTTTGAGGGGAGTAGGGGGTGGAAGGGAGGAGGAGGCAGTGGTTCTTTATTTTGTTTTTTTGGGAGCAATTCTTATTCTTCAGTGATCCTCAATGATGGATTCCACACAAAGAGTTACTTGCAGATGTACTGCAGACTTTTTAACAAAGGCTTCCTAAATTAATGATCTAATCTGGATATTTCATTTCAGAATAAATGAGTAAAACAATGAAAATGATCATAGATAGATTTCCTATCCCCTTGAACTGATCTGGTAGATAAATAATAGGCATATTGATCTGGTGGACTAGCAATCCACAAGTAAAAGTGTTCACCAAATTTTCCATGTATTTTCCATATTTGAAAAATTTTCCCACTTTCCCATTCTGAGTACAGTCATGAAAACCAAAGCCTCAGAGAAAAATATCCAGAGTGGTGAGATAAAAGCTGTGGGCACAGCTACTCTGATACCCTCCCAGCTTAGCTAGAGATAATTTACCAACAGTCACTTGGAGAGGAAGATTTCTCAGTATGGGAATGCCAGAGCAACACAGCAACGTCAAGAGTGCTAAACATAGCAGCAAGTTAACAAAAGAACAAAAGTATATTGATAAAAAGGAGAAAAATTACTATTTAAATGTTGCTTGCTATTCACAGTACACACATGAAATTCCTGGAACTCACAGCTACCCAGTCAAGTCCATTCTGGTGAAATTAAGTTCCTAATAAAAGTCAGAAAGCTCATTATTTTATTTTTTTTTCCCCACTGGGAATCATTCTCTGTGCACTAAGAATCCCATTCACAATACCAGGCCTGGCACTAGCTTGATAATCAGACAGCTACTGCAGCAGAGTTAGCAAAGCCTGAAATCATGGAGAGGTATCTAACATAGTTTTTTCTTTAGTTAAAGACTTTAAAGATTTCTACAAAACAATCTGCTCTGAAATCTCTGTTGTTACAATTCTACTCTCTCTTTAGTGCACAGCTTTTCTCTCACTTTCCATCTTTTGTGAGGTCCTGGTGCCACACAGGTGTCTCTGCACGTGGTGTTGCTAACACAAACCTCCTTTTAGGCTGGTTACAAAGCACACAAGGGTCCCTGCTTCCACAGAAATGTCTTTTTGCACAGCAATTAAAAACCCACTGGAAAAGCAGGTAAAGCTTTTCAGGGATCTCTCAGTCAAGCTGATTTCAGGTGGATCACCCTCAATATGAACACAGATCATGACAGCTCATATGGAAGGCAAATGAGTTGAGCAAGTTTTATGAGCTTAGCTCATATGGAAGGCCTAGTGAGTTTAGCAAGTGCATTCATCACATGGCTGACCATTCTCTGGTAGTTTGCATAAAAATGGGAATTTTCCAATTCGAGTCCCAGTGGAGAAGTGTCTACCTCACAGGAAAAAGAAAACAACCCAAAGAAAACCCCAAATCATCACAAACTGACATCTTTACTGGCAGTCTCAGCAGAAAAAAGCCCTTAGGACTGAGTAAGCATGGAGGTCTCACCAGACATGTAACCTTTGGAAGTTCCAGCAAGGGAAATGACCACTGCAGCAGGCACAGGGACACGTGTGACTCATTGGTGTCACCTCTGCACCTCCCTGTGCACACAGGCTGGCATTTTGCCACAGCTGCCAGCTCAAACCTCTCAGCAGAGCAGAGTCACTCCCAAAGAGGAAAGGGACAGAGACACAGAGAGAAAACATCAGAGATACCAAAGGTGGCAGTGCCACCGTGCCCCAAAAGTGGGAATTCTGCAAGCAGCAAACCCAGCAGTCTGACCAAAGCAGAGCTCTTGTGATACCATCAGCACTTCCTGAAAAGGAAAAAACAAACTTTGCTTATGGTAATGTGGCAACCTAGTGTCCATCTGGTGTGGAACACAAAACATGGTGACTACAGGAACTGGTCCCTGGTGAGCCCAAAACAGAGCCAGGCAGAAAGCAGAAAGCCAGCCAGGTAACAGCTCCAGCAGCTCCTGTTACTGAAACACATTAATGGCAGCACTGAGGGACAGCTGCAATGAAGCAATGAACATTTCAAGATAAGGAGAATTTGGCCTCCCACAAAGCAGCCTGACCCACACAGCCTTCTCCCCATTCTGAGAGCATCCCTGAGTCTGGGCAGGTGAAGCCTCAGCTTCCAGGGCTGGCCTGGAAAAGAAAGCAGCACTGCTGTGCCAAGGCTTGTTTCAGCCTGACACCCACACAAATGAGCCACTTCTTTCATTAACATCCCATTTTCCTGCTTCTGTGGCTTCACAAAGCAGAAGAACAGCACTGATATTTCAACAGCTAGATCCCAGCTAGCAAATGTCCTAAAATTCCACTGTAGAGTCTGGTGGCTTACTCAAAAACCTCAATGTCAAAACTCAAAGTACATTCAGTTTAAACACACCCTTGGGGGGATTTTCTACTAACTACTTTCTATTTCAGACTATTCACTTTTAGCTCAACCAGCAATGCTTCATCACTCATCCAGGAAAACTCCCCTCTCTGCCACCCAATCTCAATCAACCTGCCAAATTAATTATCACCCTGCATTTGGCTATTGCTAAGAGGGGGGAAAAAAGCAAATAGATGAACGTAGCAGTGACCCGAGCAGAAATGGATGCTCTGGAACGGAACTAATTAAATCAGCTCAGTGATCTCCTTCCAGCACGACACATCTCACCCACTCCATCCCCATCTCCTCCAGCTGTCCTCGGCAGGGAGCTCACATGGGGCTCAGATCCCTCTCCAGCAGCAAACCAGGGATCTTTTCTACTCATCCTTGCAGCTGCATGGTTGAAAATAAAGGGGAAAAATAAAAAGCCAACTGCCACACAGAGAATTCACAAGGAGAATTTCCCAGTGACATTTACATGCAGATTCCTGGCACAGAAGATGAGTTTCAGCCAGACAGCAGTGGGATTTGATTACCTACCTCAGATTTATGGCACCACAGGCACCAAAACTTTGGTGCTCTGCTGGCTCTATGGAATGAGCAGAGCTCAGAGCAGGGCTTTGCTTTTGAGACCCCAAGCCAGAACACACAGAAAGTGCAGAATTTGTGGGTTTTAGACCAATGCCATGAGTCAGACACCAAGCCTTGTGCTAAGTGCATTCCCAGCCTAGCAAGTCCCTGTGCTTGCATGGCCACAGCATTTGTGACCCTGCTGACCCTAAAGGACTTAGCTCAAGGAAATAACACACATTTTAGGTTCTCCCACCAGACAATATTAAGTGACAGCCCAGTTGAAAAGCATGCAAAAACACCTTTGGGCCATAAATTTCCCTGCTGCTGGCACTGGCACCAATTCCCTTGGGGTGATGCTGCCAGGCACAGCCTGTGCCAGCTGATGCCACCACACCTGAGCAGTGGGAACACCCAGAGCTGCAGGAGCAGGGCAGAAACACCAGCCTCTCCTGTCTCAGTGCACTGCACCTCCCACCACCCTCCTCCTTCTGCAAACACATCCAGAGCAAGATCAGCACAGGGCAAGGCAACTTCAACAGGGCATGAAATGCCAGGTGACAGCCCCACACTGAAGTGAGATCTCCCTTTACTACAGAGCTGGAATATCCAGTCAATCCCACCTTGCTTTTCCCCCCTACATGATTTTTAACACACTCTGTGCTTTCTTAGCCATCACAAATAGACATCAGCACTGAAATCTGGATGCCTGTGGGGTCGGGATGCAGGAGCCCATAAAGGAGAGCAGGGACAGCACAGCAACACCCAGAGGCAGGACTCTGAGTCAACCCCAGGCAGGTGCCTACACAGCAACAGTTTGTCATTCCCACCCATCTGCTGCTCCAAATCACACACACAGGCTGTCACATGGGCTCCTCCCCATCTGGAGGGCAGAGATGCTGGGTACAAACATGGAAAAGCCAGAAAGATGCACACTGGGCATGGGCTGAACAAGGGGGAACTGTCAGGCACCCTAAGAGGAGAGATTTCAGTGGAGGTTTCTGGAAGGCAGAGTAAAGACAGATTCTTCACAATAGCTGCAAGGTTTTCCCATGATTTGAAATATTCAAACCACTCTGACTCCTAACAAGCCTAGGAGGAGAGATTTCATCCACCCTAAGAGGAGAGATTTCATCCACCCTAACAAGAGAGATTGCATCCACCCTAACAGAGAGATTCCAGTGGGGGTTTTTAGAAGTCAGAGTAAAGACAGATTTTTCACAATGGCTGCAGGTTTTTCCTATGATTTGAAATATTGCTTTCAAACCAGTCTGGCACTTAACAAGCCTAAGAGAAGAGATTTCATCCACCCTACAGCACACTGGGCTTGTGCTGAACAAGGGGGAACTGCCAGGCACCTTCATCCACCTTAAGAGGAGAGATTTCAGTGGAGGTTTCTGGAAGGCAGAGTAAAAACAGATTTTTCATATTTGCTCCAAGGTTTTCCCATGATTTGAAATATTCAAATTTCATATATTTGAAATATATGAAATATATATTCATTTTCTTATGTTCAGTTTGTGCAAGAATGCTCTTTTGATTTAGCAGAAGTGTTATTTTACTAGAAAGATCTCACTTTACCCTAAACAGGTGGGTCCACATGGAAAGGTAGTTATATTTCTAACTATCAAAACAAGTACAAAAAAAGAAGAAAAAAATAAAAGAAAAGGAAAAATAAAAAAGAAAAAAAAATTAAAGGGGGGCACTCTGCTCAGAGCTCAGTGGCTCTGCAGCTCTGGTTTTCTGACTGTGACAAAGGAGCTCTCCAGGTCTGCATTGATTACAGATTCAATCCTGAGCCCCTGAAGCCAACACCATTTTCATCAATCCAGCATGGCCTGGAGGTTGTGCTTTGTTCCTCCTCCTGGGCCTGGGAGCCAGCCTGGTCTTCCAGGAGCTCTGCTTAAACACATTCAGTCTGAGTTCTGTGAGGTGGCTTTGAGTCCCTCCCTCTGTCAGCTGCCAAGCAGAGAAATCTTAGGAGATTCTCCACTTCTACAGCATTTCCAAGCCACCATACAAACTTAATAACTCAGAATCTTCCTGAGGAAAAAAAGAAAATTATCTCCCTTTCACAGATGGAGAATTGAGGCATTCACCCAGTACAGAAGTGCAAAACTGGGAATAGAAACCAAATATCTTCAGTTCATGGGATCAGACCATAGGCTTTGTTTTGATCAACTATTTATGTCCAAGTTCTTTTCTGGGGGGAGTGAAGGGTATACACCAGGGAACTGAGTTATTCTTATTTTTGGCTGCCAGGAGATCATATCACTCTTCCTGAAAACGAGCTGTTGAGCCCTCTAAGCATCACAAGGAGGACAGGCTTCACATACCAACAACCTTCCTTTTTAAGAAAGTGAAACTGGAAAGACAGAAAAACTCAAAGGATAAAAAAAATAAATAAATGTTTATGCCCTGTACCTGGGCTGAACTCGGGCATCTTGCAATCCTCTTTCCTCAGTCAGGACTCCAGCTAGAGAGGATGACTTGAGGAAAGTGAAAAACTTTACAGCTGTGCCCAGACCTGGCTGAACCTTCCCCAGGCTTACAAGAAATGGAATCCACTCCAGCTCTGCCCATGGATGCAGAGATGAAAAGGGACAGGAAGAGATGAAGAGCCAAAATGCCAGGAGAGAAAGCATTTTCACAAACCCCTCTGACTCACTGAGGTGTGTGAAGCACCTCTGACACCAAAGTGTTCACAACAACAGCTCCATTTTCTTCTCTTCCACTTTCAATTTTCCCATGCAATTCCTTTTTTCAGAAAGGGAAATCATAGATAATTGCACTTTACCCACTTTATCAGTGTGAAGACCCAAATTCCACAAGTTGCATTCTGAATATTGAGTGCCTGTGTGCCCTGGGCCCTCTCAATGGGTCCCTTTATTAGGACAAAGACTCCTTGAAGGAGAACCACGGCCACCAACCACTCTGGTTCAGGCCAAGGTGACAGAGGCTGAGAAACAGATGCTTTATGAGCTTGGGAGAACTACAGGAGATGAAAAAAATAACTTCCCTTCTCATACCTAAATATAGAACATAAATAAAAATGTATATAACCAAAATAGTTTTGCTAACCTTAGACTTTTCCTCCCACACCTCCACCCTGTTCCCCTCCCCACACACACTGGAACCAGCAGTTTAATTTGCTTTTAGGGAAAGCAAAGTTCATGGTAAAACACCTGCAGTGCTTCAAAAGAAAATCAGGAAGCCCAAGGGGGATCAAGGAGCTGCTCATGTGCCCAGGTCTCACCAAGGAGCCACACAAAGTGAATATTCCCAGTGCCAGGCTGGAGGGTGACACTGGAGGAATGATCAAAGAGGGCAACAGGGTTCCCAATTCCTTGTAATGTCACTTTTTGTTGGCCCTAGGACTGAAAAGTGGCATCCAGCCTCCATATGCATAAAGCTCCCAATATTTTCCACAATATTAAATACAAAGGATGGACAAAATAGTGTGTGGAAATACAGGCACAGTTATCACTGTATAATACAGTTATCAGTGCTCACACTGATAACTACTGATAAGCTCAAAACATTTGGAATCTCTAAAGACAACAGCACTAAATGCTTGCACTGTAACTTATAGAAGACACAGCTGGGTTATTTTCTGCTGCTGTAAAAAAATTACAGCATTTAGAGTGTTACATCCCAGCATTTCATGTGCTTAGAAATTGCACTTCCTGGAGTCTGAATCATAGGAAAAAAAATCTTCAACGTTGTTAAGGGAGGGAGGAAGGGGGGAGAGAGACAGAGAAAGAAGCAAATTACATTTTCTCTAAGTGAGAAAGAAGGGTTTTGACTACAAGGACTGCAAAGAGGAGAACAAAAATAAATGCAAGGACTGCAAACTGAGCTTTCATGGCTGATGTGTGGCCTGCTGCCCCAGCACTGGTGGGAAACCTGCTGCAGGGTAAAGCCCAGCTCTGCCTGGCATCCAAGGCCAGAAGAGTAGATATGATAAAATATAATAAACACAATAAACAAGCTGCATCCTTCCACTCAGGAGGACAGAACAAAATGCCAGAACTAAAGCAAGCTAATGCTAAAAATAACTTTATCTCTCCTTCTTTATCTCAAGGGCCAAATTATCTCAGTTCTATTTGAGAAGATGAGGCAATGCCAGCATCAGGAAGGTCAGAAAAGCTTGTGAAAATTTACCCAGTAGCTTATCCACTGCCTAAATACCTGCTACTGCAGCAGTACACAGCAGCACAAAACCTCCTCCTTACAGCACAAATACATACCAAGTCTTTATTTGAGGAGCATGAGTTAAAAATGCACTGTGGATAACACTGATGTAATGTCCTCACATCCTAATACACAAGAATTTTGGGGTTTTTTTCTTCAATGAAATAGCATTCTGGTTATTAATTAAAAAACTGATTTGTCTTTTATATGAAGTATCTTGTACAGATACAGATCAATTCCTTGTCTACAGAACGCAAAGGGCACCTGCATATAAGCAAATAACACAGCCAGTTGACTTGACTGGAAGAATTAAACCTGGGTTTCTTCAAAACACAAACTGAATCAGCTAAAGTTTTGGGTTTGATACAAGTATTTGAAGGGAGAAAGAGAATATTTATCAGACATCAGAACATCTGTTTTCAATATTTCAATCTCTAGGACAACAGCATTTCAGTTCTGTTTTACTACAGAGAGTTGAAATTAAAATCTTGAAGGAAAAAGCCTCAAAACCCTGGGAAAAACCCCACTGTGATTGTTTCAAGTTGTAAAGGGTCTACTGACTGAAATGAGCTTTTCTGCTGCTGTCAAACTTCACTCACAGAGTTTCTCAAGATATTCAGGTATGTGTCTCCTGAAAGGATTCCTGCAAATCTGGTCACTGGGCTGTGAAGCTGCTTGCTGGGCAGCTCCTGAGCCACAAGGAGTGGCCTGATTTTCAGGACTTGCAAGGTCAGGATGCAGAAGCTGCCCAGCAGGAGAGGGGCAGGGGCTGGCAGCAGCTCACAGCAGCTGAGACCCAGCTGGAGATGGCCCTGCAAGGGCTGTGCTCCAGGAAAACCACAGCACTGGAGCCTGGTGTCCCTGCTGTCCCTGGTGCCAGGTTGACGAGGTAGATGGGAGACTTGCTTATCTTCTAATGCAGACAAATCTCGACTTTATTGATTAACAGGAACATTTTTATAATCACAATAATAAGGTTCATGCATATTGCAAAATTATAGCTCACTATTGGTCAACTATAAAAAGTCAATCCCACCTTTTCTCAAGATGTTTGTGGCTTCTTTTTTACTTCTTATTATCACATAATTTACCAAACAACTTCTTGCTCAAAGAAACTATGGCTTTGAATTAGCCAGTTGTTCCTTTCTCAGATACTTTCTCACGTTACTTTTCCCATGGATTGTGTCTCAGTAAAAAACTATCCACATCAGGTGTGCATCACCCCAGGGCAGGGCAGGGCAGGGCACACGTCCTGGTGGCACAGGAGCAGCTGCAGCTGCACTGCTGGTGCCCAGCACAGCGTGTCCCTGGGGCAGGCAGCAGGGAAACACTGTCCAAAGCAAGGAAACACCTCCCAAGAGCCAGGCTGTGAGGACCAAGGAGATCCAACAGCATGTGGCCACCAGAGAGCAGAGACAGAGCGAGGCCAGAGCCTGATCCACAGCCCAGGCAGCACACCTGGAGATATGGTAAAATATAATAAAGCTACAAGGCCAACAATTTAATACATCCTGTCAATGAATGGGGGGCACAGGGAGAAGAAGGAATATCCTCCAAGCTCATACAACCACCAGGTAACCAAAGAACCCAGACCAGAGATGTGCCAGCAATGTGGCAAGCAGAGGGCTGGTTTTGTTCTGCTGTCCAGGCCTCCACGCCAGGAGGAGTTTCACTCTTGCAGGACAGGACCCAGAACTCACCACTCTGTCTGGGGGACAGACCTAACTGCTCAGTGGGCACACAAGTGTTCACTGGTTCTTTTATTTGTTGTTTTAGGATTTTTTTTAAAGGCTGCACTTGCACAGAGCTCACACAGAATTCACAGAATGACCAGGTTGGATGAGACCTCCAAAACCATCGAGTCCAACCCAGCCCCAACAGCTCAACTCAACCCTGGCACCCAGTGCCACATCCAGGCTCTGTTAAACACACCCAGGGATGGGGACTCCATCTCCTCCCTGGGCAGCCATTCCAGAACTTTATCATCCTTTTCATAAAAAGCTTTTTCCTCATATCCAACCTCTATTTCCCTTGACACACCTGACCAGTGTCCTTTGGTTCTGTCAGCTGCTGCCTTCTACAAAGGGATGCAAAATCCATCCCTAAATCCAGCAAACAAGCAAGAGATAGGGATGAATTGGGCAATTTAGCTGCTCCAATCTTGTTTACTAATCTCCTCTAATTGTTCCCAAGTCCCTGTGGGAACAACAGGAAGCAGTAACTTCACTTACAGAAAAGGCCCATGGGATTAGCTGTACCAGGGTAGAGTTAATTCATGATTTTTGTCAGGTTCTGGCCAAAACCAGAAGAAAAACTCCAAGTTATGGAAGAGGTATGAGACAAGGTTAATTTCTATCTTGAGTAGTCAAGAAAAAAGTGACAAAGAAGAGCCCAGACTGCTTTCTAGATTTTGTGTTTAAATTTCATTAGCATCTCTCCTATGCTCTAACCATTTTTCAGTTTTTACCTCACAAAGTGCATTGCCAAACAAACTCCTGGCTGCCAAAAAGTGGGCAACTATCTACTGCTGGAGAACTTTTTTTGCCCTAAGAGGACACAGTCAGTATAGCTCCAACACCTCAAATTTCAGCAGCCAAAAAATTGCTTTGTCACTGAATGCAGCTGCAAAAAAAAAAAAAAAAAGTCAGAAAAACAACTCATTGCATTGTAAAACATTAATTTCCCAGTGTGAGGGAAATTCTTGGCATAACACATGGGGGCCAGGTGGTATTGAATCAGTTCAAGGCAGAACTTTCCTCCAGCCAAAACTCAATTTGAAAATTCTCTGGGGCAGAACAAAGTGTGGTTCTGTCCTGGTTCTGTGCTGCTTCTGGAACAAGGGGGCCTGATACCCAAGGGGAAATCCTGAGGGCCACTGTCAATAACAAACCCCAAACCAGCAGTTAGACTTGAACAAAGAACCTCTCTGGCTACCACTGTAAATATGGTTTTAACCTATCTATCAGCCTGGAAGGCTACAAAAAGGTCAAGGGTGATTATTTAAAGTAGCAGTTATCACATAACTGATAGAGGAACAGCATGACTGTGCAGCTCTTAAACCAGAGACCAGATGCCTAGACCTGAGAAAAGCTTATTATTGAGATTGTGAGGCTGAGGGGGAAAAGAGGTTTTAAAAACACACTCAAATAGCAACCCTTCTTGAAAACAACCATGCTTATACTGTCCTGTAATACTAAACTAACACAGAGAAAAAGTAAGCAAGCAAACAAGATTGAATATCTGCATGAGGAAAATAAAAAACAACCAACTAAAAAAAGTGGGCAATATTGAATCTATTTTGAGAATATTTATAAAAATAAAACTTTCTTTTCATAACAGGAACAATTGGTCCTGACCATTTATACATGAAGCAGATTTCAGCTCAGGCAGTTACAACTCCTGTCAAAGAACTCTTAAGGAAAAACTTACATCCATATCAAATTTCTGCTTTTCAGACTCCTCAACCTAAGGGCTGATTAGGTTTAGGAAAAAAATTTAAACAACAATATGATGAAAAAAGAGGCCGTGGCCCTGGCAGATGGCATTATAAACACAGCAAAGTGCCAGTGTAAACCTTTATCAGGAGACTGGCTTCTCTGTCAAGCCCTGCCTTCCTTCCAAAACATCCCTGCTGCCATATGTGCATCCAGCCAGCTGCAGCCCCAAGAAGAGAGTTCTTGTTCATGCTGTAAAGTGTTTGACAGGTTTGCCACGGGGGTCAGTGCCTGGGAGTCACTCAGGTCACAGCCCACAGCCCGGGAGCCAAGAAATGCAATGGAGAGAGGAGGGGGCTCGGGGAACATCACACTGGGAGCTCTGTGACTGCAGCTCCTCACTGGAACCTGGGCTGCCCCCCTGCTCTCCTGCTCTGGGACCTTCCTGCTGCTTCTGCACTCAGGAGAACTGGGGAAATTAAGTACACATACTTAGATGAAGGCTGCTGAAAGGCTTTATTCCCTCAGCTCCTGTTCCACGCCTTGTTATTTGCAGTAAGGCTGCAGCTCTAACTCAGCCATCAGTTTTTGTAACCTGCTTGGTTGTCCTGAGCATTTATAAAATGTAAATTGAAAGACATGCCCCACGTGTGATGCAGCTTTCATCCAAGCCAAAATGGAGCTGTCTGATGAAGTCAGATTTGAAAAGAAAAACTGCTACCCCACACCCTCACAGTTTATCACCCTAACCTGGCTCTCTGCAGAGGTTTTGGTTTGGTTTTCAAGCAGTCTCCCACAAGTTGTAGGAAAATGGCTTTTCAAACTTGGGTGCTATTATAAAGAAGATATATACTCCCACAACAGCCACATCTAAAAAAGCAAAGGACAAATCTGGAGTGACCAGAGCATCTCTTCCAACTGTCTACAGTCCTGGAGGCAGGGAAATATTTGCCTTTCCTCCTCATTCCCTTTCACATAAACAGAGAATGACAGAGAAGGGTGGAAACATGAGGGCAAGGTAAAAATTTGCCCTTTTTGCTACTGGAATAATTTGCTCATTTAATGGCCAGTGAACTGAGTGTTGAACAATTCAGTCTTGCACACCAAATTCAGAGCCATGCCAAGAACATCATACAAAGCTGCCATGTAATTGCCCAATAAGTGATGAACAACAAAGGCCAGAGCTTTTAATTGTTCATTTCCAGTCCAGTCACTATTTAAAGGGTTTTCTGAAGGGCAGGAATTCTGTAAGTGTCAAACAGAACAGGGAGGGGACACTCTTGAAACATTTTCAATTCTTGCTCCACTTTGGCGAACTTGGGGCTTTTGTTTTCCTTTCTGTCTGTCTCAGGGGAAAGGAAGCTTTTTGCTTCAGTATTACCCCCTCCTTTTCAAGGTTTCCAACAAGCCAAGCCCTGCCCAGTCAGATGCTCACCTTTTTCTTTTTTAAATGCTAGCAGGTCATTCATGAGGCAGGATATTTTATTTAGTTAGGAGACAGCTGCAATGGAATGTGACTAGGAAAATATGAGGCAGGTATTTCCATGGAAAGTCTCATAGCCACAAGAGTTATTTTGCTAAAATTTTATAAGTTTTAAGTTTAAAAAAAATTAAGTTAAAAAAAGTTTTAGAAGTTCAAAAGTTTTAAAGTTTTAGACTTAATTTTGGGGAGGTTAGAGAAAGGACATCAAATGTCTATGTTCCTTTCTCTTACCTGATTCCTGTCAAGTCATGACTTGAAAATATGCATCAAAATACAGTCTGCTCTAAGAGCTCCTTGTCTTGGAGTCACACAGGCAGATTTGCACTTTTGAAATGCCAGCCTTCCACCCTGAGCCCAAAGTACCAAACAACACCTAAAAATCATCAAGGACAGAAGGAGAAAGTGAAAGCAATAACCAAAGAAGCAGAAATCCTGACGCTTTTCAATATTTGAATTGGTTCAAAATGATGCACATCTAAAAGATGCAGCACTTGCAGGCTACAGATGCATCCCCTGCATAAAGTGCAGGAAACCTCTGAGCATCCCATCCATCCACAGCTTCTGAAGGGAGGCACAGATGGAGAACCAAACCCAGAGATTTATGAATGCAAGAAAGCCTCTCCGTGGAGAAATATAGATGTTTCAGGTCAGCAATCCCTAATCAAGGCTGAAAATAGCTCTTCAAAGCTGTGGTGCACTTCACAGCACGTTAAAATTAGTGCTTGGAGTGCTGAAAGCGCAGCAGCTCTGCTGGGAGTCCTGTTAATGAGGGGACAGAGGTGGGGCAGTGAGCCCTGTGCCACAGACACACACACTCCTGTCAGCTAACCCAGAAACATTCTGGGCACTAAATCCTAACTCAGTCCTGGGCTATTTTTTGCCATTCTTCCCATACGAGAAACTAAAAATAGGCCCATGAGAACCACGCATGGGACTTTGCTTTTCAGATGTTTAACTCTGGCAAAAAAAAAAACTCAAAAAAACCTGCCCAGCACCGTTAGAAAGAGATTCTTCAAGGGTTTTCCAATATGGGGATGTAGGATATATTTTATATGTAGATGCACACATGATGAGAGAATGATAACCCTAAGAAATTGTGGATACACACCGCTGCCTATTTATGTATTATCTCTCAAGTTCATTTCTGTATTATTTATTAAGATAAAAACAAAGACAGGAAGAAAATGTGAGCATGACCTCAAACAGGTGGGAAGTTCAAAAAAAGAAAAAGTAAAAAGTGAAGCAAAATCTCCATTCTGTTGAAGAATCACTGCTGTGTGATCAAGCAAGGTTACACAGCTGGGGGTAAAAGAATCCCTCTAACACACTGGAAAGCGAAGAGCTGTTAAGTTTAAAATAAAAGATATGCCAGTGAGAAAAAGCAAGAATCACCTTGCCTATGCAGTGATGCCTCAGGTTTTAGATTTTATATTTTTCACATTCTGTGCTGCTTTAGTGTGTGGATCTGGGGTTCACATGAGGGCATGGTGAGCTCTGTGCACAGAGCAGGGACACAAAACAATTCCTGCTCCAGCTGGGCACCAAGGACAAATGATCCAAATCTCAGCCCAGGAGCACAAACCCCGTGGGCTGGAGAGAGAAAAACAAGCAGGGTGGGACTGCCTGGGCTAAAGCTGGGATGGGACAATGAACTGCAAGATGCAAATGGAGCAGAACTGATCCCAGGGACAGACCCCGTGCCCGGCCGTGCATTTTGGGGCCATTTTGGTTCATCTTGGGTTCATTTTGGGGCCATTTTGGTTCATCTTGGGTTCATTTTGAGGCCATTTTGGGGCCATCTTGGGTTCATTTTGGGGCCATTTTGGTTCATCTTGGGTTCATTTTGGGGCCATTTTGGGGCCATCTTGGGTTCATTTTGGGGCCATTTTGGTTCATCTTGGGTTCATTTTGGGGCCATTTTGGGGCCATCTTGGGTTCATTTTGGGGCCATTTTGGTTCATCTTGGGTTCATTTTGGGGCCATTTTGGGTCCATCTTGGGTTCATTTTGGGGCCATTTTGGGTCCATCTTGGGTTCATTTTGGGGCCATTTTGGGTCCATCTTGGGTTCATTTTGGGGCCATTTTGGTTCATCTTGGGTTCATTTTGGGGCCATTTTGGGTTCATTTTGGGTTCATTTTGGGGCCATTTTGGGTCCATCTTGGGTTCATTTTGGGGCCATTTTGGGTCCATCTTGGGTTCATTTTGGGGCCATTTTGGTTCATCTTGGGTTCATTTTGGGGCCATTTTGGTTCATCTTGGGTTCATTTTGGGGCCATTTTGGTTCATTTTGGGTTCATTTTGGGGCCATTTTGGTTCATCTTGGGTTCATTTTGGGGCCATTTTGGTTCATCTTGGGCGCAGCCCTGGCTGGGCTCTTGTGCTGCCCAAGGTGGACCCATGGAGGAGATCCTTGGAATAAATCCCTGCTTTATTCTGTAGCTTTGCCCAGCCTCTGCTCCAGGTCAGTCTCTCAAGGCACCAGCAGCACCTCCTGTCTCTGCTAAATGCCTTTTCCATGGGGCTCAAGGCAGCCAAACTGCAGGAAGGTCACTCTTAAATGCTGTGAGTGCCAGACAGGAATGCAGGCATGCTAAACCAGCAAACTTCCACCTTCCCCTGCTCCCCTGGAGAAACGCCTCCCTGGTTTGGACAGGTAACCTCCCTGCTGCTATCCAAGGGGCTTTGCTGCCTGTGGCTGCAGCCAGCTCAGGGGAGCAGACGGCAGCAGAGGCAGAGGGCAGAGCACACAGGTTCTGCAGGGCTCAGAGCACACAGTGGGGAATAAAAATGCTGGGAGACACCAAACTGAGGTGGACTGAGTGCCTCAGGCCTCTGCTGTTTGTTTTCAGGGGCTGAAATTTCAAAGGAAAGAGCTGCTGGGTTTCTGCAGGGATGCCCAGCACTAAAATCCTGGGCAGGCTCTCTGCAGTTTGGCAGAAAAGTGCCTGAGTGTTTGTTTCAGTGCACCATCACCAACCTCACTTTTCTCTCATTTCATTCATTAACAGTGGTGCTCTGTGCTTGCAGACTGCTGAACTGCTTCTTACCCAGATTTTTAAATACTTTGGAGAAGGAGACTAAACAGCCTTATCTCCTAGGCTGAAAAAGGAAACAGAGGGGTAAAAAGTGCCATTGTCCCACTGCTGTGAAGGCTGAGAGTCACTGCAAGGGAAAAAACCAGAGTGGCTCAGCTCCAGAGTCACAGCAAGGGACTGCAAAGGGTCAGGGCTGTGAGGAGCTGGAGGAGTAGAGGGACAATCCTGGTCAGAAAACTGCAGTGACAATGAAAGGGACATTGGGCAGGTGGGGATTCATAGTGAGACTTGGCAAAACCAAAATCATGGAACCAGAGAAAGGCCTGGGTTGGAAGGACCCTTAAACATCATTTCACTCCTTCCATGAGCAGGGACACCTTGGGACAATCCTGGTCAGAAAACTGCAGTGACAATGAAAAGGGCATTGGGCAGGTAGGGATTCATAGTGAGACTTGGCAAAACCAAAATCATGGGACCAGAGAAAGGCCTGGGTTGGAAGGACCCTTAAACATCATTTCACTCCTGCCATAAGCACTGTGCCAGGCTGCTCAGAGCCCATCCAGCCTGGCCTGGGACACTGCCAGGGACCCAGGGGCTCTCAGCAGCCTGGCACCACCCCCTCAGGACAGAATTTTCCCCTAGGATCTAACCTAAACCTGCTCCCACTGTGGAGCCAGTCCCCCTTGTCCAGGATCAGCCAGTTCCCAGAGGACAGCAGTGGGCAGAGGGGACAGGGACTCACTGTGGCAGGGACACACAGACTGGGATCTCCAACACAACATCCCACCTGAGGGCTCCTCAGCACTGGGAACAGGCTGGATGAACACTGGGATCACAGATTCAAGATAAAGCCAGGAAAAACTCTTGTCAGATGAGTCAAGAGCAGTGAGAGTTGGGAGAAATTCACTCAACAGAGCACTGGCACTTTTCAAACCTTGGGCTGAGACACATGGCCCTCCCATGGCCAGAAACCTGATCTCTCTGAATTACTGATTCACCTGAATAATGAATGAAAAAGAAAAAAAAAAAAAAAAAGGTGGCAAATAAACAAAGAGCCCCACTTTTTAACTCAAAAATCCAGCACAGCATGGAGCTTAATGAAGTGGCTATGAGGTGTTTCACTGCAGGGTGAAACACTCTGATTTGGAAAACAGAATAGGTGCTGCCTACAAAAGTATTTGAATGAGCAGCTGTATTTTCTCCAGAATATATAGCACTAAAACTTAACTCCAAGCTATGGAAATTCTCCTGTCTGTTCCTTAATTTTCTGGGAGCTTTTAACATTCATCACCACAGTATCTGAGAGCTTCAGAAATATTTATGTGAATAAAACTTCCTTAAGGAAGAGAGAGCTAAGACAAAGAATGTCAGGTCTAATCTGTCTACTAATTTGAAAGGTACAGCATGAGAAGTCCAAGGCCTATTTCTGAGAACTTCTCTTATTATATAATTCTTTCCATATTCAAAAGAGAACCCATTGATCTCTGGAAGAATTCAGTAAAGAAGATAAGGAGTCAAGCCATCATAAAAACTGGGACTCACTTATAAGAGCCTGGATTTTAAACAAACTGCACAAAGAGTCATCACTCTAGAGCTTCACTCACCTATCTTCACCCTGAAATTTTTCCTTCTGCAGTCTCCTGACTCATTCTCTAAACATATTCTGGCATCCTCAAAGATGGGATCTGAGCAAATGCTGCTGCCCTCGCTGGAGAACACAGATTTGCTTCCAGCACAAGTTTGTTGTGTGCAATGAGTGGATCAAAGAAACTACAGGAAAAAGAAATATGCAGAGATGTGTAAGTGATGCAGATAATTTTAAAGGTTTAGGGCATGAGGTGGACATGAAGAGGATAATGGGATGCAGGCTACCAGAATTTTAGCCTTCTCCTTATTTCTGAAAGCTCCATAAATCCTTCTACAGTGTTTGTCAGTGGAGTTTTATGAGCTGTACAGTCAGAGAAGTGAGACCTGCCTTCATTTCTGTTTCAAGTTTCATGAATATTTAAACAATGCAGCAAGTGAAATCATCCAGTGTGAACAAGCTCAGAAACTGTGTCTCGTTAAAGTATAATCAAAAATCATTTTAGGTTCAGATTTTTATTTTTTGTTTTAGTTATGTAAGACAAGTTCCATTTACCTGATTCAGCCAAAACATTAGTCTCTAACAAAGAAGGAAAAAAGCAGCCCTTCAATCATAAGTTTGGGTAACCACATAATGTATTAATGAAGGAAAATAATAAGGTTAAACATCTCTTGCAGTTTCTAAATGTTTTCTTCAATGAAAACCAATATTGCTTTGCTAACAATCTATTTTTTTTCCTGGGAACTCATTCTTTAACCCAACAATTTGTAAACCTCATTAGTGTTCTTCCAGATGGGTTTTTTTTGACGTGCACTGCTATTGAGTTATTGGTGCTTTTATGTCATTTACCTCATTTTGGAGGAAAGAAAAAACCTGAAAGCCAGCATCCCAATGATGAGCACTTGCACTTGAGGCTTCTGGTTGATCAGATGTCTAATTTAATGTAGGATTTGGTGTCTGTGCTGAGAAGGACAGAAGGAATGACCATTTTTAGTCCAGCTGGTACAGTAGCAATCAGCTGGGAGTGTAGGGACTGTAGAAAACAAGACACCTCAAAACCCATCTGTTTTTAAGTCCTCAGACAAGTGACTTTTGCCCCTTCATTCACAGAGTTAATTTTTTTTTTCCTTTCCCTTTAGCAAACAAGTTTCTAAGGCTGAATATTTACTGAATATTTATTCTGAGTTCCAAGAAGGAAAGCTGCAAAATATCAAAATAACTAATTACAAAGAGGATCTTTATATTGAAATAGAAAACCTTCCTGCAACAGCCCAACTGCTTACAGTAGCTCTAATGACCTGGTCAACATGAAAAAAAAAATTTTATTGAAACATTAACATTTTTATATCTAACGCAAGATTTTTTTAATTTTATTTTTTAGCCATAAAAAGCTCCTGGAGTTGAGTTCAAACCAGCTGGTACTTTGTACTGGGTTTCAAAGACTAATTGTATATACCACGGCACATTTAGCTAAAAACATGCTTACTATGAGTATATTTCAAAAAAACCACTAGGCTTCTTCATAAACATACAGGTCTTTGGCTTCATTTGCTATTCTGGCCAGAATTACCTAGGCCTAAGAATGTAAATTCTATCAAAAATGAGGCTGTTTTGTTGTTTGTTATTTTCTCCTCACTCCAGAACAAGACAGCTGAAATAAACCTCATGGAGATTAATCAAGATTGTAAATTCTCTCCTGAGTTGGTTGAGCCTTCAGCTGCCCTGTGACATCTCAGGGGGGCAGAACCATTGTGTTTTGATGCTGGCAAGTACCAAAAGCTCAGGGGAGGACAAAGCTTTCAAGGTTTGGTAAAAAGAGGCAGTGGAAGAGCAGGCAGAAACCTGTCCCACCTCCCCTGCTCCCACCTGGGCCAAACTGTACCAAGGAGCAGAGGATGGGAATGGTGAGTGAATGGCTCATGAATGGCTCACCTTCCATTACAATGCTGTTCAAACCTCCAGATTTCTCTCCACTCTGAACAGACTGAAGTAGTACAAATTAATTAAGCAGTAACTTTTCCCTACTGCTTACTGGGTGGGGTGATGGCACAGAAGTCACCTCTGGGTCACCACAGCAATCTTGCAGATTTTAGGGTAAATTGCAGCCAACTCCACAATGTGAAAAACCTGCTCACTGCTTGTGAGAGGTCACCCAGAATTATTTCCTTATGTGGGAGGGCAATGTGTAAAAAAATGCAAAGGTCCTTAATTCACAATAATTACAAATTCGCCGGAGAAACATGGAAATTCTGGAAGGCAGGACAATATCTCCATGCTGCAAAGGTTCAACATTTTATTTTATTTTCCTGTGCTGACCCAGAGCTGCAGTCATGTCCTAGAGGCTGGTTTAAGGTTTTCTCAATGAACTGCCTTGTACTGGTGAGGGGGGAAGAAGAGCCACAAAAACCCCAGAGAAGAATCCGAAGCAGCCGGCGCGCGTCAGGGCCTCTCCTGTGCACACAGCTCATCCTTCCCAAAGTCAACATTCTCCCTCCCTCGCTGGTTTGGGGGGCTAGGGAGGGGGTTTGGAATTCATCAAGGGTTTACTAACAGACCCAAGATAAAGCTGAATGTTTTTTACCTTTATCTACACAGTGACAAACAGGGACTATGGGGAGCCCTTCGTTTCTCCTGCCCAGGCCTGAGGTTGGTTGAGAGGAGGATTTGAAGGATGCCACTTCCACTTTTTATTCATTACATCACTTCAAGTGACTGTACAGGCTAAGGAGCCTGCATGATGCAAGCTAAACCTCTTTGGAGAGGAAGATTGTTTCTCTTGGACTCCCTTCCAAGCTCCAGAGGCCAACGGCACAGTTGAAATTCAAGTATTTGAAAACCCAAACATGGCATTTTCTTCATCAAATGCTCTGTCTAGCAAGTGCCCCAGGAGCAGGAAGACAACAGATTCTTCCCATTTCTCTTTCATTTTCTATTCTTCACTCCTTTCTCTTTTCCCCCCACCTCCACAAACGAACAGGAGAAATCTCCTCCCCTCTCCCTCATCCCTGCTTTTTGCAGGCAGTGATTGGGAAATCAGAACCTGAAGCAGCTTCCCAGCCCATTCCAAATATGTGGGCAGGCTGTACACTGCTCCAGCTCTCTGCCTGGCTGCTCTCCATCATGAGCTCAGAAAACACAGAGCCATCCCCAAATATTACAAGCACCAGACTGTTCTGCTTCTGCAGACTCCATCAGTGAAAATGATGAAGCAAGACAGGAAAATATCCCTCCTTCCCCTACCTTTCATTTATAACTGACCTCTTTGATCCTCTCTCTGGAAGGGTCTGAACTTTTCCTTGAGGTAGGCCAGCCTAATGACAGGAAAAACAAAAACTCAATATTCACTTCAAGAAGTCTCAGGCGTAAAAGAATGAATTCCCTGAGAGAAAACTGAAGGGGGAACTTGGGAGCAGCAAAACTACCAAAAAAACTTACTCTGAAAGAGGACAAACCAAAGACAGTGTTGTCTTTCTTGCAAGCAAGCAAATAAATCTGCAAATTTCTAGGTTACTTAAGCAGTGCTTTTAAAAATTACTTGCTAGGGAACCAAGTACCAAAAAAAAAAAAAAGAACTGTCAAAGCAGTATGATATTTTTAAATTATTAAATGCAGTTTGAAATATTTTTTTTCAAAAGGATCCATGAGAAAAAGCCTGGGAGTACATACTGACACCTGAGATACAAGTAACTACAAAAAATATGGAGTTTTTATTTTTAGTTTCACAGAGCCTGAGAAACTGCACACATTGTCTAATCCTTTTTATCTGTGTTATTGCAACAATAAACTTCCTGGGGAGACACAGTGCTGCTCCCTTGCCACGCTGGCCTTTCAGAGAATACTTTTTCACCACTGCAAAAAAGAAAAAAGGTCCCCTAGGCTACCTAGGTACAAATCTGGGGTTACCATGCCCAATGGTGAAGGCCAGAGAGAAGCTGGCACATCATCACTGCCACAACAGTGAGCACATGCACTCCCAAAGGAACAACCAGCACTGGATTTGGTCACACACTGCAGCCAAAGCCCAAACCTGCACCTTTCTTACTTCTACAATCTCACCTCCTGAAAATTTTTATTTTTCATTAATTAAAAAAAAAACCCCTCTTGAAGAGCAATGCTAAAAAATAAACCATCAAGCTTAGAATGCCCAAAGTTCTTTAAGAAACCACTACAATTCAAATGTTATGGGTGAACCTCAGTATGGATTAAAACCTGAGATTTGGATTGAAGTCAGGTTAGAAAACTGACTGAGAGCACAGTTACACATGCAGGTTTTTGAATCATGAATAATTCAGGTTGAAAATGACCCCTCAGGTCACCTAGTTCAGGTGCCTGCTCAAGGCAGGTTAATTCAGGGTGTTGGTTGTGGTGTTGTGCAGTGTCCAGGATGAGGTGAGAAATGAGAATTTGACTCCATATCCTTAGAAGGCTGATCTATTTTTTATGATATTATATTCTATTAAAAGAAATGCTATATTAAATCTTTATTAAAGAAAGAGAAAAGATACATCGGAAGGCTAGACAAGAATGATACTAAAAACCCATGACAGACTCAGAGAGTCCAACACAGCTGGCTGTGATTGGTCATTAAATTAAAACAATTGACACACTGGGTAAACAATTCTCTAAATCACATTTCTAAAGTAGCAAAACAGGGAGAAGCTGAAGCTTCCCAGGAGAAGGAATCCTGGTGAAGGGATTTTTCATAAAATATCACAGTGCCAGTTGGTTGAGGGGAGTTGTCCAGCCCCAGGACAGATGTGCCCCAGCCTTACACTGCACACTGTTCTGGTGTTTAACTACTGTGAAAAATGCATGTATTTTATGATTGGCTTTTCACAAATATTAAAATGAATATTGTATGTGTTGTGTTAGGAAGTAATGCTGTATTCATTCTCTTCAGTACTGTGTTAAATATAGTTTTAGGTTATAAAAATTGTTAAAATAGAAACTGTGCTATGTAGGATGCTTTGTTTAACAGAAAGGTCTTGCAGAGAGATAGCAGCCACAGGACACCTGAATCTTTCAGAGAAAGGGAATTTATTGCCTTCTTATCAGAAGAAATGAACTTCTTACTGCCTTGAAGGCGCTGTTAGGGTTAGAAGGGAGAAGTTGACACTGCCCAGACAGAATCCTGTGTTTGAATGGAATTTATGCACCATGTATGAGGTGTATGAATATGCAATGGGCTGTTGTTTTTAAGGGTTAATCCTTTGTTAACTGTGTCCTTTTTCGGGCTCGTGATGCCCAGAAAAAGATACCTGGACATCAGTAACTCTTTGCTTTTATTGTCTCATATTGTCCTGATTTAAACTGTCCAAATTATTATGACTCTAATTGTATTACTATTTTTATAACCAGTTTATTACTATTAAACTTTTAACAATTTCAAAAGCAAGTGATTGGCGTTTTTCACAACTACCCTCGCTGTGAAAAATTCTTCTACTTAACCTGACTTTCTCTTGCCCTGCTGATTGCCCCTGGATGCTACAATATTCACCTTGGAGAAAAACCTGGCTCCACTTTGTCTCTGATCCCTTTTTGGAGCGAGCAAAGGGATCAGAAGCTGCCACTCAGCCCCAGTGAGAGGAAATGACACAGAGCAGCCACACAAAGTGCCGGGGTGCCTGGGGGGAAGCAAAGATGCCCTGCACCAGCTGCCAGCTGCACTGCTGCCAGGGCAGCGGGCTCCTGGGGAGCCCCACGGGCACCAGGATGACTCAGGGCCTGGCCTGGCTCCGTGCTGACTCATTTCCCTGGAAATGAGGAGTTCATCACTCAGCAGTGCTAATGGGCTGCAGAACAGGGCAAGTCGCTCTTTTGCCCTGGTGTATTTTGTGATTCACAGAATTCTGCTAAGAGAGCTTTGACTGAGTGCTCTGGAACAGATTGATGCCATACTTGAGGCGACTGTCAAAGAATTAATTTTCTAGAAAAAAAGCAAAACAAGGAGTCAGTGTCTAGCTTAATAATGTCACCTACACAACAAAAAATACTTTCCATGGAAGAGTATGTAGCTGTAAGGCTGACAGCTCCTTAAGGGGTATTGGCCTCAGGCCACAGCCCCATGAAAATCTATCCTCTGAGATCAAAGAGTTTCACAGTGCTAAAAAGCAGAAAAGAACCAGCACTCCAAAATAAATCTCATTTTCCCTGATTGCCAGCATGCAACAAAACAAGAAAACCAGACAACTACTGGTCAAACCAAACACCTGGTTTCCAGCATGCAGCCCTCCAGCCTGCACTCAATCACAGTTTTGGACCTGTCATACCATGAATCAGGAGGAAATACTTTAATTTGAAAAGCAAATGTAATTACAGTGAAGAAAGGAGGCAAGTGTTCAATCTGCTGGCACCAGAGCTCCATCTACCTTCCCAGCTTTCCAGAGCAAACTGGGATGCATTTGTGCTCCCAGGTGTTTCCTCTGAGAGCTGAGCCACGCTGCTTCAGGGGCATCCAGGCACGAGAAGGGTCCAAGGCTCCTGCATCTCCCCCAAAAGCCTCTCTTAGAGCAAATACACAAAGCATCTTAGCTGTTTAACTCTTAACTTCAGCATTATCTGTTTAAGTCTTTCCCCCCAGCATGCCAAAAATCTTTTGAGGTTCTGCCAGGAATATTTCACTAAGTGTTCCCTTAGAAAGGTGGTAAAGGGGGAAGAATCATTGAAAGGGGTTAAAGAGATGGTTTTCCTTTTGCCTTCCTGATAATTAGATAGAATATATCTCAGTCTGACTACAGAAAACGATCACCTGACAGCAACAGAGCTGCTGGTTTGTTGTTGCTGTGGAGGTTTTTATGGGAAAGGCTTCAGGCCACACAGATTTGATGAAGATACACTACAGGTGAAGTTTCCTCTGCATTTGTCACCTTTCTTTTCTAGGCATTTTCCACTGACAACATCTATTCCAGCTCCATTTCATCCAGTTTTTTACTGCCTTGTTACCTGCTATCCGCTATGAGCAATACATGTTTCAAATCCCACCCACCAGCAGAAAGGAAAAACTCCTCTGTCTGGAGCTCAGGGACTCCAAGCCAAGTGACCATCCATGGCTTTCTTGGTATGGATGATTTTCCAGGCCTCACTGAGATACACACCATTCAGCAGCCAATAAAATCACTGGCCAGTCATCAACTAGAAGACCATAAAAAGCTCAAATGATCTTTTGCAGGCAGATACAAGCCATTTTTCTCATGCCTCAAGGCAAGGGAAAGACAAATGCAGTTCCTTTTAGTTTAATGTCAAATCCATGTTAAGAAAGTGGCTTAAATTAATCTGGTTTTCTTTAGACCAAAAGGAAATGGGAGATCACTGACACTTTTGAGTCTCAGTGGAGGGAAAAATGAGGAACAGTTGAAGGTGGTATAGAAACTGGTATTGCTGAAATCATTCATTGAGATCCATATGAGGCTTTATGAAGGACCTCAAAAAATTATTAAAGCCTTTTATTGTGATGCCACTGCAGTTTATGAAGACAAACTGCACCACAATGGCACACACTCTGTTTTAACACAGGGATTGTTTTATTTTGAACACTGTGAAAACAACAGGAGCAATACAGGATATTTCCTACTTCAGTAAAGCACAGAGACCACCACCACTGATGGAGAACTTTACTGTGAGTCTAGATACCAAGAGATCCACATGATTGTTCTTGCAGAAAGATTCAACAGGCAAACTGCTGCACCATAACTAAATAACTTGCTGTAGGTATTTAATATCCAGTGACATACAGGTGTGTCTGACAGGCAGCAAAAAGGACTCACTGACTTCCAGTACTGAAATGTCCCCAAATACAGAAAATTTTCTAAATGAATAAAAATTTTCTAGAAGTCTAGCCTACAAAGGAAAAAATAAAAGTTACAAAATGAGTAACTTTTTTTATCTGCATAGATAACATTTTAATACTGTCCTGTGGTGTAAACAAATTGGAGTATCAAAGATGTGTTGGATGAACAAATTGTATTACATCAAAAGAAAATAAAGAATTGTTTCAGTAGAACCAACAGAAAATAAAGAATTTCAATAGAAAATAAAGAATTGTTTCAATCTCTACCAGGATTTGACTGATCCTACTGGACACTGATCCCAGATGATGGCAGGGCTCTGTCTATGACACACATTCATGGACAAGCACAGACCTGCAGAGGTTTAGGAACACAACAGCTCTCATACCTATATATGGCTCTGTTAGATGGCACTGCAAATAAGTGCAAATACAGTAAAATATGAGGGACTCACATGTACTTTATATGAAAGGACTCACATGGTGAGCAAAATAAAAGCACAGACAGACTGGAAAATTTCCCACTAAAACAGAATTCATTCCTGAGGTATTCATTTCAATGGAAATATGCTTTTGCTCTTACTGAATTTAATAAGGAGATCTGCCAGTTATTACAAATGCAGAAGAAGCAGTTACCCTGAAAGGTTGAGCCAGTCAAGAACATTAAATCCTACAAGTCTCAAAAGGTCTGTCACTTTTCATAAAAGGCTCAGACACTGCACTGGTAATCAAATCAATCTATAACAACTATTACACTGTACACAGAAGAATGCAAAAGCTCTGTACTGGAGATATGGAATTGCCAGCTCCCATGTATCAGGTGCAATCTAACCCAGGCCAAGAGCAGCCAAAACCATTATCTGCCTGATAACTGTTTGGCAGCTTCTGCAGAACAGGAAAAAACCAAAAAACAAGCCAGGCAGGTCCACAGCACTAATGGCAGCAGCATCCCTGCAGCTCTGGGAGCCAGCTCAGGTGTGGGAGCTGCCCTGCCACGTCAGTGGGCCCAGGACAATCCGTGTGCTCAGGGCACAGCCCAGCTGTTTCCAACAGCACAGCTGGATTCCTGCACGGCACTGCCCTGTCTAGACACACCAGAGCCAGCCCTCCCTGCCAGCCCTGCATACTCAGGACAGAGAGGTGACACAGAAATTCACAGAATGACCAGGTTGGGAGAGACCTAAAGATCCATCGAGTCCAACCCAGCCCCAACACCTCACCTGAACCCTGGCACCCAGTGCCACATCCAGGCTTGATTGTTTTGGGGTGTTTTTTGAAAGGATTTAATCCCTCCTGGCAATTTCCTACTTCTTCCATCAAGTTTTAATTAAAATGAAAAGGTTCATTTCCACACTTCTTAACACAACTGTTATGGCAAACTTCACCCTAAAGCAAACTTCAAAGGGGTAAAACTAGAAATCATTTGTATCAGTGTGATCAAAAAAAAGACAAAATAAAGTAGATTTAGGAATTTGATGAGTTGCATGTGTATCTATGAATGCATTCTTCTCAAATTAGCTTTGATCTGGAGAATGAAATCCAAGTATAAAGAATTTCAGATTTTGGTCATCAAAACATCATCAATGTGTGTAATTATTGAAAGAGACCAAAATAAGTTACAAATTGCCAACAAATCTAGAAGTGGAAAGAAGCAAGTTCATTTCAAGGACAAGACTGCCATCCTTCTCCTCTGAACCACTCTGCCCTGCCCCATATGCTTTTCTAGGAAAGTTTAAGATCCATTTATGAACTGAACAGACAAAACCAAGCTCCAAACTCTCAAGTGGAATCAGCCTCAGTGCTCACAATTGCCAAAGTTGTGCAGTTCTACTGTGGTCACTGCTGAGCAAACCTGACTGGCAGCAATCTGTACATGACCCAGGTGTAAATTTACCCAATCTGTAAATTACCTCAGGGTGGTGACAATCCTGACAGACCCCAGCTCCCCTTGCATGCCAGCGCTGCTGCCAGTGCCAGCATCCTGCTCTCTGCTGGTTCACACAACACAGGCTGATTTCCTCCTTGGGAGGGCCTTTCCAAGAGTCATGGTACTCCTCCAGATTTCTGCCTGCCCGGCTCAGATTGTGCCAATCTTTCTTCAGAGGTTGTGATTTCTTTATCTCCAGTCATTTTGAGAACTCTCCTCTGGGCTTGGGTTCATATCTCTCCTGGCCCGTGGGGAACACAATCAGAAAGAGCTCAGTCTGAAGCCAGAGAGGAGCTTTGCAATTGCAGAGCAAAGTAAAGGTTATGTGATTTGTCTTGCTGATACAATTGAATAGTTTAAGGTATTCATTATGTCACTTTTCATTTTCTTTCACATCCATATAATGTTATTTTTCCAAGTGTGGGCTGTTATCCACAAAAAAAAGCCCAGCTCTTTGTCTAAGAAGCTGCTCCAAGCAGGTTGTTTCCCATCCTTAGGATTGCCTAGCTACACTAATCTGCATTTATCAAACTGAGCTGCAGTTCATTTCCCACACTGAAACTGCAACTTGCTCAGATAAATTTGGGAATTTAAACCTGCTCTGCAAGATAGTGACAGTCTCTCTTAGCTCCTCAGGGTTTCTGTATTTAATGAACATTCCCTGAGGTCCACCATTCAGCTTGATAGTGAAATTACTGAACCACAAAATCAGCAGTAGTTTTTTTACTTTTGTTTTTCTAGGTGCTTAAACACATTCTGGCTACTTTGCTTCGGTGTTTTTCTGAGAACTGAACGTTTGAAGTTTCCTCTCTCACCCACCTCCCCCTCTTCAAAAATCAATTTGGACACTAATCCATAGGTCTGTCTCACAGGTGCTCTCATATCTGGCAGTTCCAAGATGTTAGCCAACACCTCTTCACATGTCCTAACCTGAAATTCATTGAGCCAAGGTCACCCTAAAATGTGTGAATGCCCTCTGACCTTCCCCACATAAATCTGTCACCTGTGGGCACAGTGACTGTACCAGGCATCTTCCACACATCTGATCTTTTCCATAGGACAGCTGCTCAACAGCCACGAGTAAATTCCAAAAATGTTCATCTCCCACTGCATGGAGAAGTGGGTTGACTCTTTAATCTTCCACTGAGCACTTACATATGACAACTCCCTTTGATTTTGTGTGTATCTTGCAGGTCACCTCTTGGTTTTTGGCTTAGCCTTTCCTGCTTTTCTCCATGGGTACTTCTAGTACATTTCCTCATTTTTCCTTAGCTCCTAGACTCAGCTCCCATGCCTTGGGGATGTGCCTATATATATATATATACACACGCATGCACACACAAAAGCTGACAATTTTACTATTCTGCCATTCCTTGTCACTCATGCTGCTTTCCCTCCTGCATATACTCAAGCTGTTGCTTCCTGTTGGCTGGAGTCAAATTTGAAAAGTTTCTTTTCTATTTGTGCTCTTCACTTTCTGAAACAAAAGCCAGGTTAACAGCTTGGGTGTCCATGGTAAAAGAGACCTGGCATCCATCATCACAAATTCTGCAGTCTTTTCTTTTTCAACTGTCACATTAAGATTTTGGGTAAAAGCTCTCCTCTCCAGGATTTTAGAGCAAGTACATAAATAGAGTGTAGCCCTATTCCCTGCTGGCTCTTCTTAAGCCAATTGACCACTTAAATGACAATATTCTGTCAAAATTACTTCCTGGGTCCAGTCTGTCCCAGGTAATATTGCTCATACTCATCCATGGCTTCTTTTCTAGCATCCCTCTCACTACATGTGCAAAGCAGGTTTTCCAGTTTTTCTCCCCTCCTATTCCCTGCCCCCGATTTTAAATTGCTGCACAGAAATCAATGCAATATCTATCACCTAAGAAACAATTAGCAAATATTTCCAAACCAGAAAGCCATCATTGCTCACCATTAAGTCCTCAACATGAATGCAATACACAGCCTTGCTCCAAAGAGATTGTATTTCAAATAATTCCCTTCCTAAGCCAGCCAGCAGTCCCACACCATCAGAATAATTAGGCACAGCTTTCTGTTCTTCAGTGAAGATGTACAGGCTAACAGCTTGATTTTAATTCCCTGCTGGAACAAGTAACTAATTACAACCTGCACTAAAAGTTAGCTCCAATAATTTAACAGGGTAATTCTGCAGATCTGACAGACCTCTAAATTATGAGTAAATAGATTGTTATGAATGCTTGAGAAAATTAGATTATATATTTAAAGGTCTCCTACAGAGCAAGTTGAAGACCAGCTAAGCACATGAGTCCCTTATCAGAGCAATTTCAGTTTTTGTGTTTAATCATGCTAACAGCCCCATATAGCTTCTGGCCCAAATAAATCAATCGCTATCCAGACAAAAACCCAACCTTCCTGAACAGAAAAGGGTCAGCCACAAAAAAACCTCCAAGAAATGGTATGGAATTAAATTAATCTTTTAAATTTTCAGACAAGAAAATGGTAATTTTGCAAAAGCATCTTTTAAAAATAGAGGCCTTTATCATCATGGGAGGGACAACATAAAGAATCTTGAGGTTTTATCTCCAAAACTTGACAGCCAGCTACCAAATTAAATACCCATCACACTGCACTGATTGCACCTGAAGTTCTTTAGTACTGTTGCTTTCAAGAAATAAAGGTTTTCTTTGGTGACCAGTGTGTGGCTGCTCCCTGGTCTGACAGTGTTAAATCCTGTCTCCCAGAACAGTGAGAGACTGGGAGAGGGAGGGAGAGGCAGGCTGTCTTATTGCAGGTTAGTTTGAGAAGTAGAAATGGGAGGGCATCACCCAGAGGATTGCTGAGAGGAAATAGATCAACTGCAAATTTCCTGCTTCAGCAGAAAATCTGGCTTATTTCAGTTCACAGTTACAAAATCACACATCGCACCAAATTTAACACAAAGATTAAAATCACTTCAAAATTCACCTGAAGATGTAAGAAGCTTTATACTCACACAGTCAACGTCCACAAGATGCAAAATGAGTTTCAAATCAATAATGTCCTAAAAGCCTTGAACCCCTCTCCTTTTAACTTTTGTGGCTATGTGACACAAGTGTGGCCAAGGCAATAGTGCTGCATTTCACCTCCAAGTTCAATGGAAAATTCACTGTCTTCCCACCAGAAAGGCACAGCATGTCACATTCCCTGAGCTTCAGCACAGAAATATTTTTATTTCTTTTCCAACTTCTTTTTCACACGTCTCTCTTGCACCTGTTCAGACCCAGTTCCTCCTTCCTCTGGATTACAAAGACAACTCTATGTGCCAAAGGAAATGCACTGAGAAATCTTGGGTCCAAAAAAGTTCAACCACCAGGGTCCATCCTTTCCAAGGGCAGAGCAGGGACCATCCCCTGGGCTCTGGGACCATCCCCTGCTCTCCAGTGGCACTGCCAGCTGCAATGCCAATGAAAACCAGGCAGGATGTCCCAGCTGTCTGTCACCAGGCACTGAGGCAGCAGGGTACTTCTAGAAAGGGTTTTAAAAACCCCCAGATATGTGCAAAACAGCTCTGGACAGCACTCACCAGGGAAGCTGCAATTCAAAAGGACTCCTGAGCAAGAACAAGGCTAAAAAATCCAGAGGGAAGAGGAAATTCTTGTCTTTCATCTCCTACACACATGAACTGTCACTTCTACTGGGGACAGCACTTGCATTAGCTTATGTAAGGAGAATAAGCTTCAAGTAGAATATCTACCTAAATAAAATCATCTGCTTTCAGACCTTTTCCCCCAGATGTTAAAATTAAATAGAGACATTTTGCCACAAGAAGCCAGTCTAGCTGCTGTATTCATCACTGCTCAGAGACTGCCCAAAAAGCTACACTTATGACACACTGTACCCCACTGGAGACTTTTCCACATGAATTCACTGGGTGCTGCTACAGCTCAGATCCTGATTTACCCTTCTGGTACTGCTGTGGAAAGGGGAGAACACTGCAGCACCTTCACCCAGAGGGTGGCTGTGCAGTCAAACAGGCTCCCCAGGGCCCTGGTCACAGCACCAAGAGTTCCAGAGAGCCTGAACAACACTCTCAGACACATGGACTGATTCTTGGGCCATCCTGTGCAGAGCCAAAGATCCTTGTGAGCCCCTTTCAGCTCAGGATATTCTGTGATTCTGTACCACAGAAGCCTCAGAAATGCATTTGATTCTGTAACTGGTAAAAATTTGCATTATCAAGCCTAAGAATAAGCAATTATTCCCATTCATCAGAATTATAGGCCCTAGAAACTGTTGAACCCATAATGTGTAGCCCAAGGCCAATTGCTGTGCATACAATTGAAAGTAAGATTTATATGTCTTTCAGCCTTTTGAAAGGATTTTTTTTAAGTCCATGGGTTATTTCGATAAAATTCACCCCAGAGCACCACTCATAAATCAGTTTTATCAAAGAACTGAATGATAAGATTGGCTCAGATTCCTTTCTTGGAAAAAAAAATCCATATCTAATGAAATGTCTAAATCAGACTGATGATAAAGGAAATTTTTCCTCTGAAGACACAGCCTATGCTATCAACTTTTACCCAGGAGTCAGCCACACATCTTTCATTCCACTTCACTCAGCTTTCTCAGTCTGTGGTTGTTGCTCAATTACCAAAACACATCACTACCTGTTACAACCTTCTGTACCTCTCTAAGTCAATTCCTTCACATTTTCCAGGAGAAATGCAGATTCTCATATACATAAAATCATCCAGACTGCTCCTGCCTTCACTTTTTACACAACCTGTGCTGTGTTCTGGTTTTAGGCTCAGTCTCAGACTGCAGGAAATCCCTTTTCTGCATGGTTTCACCTCCTACACACAACAGCTAGAGGTGGCACAGGTTATTCCATTTAGGGTTTCCAGCTCCAGCTGGAGTCTGTAACTAAAATTGTCCCAGCAGAACATGGGACAAGCAGATGTATTGATCTGTGCAGATGTATTGATCTGTGCAGATGTATTGATCTGTGCAGATGTATTGATCTGTGCAGATGTATTGAAATTCACAGTAGGGCTGGGAAATCAGTGCTGCCCGTGTGAGTCCTTTCCTCTCAACAGAAGAGCCCAAAGGAAATCATACCCCTCATGAATTTGCCACTAGATTCGCATTTCCATGGTGGAAAGCCATCCTTGATCTGTTTTTCTGTTGTTCTGCAGGCATTCCAGGCTGACATGGGTCAATTTATCCCTTTTCATCCCAGACTCACACAGCAAACCCCAAATTCCAATAAATCAACTTCTTGAGCTGAAGTTGCTTTCTCAGTTCTTTGCAAATAATTGCTTTAACTTGAGAAAAAAACCCTCTTAGAATGTTTTTAATGCTGGCCTGTAGAGCCCAGCTTCCCCTTTACTGCCTCTCTATCTGCACAGAGCAAACCCCAGCTCCCCCCACCACGGTGCTGACCTTGGCATGCCCAAGTGATGGCAGTGAAAGGAGAAAGCTTTCCCTTCAGACATGTGAGAAGCTGCTGCATAAAGCAGCAAAAAAAGGCACTTGCCCTGCAAGCGGTGGCACTTGGGAGATAAGGGCATGGTCAGCCAGAATCCCCAACAGTGAGACTGATAACCCAGCTCCAGTTACCAGATAATGCATGAATCCAGGCTTTCAGCCTCTCAGGAAAACACACAGCCTCTGCTCCCTGGATTTAACACACTCCAGAAACCATTCATTCTGCTCTTTGCAGATTCCTGAGTGCTCACCAAGACAAGGGTTTGCTGCCATCAGGTTCTCAGCAAGAACTCCACCCCTGGCCTGCTCTCAAGATGACTTTAGCATCTCTGCAGCCCTTGAACAAGTTATATGAGGAATAAAGATCCTCCTCAAGGGCCAAAACCCCCAAATTAGCATTTCCACAGCAGTGTCCCTTGACTGAGATCAGCACTGCCACACCTCAAATGGTTTGCTTGGACCCCTCACAACAAAAAGGACATTGAGGTGTTGGGAGTGTGTCCAGAGAAGGGCAACAGAAGGGTCAAAAGAACAAATCTTTTGAGGAACAGCAATGGGATATAGGGTTGTTTAGCCTGGAAAATAAGAGGCTTAGAGGGGACCTTGTCAAAGTTGTAGTGAGGTGGAGGTTAGCCTCTTCCCCCAGATAACAAAGATTAGAGAAGAACAAATGGCTTCAAGTTGCACCAGGGAAGGTTTAGACTGGATATTAGAAAAATGTCCTCTCACCCCCCAAGAATGAACTCACCCAGTCAATTGTAAAATCATGAAGAAAAACACTCAACCTGTACAAGAACAACCATTACACCCATCTGGCCAGGGCTAAATTGTGACTTAAAGCACCACTATCAATAAGCCAAGGCATAAAGCTCCATGCAGAGAGATGCTGCACAAGTGCCTCAGCAAGGCTAACAGACATCTCCAGCTCTAATGCATTCCTCCTTCTTGCCCAAGATCAAGGCAATTTCTCTGAAGAAAAGGCACCCACACTCATGAGTTTCAGCAATGGATGTGAGGCTCACTCCCACACTCTGCTCCCTCGCTTGAGGACAGACTAAAGGGGATGATTATCAGCCCAGCAATTTGTTAAGCATGAGCCCTAGGCCTTAAAGCATTTCCTACAGAGCATCAAGGGAAAGTTTCCATATTCTCAAGCAATTCTGTGGCCAATTCACAGCTAAATCTCTGTGATGAGGGCCCCACAGGAAGCAAAAGCAATACCACTGAAATGGGCTGAGACTTGCAAGTATCTCACCAGCAAAGGTGATGGCATTTCCCAGCCTTTCTGAACTTGTTCCAGCTCTCAGAATATTACCTCCCTTAAAATGACCCAAAGGCTTCAGTGTCTGCTGATGCTGCTCCTGCAGCCTCTGCTAATGATGCCTCAGGTTTAGCTTTTGTATTTTTCACATTATGTGCTGCTTTAGTGTGTGGGTCTGGGCTCCATATTATGGGATGATGGTGAGTTCTGTGCACAGAGCAGGGAGACAAAACAATTCCTGCTCCAGCTGGGCACCAAGGACAAATGATCCAAATCTCAGCCCAGGAGCACAAACCCCGTGGGCTGCAGAGAGAAAAACAAGCAGGGTGGGACTGCCTGGGCTAAAGCTGGGATGGGACAATGAACTGCAAGATGCAAATGGAGCAGAACTGATCCCAGGGACAGACCCCGTGCCCGGCCGTGCATTTTGGGGCCATTTTGGTTCATCTTGGGTTCATTTTGGGGCCATTTTGGTTCATCTTGGGTTCATTTTGGGGCCATTTTGGTTCATCTTGGGTTCATTTTGGGGCCATTTTGGTTCATCTTGGGTTCATTTTGGGACCATTTTGGTTCATCTTGGGTGCAGCCCTGGCTGGGCTCTTGTGCTGCCCAAGGTGGATCCATGGAGGAGATCCTTTCCATAAATCCCTTCTTTATTCTTTAGCTCTGTCCAGCCTCTGTTCTAGGTCAGCCTGCACAAGGCATTACCAACACCAGGGCTCCTAACTTGCCTCAGAAATGATGGGGAAAGAGAAATGGCAACAGGACAGTTTGGCTGACCAGGCTCTCACTGCTGTCAATAAGCTGAGCCATGGCAATGACAGGCAGCAGGAGCTCTGCTGAAAGGCTGCTGTGTGCAGAAAGCTGAGGAACAGAAACAGCATCATGGGAACCCAAGCTCAGGTTGTTTCAAAGGACACTGACAGAGATTCACAGAGCCAGCTTACAGCATTTGCACATTTCAAGCCAAGGACAAAACCACTTAACTGGTGCAAGTGTCATCATTAACATAAACAAAGCCATACATCGTACACACACATATGGCAGAGTCTGTGTGTTCAAGATAATTTCTGGTTTCTCTTTCAGGGGATTCAGTCCCAGCTGACACTATGGCAGAGGTGACCTGACATAGCATCTGTGTTGCAATGCATGAATGTGCTGCTGGGGTGAGCTAAGGATAGCAGCTAAGCCTTGGCTCTGCATTTTCTGGCTTTTTTCAGCTCATGTCAGCCCTTATTGTTATTTCCACATAGGGAGAGGAAGGTGTGATTAAGAGGAAGAATACTGTTGCTTTGCTTGACTGTTTCTTGGCAGTTGGTGGATTTTGCTAAAAACCTTATCAGAATAAACCTCTTTCATGTAGTGGAAGCAATTTCATGGAGAGGAAAAGATATGCTGCAACTGAACTGTTCCCCAGCCCAACCCTGCACACAGCCTCCCTGCCAGCAGGGGCTTGATCCCTCTAATCTGCAGGAAAAGGACAGACTGAACTTGAATCTCTTTGAAATAACCTTTTCAAATACTTATTGGGAAATAAAACAAACTAGCACACTCAGGCAGGCAGATGATTCACTCCCAGCTCTTAGCACTACCTCATTTTACCTTTCCTGGAAATACAACCCACCCAGTAATTTTTCTTATTTCCCTACTCTTCCTACCACCTATTAAACTGCAGATGTCTGTGTCCCCCAGTAAGAACTGTGAGATATATTATGAACAATTCTGAACTCCACAGACTGTGCTTGTTATTTCTGGTAGACAACAGAAAAGGTTAGCAATTAATCACTGTCTGCTATCTGCACTTAAAAAGTGGCAATTATTGATAAATGTGTTCCCACTTCAAGCACGTTACTGAGAACTGGTGAGAAGTCTGGACTACTACAGAACCTGAAAACATTAACTGGTCAAATAGCTTGTGAGGCCAGAACACAAACACCAGCCTGGCTAATTGAAAAGATGACGTCATTGCACTGATTTATGAAAGGCACTGCTGATGTTTAGATTAGGAAAATTTACTTGAGATGGCCAAAGTAAACTCCACGGCCTTTGTTTTGGATAGTTCAGTTTATGAAGCTGTCATCTGAAAGAGCCATTAGAAATAAACAGATACGTGGTGACAGAACCTATGGAAGAGGCTGGGCTGGGGGTGCTGCTGCTGGAATTGTTTTATTTTTAAATCCACACACAACTGGCCCAGCAGTGTTTCCTCCAGGCTCCCACTCCTGTCCCCTCTCAGAAGGGAAAAGTTTCCAACACAGCCTCCTGCCTAAAATACCATTAATGACAGCAGCATATGTTGTTTATGATACAGGTCTACTCAGTGTTCCAACAACTACAAAGTAGGGAATATTCTATATTCCCAAAAGAAACAGGCTGAAAATACTCTCCCTGAGTCACAAATATTCACTAGGCTACAATTCAGGTAGTTTCCAAGGATTCAAGCTGTGGATGAAATGATTTAGAGTCAGAACAGCAAATTAAAACATTTGGGATGCTTAGAATTATTACCAGTTTATGGCCTTTAATTACAAGTAGTTTTCTTTTCTTAGCAATTTTATTTTTTTACTATCTACTGTATTTGACATTTACTGCTTTTTTCTGGCTGAAGACTAGAGCACAAGGATGTTTTAAGGCACCCTACCCCAAAACCTTGGAGTTTTCCTTGTCCAGCAAGGAAAGACATGTTCTCCTGTGCAGACTGCATTGAAACAAGTGCATCCATTCCCAAAAGAAGCAGCAGAAACTCCTCCAAAATCTGACTGCCAGGCCCTGTGATGCACAGTGAACTCAATTTTTTTTTCTGCTTTACTCAGTTTTACCTGTTTAACCCATCATGTAGAAAAGCTGCTGTCCAGCTGAATGGGGGCTGCTAAAATCCACTGATAATCATTGGATCCCAAATGTTTATTGGCTCAGCTGCTCAACACACAGAAGGAGGGGGAAAAAATTAAAAATGCCTGATTGTTCAGGCATCAAGAATATGGGCTTTGGATAGAGTCACTGCTAAAGAGCATTGATAAGCACTTGGAACAATTGTATACATTTTTGGCTGAGATTGTGACAGAAGGATAAATATCCAGGAGAATACAGAGCTCCAAACTCAATGTGGATTTCCCTCCTCTCACTGAACACCTGTATTTAACAAACTGAGAGAAATTTAAGATTTTCAAGGAAGACAATGCAATGGTATGGTTTTATTTGCAATGCCACTATCTCTATTATTTACTCAAAAAATAGATATTTAAAAATAGTACACAAAGTAACTGGCGCCCATAATTACAGGAGTTGCTTATCTTGAAGAAATTGTAGTCATTTACATTAAAAAAGTAATCTCCCTCAAAAAAATGCACCTCCTGGTATTTCACCTCAGTTTGACAAAAGCTGAGCAATGTCTTCCTGATTTTTATTTTTGCAAAAAAGTCCTTAAGGATGATGGCTTAAAACTCCAGTGTTACCTGTAAAAGACTGAAATACCCTAAAATCTTTTGTAGACATTTAATAATTTATGTCTACAACAAAGACAGAAACGCTTCTCCAGGACTAATGAGAGAGCCAAGATTTCAACTCTTCCTCTCCTAATGCTCTGAATTTAGGAAACTCACTCTTAGAACGGGATAGTTTAGGAAAAAAAGGTCTCCTTGAGACATGCAAACTCACTCCCATCAAAAAGTGCCAAACAGCATTCCACAAACTTTCCAAAAAAACCTTCTGGAGTGAGAATATGGAAAAATTTCAGCTCTGAATCGCCGGCAAGTTCACAGCTCCTGTTTTCACATACTTCTAACAACAAAACTGCATTACACAACTGCAGGGCTGCCCTGGCCACAGGAGGTTTCAGATGATTTCCACGTTGCATGTGGCAGCTCCTGGGAGCAGAGCTGTGCTCAGTGTGACAATCCCCTGCCATGGCCCTCAAAACCTTCCACAGAAACACTGCAGTGAGTGGGGCCTGCTCCAGTCTGACAAACTCGAGCTATTTCACAAGATTTTCTTCGTTTTAACAAAGAAAAAAAAATAAATTATCTTTCTACTTGGTTGAGTGCAACCAATACCCTAAATCACAAAGCAATTGGTGTCAATGGACACTGTGGTACAGCTGCACCCATTTAAAAGAACAGCTGCTCAAGAAATAAAAGCACATTCTTTTCATCCAGCCACAAAACTTTCAGAAACATGAGTGACAAAGCTGCCTAAGTGGATATTTATTAGCAACACTAAGGGCTCCTCCTTAGATCCCCAGTGTTTTGTTCCAGGCCCAAATCTTCTCTCAGCATAAAATTACTCATTTTTTGTGACTGTCCTGGCTTCCACGAGCAGCTGCTTTTGCCAAGCATCAATAATAATTATTTGTTTTCAGATTTATCATATCCTCAGTGCTGCCCATACACACGAGGGTGCTCTTATGAGGCCCCCCAATACCAGCTGCTCTTTATAGCTGTTCCTGTACCCACCACGGCCCAGCTTTGCTGCAGGCATCTGGGTTTGTGGCAAAGGAGATTTTTTCCCATGGCCCCTGTGTCATATCCTGTTTCTCAGAGTCCTCCCATTCCTCTAAACATGACTTTTATCTCTCCTCTTTCTCAGACTCCAGGCTGACTCTCCTGCTGACAGTGGAGCAGCATGGGTGCCAGCTTTGCATGTAATCATGTAAAGATTTCAAACCATGCTCTGCTCTTTCCTGGCCTTTGGTGATTCTAAGAAATAAAAACTCGAGAGTTTGAGGTTTGTGAAATGCTTTGGAATGCAGGATAGGAGTATTATGCAGAAGTAGTGTTTATATCTATTTGGTACAATAGAATTTTGTTCAAATAAACCTCGGAAGTGATAGGAGTAAGAAAGTATTTGTTTACAAGACTACATGCTAAAATGACTAAAATGTGTTACCAGATTAAAAAGTTACAGATGCACAAGCACAAGCCAAGACTGAATTTTGCTGTCCTTAATCAAGCAAGATGACCCTAAAGCTACTGGATGTCTAAGACAGTTTGCAAGAGGAGGAAACTGGATTTTGAACATGCTGGTGCATGGCAACAGTACAACAATCACCCCTAGAGATGCTTGCATCTGTGTCTGAGAGCAGATGCTACAGCAGTACCAGAGGTGGGGTGAGATCTGGTGGGTTTGGTTTGCTCCTTTTGGTGGCTCCTCTCCTTCCCTGGAAATAATCCAGGGCCAGCATATGGAAAAGAGGACACAGCAGAAAGGAAGGAGTTCCTGAGAAAAACGTTCTCAACAGATCCATGCACGGGTCAGGAGATGGACAACTGTCCCCTGCTCGGGGAAGATTTTATCAATGCAGGGATTTTGGGGTTTACAATCAAAGTCCTTGCACAAGAGTGGAGGAAGGCAGCACAGCTTATCACATCTGCTGCTTTATTTCTCAGCTTTACACAAGAGATTTGAAAAACTGCTATGGAAATGCTGGCCTTTAATGTACAAACACCTTTTAAGGAGCATCACAGAGCAGGGGTGAGTATCTGGTAAGAAGTTCCATTTGCTAAAGCCAGTGGCTCAAGCAGCTTCCTCTGTGCAACTTGAAGCCTTTTCTAAACACACACTTTGCTCTGCTAGCCAAAAAAAGAAATACAAGATGTGCTCACATTTGGCCCCAAATGAAAGCCTAGAAATTATTATGGGTTCTAGTGAATATCAGTAAAAACAATCTTCTTCTTTCTTAACAATCCTCCCCCAAACACCTCCAAGGAACAAAGGCTAGGACAAAAATTGCCTCGGTGCTCACCCAGGAACACAAGAGAAATAAATTCTCTGTAAGCCTGCAAAAATTAGGTGACCAAGTAGTCCCAGAGCAGGAAAACCTAAAAGCACCACTTAGTGAAGTCCTGGAAGGGAGCAGATAAGCAGGGGAGGGGAGCACAGGTGACCAAAACCAGGGCTCAATGCCAGCTGAGAGGTCAGCTCTGCTCTCATGGATGCAGGCACACATCACACCTTTATAAAATGGACATTTCCACAGCACAGCAGCAGCCAGCTATAAGAGATTCACCCATATTTATACAGAATACACACACAAATTCGAGTTTATACCCTTTCTGGACTCAGGGGTAAAGGGAACCACTTGTTTTCAGCCACATCTGAACTGCACAGACAGCACAGAGAATAATGGTTCCATATTTTCCTATTCTGAACTGACAGAAGAAGGTGTTGCTCCAAATGTAAGGCTCACATGGTTGAGCTCTGTTCAAATATTCCCCTCATTCAGACCACAGCCCTCAGAAATGGGTTTCATTTTTCTTTCCCTTCTTTTTGAAAACCTAAGGCAATAATTCAAACAGGCAAATACAAGAACTAGTTACACCTTAAAGAATCTTCGTACCAGAAGAGGTTTCTAAACTGCTTTTCCAACAGACCTAACTCTCCACTTTGAGAAGCAAACCATTTCCATGGTGCTCCAGGTACAGAGGAAGGAGCTGAACTCACATTTTTTAGATAGGATGATCTGAGGCAGTGCAAGTGTTGAATGAATACCCCAAAACCCCTACAAACTAGGCTGTCTCTAGTCCTCACAAGTCCTTTTGCATCCTTAGATTGTCATGGCTACTTCTCCAGCCTCTTTGGGGTCTCTCTGAAATACACACAGATCCACTCCAAATTCATTTGATATTTTTGCTATTTAAATGAACTCCATTTCCCTACTGCAAACACCACAATTCTCAACTGAAGTGCTGAGAACAGAGGCAGGAGAGATGAGCAGCATGTTTATTCAGCAATAACTGGTTATCTGACTCTATTCTTCAAATGAAGAACCTGCACCCAGGCAAAACAAAGCAGTTAAGAAATAAACAGTAAAATGTATAATGCATTCAACTTCATCTTACTCTGAGTCAGTGAACAGACACAAACCATTACTGTCACTGGCCTATGTGGGAAATTTTTTGTCTTCTCTAACAGCTCCAGGATAAGATAATCTAAGGAAACCCCACATTCTAAAAAGTACTTTTCTACACCCCAGCTCTCTAGAACTGGGATCTGTCATCCCCAGCAGTATAAAAGGGCTGTGGACCCTCATCATCATCATCCCACTTTATCTAACAGACACTTTACAAGCAGTAGTAGCAATATTCTGGTGGATTAAAATTCCCAGTTCCAGTAAGACTGTGAATCAACAGCACATTTGGACCAGTCCATGAGCCGTTTGAACACTCTTAAGGAAGATTTTCAAGCTCTCTTTGTTCCAGTCACTGTTGTTTAAATTCAGCCTTCAAGGCTTGGGCACTCTGGGCACTGGCACAAGTGGCTGAGCACTGTCCCTGTCTGGGGAGAGGCATGGGCTCAAACCTGCCCCAGCCCATCCATCCATCCCAAGGACACCATCCCAGCCCCAGCTGCCTTTTTTTGGTGCCACTTCACAGCAGGGCTGACTCTGAAATGGGTTTATTAAAATACAAGCAAGAAGCTGTTAGCCACGTTTAAGACCACCAGTGTCCCCATTTGAGACCCCGTTCTCCATTATTGCTGCAACTTGACATGCATTCCCTTTGCCCTGAGACATTCTTGCCATTGAATTTGCAACAGAATGAACATAAAACAGACCTTTAAAAATGAAAAAAAAAAGGTATTACTCTGAAGTAATAAGAAACAGACAAAGCCATAGCAATTTCTGTTGGCATAGGACAAATTAGTGGAATTTAACACACAGCCTGATAAGTACCTCCCACCAAAGCATCAACCACAGACACATCAAAAGATCAGGAGCAGCCATTGCCAAATACAAATTCTTATTTGAGCTAAGAGTAATCCAGCTCCAAGCAAAGACTAAGAGCATTGCAATGCTAGCAGAGCTCCCTGCTTTTTCAGTAAGTCAGGAATTAGAAACTTGTTTGGTTTGTGAGGAGGAATGCATAACATGCCTGACCATGACAGGGAAGAACTGGAACAGATCACACCATATGTCCTTTCCAGACCTGAGATTTTTAGGATGACTGGGTCCTGAAGGCAGGATGATGCAGATGGGTTTTTGTCAGCCCATTATCCTGCCCTTGTGAGTCCCTCCTTCCTTCCCAATCAAGTCCACTTTTCCTCAGTCTCAAATGAGACATGGGCTCAGGAAACAGTGCATTATTTCAGAGTGATAAGTTTGATGTAAATTGCAGCTGAAACAGGGTAATATTTGAAGTGATCAATTAATCTGGTCAGCATTCTGAAATGCCCAATTACATGGCTAACATAAGCATGCTGAGAGCTTGAAAGCTGAGCTAAATGAGTAATGAAATTCTCTGGCTTTGTGGTTCAGTAAAAATGAAGAAGGGAAGTGGGGAGAGCAGGAATTGTCTTAGGCCAAGAAACAGCAACATTTCAAAGTAACCCCAAGAGCAGGTTCTTTTCAAAATAAAGCTTTATGTCATTTTTGGCTAGCATATATCTCTATAAATCTTTTAAAAGTGAAACATAATTTAACATTTCAGCACAAGTGACAAATTCTGTTTTGAAATCAGGTCTGAGAAATTCTTTACCTAGCTCATTTGGTATTTCTAGAGTTCATCCTATTGTTATCTTTAATTCCTTACCTTAAAATACTCAAATAATATTAGTATTCTTCATTTCCTTACCTATTTGTGATAGGGTGACAGAAGGAGCATGGCACTCCACTAACCACACTTTTCTTTGCACAAGTCAGCTTCAGATGCCACTGAAGCCTTAAAGACTTCACTCCCAGATGATGCCCACACAGCTGCTGATGTCAACAGCCAAAACCCAGGGGAACATGAAAAGACAGTTTATAGTTTATCTTCAGTTCCAAAATCACTTCTCTCAAAAGTGCTGCACAGTCAAACTACAGAGAGGGAAGCTCAAAAAAAAACCCCACATGAATCTTTAATTAAAATATTTTATAAGCATACAGTAACTGAGGTTAGAAGGGGCCTTTGGAGTTCATCTGGTCCAGCTCCACCCAAAGCACAGCCAACTTGGTAACTTCATATTTCTCATGCTTTTCCAAAGAGACAACAAGAATAAGCACAACCACAATGACTTAGAAAGGGATATCAGAAGTCTGTGTGACTTAGATGAAAACAGAGCGTGCAAGTCAAGCAAATTAAACAAAATAAAAAAGGAATAAAATGCAAGCCCCCATAAGTGCTTTCTAGGTTACCTGCTGTTGATTTAACACTCTCCCTTTACAAAACACACTTAGAGTCCAACAGGAGGCATGATATGAAACCTAGACAGGAATGAGATGGTGGCAGATGAATGGAGGCACCTCAAAATTACTCTTTTCTCTTAATGTATTTTTCCCTTTCCACTGGTGTCCAAAATGCAGGCACTTCACACTATTCTTTGTAAATTAATGATAAATTAAACCAAAAAATAGAATTTCTTTAAATGCCAAGTTTCCCCATGGTTGGACTTTCTGGAAGCCACACTTCTGGCATGGGTAATTTCATTGCTGTTTCAGTTCAGGGTCCCTTGCCCAGCTGCTGTCAGATGTCTCAGAGGATGCTCCAGGAGCTCCCTGACAAGCAGATATCACCACATCTCCTCAGTCTCTGGGAAGGGCTCTTCCCAAGCCCTACAATTTGGATGCAGTTCTCAAGAAGGCTGTATCTTACTCCTTCCAACCACTTTTTTCTCTCTCTCAAAAAAAAAAATACAAAAAAACCTCAAATCCAACAAATACTAATTTTTTTTCTTGTAAAACCCAGACCACCATCGTTGAGAGAGGCCAAGAAGCTCACACACAACATGATAAATTTATCTGCACGTTTTAACATTTTAATGCCAACAAAGGTACAAACAGGCTGAGATCTGAGATGCACAAACCTTTTGATGCACAAACCGTGAGAAAATCAGAGTTAAAATTATAAAATCAGAGTCATCATTATAAAATTCTCCTGTGTGACCTTTAACAGGAGTCTCAAGTGCAATCCTTTCATACAAGGTGAGCTGACTGAGCATGAGGATAAGGTGAAGTCAGAGAGCCAAGACTTGTCTGTGATCAGGAGAGAGTGACAGGAAAGCCCTGAAGGAAATTCACATTGGTGTGAAACAAGGAGAGAACTGAGAGGGAGAGGAAGTGGAGGAGAGTAATGAAAGGTTTCTGAAGGGGATTCAGGAAAATAGCACAACACCTGATTTTCCTTGCAGCTTTCTAAGCCCTTTAAAAGCACTACTATTAAAACACACACATATTGAAGGACCCCTGAGAGCAAAGATAACACAGCCCTTGAGAAATGGTACAGCTAGAGCTCAAGAACTGTTCTTTATGAAAAATTCTCTGTCAGATGAGAGATGTGCATATATTCTATCAAAAACAAACAAACAATACCCACTGTGTATTTTCCTATTCTGTACAACTTGAGACTGAATTGTTAAATCCTTATTCTCAGTGTAATTAATTTTAGATACTGGAATAAAAAACCCACTAGTCTTTGAACATGAATGGCAGCAGGCTGCACTTAACACTCTTTCTCCTTTTCAAACATATCTTTACACTTGACTTAAAAATGTAGAATGGGAGCATAATACCCCATTCATTGCTAGCAGCACTGTGAATGAAAGGCTCTCTGCACATCTGTTCAATGATATTTAATGCATGGCCTAATAAGCACTGGCATTTCCCACTCACAGATCTGTAGGAATTACACATGGGCCACAGCTCTGCTGACAGATCCCTGCTCCTCTGCAAGGGCTCTGCCCAGTCCTGGTTGAATTCCTCACCAAAACCAGCATGAGCTGGCAGCTCTGGCTAGCTGCACTGAGCCAGGGCTGACCATAGCATGGGATGCACATTGTCCAAACACGTGGAACATCAAAAGCCACTGCCCAAACTGGCTGTTGCTAGGAGAGAGGGAATGCCAGAGAAATACAGGCAGCAGGAACACTGGGATTTTCACAGAGCTGGTGTTTATGAGGCATTATCATAAAGTTTACACAGTCATGTCCCACAGCCTGTTCCTAGCCCTTTAACTCATTGAAGAGTTAAAGCAGAAATCACAGAAAACATCAAGGAAGTTCAGAAACCACTTTCCTTATTATAAAAAAATGTAAAAAACAAAAGCCTTGATTTTTTTTTACAGTTCTGGACTTGGAAATGCAAAGCACGTAAGTGAATTTTGATTTGCACATGAAAGCACACTCACTCCCCACTTAATCTTTTAAAATCCAGTAGGGAAAGTTATTTTACTTCAGGGTAGGAAAAGGACAAGCAATAGAGAAAATTTTTCGAGGCTTATTCCTTGCATTTGAATATTCATGGAGACAAAAAGAACTGAAATTTGTGCAACATTAGTCACGCTGAAGAGGTCCAACACAATGACAATGCAAGAGCTAACACAACATCTGCGTGGAAAGAAACCTGACCCAGCATAAGGAATAATATCTTTCTGGGTTTGTAAAGCTCCCTGTGGGCTTCATCCAAGATGCTCTGTGGCTCTGCTCTCTGTCTGTTCCCTGCTGCAGAATTGCACTCCTCTCAAGCTGGCTGCCTCCCCAGCCCTGTGCAGAGCCTGGGTCTGCAGAGATCTCCCTGTGCATCCACACCTGCACAGCCTTCCTCCTCCCTCATCCTCCCCCTCTCCACTGCAGGAATGGCATCACAGGACCCAGCAGTGCTGAAACACAACTCAAACCAAAAAAAGAGAAAAACTTCGAAAATAAAGCCGTTGGAAACAAGGTGGTGTTATCCACACAGGTGATGATGGAGCAGGAGACACAGCAGGATGGGAAAAGGAGTAAATGCAGCTTTCAGGATGGGGAAAAGCTGAGCAATGAGCCAGCTCAAATTAACTGCATAATCCACACTGCTCACTGCTCGTCATCCTGCTTGGCCCTTTTCTCTTCCAGAAAAGGCCCTCAGAAACCTTCACTGGATAAACACACCACTTAAATATCAGAGAACTCCTCTGTGTCCTGAATCCCAGTGACTTTGGGGTGCTTGAGCAGCCATCCTGGCTACAAACCACCCTGCTCCTTGTCCCCATTCCCAAATGATGGCACTGTCACTCACACCTCTGCCACCCACATCTGCTGCTCCCTGACTAAATGCAGATCAATTATTGAGCACCACGTGGCAATGGAGAGCAACCTGCCCTCCCAAAGGGAGGTAACAACCCTGGAGAACATGAAATAATGCACTGACATGCATGAAATAATGCATTTGTGGTCTGAGAGTGGGGAAGAACAGACTGTCAAGGTGAGGGACATAGAGACAACTCAGCAAGGACTGAGGAGCCCAGCTGAGCTATCACCTTGTGCATGCACTGATCTTGAACATAACAAACAGAAAAATAATGGAAAATTCTGATTAACCTCCCCTCACCTCTGGCTACTTGGAAAAGATCTGTATTTCCCTGCTGCCAATGTGCTTTTCACTACATAGCATTACAGGTTAATAAAAACCTGCCTTCCAGAAAATGTCTAATTATGAAACACTTCAGACAGCCAACTTTGGTAAAAACAGTAGATTTTTACAAATTAGGTTTGAATTTACAAAACTCACATCAGTGAATTAAATTGTAGCCTTTGGTTTACTCCAAGCCACCAGGTATGGAAAATATGGCAGAAACCTTAAATATTTGGTGCCTGGGCTCTGCACATTCTGTAAGCAGCAGACATTTCCATAAACCTGTTAACCTCTTGAGACAAAAGATCCCTTATGGCATGTAGGAAGCCTTTCCAATCTGTATTTTTTCTTCTTTCCAACTAAATTTTTGAAAGAACTCACAAAAATGAAAGAAAGTGATATAGCAGTCTTTTGCCATTACCCTTGGTGGTGATCAGGACACATTAAAAGATGTTTTGCTTCACAGAGGTTGAGCAATGGGATGCCTTACAAGGACAGGGAAAATATCAAGTCATTCATATCTAAAAGGCCAAAATAAATTCCACAGTTGCAGCAGTAAAATCTAAGAAATTGAAAAACACAAACACTCGCTGAATATTTCAAACAAAGGAAACGGAAAAAAAAAATCAAATTAAAATACACTCTGGAAAGCAAACAGTAACAACAACAATCCAAATACTAGATGGAACATTTTAATATTATTCATCCTATTCCAATTGCTAACACTACATTTAAACATGTTTTTTAGACAATCTACAACTTCATGTTGGTTTTCCTCTACAAAAAATGTCTTGCTCGTGTCAAGACCCAAAATTTCAGACAAAAGAGAGAGAAGTGGAGCTTTTTAAAAAACTCAGAGAAACACAAAAGAAACACCCCCACACCACTTTTAACATGAACAGCAAAGAGATTCAGCATTCACTTCAAGGTTTTTTACCTTCGACCATCTGTGACTTAACTGTTCCTATTCTTTAGTCATGTATCATTATTGCTACATGCTGCGAGGAGAGGGGAGCAGGGCTGGGGGAATGACAGTGAGCAGAGGACTTGCTAATTTAAATAACTCCCAGAAATGTTCTTATCTACTGAGCAAACATTCCAGTGTTTTAATTAAGCCAAGCAGACAGAGATCAAATGACCATGTACACAGCAATTTATGAGCAACTCTCAGCACTGCAAGATGCACTTTTGCTCCTGAGGCCAAGCCAGCCTTCCTGTCAATTTTCCCCTTCCAGTCAATTTTTCCCCTTTAAGTTAGGATACATGGGGAAAACCATTCTGGAAAGTAAGCTGCATGGAGGTTCCTTAACCTACTTTGTTGCTTCCTCTATAATTCCATGTTTCTAGCATTCAGCTGAGTAGATAAATTATTAGTAAAACTTGGTGGGTTTGGTTGTTTTTTGGGTTTTTGTTTTGTTTTGGGGTTGTTTTTTGTTTGTTTATTTGTTTGGGTTTTTGGGATTTTTTTTTTTTTTGAAATCTGCTGCTTGGGAAGCAAAGCCTTGAGTAGTAGACATTTCAAAGATTTGTCCAGAATTACCCACAACTGCTGAAAAGAAAGGGTTAAGAGCACAGCAAAAATCAATGTGCACTGCTTCTGGCAGGAAGCTGGAGACCAGACTGAGCTGCAGGGGTGTCCCTGACACAGATCTGCACAGCCACAAATCTCCCAGTGCCTTTGAACACACCACCAGGCTTTCCTAGCAAGAGGAGTCACACTGGTTTGTTTGCTCAGCATCTGTCACTGCTCCCCATCCAGGGCTAGAATTGCACATGAGTGCAAAAGGCAAGGCTCAGATGGGCCATCAAACAGCTTTATTACAGCTGATATTTCTCCTATTGATTTAAGAGAAGAGTTTTATCTCCAGAGAGCACCAAAGGAATAACACATCCTTGGTCACAACCTCTCACAACACCTGGAGTCTCAAGTCAAACTGAGTCAACCAGCAAGGCAGTACCAAATACAAGAGTAGGTGAGTGCATCTTAAACCAAATATTTCTCCATGTTATGGAAAACCAAATTAACAGGCATTCTGAAGCATGAGCAGAGAGCTGGAGGTGAAAAGAGGTTACATCAAGATTGCAGTCATGCAAAAGTGGAGCAATGCCTTTAAATGACTGAATAAGGAAATGTCACAAGTCTAGCCATAAAATTTTTTTTTCACATAACCTTCTAAGTGATCTGTTCTTCACAAGGAAAAATTTTCCACTGCAGAAGATACTAAGGACATACTTCAGAAATTGATTTCAGCAAGAAACCAGGATAGGATAGACAGGTTCTTCCTTTCATTATTTGATAGCATAATTCTTTCCCCTTTCAAAGTAGCAAATACACTTTTCCAAAACTGCTCTATTAAATCACAAAACCATTCTGGAACACTTTGTTTCTCAGATATATGTCTGCTCTCCCACATCAGCATAACAACAACTGCAGTTGAAACCAGCACAGTCAACCTTTAGTAAATTCATGCCTTGCAGTTGTCTTTACCTTATCACCAGACATAGAAATAACTGAGGCTTTATTTCAAAACAGATTCTAAATAGTTCACTGAGTCAATCAAAAATGTATAGGAAAACGTTCACTGTATTCAGACCAATTTAAAACCCACAGCTCTACACAAATTTCACTGTGAATAATTCAAAAGCATCAAAATGCAGTAGAACCAGGTGTCTGTGTACATCCAAAGAAGAGGATAAAAAGGAGCCTAAAAATTTACAGAATTATCTGGAAAACAGAGACTGGTGACCCATGAAGATAATCCAAGTTTAAGTTTAAAATTTGGGAATCAAGAATGAGGACCCAAACCCCTCGCATTAAATTCTAGAACTGCATAAAATTTCAGGAGGGGGAACAGACCTCAGCCACAAACAGAACACACATGGACACTGCACAGGTTTTTTCTGAGTCCATAAACTGAGGTTAATATGCAAAGAGAGTGATTTGTTTACAACCAGCTACAAGGAGAGGAGAACAAGCCCACCCTGGCCCCGTGACAGCCAGGTTGGTGCGTGCCCAGAACGGCGTGCAGCTTGCACAGGCTGCATTGCATAACAGCACAGGGCTCAGGGCTGGACAGAAGGGTGGGACTGGGAGCTCACAGGGACTGTTTGGACACCATTTGAGAAAACAAATGTTCCAGCAGGCCTTTTAAAGAGGCCTCCAAGCTCTATCAGCCCCTGGCGCAGCCGTTGCTGTATCCAGCCCGAACCAGAGCGACGCGCTGATTGCAGTTTTGCATTTTATTTTTTTTTCCTGGGAAGAGAGCAGATCAGTCTGGCACACTGATTCATGGTGTTACTACACTGGCTTTCCTCAGCTGGAACATTCCTGGTGCAGCCCATGAAGGGCTGTTAAAACAAGCAAATCACGAGAACCATCTGTGCTGTGCAGAGGAGGGAATGGGGAGCTGCAGTGGGTTTCCCTCTTGCTGCTCAGTGCTGGCTCCTTCCTGCCCGTGAGACCAGCCTGAGCTATGCTGAGAGCCACATCTGATACACAACATTTCCTCTGTTTAGCTAAACTTTCAATTGCAAAGGAAGAAAAACTAGACCTGGGGTCACATGGGACAAAAGCAGCATCTCCCAGTGTGATGGGAGAAAGGAACATCATCTTTCTCTTCCCAACAATAACTTCATCAGCTGGGGTTTTTTATTTCACTACCTTCTTTTTTATTTTACTTTTTATTTCACTATCTTCTTCCTCTTGAGCTGACGTCCTTCCTTTAGGCTAAAACCTACTATAGGCTAATGAATATACATATATATTAAAAATGAATTTTGTCGCTGGTGTTCTAGGAGAAAAGTTGCATTTTCCATGAAAATTCACTCCTTACAAGAGTTCCTGCTTTCAGTTTTTTGTTAAAATAACATTAAACTGAATTTTCACTCACACCAGCAGAATATTTGTCTGCCCTGTGAGCAAAGTGATTTACCCCTCCACTAGCATCAAAGCAGAGGAAGAGTAGGATGCAATTAAGCAATTAAACACACAATGAGGTGATGTGATATGCACCCTTCCATGAAAGTGAGTGAAAATGGAAAAGAATAACCACTCATAAAAATGTCTTTCAAGAGCACTATGGTTTTGCTTTGAGATAGGCATCTAATCCTCTGTGCCTCCTCAGGAGGAAACACTACTTGTCATCAAAGGAAGTTATTGTTTCCAGTTAATTAATGACTGTGACATGCCTTGGGATCTTGGAATGTAAGATGTCATTGCTGTTACATGATGCTGAGGTCTCCCCAGTCTGTTAAATATTTCTATTAATGGGGATAACCCAAGTGTGTTGTGATGTTTACTTCGAGCATATTTTCCCTAAGCCATTTCACAATCTTCGTCCTATCCTGCAAAGTATGGCTTGAAAAAATCTGCAAAAACAGCTATAAAAATATTGACCCTTATTGATCCTCAAATAAAAGATCCACATTCCACAAATGTTTTTACAATGCCTCCTTACTGCAAACAGCTCCTGACCTAGTGGAGCAATGTGCTGCACATAAATGTGACAGGCTTTACAAATTTGGGATGTCAAGGGGTCCCAGCCACTAAGACCAACAGGATTAATTCCTCTCTGTATTAAAAGACAGGCAGTAAAGATCCACATTTTTTACTTAAGACCAAACAACATCACAAAAGATGCCCCTTTTTCAGGCAGGAATGTGGAAATCACAGGAGAAGAATACATAATATATGCTGCAGTCCTTTCCTTAGAGACATACAGACTGTCTCATCGACCTCTAAAATTCCATGTTTTCTTTGATAATCATCCTTCTCTACTTCAGGGCTCATGGATGGGTTTTATAACCTCTCTTTTAAGAACAAAGGGAGCTTAAACCAAAAGAAAACAATGTTTGTCATTGCTAAGTGGTGCAGGACACACAGAAATATAATTTATGGCAACCAAAAAGATGAACTCAAGGAACACATACATATATGGGAAACACTCAGCTTTGGAGATACAGAAAAATCATGCCAAGTGTTTAAGAAATAAAGAAAAACAACATATTTCTGTTCACATACACATAAAATTTCTCGTGCCTTACACATTTGCCAACAGAACAAATTGAAATTTGATTGCTAGAACCACACAGCAATACAGAGTGCCCCAGTCAGAACCAGCATAAAACCACAAATAAAAACCAGTCCTTTGCCAAAGGCTGCCTGAAAGCAGGAGGAGTCAGCCAAGTTCCAGGGCAGCAACTGAGTCGTGACAGGGCAAATTAACCTTGAATTCATCAGTGCCCAACTGCTCCACTTGGGACAGTCAGCAGGGACACAAAACCCCATCTCAGATCCCACTGTTTAACCCACACCACCTCATGCACTTTGTAAGGGGCTCTCTTGGCTTTCCAGATTTCTCTGGAAGCCCAAGATGGAGATTTTATGAACCCCTATCAACAGCATAATTACAAGGGGTGTATACAAGGCAAATGGGGAAAAAAATAAAAAAATACCAGGCTTGATTAATCAACAAGTTAGACCTGTGGTTCTAAGCATGCCTTCCCTTGCTGTTCACGATCCTGATCTCATGCTGCTACTTCCATTTCAAACACTCCATGGAGCAGTATTTTTACCTTTAATAGCCTGAAATTTCTGGTTCATGAAAAATTAAAAGAATCCCTCTGAGCATACTGGGGGAAAAATCAGTAAGCATGAAACTCTAAATTTTAGCCTTTATGTAATGTTACGTCAAAAGGAAGGCAGCACCTAGCAGATGAAGGATTTAATATTTGTTGGTAAACAAGGGACTTAAGCCAATGGAAGAAAAATTAAAAATAATGGGCTGAAATAAAAATGGGACCCCCTGAGGTTCAAACATGAAACCTGCAGGTGCTAAACCTCCTATTTATAGAGGTTTTCTGAATGCTCACAGTCTTGGTTAGAGAAACAGCATGCACCTCCAAAACATCCACAGCTGGACCTGCATCATATTCCATTTAAGAACCATTAGAGTTAAGCAATCCAGTTTTGATGAATGCTGAGCACCCATAATATTCATTAGCTTCTCTGTAAGCCAGAGTGAAGAAACAAAGATGGATACAGCCACTAGCTCCTCAATGACATCTATTTTCTTCCATGGAACAAATTCCCACTCGCTTAGGGAGCTCCTAACCCTTGGATCAGTTCTCACTGCAGGCTGTCAGCAATCCTTCCCACCCTGCCAACATCAAACTCCTTGCAGAGCCACGAAGGAACTGTGATGGCTTTGATGAAAGGATCCATCCTTTCCTCCTTGAAAGGATTTCAGGCTCTCCTCAGCTTCCAGGTGTTACAGCAGAAGCAAGAGGCAAGGCTCAGACACGAGGGCCACAGGGAAAGTCAGTGGTCACCACACTTTGGTGCCACCAGGGTATCAACAGGCAGAGCCTGCTGACATCCTGCACTGACAAAACGTGGCCCAAGAACACACTAAATATATAAATCCAATCCAATTCAATTCCAGGCTCCTGGCAAAAACTAGAACAATCAGGGATAACCAAAAAAACCCAACCAAATAAAAAACCCCACAAAGCCCCATTTTCAGCAGCTTACTCTGCAACTGATTTCATAGCACTGCTGGTATGAAATGGATAAAATGGTTAGAAATCACTATTACTCTGTCAACAGCCACCTAAACTTAACAAGATAAAGTGACCATGAAACCACAGCCACCTAAGCACCTTGAATTTCCAGAAATTCAGTTTCTGGGTATTTTGTCTGACCACCAAAAACAACTATGGGAATAAGGAATCAAGTTATCTTCATTCAGGAAAGAAATATACCTGTCTCTATCTCATTACAAAAAACACTTCACAGTTTTGTATCACAATTCTGTATAAATACAGTATCTGCTTCCAAGGTAATTCACCTTTCCTTTGACTGCAGCACTTTAATCCACGCAGCCTTCAAATTTATTTTCACCCTCCAAAATAAAGGGAAGTCATGCAGCTCCTCCATTGGCTGGAAAAAGAATTTCAACTTGACTGAGTAATGAATAAATTCCTGTTTACAAGAAAAACTGGCTTGCTTGTATTACAACAAGGACAGAATAATTTACAGATGAGTTAAGGTGAACGTCTGTTAAGACGCTCTCCAAATTGCATTATTTTGTTGATGCACTCAAAGCATTAGGAAAGACTATACTGGAATGTCTGGAAAATTGATTTTGTGACTGTGAAATCCAGTTTGTAGGCAGAAACATCCCTCTTCTGGGAGAGAAAAGAAAATGGACAGCCACAGCACTTCCAAAGGAGGAAGATGATGGCATTTTGCTTGCCTTCAAAATCAGCACAGGTGAATGAAAACAGTTAAATAATCCATGCTTCCAGTGCACTTGACACATAAACACTGAGTGAAGGCCAAGCCCCGTGTGCACTCCTGGCACCAAGGATCTTTCCAGACACAGAGAGGCACAGGCAAAGCTTGAGAATCAAAATAAGTGCCCCTGCTGAACGTGGCTACCCTTGGTGCTGGCACTCAAGAGGATAAAGAAAACATCAGCAATCATTTCTACAAGACAGGAGCTGCTTTTTTCAGTTCCACAGGAGTGGCTGAATCTCCCAGGTGCTCCAACTCCAGCTGGCACAGTGCAGCTCCATCAACAAAATGCATGGCTCATCTTTTACCACTGCCAGAACTGCCTGCACATGCAAACTCTCCAAAATGCATTCACATCACCCCTTAATGTGAAAATTGCCCAGTCCTTCAAAGCCATCTGGAAAATATTTTATATTAGGCAGTAAGCTCCAGACATCTACACTGGTCATCTATTTGGATTGTTAAACAGGGCAGTGTCATACCACTGTAAGGTAAAGCCCTAGAAGCCTGGTATTAAATAGCTTATGTATTTCTGAAAGAACTAATATTAAAAACCACAGAGATAAGATTAGAAAAAAAATATTCAAGCTGCAGCTTCATAATTTCTGGAAATGCCACCAGTCTTCAAGTCAAGGACAGTAAAAAAAGGAACGAATTTGACCTGCATGTTTAGTGAGGGAGATGGAAAGCCAAGGATCAGGTAACTTTCCACCACAGCAAAATATCTCTGCAGAAACTGGTTACTCACACAAGCCAGCATGAATGCTCGGTCTGCAGGCATGAGGCTGTCCAAGTGAAGTAGCTGGAGCATCACAGGAAAAGGACAAAAAAGGCATCAGCTCTTGGTATGAGAAAAATCACAGGAACTACCCAAGACAGACTGGCTTGTGGTTTCCTTTGGGTTAGCAGAAATCACAGGAGTGCTTTGCTGATTGCCTTAGAGCATTTGCCAGCAAATTACCACAATGGTTTCCTCTTAAGGATAAAGTGTGTGCTCAGATTAGGATCCTGCCCCACTGAGACAGGGAAGCTCTGCTATTGATTTTCATGGCTGTTAGAAAAAAAATACAAACCAAATCCTTTGGAGCTGCTCTCTTCTGGAGCACAACCCTCAGCAGCAGCTGAAAGGCAGAGGGCTTTGCAGCACCCAGCTAAAGGAAGTGCAGTGTGGTAACTTCTGGCAAATGCTGTCATTATAAACAGTGACCATGGTAACAAACAGGAGGGGTTTTTTTCCCTCCAGACCCTCAAGGGGTAAAAAACCCCATGGAAGTTTCAGTGTGTGGACATATATCAGTGTTGTACATCCCTGCCATGTTTGTGTGTCAGGACCTTACTTAGGGTAATGTATATTCCCATTGATTTCCTGCTAAAAAAGGAAACAACAACACACACACACACAATTTTTCTGTCTCTGCTTGCTGCCCAAAATTGAACACCTCTAAAAAAAAAAAACCTGGAGAAGTTTTCAGCTGACAAGCAAAGGGCAAGAAAAGAAAGAGGATGCTACATAATAAATATATAACAAAATGGTAATTGTCTTTTGATGTGTTATTTCTGGCCAGGTTTTCTTCCAAGTACATCTGTTTAGAAACCACAATTAAATTACTTTACTCTGCAGCTAGCACAAGGGTGGTGGCAAAAAAAAAAAAAATCAACTACTAAAATGCTGATAGTTAAAAATGTCTTTGGGAAAGTGAGAGGCAACTTTTTTTTAAAAGATTACAAGGCTACAAGTCCTTACCAAGTTATAAATCACTTTCCAAGTGTACTGTGGCACAGGAAACTCTTCTGTGATGAAAACAGTGTCTAGATCATGTACTGAAGAGGCACCACATTACTCAAGGCAACACTTGTCATGCAAGACTGAGGCCTTTGAAATCTCAGCAGAACTGCCTGGACTAACTCACAGGTTAAAACCAGGTCCTGTTTGCCTCCCTTAAAGATGGGGGTGACATGACTGAGTAAAATTTCCAGCTTTTAGTCTTGCATCATAGGCCTTCCATCACTGTGCTTTATACTGAAGGCTTCAGAGACACCCAGTGCTCCCACCCTGCCCAGGCACCTCTGGGTCACCTTCCACCAGGACACAACTGAAAGGGACCCAGGGGATACCAGCAACTCCCATCAGCTGCACTGCAGTCATATGAGCACATCTGTGTTCTGAGTGCACAAAATAAAAGCTAATATATCATGATTTCCTCATGAAAATTCACTTTGAAGACTACTTTACCATAAACTCATTGGTCTTGTGTAATATCTACCACACCCTTCCATAAAACTTCCCAAGAACAACCACAGCACAAATAAAATTGAGCAGCCCCTTCAAACTCACCATGGTTTATCTGTGAGTCACTCCTAACAATAAGCATCTTTTTACTGAAATCAGGATATCTTACAATTTTGAATCATGATATATTTTCATTATTTTGTACCCCACTGCCATCCATTATTTTGTACCCCAGTACCATCCAATGAAGCCCTGCTTTCAGATGCAAAAAAATCCTGTGTTCTTGAGCATTGTCACAGTGTTTAATAAAAAAGTGTATGTGGGAAAGCTTTGTGACCTAGAAAGGAGATGTACTGTATGAATGATGCACCAAGCCCAGAGAGTGAGACGTCATTATTCTATTTATATCTATAGGCAGAGGAAAAACGAGTCCAGTAAAAAGATGAAACACTTCATGTGCTGCAGGAATTTTTATTTACGTGAGCAGATTTAAAAAAAAAACCCAAAAGACCAAAAAAATCCAGCTAGATTTTTTAGATAAAGACTAACTAGTCTTTTAGATAGTCTTTTAGATAAAGACTAACATCCTTGCAGTAAAAAGAAAAAATAATCAGATTTATAACGATCAAATCTCAGTCTTGGCCGAATTGTTCTCTTGTGTATTTAGTTTGCCACATCTCCAGTTGTCTGACAAGAAGCAAAAATATTTCAAATCTGTGGTTTCTATGTAGGCCATCAAACCCATTTAAAAATTGTGTTTAACTGTTTCCAGCAATTTCACAAGATACCTAGAAATGCAGTGGGGTTTTTAGAGCTTTTCTTCAAGAAACACCTCTTTTCTTTGCTCTCCTGTGGCTGCACAGTGCCAGGGCACGTTGTCAGACCAAGCCACCACCCCGGGCAGTTTGTGGAATTCAGTTTGCAGAACACAATGCAGATTCCACACCTGTGATTTTATTTCGATTCAGATTAGATAAAGTGCAAGAAGGAAGGAAAGGATGAGCCATCCTTCCCAGGAAATCCCAGAGCAGGGCAGTTTTAGTGTCCATACAGCTGCTGTAAGCTCTCAGGGGTTTTTCCTGTTATATCCCCCTGACCATCAAACAGCATCACTGAGCAGAGGAAGAGCTCCCTGAATTTATTACAAGAATGCATCACTGGAGTCCATTTGTAAGAAGTAACTGGCACCATAACAAGCATCTCTCTCTTATCCCTGCTCTTCATTCAAACCTTAATTCACACAAGTAAAATCCAACTGAACTGCCTCTCCCATTTTTGTAACAGTCTGAAAAATCACTGGCAAGCACAGGAGAGCTCAGGGACCCACTCAAACACATTTAACCTACATACAGAGAGCTAAGGGAGCTATTTCAGCACTGTCTTGGAAAGAAAGAAAAAAATGAAAAAGGAAAAAAAAAAAGGAAGGGGAGAAAGGAAGAAGGAAAGAGGGGGAAGAGAGAAAAAGGAAAATCTCCGCAAAAAACAGAAAAGAAAAAAGAAAAAAAAAGAAAAAAAATTAAAAAAGGAAAAAAAAGAGGAAAAATAGGGGGGAAATAAAAGGAAAAAAAAGAAAAGCAAAAGAGAAAAAGGAAAAAAAAAGGAAAAAATAAAAAAGGAAAAAATAAAGAACAAATAAATAAAAAAAGAAAAAAAAAAGGAAAAAAAAGAAAAAAAAGGGAAAAAAGGAAAAAAAGGAAAAAAAGAAAAAAAAGGAAAAAAAAAAAAAACCAAAAAAAAGAAGAAAAAAAAAAAAAAAAAAAAAAAGAAAAAACCACACAAAATCAGTTACCAGTTCTGCCTTTTTGAGTCTCTGGATCTAGCAGCTGTAACTCACAGACTCCCTCACATCACATGTTTATTTGACAGCCCTCGTATGTATTTTAGTCATGGAAAAAACAAAACCTTTGAGGGCCATTTCAGCTGTCATCAAAACAAGCAGAACCTTGTCTGCTTCCAGTCTGCATTTCCTCCTCTGTACTCCCCAGGGACTCACAGCAGGCTCTGGAGATGCACCCTCAGCCTGCCTTTCCTAGAGGACTCCTGATTTGCAATAAAATGAGAAGCTGCCATGGTTTTTGGGAGGAAGTTTCACCTGCAACACATTCCCCCCTCCTCCCAGCAGGTTCTCTTGGCAGGATGAAGGGATCCAGCAGTCACCAGCTGAAACGTGACCAGTCACAAGGAGTAACATCCCAGAGAAGGGACACGACTTTCCAGTGCCTCACCACCATGAACATGCCAGTGGGCAGCACTACCCACCCTTTCTAGCAGCCATCAACAGACTGCCCTCATGCTTGCAAAGGTTCTGCAGCTTCAAATACACCTCACAGAACCACAGGAAGGGAATTCTGGAGAACATCTTGTCCAACTCCCCAGTATTAATTGTAATAAACACCAGACCCATCTTAGAGCAGCTGACTCTAATCCTACCCTCATTAACACAACCAACATCAGCCCTCACAATGAAATGAAGGAACACAGACCTGACCAAAGGATTAAACACCCAACCTCATAAGCTTCCAAGAGCACCAGAATCTGTTCCCCATCGATTTTCCTCCCCTCTGATCTGCCTGTATTTTTGACTGAAGCTATTGTGTGCTGCAGAATCCCAGCTGGGGCTGCCAGCCCTGCACCCTGCCATGTGCTGTGCTCAGCTTGCTGCAGAGTGCTTGGGACAGTCAGACCTGAGAGTGCCAGCTCGTGGCTGTGGAAAAATACCAAATGGTTACCCAGGAGAAAGCCTGGATAAATCACCAATTGTGCACTCAGTGGTTTGGTCTTGTCCCCCCTTTTTCACTGAGTGTCTCTGTCTTCTCTTACAAAACTGCAGCTTTACAGTCAGGACACTCTGTACTTTCCCTCCATATTGCTAATTACTGCCACCAAGCCATGAAGAACTGCCTCACACTAAGGAATTTTTCCTTCTTTTACATCATTACATTCTTGGGTTGGCTAGAGTCCTTCATTGAAAAAGAGGTAACAAAGTTTAATTGTTTCTTATATCTGGTTTATATACACACAAAACCAAACCAGGCATTGTGCTGTTCATTACAGGTTTACTTTACTCAAGCAACAAAGTTAGCAAGTCCAACTTTATTATTTTATATATTTTTTTTTCCAATTCATCATCAACATCTGGCTGTTTCAAGGCCAAACAGCTTCTTTTAGTGAGAAGCAGCTTAGGACTACATGTAAACAGCAGCGTGAAAATAGGTCAGATTTTGACAAGTCTCTGAGTTACCTCACAGAAAGTCTGTGAGGAAATTGGAGATTTTCTGGGAAACTTACCCACATCATGTTTCCATTACTGAACAAATAATAAAATTATGAAAACAGGAAGGAGGTTTTTCGCTGTAGCCTACTGTATTCATTTCTTTGTCTCCCATCACATTTCCAATGCTCTGTATACTTCTCAGTCCAATAATTTCTAGAATAAGAAACCCCATATTTGACTATTCTTAGTTTATAAGCACAGTATTACAAATCATATGCTGTCATAACAAACAAACAGACAAGTCACCATGAAAATCTAAGTTGTTTGGTTTGGGTTTTTTTTCAACAAGCCAACTAAACCCATTATGGCAAAATAATTTATTTTTCAAGGAAGCATTAAGTGGCAGAGTCTCAATGTTCAACCTCTTGTGTTTTTAACAGAGATGGCTGATACAGGCACACATGAGGTCACAAATTACAGGAATGCTTTTAAGAAAGCATCTGGGAATGAGTAACTGTGGCACAAATTGAGCACATGGGAAGATCCCCCGACCTACCAGAAGGACATGCTAGAAAACATCTGGCTCAACTTCACCATTTGTGGAATTCCACAGGAGCACAACCAGAAATGTGTTCCCTGTCTGCAACAACCCAACTGTTTTGCCACTTCCAGGACTGATTAATTCAAGTGCAAAGAACATGAAAACAAAGCAAGGAGTGCTTTTAGGACATGCAAACCAGGCCAACAGAAGGGTAAATGGAGCCAAGAGCTGAGGTGGGGCTGGCAATTTCCCCTCCATGGGCTCTTCCCCAGTCCAGGCTGGCAGGTGCTCAAACACCAGCCAGCAAACAAACCTCACCAGAACCCCTGCAGGCCTCCCCTCCTCACTGCTGGGCTCAGCACTCCAGCACAGCTAAGAGCTCCTAAGAGCTCCTCTGGTTTAAGGCCAAAGTATCCAGTGTTTTACTCAACCACGTTGATAAAAAAGGATTATCAACCACCTACTTAACACACTCTTTTGCAGTGTTTCCATCCCTCTGACTGCTCACCTATGTGTGTTGAAGATAACCTGTTTTACAATATATGCAAGTTAATGATTCTCACTAGTGTACGAGTTGTACACTGTGTGCTTGGCAGAGATAAAGACCTGGTGTGCCCCATAAAGCTTGCCATCAAAGCAGCCACATTAAAAAAAGAAAAAAAAAAAAACAACATAAGGGAAATAAGGAAAGTCAAATTAGCAATTTTTTGAGCTCCTCCATCTCACAAAACTTAAACACCTCTGTAGAAATATAAGAAGAATCTGTTATAGGTTTTTTTTTGTACTGGCAATTTTAACAAAATCCAAAATAAAAGCAAGCTAGGACTGAACCACAGTATTCCAAGCAAACCTCATTAGAGCACTGGGAATGGAACTGTGCCAGCTGAACACTGTGATCTCCAGAAACACAGCACACATGCACTTCTCTATGACCTTCACAGACACTGCCATAGGCTCTACACCTTCAAAAATTCAGACAGTGCCTAAGGACAGAAATGTCACTGTTCACACTTCTTTGGTGGTGGTTTTCTAATGTAAAATAATTTACTTCATGAATGTAAAATAATTTTTTTATTAAGTAATTTGCTTCAGATTTTAGGTTTCTATCTCACATTTTAAGAACCTTGCAATTTGAATAAAGCAGGATGCAATTTGATTTAAAACCCTCCATTTCCTGAGCTGCTGCCATTTGAAATGAGGCACCTCATATTTTGTATGGAATGAATGCAAACCAGCCTCATGAAGATGTTCTCCATTCTTTGAACAACCACCAATGAAACTCAGGTCTGCATCTTTTTGGTCCTGAAATTCCATCTGAGATCAAGCTGAACGTTTCTTAATTATTTCAACTTTCAGCACTTGCAAGTCTAAATAAGTTTTACAATAGATGAAGTTCTCTCTTGAAACTACCCATCAGTGGCATCTCAGAACTACATCAAGATCTTCCCTGACACTTGGAGGAGAAAATAAAGCAAATCAGACCAAATCCATTAGTTATACCTGTGAGTCACATGTGGGAACAGTGCTTGAAACCCACAAACCCTAAAGATTTGGTTTGCTTTTTTACTAGGTGCATTCATTGATATGAAATCACAGAACATTCTAAGTTGGAAGGGAGCACTAAGGATCACTGCAGTCCAGCTCCTGGCCAGGACATCCCAAGAATCCCACCATGTGTCTGAGAGCATTGCCCAAATGCTTCTGGAGCTCTGACAGGCTTGGGGCTGTGCCCTGAGGAGCCTGTTGGGTGCCTGGCCACCCTCTGGGTGAAAAACCTTCTCCTGATAACTTCAGAACATTTATTATCATGATTTTTAAATTCCTCTCCCAGCTCCAAGATGTGTCACTGGCCTAGAGTTTCTTGGCTTTTAACACTGTAGTTCTGTAGATTTGAGTTCTGATACATGAAGGCTGTATATGATTACTCATGCACAAGAGTGACATTAATCCAAGCTGCTCCAATTAGAAACTCTAATTCCAGTAGAGGGAGAAGTCATTAAGTCCCAGATTCAAGGGCATCCCTTTGAGGAACTTCCATAAACTTTAACTACCAGGGCAATAAACACAGAGTGACAGCTCACATTAACTGAAATAAAACACTGAGGTCATTTCTCTATAATGCTTATCAAAATTTTATCTCAAGTAAATGATTTATAGTACCAGATAGTACCCATCAGGGCTACTCCTCTTTCTGCCTCACAGTCACACATTCTCTCTGGAGGAGATACCTTTCAAAAAGAGGAAGAGACAACCTTCCCTCAATTTGTCAATAGGCAGTCTCCTAACAGATTTGATAAGATAATGTTACAAACAGACACTAATTGCTTATTTCCACTCTGAGGGACTCAGTGCACATCTACAGGCAAAGAACATTTTTATTTACCTTCACCACTGCTCTGGCCATACAGAGATCAGAAAGCACAGCCTGCTCTCCTGTCCTGCTCACCTCCAGCACCACTACAGGCTCTTCAAGCACTGCTTCATTCAGCCCAGGGAGGGGGGTGCTCCAGGCAGCAAAGGGAAATCGAGCATATTCCGGAAAAGACCTCACAAATGGAATCCTGGATTCAGAAGAACCCTTGATCCTTGGCATTAAGGTACCTTAACATAAGTTACTTGATACTGAAATGAGTTGGGCCACTGACTTCAACCACAACATTGAACTGGATTTCCTCCATTTGTGCAGTGCCCAAAACTCCAGATTATTTTGACAGGAATGCTGGGTGACCCAGGAATGCTCCTCCTCAGTTGCACTTAGATAAATTTACCAGGCATTAATCTTTCATTGTCTAGGATGAAGCCTGTCATACCATACTGCCACCAAAGCTACTTCTCCAAAGCAAAAACTCTGTAACTTGCACAAGCTAACACCTTAGCTTATTTATTTACATTTTTCTTTAATGACTGTGTCTAAAATTCTATCGGCAAAGAAATATTAAAAAACCAAACAAAACCAACAAAACCCCAAAGCCTGTGTTGCACTTCCTTATCTTCTTCTCTCCTGCCCATTTCACTTTACCATGAGGGAAAAGCAGAGCTCTATTCCCAATCAGGGGAGAGAGGAACACAGAGGTTAGGAGATCCACCCACATCCTGCAGATAGTCACTGCAGAAGCAGCGTGAGAACCTGGATGTGAATATTAAAACACTCACTAATTAAAACATTCAAATGCCCACACGCTTTTTTCCTTCTGATGTTCTTCATTATTGACACTACATGTGAAGCTGCATTTAGCAGCCCTTGTGGGTGGGCACAGGTCACCCTCTGCTTCTGTATGTATATTCCATTTTCCCCAAGAGAGGTTTATGCAATATCCTGATGTTCAAACAATAAGGGAGTCATGGAAAATGTGCTCTCGCATGAAAACTTCACTGGGGGATGGGATGAGATGGAGAGCTGTCCCATTACACTCAAAAGTTTCAATTTAAACCAGTTGTACAATAAAAAACTTCCTGCACTTTGCCACAAAGACACTGCAAGGATACTCTCTGAAAACAAATATTTTTTGTGTCAAGAGTGCATATCCATGACAATGATAACACTGGAGTACTTCCTGCGAGCTCAGCATCAGCCACGTGGGATTCTGCACAACTGCACCTTGTCCAGGGCTGTTCTGCTGCACAAGCAGGAGCTGCCTTTCCCTCACCACAACATTTCAGCCCTCTCAAGCAGCTCCTTGATGTCAGGAGAGGCTCCCCAGGGAGACCTGTCTGCAGTTCCTGTCCTTGTGCCAGTGGGAAAGCCAGGCCTGGCTCCACAACCACAGTGCACTTGCATGCCCAGTCCATACAGATTTTTCCCTGTGAAATTCAGGATGAAGTCATCCAAGTCTCTTCCCTTCAGCTGTGAAATGGAGGGAACTGAGTCCTGCCACAAAGACACTGCAAAGATACTCCCTGAAAACAATTTTTTGTGTCAAGAGTGCATATCCATGACAATGATAACACTGGAGTACATCCTGCGAGCTCAGCAGCAGCCACGTGGGATTCTGCACAACTGCACCTTGTCCAGGGCTGTTCTGCTGCACAAGCAGGAGCTGCCTTTCCCTCACCACAACATTTGAGCCCTCTCAAGCAGCTCCTTGATGTCAGGAGAGGCTCCCCAGGGAGACCCATCTGCATTCTCCTGCCCTTGTGCCAGCGGGAGAGCCAAGCCTGGCTCCATGACCACAGTACACCTGCATGCCCAGTCCATACAGATTTTTTTCCCTGTGAAATTCGGGATGAAGTCATCCAAGTCTCTTCCCTTCAGCTGTGAAGTAGAGGGAACTTCACCATATAGTCAATCTCTATCTAAACTGAGGGAGTTTTAAACTCAGTTTGCTGGTTTTATCTTATGGAATAGAGGAAAAAAATATTCTCCTCCCCTTCATACTAAATGTCTGTATTGATTAACACCTTCCCTTGAAATCCAGTATTTAGACTATTTTCTTAAAGGAGCAGGTCCCTTTCTCTTTCCTTCACCCATCCATCTTTTCACATAACTTGTAGGAAATCAGTTCCTTTCACCCTTCTATATCCTGTGAAAATTTTTCTCTAGCAGGCTCACAGTCTTAGAGGCCAGGGTAAAACACATATTTATACAAGGTACAAAAAGAAATTTGAATTTGTGCGACCAGAAGAAACTCAACAAAATAAAAAAAAACAAACAAAAAACCACTTAATGATCTGCCACCATAATTGAATGCTTTCTGCCACATAGGCACCCATGACCAAAAAATCACTAGCAAGACACCACGATGCACAGAACCTATGCAGAATTTTAATCTATTTTCACATAATTTAAATAGCTAGATAACTACTACACATTTCTATTTTATTAGGTAATGCAAAGCATGGTTTGTGTTCTTTATTTCCACATGGAACCACTGAAACTATGATGAGCTGTGACCTAACACAAATCTTCTGGTATTTCATATTTTCCCCTACAAGTTTTGATGCCTACTGAAAGGTAACGATGGGGAAATAAATATCTGTTTGCATTTCAAAGTAAAGTTTTCAGTGACAATAGCATAGGAAAAGCTTGAGAAACATACCAGGGAAAAAGAAAAAACACAACAAACCAAACCACAAACAAAACAAAAACTCACGCGCAAGACAAACGAAAACAATGTTTGATATTACCAGGTATAAACAGTTTGATATTAACAGGTATATACACCCTACATAAAGGTTTCTTTCTCTCCTTTTCTAACTTGGGCATGACAGGGCTCATTCAGGCAGCTGTCACAATAACTCATGGGATATTTGGCTGAAAGAGTGGAGCTGTATTTCTTACCTATAAAACTTTTTGTGTTTTAAAATTTCCCATACAATTTTTTCCAGCTAAGGCAGTGGGCAAACACTCCTGATCAAACAACCACACAGACAAAATATACATTTTATATCTAAGCTGAACCCATCTGTCAAGTCTTTGGGGCTTCAACAGCTTTAGCTATGACAAACTGACTTATTCTCCTCCAGATCCTTCAGCATTGATGTTCTGTGTAAGTGTCTTGTAAAACCCTTCAATGATACACAAAGACAAGCCATGCTGGCACAGAACAAACATTTTCAAGCTCCTGTGGAGGCAGGAGGAGGCTCTGCCAGAAGATACCAGGCATGTGTGACCTCTAATGACCAAAAGAGCTGTGCCAGCCCTGCCCCTCAGAGGCCACGTTCCCTCTGCAGCTCCTACCTGGATCCACCAAAGCACTGCAAATTGCTGCTGATGCAGGCAGCTCAGCTGTTCAAGACATCACAGTGAAGAAATGTACCATGAAATGACTTTTCCATGCACAGTTTATAGGTGCTGGGCTGGAAAAAAACGGGGGGATTGTTCCTTATGAGCTTGGTGCAGCTTGTGTTAGACAAACACCACACAGGCTATGGCAAGAGAGCAAGGATGTGGAAATAAAAGCATCACCTCTTTCCTGCTGCCTCTGTGGCCAAAGAACTGCACCATATAGTCAGTGTCTATCTAAACTGAGGGGGTTTTAAACTCAGTTAGCTGTTTTTATCTTATGGACTAGAGGAAAAAAAAATTCTCCTCCCCTTCATACTAAATGTCTGTATTAACACCTTCCCTTGAAATCCAGTATTTAGACAATTTTCTTAAAGGAGCAGGTCACTAGATACCTTTCAATGACCCTGCTACACAAGTCAGATGCCTTTTTTATGTTTAGGGTATTTTTAAAAGTGCCTCTATAAGTAGAAGACAAAAGTTATCAGCACAAAGGCTAAAACGATCTCCACAGTACATGGCTTTAAGTAACCTCACCAATGTCAGCCTCTGCCCTCCAAAGGCATCAATATTCTCTGCAACCTGTCACTCCTTTGATTTCCCAGCATTCAGACTCTCAGCATTATCATAATGATAACAGCTATTAGAGACTCTCCTGCTATTCATTAATAATCATAACCCCTCAGTTGGTGAGATTATTTGAAACAGCAAATGTACAGCAAGTCCTTCATTTGCTTTGAGCAATTTTCTCAGCACCCCACTGACTGCTTCAGTGCAGTGAGATCCAGCAAACTTGGGATCATTTTCTGAAGGGATTCAGGGTGCTGGGACTTACAGTCCCCTGCCAGAGGCTTAGCATGATAATTTGGAATAAACCAGAGCTACCTCCAGGCCATCTCCAGGGCTTTGCCCCTGCCTTAGCCCAGCCCCTTCAGCCATGGGTCCGTGCACACACACCTCTCCAGTGCTTTTCCCTCTAGTCAGTTTTCCTCACCTGAGGGGAATTTTCTGTCCCAGCATGTCACAGGTGAGATGGCCACAATACACAGAATATCCCCATACAATCTGAGAAAGCTTCAACTCACACATAGTAACACCAAACCTCTTCAGAAGGCTTCAAGTGTCTTCAGCCCAGCCTTTTGTGCCCTGCTGCTGATGCCCTGCACCTGTGTGCCCTCTGTGCCCTGCATGGCTCGTTACTGTTAATGCTGCTCACCTGTGCTGCCCAGATGGGGCCAATTGGGGATGATTGGGCACAGCCCCACCCCAACCACCACTGACTCTGTGCCTACAATTTTCTACCAGTGAAGCCATTAAAACATTAAAATTGACCTATCCTGATGGCAAAATGGACCAGGTTTGCTGGCAAAGCACGAAGATAAACTGACACAAAATAATCAGCATCAAAATGGTGCTTTTCATTCCTGTTTGATAAAGTTTTCAAATCAACACATCAAATGCTCAGCATAGCAAACATCTGCAGACAGCCAGGAGCAGGAACACACCCGGCTTGTTGTGGAATTTACCTTAGGGCATTGCAACAGTGCTCACATATAGGACAGAAATCACTTCACAACTGAATATAACAAATCAGACGTGCAAAGTAAAACCACTACAAGAAGTTCATCTGACAAGATTAGCATTCACCTTTTTTTCTTTTTTCCCCCTAATCTCACCGTTTTCCCTCATTTATGCTGATAAACCTCAGCTTTAAAAATGCTATGGGCATAAGAGAGTATTGTTTATCTCCTCCTTTGCAGAAACTGAAGTCTGTGATGAAGTGGAAACAAGTGGTGATTATTAATTCACTCCCCACACACAGAAGGATCCATCACCACCTTAGGAAAAGCAGAGATGCTACAGAGAGAGGAGGAGTGTGTGTGTCTGTGTGTATGAACACACACACACATATATGGTAACAACTGGTTTTTCACTTTTCAAACTATTTGCTTGGAGACTGGAACATTCTGATCCTGGCAAAGTGACGCAACTTATTAGTGGCAAGAAGTGACTCAGTGCCTTGCACTATTTTAGACAGCCAGAAAAGAGGACTGCTAACTCTGCTACTTCCAATTCACACACACTTCCAAATTCAAAGTTTATTATGGAAAAAAGGAAAAAAAAATAGAAGTACAATGGAAAAAACCTTCAAAATAACTCATAAGAAAGTACAGAGAACACTACAGAGCTTTCAACTTGTTCTTCTTAAAATGACCTGGAATGAGGAAACGCCTGATCTACTCTTTATTCTAATATTATTCTAATTATTCTAATTAACTCTGCTTTTAAAAACAGATCACAACACAGCAGAAAGAAAAGAAGTCCCCAGGTCTTCTCCATCCATAGCTCTTTCAGTAAGGCAGAAAAAGATTGCTTTAACCCAACTGTACGCCCATGTCTGATACAAAAATAATTTCCCTCAGGTATTTTAAATGAGCACCAGCAAGAGTGAGGAGGGATCCTCAGAGGTGTCTCCTCCAGTTGTTTCTGAAACTCTGCTGCATCAGAGCACACACTGTAGCAGGGCAAAAAGCACATCCCAAAGGCTACTCTAGATTTGCAAAAGTAAAGGTGGGAAGTCTTCAGTTCACTTCACTGTTACTCCTGTTTCTTCACATCCACTGTTTTGCCTGGTTAAACAAATTTTCAGAGGAAGCATTTTACTTATTTTATGCATATATGAAAAATACAGATAAATTTATGTATGAAGGCTCTTTGACACAGTGGTCACAGCACTGTAGGGAGTTACAAGACTCAGCTTCCTTTTGAGCACCTACATTTACATACACTGAAATATAACTTAATTCCCCTCTCAGATTATTTATCCCCAAAGTGGAACTCCTCATACCTACCCACATTGAAAATATGGCTCGAAAAAATGTTAAGAAAGAACTTTTCTGCATCTGACACACCAGCTGTACCAGCCTTCTAATACAACTCCCAGGCACCAAAAAGGTGATTTTGATAAAGTTGATGCCTGGTTTGTGAAGTGAAACAGGCTAAATACACACCTGATAAATACAGGCATGTTTTAGCTTAACAACTACACATAGAGTATTGTAAAAGCTACTAAAGAAGAAAATTAATTTCCATCCCTAAATTCTGAAAAAATGTGGCACAGGTTTAGCCTTAAAGTTATTAAAGCAGTTTGAATATTGTTTATTCAAAGGAAAAAAAAAAAGATAAAAAAGAGAGAGGGTCTAACATTTGACATTTATTAGAGATACAATAATGTCCTGCTGGCTCTGTGTCACACTTGGTCCCTGTGCCCTTATGCACACACTCAACACAGGAGCAGGCACAGCACCCACAGAGAGCAGGAGACTCCTCTCCAACCTCTGCAGCAAGTACTGGAAATATCAGCTAAGCAATTCCCTGACAGCTATTCCCAAAATTGTCATTTTTATGTGGATTTTAGAATCCAGCAGAGATGGTTTTTGTTTTGAAGCCAGAGTAGTCTACATAATCCTGCAATTTCACCTAGTGTAGTTTCTGAGTTCACAGCAGTGTCAGTGTCATATGCAAGCTCTACTACAACAAAACTCCCTGTAATCATCTTTGGTGATTTTTTATGAAGAAAGAGAAACCAAAGTACGCCCAGAGAGAAGGAAAAATTAGAATTAAGATGATTAAAACACAGATGGAAGAAAAAAAAAAAAACAACCCAAACCTAAGGCTTGAAAAAAAAAATAGAGAGGATTATTGTCTTACTTAAGTGATCCCCTGTATTGAGAAGAGATTGCAATCAGAAATCTGCCACTTATCCAACAAATTAGCCTGACTTTCAAAGGCATCCCTTAGCAGATGTGTGCCTTGGAGTACTCACTGCACCCATTACATGGAAAGCCATTTATTGTAGGAAGCAGGACTGGACTGAATCAAGGACACAAAACCAACTCTCCCCCCCAAAAAACCCTCTAATTAAAATCAGGCAATGTGTATTGCAGACCTAAAGCATGCTCTGATATGAAATGTTGAGAATAACTGCAGGAGTAGAATTCAGGGCTCTCTACACCTTTATTTTTCCAGTTTAAGCCTGAAGGTTTGTGAGTAAGCTGACACAGTCCCTAGAAGAGACAAGGGGTGTGCTTTGTATCACCTTCAGTACCAGCCTCTGACTTCATCAACACACAAATTCACCACACAATGTAAAATGTGGTTTCTCAGCAGCCAGGGAGGATGAGGGGTTTGCTCTCCAGCTCTGCCATCAGCTTTGGCACATCACACCCTCCTCTGCCTCTCTTCTCCTCAGGGGAATTCATGGGCTCGGAGCTGCCTGTGCCCCACAAACTCCTTCAGCTCCCTAAAACTGATCTGGGGCTAGGGAGCACCAGACTAGGGATGCTAAAGCACTCATTGATACTAGCAAAGAGGAAAAAACAAAAATAAACCAAAGCAAAACTACCAGGACACACCTTTGGGTGTAGTGTCTCATTGCACAACTCACCATCACTGGCCTCATGGTTAAAACCATGACAATTCCCCTCTGTGCCATTCCAAACTGCATACAACAAATCAGATGTGCAAAATAAAACCACTACAAGAAGTTCATCTGACAAGATTAGCATTCTCTTCACCTTTTTTTCTTTTTTCCCCCCAAATCTCCACGTTTTCCCTCATTTATGCTGATAAACCTCAGCAGCTCTGATTCACTGCAGGACCTGACCAGGTCATTTAACCTCTCCCTTTGTTCTAACCAGCTGTGGTGGGAGGATGAAGCTCCACATCACCTGAAGTCTGGAGAAGTTTCTTTGAACAAAGATGCTTTGAAGGATAAGCAAGCAAAAGAAACAGCACAAAGCACAAATATACAGTAATGAATCAGCTACTATAAATCAAAATATTTTCTTTAAGAAGAAAACAAAGATAAAATCTGAAGGTCAGAATTCTAAGAAGCAGCAAAAGAAGTGAACTCATATCTGATTATATTTGGGATGCTCTGAAAATGAAGTTCACTAAACATCAAGTTCACATATGAAGAAAAATGTTGTTCCAAAAATGCAAACTTTTACAAAAAAATGTGCAATTATAACAGTGTTCTAATCTTTCAGATTCTTTGGGGTTTTAAGTCCAGTTTCTCTAATATATGGGCATTCTTGGCCCCTCCTACAACATCTCTGTGATCATTTGCTTAAGCATTCATCAAAGCCAGGTATTGAACATGGGAACCCCTCTCCTGCCTGTCAAATATGCCCTAAAAATCCTAAATGGGTTAGCACAGACAAACCAACACAAGAGAATGTAACATGAGCTTTTGGACATTTGACCCAGTTTGGAAATGATCCCCTCTTTTTTCAGCTGGTTTCTGTTCTTTCCATTTCCCAGGGGAATGTCCTGCCTGCCCAGCTTTCAGCTTTTCTGGTTAAAGAATGAACCCCAGGCATTCTCTGCCCCAGAAACCTTCACACATCTAGCAACACATGTGAATGGAAGGGTGAGCATCACTGGATGAACATCTTGCCCATGCCACAGTGCAACTTTGGTGCTTCTAAGAACATGAAAGAACAGAGCCATGACCTCAGCAGTTACTGCAGGACAGTTTTGTCCTGACTTTGCATCCATAAGCAATGTTTCATTTTTTGCATGGCTGACATTTTCTTGTGATGTACACTGCTGTTCCTCCAACCATCAGCCAGAGACATTCCCAGAACATTCAGCATTTGGAATAACATATGGGACAGCTCTGTTTACCTCAAACTCCATTAAATCTATTGTGCTAGACAAGACTGGAAGTAAAGACTGTAAAAATGAAGGCAGAAGCACTTAAATTTATTGTCAATTCAGAGATAATTGAATCCTAAAATTCACCTAATCTGGAGTATACCCCTGTAATAAACTCCACCCTGCACACACAATCACATGTGCTCACCCCAAAATTTTGCTCCAATCACTTTGCTTATTCATTAACATATTGCATCATTTATTTTTAAAGTATATACATTGCAATCTGAACTTCTTTCCAGGAATGAATTTTATACATTATGATGATGATACATTTTTAAGAATTCAGTTTCTAAGTCCCAGTTAAGAGGGAGATTTCAGTCTCATGTGTGTTCTTGCTCTGGCCTCTGCAAACAAGTGCCTAAACTATCATCTGGTACTCAAACCTGTGACACTCCAACCTGGTCCTAACTTCTCTCTAACAGTGAAGCAGCAATTGGTCTGGACAAGACCCCACTTAATTTTTTACCACCAAACCTTCTGTCAGGAAAAAAAATGCCTTTTTTCTTTGTGTTCTGTTTAGTCCCTTAATGGCTGCCATTAATTGCCAGGGCCCACCTTTCAATTGAGCAGCTCTGGTGTTTAACAACACACACAATTAGCTGGCCCTGTTAGCGTTTATCTGGGAGGCAGGCACGGAAATTTCCAAGTGTGTGGTGTCTGCCTTGGCCATTAGAAGGAGGAAGAGCGGGGACATCAGTCTTTGTGACATGTGGCATTGAGATGCACCCCAGTGACACAGAACACGAGCGGCCCCGGGCACTGATGGATGGATGGAGGGGGAACACGGCACCTCTGAAGCCAGCACGGCCCAGGTGTCCCCCAATTTATCACTGAATTACAAAAGCCATGTGTGCTCACTCACCCCTGGGAGCCACCATGTCAGAGGGGCTGGCATGTCACTGCAAAAGGGACAGTCAATAAAACTGTCTGTGCGCTCCAAAGCTTATTTATTCTGTGCTGGGTTAGATGGCAACCAGCAAAAGAAATTCTGCCTGCCTCTCTCTGTCCCCACACTCAAATGCACATCTGGGAGCAAACATTAAAAAAAATTTCTTTGGAGGCAATGAAAAACAGGAGCCAAATGAAATTCTCACCTCTCATTTTGCCTCCATGCTTTGCAAATCCTCTCAAACTCCTTGTAATAATGGAAATGAAAATAGATGCAAATGCAAGCAGAAGAACCAGTAAATAATTGACTGTCTGATTACCTTGTCTGCACCTCTGCAGAGCACATTTGGTAATTATGAGGAACTGTAAACAAGCTTTATCACTCTATGGATGCATTTAAAATCAACACATTTGGGGGGACGAGGGGGAGAAACACATTGCATCACCATTGTTCCTTTTAACTCTTATTTTGAGCTTAATAAATCTACTCCTTCACTTATTTTGAGTTTAACAGAGACCTGTAAGTCAGAGATGAATATTCTTGCTGCTGTACTGAAGGAAAGCAGAATCTTGTATCAAATATTTGTGAATCCTGTGTCAAATATTTGTTTACCTTAATCTATAGCTTAACAAGCCCCATTTCCTTTCAGCTGTGTACAAACACTAGTGTGACTGACATGGGACAGTGACACATGTCCAGCTGTAAAACTGCTTAAAAGATATATTAATTATTGCCCCTGAACCCAAAAAAATCTCTTACCAAGACAAGGTGTGCCTGCACTTCCAGACCCATTGGCCCTGGCCCCCTAAAGGCACCAGACCTGTGCAAAACCAAAGAAGGGTTCCAAGATCGACTTTCTGAATACAGCTGTATTAATAATTTTGATACTAGTTTGTAAGGACAAAACAGAACTAGGTTAATACCAATATAGAATAGGATAACAGGATTTTTTAAATCCCCTTAGGCCAATAAAGAGCTGTCACTAGGAACAAAAAAACCCCAAAAAACATTCCAGTTGGAACATCTTTCCTCCCATGCTCAGTGCTTATGCAAGATGTAATATATTAATAATTTAAAAAGAACAGAGCAGTTAAGAATCCTGCCTGTTTCTTTCCAGCTACCCCAAGCCCCAGTCTCCCACAGGCAGGTAAAAATTCATAAATTATTCCATAACCAGTCCACCAAGCCATTTTGTTAGAGAGGCTGAAGGGCCAAGAATGCTGTTTTAAGTGTAAAACAGCAAATATGGGACTGAGGATAATGCCAGTTACTTCTGCAATAGTATTTTAATATTACGTAAAAAGAATGGAGTAGAATTCTAAGTTCTTGCCCACGAGTCTATCCAAGAAGGAAAAGCAAACAAACAAAAAAATCTGGAAGTTAAATGCCAAATATTGAAAGTAATTTAAAAAACAAGTCTAATCAACAGTCTAATCAAGACAGATTTCAGTGATGTTCAGGGTCACAAGAGGGCTCTGCCTTTTCCTTGGAAGTTACAGGAACAATTTTATTGTCCTTCCTATTTACAGGTGTCATTCTGTCAGAGGAGGAGGGAGAAGATAAGAAATGTTTCCCTCTGATAGGCCACTGGCATTTATTTAAAACCCCATAAAATCAGCACAGATTTTGTAATACATTTTAATTGTCTTTCTATTTGTTGAAAGCAAGTCTGAACTGCAAGCATGGGAATATTTCTTCTACAAATCTGACCTCACCTTGTGCAGGGAGTGACCCAGGGGAGCAGATCACAGTGTCACAGTCTGCAGGGAACTCAAGCAGCTTCACAACCCGTGGACAAATCCTGCTCCGTTCATGGCCTCATTCATGCATCAGAAAACACTCTGGAGCAGAATTTCAAATTACTTAGAAGCCAGGGTCTTATCTTTGAAAAAAAGGTAAACTACCATTAGAATACAGGGTCTTATCTTTGAAAAATAGGTAAACTACCATTAGAATACAGGGTCTTAGCTTTGAAAAATAGGTAAACTACCATTAAAATATAGGGTCTTATCTTTGAAAAATAGGTAAGTTACCGCCTCAAAAATGTTTGTTTGTTTTTTTTTTTTTAATAAAAGAGATGTCACTCAAGACAAGTGGCAGATTCTAACAGCAGCCCAGCATTTGTACAGAGCTGAAGTTTTCAGCTGCATGTGGACATCACACCCTGGAGCTGCAGCTGACACAGGGACAACCTTTTGTCATGGAGCAATGGAAGGCACATGTGTCCTCCCAGAAATGCACACCCAGGCACACTTCACAAGCCCAGCACAAAACAAGACAACCACAACGAGTTTGCTCGCTGACGAGGCGGCACCAGAGCCTTGGAAAATTCTACAAATAGTGGCAAGGAATTCTGTGCTAAATAATATGTCTGTGGCAGAGATGAATCCAGTTCAAGGGTGATTAGGAGCAGGAAGTAATAAAGAGAGAGAGTCAGCATCAGACTCTGTTGAAAGTCTTTAACACCCAATTATCATAACTATAAACAGCAGGAAAAAAGTTTAAAATTTATTGAAATCAGGCTAGCACTGCATGCATCTCCATCCAGGGTTTTTATTTCTATGAAACCCCCTAGCATATCAATCAGCCTTAAGGAATTACTAATAAATTTTAATATTCCCCTTGAAGTTCATATTAAAGCATTTTACAGCAGGAGTTATTAGTTTATTACTATTAGATCAATATTATATTGATTTGACATAATAAAGTCAGTAAGCATTCATTTCCTTACTAATTTGAAGACAGCAGAATGATGGGAAACAAATATTACAAATCATCAATAAATATTCAGTATACAGATTTTGAAGCTCTACATTCTCCACCTGAAGGGAGTCCTAAAAAAGGCAGAACTCCAATTTTAACTTCACTTGCCATTATGGGTCAAATGGAAAGAGCTGTTCCCTTATCAGCCTAAAATGACATTAGATACAATGTAATTTTAAATAAAAATTACATTAAAAGACAAGACCTGAGAAAACATGATTGTATTATATTATACATTAAGCCAACACCTAACAAAATGAGGAACTGCACCATTCAGAGCATCAGCCTGAGGAAATTGCATTTACAGAGAAGGGATCTCGGAGGTAAAAACTTATAATGCCTTAGGACTGAAGAATAACTACAAGTGTGGGTAGGTCATTTGTGAGCTACCCAATAATGTCCAGGTGACTGAAAAGCTCCTGAGTACTATTGTGGGTCTTGCTCAAAAGGTACCACTATAAAGCACTTGCACTTCCTTAGCTTCCAGCCAAAAAAACCAAGATAATAAATCCATTTTCCAGCAAAGAAGTCAACAAGCCCCTTTATTACTAATAAAATTGCTAGTAGCAAACATATAAACATATTTCTAAACTATTTCCTTATTTTAATTCAAGTACTGTAAACTAGTTAGCTTGATGGTAATTATTCAATCCTGAAATCTATTTCTGCCTTAGCTGAAAAAATAAAGCTGGAGGTTAAAAAAAATTTAAAAAAAAATCCCACTCTTGGAGTACATACAGATTTATTTTCCATGGTAGAAAGAGGGTTTTTACTAGTGCAAGTACCACCAGAAGAAAATACTTTAGTCTGTAATTGACTCCAAAACTGTAGTCTAGGCAGTACTAGTAGCCAACAGTACTTTTCAGTTTAAAGTGGCCAACAGTTTCCATAATAAAGCTCATTTTAAGTTGCATGTGCAATATTTGATTCTTCATTTTGTGCCTAAGATTATGGATATGGGTTGAATGCTTGATGATCAGGTGCCAGAGAAACACATTATTCTACCCCTGTGGAAAATGAATTCTGCTTTCTTGTGAGTCTCCTTTCAAATGATGAATTTCACAGTTTGGAGGGGATACAGTACTGCAGAGGTCATTCTGTGTCCCTCTCACAAGCTCCCCCAAAATGGCCAAGTTGTAACACAAGGAAAGCAGAGCCCTGGGTGCATTAAGCCCTGCAATTCTGCCCTGCCAGGAAGCTGCCAGGGCTGGGCACACAGCAGGATTCTCACCTGGTAGAATTCTGCATTCACTGTCAGGGTAATGCCTAAATGTCACAGCACGTGGCACAGTTGAGACAGCCACCAAACACAGAATATCTCCAGACAATTTCAGAGAATTTCAACCCAAACACAGTAACACCATACCTCATCAGCAGGCTGCAGCATGTGCCCTCCCTGTCCCCCAGCCCAGCCTTTTGTGCCCTCTGGGGCTGGGCAGTGCCCCTGGGCACCCCAGGGCTCGTTACTGTCAATGCTGCTCACCTGTGCTGCACAGCTGGGGCACATTGGGGATAACTGGGCACAGCTGGGGCACAATGGGGAGGACTGGGCACAGGTGGGGCCAGTTGGGGGTGACTGGGCACAGGTGGGACACATTGGGGATGATTGGGGACAGGTGGGGCACATTGGGGATGATTGGGGACAGGTGGGGCCGATTGGGGATGATTGGGCACAGCTGGGGCACATTGGGGGTGATTGGGCACAGCCCCACCCAAACCACCACTGACTCTGTGCCTACACCTAAAGGAAGCTGTAGTCTCATTTAACTTTCACACCAAACCTGCAAAATTGATCTTTAATAAACGCTTATGAAATTCAGTTTAGACAACAACAAGGGAACAAATACACCAACTTGGGATGGCCACACAAATAATTTTAGAAGTTAGTGCAGAAAGCAGATTGTGATTCAAGACATCAGGACATGCAAACTCTCTCCTCTGCTTGCTGCATGACCTCAGACAAGTAATGCTGCTCATTCTCTTAATATTTCTGTTCCCTTGCAATTTCCTGTGATGAAAGGAGGATAGTGAATCAGATCTCATCATTTAGGTAGACATCAAAACACACGTGAGAGGGGACTCATATGAGAAGGGGAGACAATCGAGGTTCCTGTAGGTTGAAGTCCCCAGGTGAAAATTAATCCCATTTAAAATGGGGCTGACTGTAACACGTTTGATAGCATACAGACCCCAACTTGCTCACATGTCAGAATCCCTTTGAGCCACAGAAATTTTACAGCCTCACATCTTTTCCCTTGGGGAGCTGGTAATTTCTTCTGAGATTCTCACAGCTCTCTTTCCCCTTTGTGCTGAGGAAGAGGCACCTGTGTTTCTCCAGTCATTTATAATATTCAGATTCTGCTTTTGAACTTTCCTTTGCCCCAGTTTCTTGTCATCACTGCTTAGTTATCAGCATGGGGAAGCGAGCAAGCAGCTTTCTCTCTTCCCTCAGGCAATACCATTGCTGCGCTTTGATTTGCGTCACAGAGACAAAAAAAGTAGAGCAGCTGCAGCCCTTAATTGCAGAAACCACGTCTGTGAGGCCAAGCTGCAGTTTCACTGTTGCTCTTTCAGCTAGAAAAATTATTAAAGGCCCAGTCCTGCTTCCCCAAAAACACTTTTCCTAGCTTGCACACTAGAGCAGTATGCAACTTTCAGACAGTGAAATATGGTAAAAAATTAGAAACATCAGTACTTTTAAGAAGAATAAAAGTGTCAGAAATAGGCTCCTACCCCAGGTACATCACCTGAGTGTTTCCCATAAGTCTGTGAAGGGAGCAAATCCATCACTGCTTGTCCCAGTTCTTTATTCCCCTTGCTGAGGTGGGTTTCTGCAGTCATGTGGGTGACTGCTTTATTCCCCTTGCTGAGGTGGGTTTCTGCAGTCATGTGGGTTACTGCTTTTTCCCCTTGCTGAGGTGGGTTACTGCTTTACTCCCCTTGCTGGGGTGGGTTACTGCAGTCATGTGGGCGACTGCTTTATTCCCCTTGCTGAGGTGGGTTTCTGCAGTCCTTTATTCCCCTTGCTGGGGTGGGTTACTGCTTTATTCCCCTTGCTGGGGTGGGTTACTGCTTTATTCCCCTTGCTGGGGTGGATTACTGCTTTATTCCCCTTGCTGGGGTGGGTTACTGCTTTATTCCCCTTGCTGGGGTGGGTTTCTGCAGTCATGTGGGTGACTGCTTTATTCCCCTTGCTGAGGTGGGTTACTGCTTTATTCCCCTTGCTGGGGTGGGTTACTGCTTTATTCCCCTTGCTGGGGTGGGTTACTGCTTTATTCCCCTTGCTGGGGTGGGTTACTGCTTTATTCCCCTTGCTGGGGTGGGTTTCTGCAGTCCTTTATTCCCCTTGCTGGGGTGGGTTACTGCTTTATTCCCCTTGCTGGGGTGGGTTTCTGCAGTGGGGAGGGTCAGGTGTCTGGGTGGTTGTTTAGGTGCAGGTAGCTTTATGTTAATAAATCCCAGGTCTAAGAGCCACATCTGGCATTTGCAGTGAGGGGCAGACCTGTCTGGCAGTACATCCCAGGTTCCTGGGGATGTCTTTCCCCAGATTTGAGCCCTCACTCTTTCACATGTACACACTTCCTTTTTACACATCCATAGGAGCACTCCCACAACAAAACAAGGAGTGGCTTTCATTAACTGAGCATGGAAATGAGGAGCTTGACCTGCTGGGAATTCCCAAGCAGTGGAAGCTGGTCACTCTGATCCAGCCCTGGCCAGGAAAACAATGACTGTGGCCAGACCAATACTGATATACACTAGAAAATACTGGACTAGAAAATACACAAGTTTATTACTTGCAGTTTCAGCATATAATACCTTTTTCCTACTGAAACACTTTTTTACAGGTATATAATCCCTCTGGTTCTGAAGTTCTCATGAAGATGATCATCTCCTTCCATACTGTCCAAATTACCAGATGGTCCCAGAAAGTATTTTAAGATATATTTTGTTTACTCTGTAGAGCATTAGGACAACGTTATACTGAGAAAGATCATCATCTGCTGCTGCTGATCTTTTGCTTCTAAAAAAAGAGCAGTTCTGTAGTGGATAATGTGCTAATACATTAATATTTCAGAAAAAATCAGGGTGGGTGGTGCAAATATGAAGTGTAGAAAGAACACAACACACTAAGAAAGAGAACCAGAAATTAGAACTCCTAAACAACGTAATGATTAATTAGGAACAAAGGTTCCAGTACCTCAATACCTTAGCAAATCCCTACACAAATTCAGGTGGAGAATGTTTTCAGGCTGTGCTCTCACATCTTACACCTGTAGTAGCCACGTGCTGGTGATGCAACAGCTGGATAAATCCACTGCCCCTTCCATCCTCCAGCAGCTGATTCAAGAACAGCATGAGAAATTTCTCATTTTACTGTAATCATATGCATGTTACTGATGCTTACACAGCCCTGCTTTCATGAGGAAAAAAAGCCAAAAATAAAAATGTCCCAACTTAAAAGAGTGCCCTGTTCTAGTGGTATTTACACTGCTGCAGAAGTGTAAGGTTTGGATTACTAACGTGGGCTATTCACCACCAAATTCCCAGGAAAACACAAGCCGTAAAAGGTTGTGCTTGCTTTAACTTCTTGACCAAAAGGTAAAAGTCTTCTAGACAACTTTGCAGTTTTGTTAAAAAACTATTTTGGTCCCGATGAAATTTGTCATTTTACAAAAACCACACTTACTACCTTGAAAAAAACCAATCACCTTGAAGCACTGTTTCATCAGCTCGAAGAACAAGAAAAATCCCTAAGATTTGGTTTTGCTGGGAATTCCACAATTATTTTCCCTACATTACTTGCTTGTACTGGGTGAATATGGTGAAGGCTCTGATCTTTACTGTCATGTTCTCAGCACATCCAGTCCCTCTTTTCAGGAGGGCTCAATTTTGCCACGAGTACAGGGTGCTCAGTCAGGAATTCAGTTTTTTCACTATTCAAGGGCATTGCTTGATCATACCAAACAGCTCTGGCTCAAAGCATAGACCTGTCCCTTTTCATGAACACTCATTTTGGTGCCTCACAATCGAGCTGTTTGCTCTAGGCAGTTACTATGGCTTCTGCTCATGAACATGCTTTGTTCCTCAGTCTCCTTCCAGAAAATAGGAAGCAACAGCCTGACAGCAGAAGAGTAAAGAAAACAGTAGAAACCTCCATATCAGAGCGACCCTCACAGATTTGCTTCCAGGTCTGGATGTACTTTTGGGCTCACAGTTGCTTATTCCAATCAAGTTTTGTCATGGGAAATTTTGACAGACATAGAGAATAACAATGTTTTTCACCTACAGTGAAATGTTCTGAAAAGCAAGATGCCTGGTGGTTAATTTTCTCCTTTTGGTAAATATGCATATAGTCTGCCCTGTTTTTGACTCAAATGATATTTGAAGTATTTTTAGAGGCAACCACTGGCTAGACCAAACATTCTCCCTTTCCTGAAATAGTAGCTCTATTTTATAGTCTCTGAAGCATCCTGGCTTTCCCTGTCTCAACTGCAACTCAGCTCTGCTGATCTGTTCAAGCAGAGCTCTTCCCCACACCTCCTTCAGGGATGCTCCCAATTCTACACTGCCCACCTCAGCCTTTGCCTACCAGAGCTGTATTTCAGTGAGCAGTACCACCCAGATAATCCAGCTCTGGTCCTCTCTGGACAGAAGAGAAAACAATATGATGGTATCTCTACTCATCCCAGATTTCCTGACAAAGAGAGTCCCAGAAAACTGGACTCGTTCTCCAGCACAACCAGCAAGAAGAGATGTGTAACAGGACAAGTTCTTTCCTCCATGGGCACTGAAATCTTTCTCCAAGGATGGACCTGGCTGTGCAGAGTGCTGGCAGAATTCTGTGCCTTTCAGATGAGCACCTAATGTACCCTGATTTCGTTCAAGTTCAACGAAAGCACGGCAGAGGAACGAGGTGTGCACGCTGGAAAGGCACCAAATGGTGACATGTTTGTACTGCTGTTGGCTAGAACAATACAGCATTTATCAAAAGTTAAACATTTACTCAAAACAGGCCTTCTGAACACTTTCTGCCACAGTGTAAATTGCTGGAATACAGCATGAAGTTCCACAAAGGAGCACACACAATGCAAGAGGTAAAACAATTCTGCTGACTTGACCCAACCCTTTCTGCTCTGTTTTCTTTTTTCCTGAGCATGGGGAGAGTAGGATAAGACTATTCCATGCTCGTCTTGATAATAAATTACAACAGCATCTTTTCCTGTTTGATTTCACCCTTATTCAACTTAGTTAAGGAGAAAAATAGTAATAAAGGCAGTGGTACAACAGAGAAAGTAATTGACTTAGGATTTGTTAACCCTGTGGCCTTGATCCAGTTTCATCTTTCATATCTAGATGCCTGAACAGAAGGAAGAGTGAGGGGGAAAAAAAAAAAAATCACACAGTCCAAACTGTGATACCAGTTTGTACAGCAGTATCAGTAAAGTGTCACCCAAATCATCCTGCTCCTGGATGGCCAGGAATTTGCCCTAGGTAGCAGACTGGGACTTAGGCACCAGAAGTTTGAAGTCCTGGGATAAAGGAACCCTTCTACTGCTATTTCTCAGTTTATAAGGGCAGTAGTCTGTCCCAAGAAGGATCATAAAGCAGCCCTGCCACACAGAACTTGACTGGCTTTTTTTTCTAGCATGCAAACTTTAAGACTGGTATTGCTTTAACACTGTCAGTCGAGTGATGCTGATTTTCATGAGTTCTCCAGCAAGCACTCAAGGAATTTAGTCTTTGCTTGAGCCAATTCTTGAGACACATATGCTCCTGGCCTCTTGAAGGATTGGCCTGAAATATCTGAAAAAAGGGGCCGTAACTTGCATAGCCCTTCTTACCACCACTGCTGCAATGTTTATGTTTTCATATACAAAATCAATATACAATGACAAGCATCTAAGACTTCTCCAGGGAGAAAAATGACATGGAAACCTCCCCCACCTCCCAAAGGTGCAAACTGGCAGATGGACAACTGTAACTGAGATGAGTATGAGGCTGAAGAGCTTTTCCACATGTACTGGCTGTCCTGCCCCGCTGCCAGCGGCGTGTTTCTTGCTTTGTGTTGTCATCTGATGCAGGCTGAAGGAATGAGCCCATGCACAGGACTCAAGCAGCACAGAAATGCATTTACCAGGCACCGTGGAGCCACTGAAATAATTGCCCAACGTGCAAGGTCACAGTGTGCTGTACTAAATCTTCCATGTATTGTAAACAGGCAATTTCTGCACGACACAAGCACGGGCAGCATTGTTCTGCTCACCTATCATAGCGGCCTCGCCACCAGAATCACTACAAAAACAGGATATGTGATTAGAGAGGAAAATAATTGGAGTTTTGTCCTCAGGCCACGGGCTCTCCATCCCTCCAGCTCCTCCCAGCAAGCACAGTGGTTTCCCTTACACAGGGCTCGTGTTTCTGCCATCTGCCCACCATATTGGTGGGAGGTTTGGAGAAGGGCTGAACAAAGCAGGGCTTGTCTCCCTCCACCAGCCCAAGGGAGGCCTGCACTGGCACCCAGCAGGCAGCCTCTGCATCAACAACCACTCACGAGCCTGGGAGGGCTAAAAACAGCAAGAGATCTTCTTTCTAAGAAATAATTCAAACAGACTTGTGGCTATATCAAGAGCTGGAAAAGGGCCTATTGAAAGACTTGGGGGAAGGGGGGAAGACCCCTTCAACTACACGTGTGATAAAACTAAGGCAGCACAAAAATCCAGCGGGAAGCAAAGATTTATTCACAGCCCTTTCTGTAGAGCTGCTTGACCTACAGCTACTTTAAGAAGTCTCTGCTAATTCCAGGTAATGAGGGCTAGGGGCATCGCCAGGGAGGCTTTGTCACAGTTACAGATTTCCCTGTTACTGCAGGTGGGAAGAAAAGACACCTAATGGGAAGAAACAGAGACAGCTAATGGGAAGAAACCATAACTAAAACCCAAACACATTTGTATGAAATGAGTTAACACAGACAATTTCATAAGAGGAGGATGATAAATCCCAAACATATTTGTATGAAATGAGTTAACACAGACAACAACTCCATAAGAGGAGGATGAAGAACTCCAGTGTGACCAAAATCTTATCCAGAAATGGAAATTCTTTCCTGGGAACTCGGGAGAGGCACTCAGACAATTGTTATTTCCCATTCAGTTTGAGGCTGGACAAGCAGCTAGGGCTGAAAACACCAATTTCAGTCAGTTGCTCAACACTAGAAGCTGATACAGCAGTGATAACAGGTGTCTGTGGCATGAGTGTAAAATAAAAGTCTTTGAACAAACTCAAAGGAAATTTTCAAGGCCAGACTTTATGTCAAAGAAAAACAAAAATACCACAGGGTGCTCCATCACTCCCTCAGCTTGGAGTCTTCCTTATTTCCCAGTGAGTAGGGGGCCATAAAACAGTAAAAGCCCAGGAACTGGATGCCACAGAACACAGCATTTCTGAATAGCTGCTAACAATCTGGAGATTGGCCCTAGCTGGATGCTGAATAAACAGCTGCTGGCATGAAGTCATGTGCAAGACAAACCAACCAGAATGCACACATTGATCTTACCATCTCAGGGGATTCACAGTCTACTCAAACACACAGCTTCTTCATCAGTTATCAAAGATAGAAAAAGAAGGTGTGACTGCACACTGGAAAGACCTAATTGTTTAAGAAAAAAAAAAAAGAGCAAATAAGAAGTATTAAAAGAAGCAATAAAACGGAGAACTGAAGTGAATCTTGTAATTTTCAGATCAAAATAAATTAACGTGGTCTGAAAATTAAAAACATCCCAGATTAAGACTCAGTCAGCCACACCATCAGTGCATTCCTCCCTGACCGAGTGGTCTGAGGAATTTATAAATTTGGCATCATATAAAATGTGCTATTCCTGGCAGGCCTTGGAAAGAGGGGAAGTGGAAAGGCCAGGAGCTCAGGCAGGGCCAGCTTCAAGAGCACAGCTACGGGGTACTTGCTGGCATTTCTGAGTATTTTAAGTCCCAAATCCAGAGCACCAAAGAGGGTTAACAAGTTGTGCTCATCAGCATCCCCTTGGATTAATCTACAGCTCTGATACCTGCTGGGATTTGTAGGAAATCCACAGCAAGTTCAGCCGTGTAATACTTATGGATATCAATATATAGACTTTTTTCATTCAATTAATTAAAAAGTACAAAAGTCAAGCACTGAGACATCCCTTTTAAAAGGTTTAATAAGGACAAATTCTGCACTACAAAACTCTACAACTTTTCATTGTCCATGCTAAGGAAACACTTATGAAAAAAACCCCAAGAAACCAAAAATAATGCAATCAAAACAACAAACCAAATAGAAAATTCTTTTCCCACAAGGAAAAGCAGCTTTATGCACAAGATTATCTTTCACCAACTATGCAGATAGTCTGTCTCAAGGGAATGGAAAGACTTATGAGGCATCTGTCACACAGCAGCAAAAAGGTAGATGGCAAAGAAAAAATGAAAGTCACAAAACCATATAAACTCCCAAAGCACCAGGAGGGTTTGGATAGAAGGACTCTTGCAAATGACCCTATTTGCCCACAGCAATGACATCTACATTGGAAACACAAAGGTGTTCTTGGTTGGGCCTGGTTTTTCTAATATTTGGAGTGTTCACTGCAAGCATGATGTTTATTCAAATGTAGGAAGAACACGTACATATCAGCAAAAGGAAGGAACTCACTTCAAGTACCCAAATTCTACTGAATTTCCAAGTGAAAGCCAAGAAAAGACTGCAGAGTTACTGGTATCTGTTCAAACACCTCCATGTCAGAGCACATTAAATGCACCAACTCCACCACACAATTCCAGCTCAGTTCGTGCCACAGATCCAATCTCCATCAAGCCCAGAGTTTGTGTCAGCCTTCATGAGTTTCTCTGAGACTTTGATCTGTGCCTCTGTGACAGAAAGGAGCCCCACCTGTCACTCATTAGGGACTGAGGAAGGGACAGCTTGAAGCACAGCAATTCCTCACTGCAGAAAAGAGACAGAAATGCCACGCTGTGCTTGGGACCAGCTTTGTCCTGCTTTCCTACAATTAGCCAAATGGTTGCTCAAGGGATCGTGGGTCTGAACACTTATTCTCCTCACTGGAAAGTGTGTTGTGCCTCTGACAGCTGTTCCTACTCCAAAATATGTTCAAGAGAGATGAGCCACCTTCAGGAAGTGCCTGGTGACACTGAGGTGGGACAGTGAGGAGCTGTGAGTACACATGGACTGAAGGGGAATTTGTTTTCACAAGTGTGCTCATCAGGAGATATCCTGGAACCAGCTCCCAGCTGCTCCTGACCCAGACCAAAAACCCCAGACAGAAACACTCAAAACATCTGCCTCACAAAACAAGGGGAACCTGAACCACTGCAGCAAGAAAATCTTCCCCAGTGTCCTTCTGCACCCCAACCACATCAGCTCTGCAGACCTTTGGGCACCATGTCCCACCCCACTCCCTCAAGACCATAAGAATATCTTTGATTTGCAGGATGAAAAGATACATAGAAAGAAAAGATCCTTGAGGTTTAGCAGCTAAGGAACTTGTGAAATTCTCTATTTCTAAAAGCAAGGAAAGGCAACAGGATGAATCAGAGGTACAACACAGATGTAAAAGCAGAGCCATTAAGAAGAAAGGAAGGAACAACAACCAAAGAATGAATTTCCTCAAAAGTCACACATCCAAATTCTGCCCACTTCCTTTGCACTCCCTCAGCTGAATTTTTGTCCATGTGAATAAACATGTGCAATGGGAATTCAGCTCAGGACCTTGCTCCCATTACTGCAGCTTGCATTTAACTGAAATGTGCAATCCCATGGAAGTCCAAACTTTAACCCATTTGGGTGGAGTGACTATTATTACAAGCTTCATATTTTTTCCTAAAGCTCCAGCTGCTGGAACTGTAAGACTCCGTGAGAATCCAAAGATCTCAGTTGCAGGATTTTTGTTTTGTTTATTTAAAAAGATAACTCAAGTTCTCATGCTTGTGGAGAAATAGAAATAAATAAAAAGAAAAAGCTTAAAACCATGACTTGCAGGTTTAGTAAAGGCTCAGAAACCAGAAAAGGAGAAAAAAAAAAAAACTTTTCATCTTTTAAAAAAAGCTTATGATTCTTTTAGTTTCCCATCTGCTTACTCCTTTGGGTTTTTATTCTCCAGCACTTTCTCTCCAATAACTGTTTTTTTTAGAATATAATTATTCCTCAATAAAGTGACAGATTAGAGGGCCCATTCTTTCTGTAGCTTTACTGAAGGTGATCATATTTCATGAGTCCAAAGTCATTCCTCTTCCATGCATATAAGATATAAAATTATTTCAAGGGTTAGTTTAGACCACAGTGCAGGAGATGAGAAGGAAGAGACAGATCTCCTACAAAACTTTTTAGATAAAATATAAAAAGGTAACAGAACATTTAATGCAGCCTCAGAACAAAGGAACCAGGCCACAGTCTGTCATCAGGTTTGCACCTATCACCTGATCAATGCCAACAATAAATGAAAGCCTGGACAAGCAGAGAATTCACTTGACTCTCCATGGGCATGTTTCTGGGAATTCACTAGAATGCTTTATCTGCAATACCAACACCATTAATGCCAAGGGAAAAAGAAAAGACCCAACACACTGCCTTAAAAAATTGCTCCATTACCTTTAAATGGTGATTTCAAACGATTTTCAGACTATGCTTTTAGTCTCATCACCTGGTTCACATGGTTTATTTGGTTTTGCAGAAGTGGGGAGCAGCTTTGTGATACAAATGTGTTTTGTGGTAGCACCAGATGACCACAAACGGAACCAGACCACCTGTATCCCCTCCACGAGAAAAGTAAAGAAGTTGTGAGAACTCATTTTCTTCATAGATGTTATGAAAGAAGTTGAGACACACTTTGTCCAGCTCTAATGTTTTATGCTTTCATGGAGAAAAAGAAAAATATTTTTTTCTAAGTAGTTTCCAGCTTCAGGGCTCTCAAGTTACAGAACTGAAGCCCAGTAAACAACACAGGATCACTGGTGATGAAGATGAGAGAGGGAATGAAGTGCAAGCAGGAGAGAACATGTGTGTGTATGTATTATTATATTAAGCTATGCATTATGTATTATTATATTAAGCTATGCATAAGCACTGCTTGGCCAAATAAAGTTTTCAGTTAAACTCCCACTACTGAAACACAGATTACATGCAGCTAATTAAAAAAATAATTCTCGCTGATTAAAGCAAACTACAGCTATGCAATAGTGATGGAGACATTGACCAAAATTCACTCAGACCACTGTGCTGGCCAAAGGGGTTGAGCACTGGGCACAGAGGTGCTCTGCCATTTCCCTGCTGTGCTGCAAGCCCAGGAAGCCTGGCTGGCTCAAGAGGAGCTACTCAGTTCTCAGAGCTGCTGCAAGTAAAATTCCACCCATTTTCCAATCTGCTGCGAGGTTTCCTCTCCCTCCTCTGCAGTATCAAATGCTACTGACCACAGCTGGAAAAGACATCTAAAATGAAACGGAGCTCTGTCTCCTACCAGTACAAACCCACTAATGAGAAGTTATTAAAAATATCCTGTTCATTTCACCCACAAGAACACTTCCCCAAAAAATTTATTGTCAACGTAGACCTTGGTAAAGCCACTGATCAAGCTCAGCCTTTTCTACATTAATTGCAACACCACAGCAGAATGCAAGCAGCACCTACTCCTGATGCAGCCTCAATTTATTTAACATGTCTAAGGAATTAACAATCAATTTCTTTCATTTTCAGGGTAATAACTGCTCAGGCCAAAAGGAAGAAAGCAAGGAATTGTTTCACTTGGCATTCTCTTGTATCAGTACATTTACCAAACATCTCTTACGTAGAACTTGTCATGGTGATTCATTTTATTGCATCCAAGCCTGTTGTACTGCCCCAGTAGGTATTCCAGCTACAAATGAGTCATAAAACCCCTGAATGTGGTGTTTTGTAGGAAAGGCTGCATTCTCCATCAAAGGAGTCTCAAGAAAAAATTGAACAAAAAGAAAGCACCATTACTTGGGGGCAAGGGGGCTGGAAAAAAGGAAAAGAATACATGAATAAATAATGTGGAAGCAAACAAAGTCCTTGCCGTGTTGAGCACAGCTGTCCTACAGCAATTATGGTTACAGAGTCAGGGCCATTTCCCCAAGGAAAGAAAAGCCCTGGATTGCACAATATGGGAGCAGGAACACACAGGGAATATGCACTGACATGTTAGTGCTGAGGAAATAAAGATTTTGAAGACATCACTGATCTACAACAATTCTAAACAAACAAACAACCTGATGCTGCTAGAGGACCTGCACAGAGATGATTACACTTGGAGTCAAAATTCTTACAAAGCCAACATTCAGCCTATTCTGCTTTTGGGTTTTGTGCTGCTGAAAAGGCTCCCGAGGTATTAAAGGGTCTTTTTTTTCAGCCTCATGACTGAAGAAGTTGAGCTTCTTCAGTTTTGGTTTTCAAGGTTGTTTATTTTCTCTCATCTAACACATTCTTTTTGGACTTGCAGAGCTCTGTTCAGCAGGTTGGGTTGAGGTATACTGACTGCCTTCGGGGTGGTGCTATTTTTTTATCCTAAAAGTTATGTGTACTTTATTTAAAATAATTTTTCAATACTTATTACTCATGTTAGACAGTCTGTCTCTACTCTAAACCAATCCAGAAGTGTCATCATCACAGCAGAAGATGGAGGACAAGAAGGACAGGACATGCCCAGATTCCTTCATCTTGCTTCTTGAACCCCCATCCTAAAAACCCTAAAATTCTACTTTTTCACTCTGTGACACATTCACTATCATTCTACTCAAACCTTTGTGCCTTGTTCATCTTTACTCAAAGTTGGTGGCTGTTCCCAATGGTTAAAACCAAAGGCACAGGTGTCTGTGACTCCATGCCAAGGTCCCTGAGCCCCCTGCCAGGGTGTGGAGCCCTCCTGGGCTCTGACCCCGTGCCAGACACCCACCTGAGCACAGGTAACTCTGCCTCTGAGCACTCTGTGGATAAGAGAACAGCCTATTGGGAGGTGCAGACACGGAGTAAATCATTGCCCTTGCTCAGGGACACAGAACAAGCTGCTCTGCTCTGCTCTGCCCTCCTCATCCCTGTGCGTGGAGTCTGTGCCCGTTCCTGCACGGCATGGGAAGGGAAGAAGTTAAATACCAATTATACTGGGGTTAAAAGATGCCCAGGGCTGGTTTCTGGTTTATCTTCTGGACTGAGGTTGGGATTGAATGTACTTGGGATGATAGTTTGTGTTTAGATTTAGATATTTATTTTTTTAATCTATGTTGTAGTGAGTTTTGTAGTATTTTACCAACAAGGTATAAAATGGTTAACTATTTTTCTTTATCAAGTTTAAGGTTCAACTATCTAATTAAGAAATGACACTTAAATTGTTTTTAACTTAATAACTAATTATTTAAAGTTCACAATGTGGACTTTTTTGTTTAACTATAAAACACTATAACGTATGAAGAAAAAGGATTAGTTACTGTTTTAAATCTACTATTTTAGTTTTGTATATTTATATTTATTTATTTATTTTTATTTATTATATTTATTTTTATATTTAGTTTTATATATTTTAATATTTATTATATTTTAAAACTTTCAACTCTAAGTTTTTACTTTGTAATATTACGTACTTTTATTTAAACTACCCTCTCATAATTTTAGTATTATTAATTAATTTTTGAGGTTTTCTGTATGGTTTTATTTTCTTGTGGGTCTGTGCCTTGCAGCACAGGAAGTTTACAATTCTCAGCACAGGCAGGAAAGGGATGAGGCAGAGCAGGCTGATGGAGCAGAGCCACAGCACATCCATAGGGGGGTTTAAAGTGCATTAAATCAGAGAGCCCATGGAACCCAGAGCAGTCCATAGGTGTGGGAAATGGGTTTGTAGGGAGTTTTTGGGGTTTGATAGAAAGTTTATGTAGTAGGTATTTATATGTAAATTTTGAGATAAGAAATGTTGATTTAGAAATGTTATGGAATAGGATATATATTGTTGAGAGAGAAATGGAGTTAGAAAAAAGTTTTAAAAACTTTTATTCCATTTTCAATCTCATAAAAAATTAAAGCAATACAAATATTATAATTCAAACTATTGCAATCAAAACCCAACTATTTCCTAATTACAAAATACTATAAACATTTCCTATCCTATCAGTTTTTTGCCACACCATATTATAAATACCTTAAAACCAGTAATTTAAAACTACCTCTCATAAATCTTACTACAATACATCTTTCCTAATTCTATTTCTTCAAAGTACCTAATCTTATTTACAAAACCATCCTTTGAAACTATTTTCTAACTCCATTTCTCTCTCAACAATATCTGTACTCTTCCATAACGCTTCTAAATTGACATATCTTATCTCAGAATTAAATACAAACACGTAACTATATAAACCTTCTATCAAACCCTAAAAACACATAACTATATAAACCTTCTATCAAACCCTAAAAACACATAACTATACAAACCTTCTATCAAACCCTAAAAACACATAACTATATAAACCTTCTATCAAACCCTAAAAACACATAACTATATAAACCTTTTATCAAACCCTAAAAACACATAACTATATAAACCTTCTATCAAACCCTAAAAACACATGACTATATAAACCTTCTATCAAACCCTAAAAACACGTAACTATATAAACCTTCTATCAAACCCTAAAAACACATAACTATATAAACCTTCTATCAAACCCTAAAAACACATAACTATATAAACCTTCTATCAAACCCTAAAAACACATAACTATACAAACCTTCTATCAAACCCTAAAAACTCCCTCCAAGTCCATTTCCCACACACAGGCAGTGCAGCTCTCTGTTTTCTCAGGGCCACAATAAATACCCAGCACAGCACCAAACTGAGTGGAAGTGGTGCTTTCCAACAAGCCTGACAGCATGAGACTCTTGGATCCATCCTCCTCCTCTGGAGGTGGGCAGACACCAACAGGCAGGAAAATGCACAATTTTACAGGAGTCAGGGAAAGCTCTCTAAACTCACAGCACTGCAGCACTGAGCTCGCTCAAATATCCAGAATACAGCCAGGGAGTCAGCCAGGGTTTGTTTTGCTCAGCTGGAGGAAATTGTTGCTGCTAGTGAGGGAGCCAGCTCAGTGTACCCATGTCTCAGGGCACACAGATGTTCTTTGGCACTGCATAAATACCATGAACAACCATCCTGCTCCACTCTTAGTTCCCTCAGATTTATTCACACAAATCATCCCTTCTGTTGAAAGAACAGGACTCTGCCCAACATTTCCAGCTGATCCTGGGGTGACAACTCCATTCTGAAAATCAAAAATCCCTGCTTTCCAGTTCAAGCAAGCAAACCATTAGTCAGAGCCATCTCCCAGCAGTAAGAAAGCACTGATTGAATTTTCACTCCACCCAATTCAAAGGTCAGGGAGTAGTTTTCCATCCTGCATTGCTCTATACCATGCAGACCAGGAAGCTGAACCAAGGCTTGCACATCTGAAGCCAGTCCCTCACCATGCATGTGCACACTCACGTGCACACTCTCTCTCTCTCTCTGAATTTCTTCAGAGCTCTCTATCACTTTCCCCTGAAAAAAAACCAGCAAAACTGATGAGTCTTGCAAAATACTTTGGCTCCAAAAACAAAAAACCATTTTGACAAAATTCCAAGTCCAGTTTCTCTGAGCAATACTAGTATTGACATCAATTGTCAAGATAACAAAACCAAAGTGAGCTGGCAGAGTAAAACTAATCATACGAGACCACGAGCTAATTAGGATGGAAAACAGACTTCTGTGGCATTATGTTTGTATTGCTCAATGTCTGTGAGGTTTCAGGTGGTGTTAGGCAGATCTGGAATTCTCACTCTTATACTAGCATGTGTCTAGAGCAAATACTATACACTCATCAAAGCTGCTCTAGTGTTTTCAAGAATGCAAAGATGTGCTAATAAAAATTAGATTTTGATTTTAACATAGCCCGTTTTTAAAATCATCAGAAAAAGGGATATTTCATGTAAAAAGCCGTTTTTCTTTCACTGACTGCAGGGATGGAAAAAGAAAAGAGAAAGGAGAGGAAAAAAAAGACTCAGAAGCCACATTCCTACTCCTCTGCCTTCTTGAATGACTCCATTATGAGGCTGAAAAGGAGATTTAATTAAATCAGTTCCACTTACCAACCAAACCTTACCTGTTTCCTTGCCAGAGACACCATTCCTTCTTGTTCCCAAAGGGGTGTTGAGGGGAGGGAGAAAAGAGCAGCAAAACTGGATTTTAAGAGCAGGAAAGCAGAGGGGGCTTTAACTTTTAATCCAATGAAAAAAAAAAACAGTGGAAAAAACCCCAAACAGAGATATCAGCATTCACTAGTGCCAAGGCACCACTGCTAGGACTCTTCTGAAGATCCAGGATACCACATGCCAAACTCTCAGATACTAAAAATAAGTAAATATTCTAAAAGGGCTTCTGCTGAATTGACTTTCACAGCAGAAGCTGGACAAGGTCCAAGAAGAGCCATGAAACTGAGGCTTTCTGTATATTGCAGCCATTAAAATATGCAGTGAGTTAAAAGGCTGCAAGGAAACCCTGTACTGTGGTAGCCCCTGCTAAACCTCATAACCATCTCTTTCTCCTCAGCTGTTGCATGAGGGGAGAGAAATTATTACCCTCTGAAAATTAAGAATCAACTTCTTTAAACAGATGAGTCAGCAGATGTAAACTTCAGCAAAGCTAATTCCCCAAGCTGCTGACATCACCACACACACACAGAGACCACCTAGGAATTACTGCAGGCATGCTACTGTTCTGAAAAACATGGGGGAAAAAAAAGGCAGAACAAGCTCAGTGATGGTAGGTGTTGTTTTACTCTGATTGCCCAGGGTAACAGAGCTGCTGGCTACCTCAGTCTGAGTGCATTTTGCTCTTCAGAAGCTTTCATGTAGCATCACCTCACACCCAGCTGTTTGTGACCACAGAGCTGGCATCGCTCTGGCTCCCTGCTCAGGCAAAACAAGCCCCAGACTGTCAGGGAGAGGAGAGCAAAGGGGCACCCATCTGTGCAGGGACACAGGGCACCTCTGCCCAGGCACACTGCCAGGGAGCTGAGAGCAAAGGGGCACCCATTGCTGCAGGGACACAGGGCACCCCTGCCCAGGCACACTGTCACCCATGTGTGCAGGGACACAGGGCACCCCTGCCCAGGCACGCTGTGAGGGAGAGGAGAGCAAAGGGGCACCCATTGCTGCAGGGACACAGGGCACCTCTGCAAGGGCACACTGTCACCCATCTGTGCAGGGATACAGGGCACCCCTGCCCAGGCACACTGTCACCCATCTGTGCAGGGACACAGGGCACCTCTGCCCAGGCACGTTGTCAGGGAGAGGAGAGCAAAGGGGCACAGGGCACCTCTGCAAGGGCACACTGTCAGGGAGCTGAGCACAAAGGGGCACCCATCTGTGCAGGGACACAGAGCATCTCTGCCCAGGCACACTGTGAGGGAGAAGAGAGCAAAGGGACACCCATTGCTGCAGGGACACAGGGCACCTCTGCAAGGGCACACTGTCACCCATCTGTGCAGGGACACAGGGCACCCCTGCCCAGGCACACTGTCACCCATCTGTGCAGGGACACAGGGCACCTCTGCCCAGGCACACTGTCAGGGAGAGGAGAGCAAAGGGACACCCATTGCTGTAGGGACACAGGGCACCTCTGCAAGGGCACACTGTCAGGGAGAGGAGAGCAAAGGGACACAGGGCACCTCTGCCCAGGCACACTGTCAGGGAGAGGAGAGCAAAGGGACACAGGGCACCTCTGCCCAGGCACGCTGCCAGCAGCCTTCACCCACAGCTCAAAGGGGACCCAGGTATCACCACCAGCCATCTCAGTGGGGAGGTTGAACTGTTTAATTCTCACAGCCACAACCCAGATTTCTGCCCCAAACTGAAGCAGCACTGCAGTCAGCTGGCTGGATTAGGAGGAGAAGAGAAATACTATATTGTCACTATGCTTGCTGCAAATAATATTAACAAATTGCAGCTCTATTATTCGCCATACTGCAGAAGAAAAATGCAATTATTAAAATTAGTTGCTGATAAAAGACCTATGGTATCAGCTGGGCTTGACCAGAGCCACCCATGCAGGCCTGTGGCCAGACCCAGCCAGAGCCACGAGGCCACACATGCTCTGGACCATGCCAGACCTCCCCAGCCTGGCTCCAGCCCAAGTTTCACTTCTGCAGGAGGAGAGGGAAGCCCAAGGTCACCCGTCCCTGAACCTGTGTGGGCTGCCTGAGCTTCACAAAGCTCACCAGTTGGCCAGTCTGATAATAAATCACACTGCTGTCTCTGCCCTGACATCACAACTCACTGCTGGACACACACCATGCCACTGCAGGATGCCAATTCTCAGGAACAAAAGATCCAGCTAGTTAAACAGAAAAATAAATCTCAGCTGCTAATAGGAGAGAAGGGAATTTTCAGTCCAAATAGCTGCAGGATTTCTTAAGAATATTTTTTTTTTTCTAGTTGGAATAATTCAGACCTAGAAGAGGCCTGTTAAGCCAAGCACAGTAAGTGAAATCCACAGCCACATCTGAAATAGGCACCTGGCTCACTAATAAGGGACCCTGCATTTCACACTTTACCTAAACATCAGTATAAAGGAAAATCTCACCATGGCATTGCCTACAGCCTTCACAAATTCCTTTCACTGCAGAAATGTAACCTTATAGAGACAGAAAACAACATTTGTATTCTGGAAAATCAGAAAAGATCTCAGCAAATTTTATTTTATTTTGTCTACTTCTTTAAACAAAGAGGAGAAAAAGTAGACTGAGCTGCTCACTATCTGTTTTGCAGATTAAGTTGACACTGACAAATGAACAGTCAATTTGCCAAAAATTCAAAGAATTAACTTTGTAAGAGGAAACAGAGATACTGAACGTATTACAGCTGCCTTTGACTTTGTAATGCAAAGCACTGTGCTGAACCATGGAAATCAGAAAGCCAAACCCACTTGGAAACAGATCAGTCTGCATTTCACTGTAAGCAGTAAACAGGAGAAAAGGCTTTGAGTCTTAGGGATTTTTTTTTCAAAGCATAATATAACAAACAAAAAGCAGCTTTTCCCACCTGCCATCAAACTGACTATCTGCCTTTTGATATTTGTGTCTTTTACAGCAAATATGCTATTTATCACTTTCCTAGTAAGCATTCAGAGCCTCCCCAGCAATTGTGTGCCCAGTTTATATGTGAAGTGCCTCTGCAATATATGCATTGCCTGCCTGAGCAAACAGCTAGTTTTTCTAAGTCATCCCTACATGAACAGGGCACAAATTAGAGTTTGACCATGTGACCACCTAAAGAAATCACCAGAAGATTAAGCATAGATGATTATACATTTGTAAAGCTTTAAAACTCTTTCAAGCCCCAAGGTGTTTTAGGTTAGGACACTGTTCCTCATGGCTTGGGATTCTCTTCATGGGAATCTGCAAACAAAATGCAAACAAACAAGAGCACACAGCTACTCTGGCAGGGCTCTTCAAAGCCCTGTGCTTTATTTACCCCAAGTCACATTAACAGATGCTGTTGGTCCTTTCAACTACTCTGAGAAATATGTATGACCTTTCACAAGATGCTCAGCAGACTGATGTGGCCGAAATGAAAAACAGTAGTTTCAATTTTGACTGATATACAACCCCCTGGTCCCCATTTCCTGCTGCACTTTTGGACACCGTCCTGCCAGGGGATGGAAAAGGGTGAGGAAACGCAGAGCTACCTAGCGTGATTTGGAACAGAGGGCCTCTGTTGGGATGGAAAAGCCACAGAGTGTTTTTAAAAAGTTGCAGGCCAGCAGGACAGCTGATGGGAGGAACAGAGAGATTCACACTCCCAATGTCGGTGTCACTTCTGAGCTGTCACTCCGAGCACCAGGAGATAAACACTGCACATGTGAAATAATTGTCAGCTACTTCAGCCTGTCAAACATTTCAGTGGAACACTGTCATCTCAGTGGCAGACAAGTAAAATAACTGTGTTTAAGTAAGTCTACATTCATCCAAAACACACCTCACAAAATCACAGAGGGGTGGAGGGAGGGCAAATAGAAAGCACTCTTCATTTGCCCACAGAACACACTGAAAGTTCATGACAAAACCCTTAATGCAACCCTTTGTACCCATTTGTGCAGTATACCTGCTAAACACTGCTAAAATAACATAAACCTTAAACCATGGGAGCACAATGTGGCTGTGCCTCAAAAGCCTTGTTATTTCAGCTGGCAGAGACAAGATGAAACTAAAAAGAAATACACTGGTGCACACAGAGCCTCAGCTCCACAGGCAGGACAGGCTGGGCTCGTGTTTGGTTGTAGGATGGGGAAGATTCAAAGCCTATCATGGAAACAGCTGGTGCCAGCATGGCACTATTCAGTTGTTAGGGAAAATTCCTTGACCAGAAATCCAGGAGCCACCCTGGAATCACCCTCACACCCCCTGAGCTGGGATGAAAGCCCCTTTGCATCTCCACACAGACAGGTTTCCTACAGCAGAGTCGCAGACCTCTGGATCCTTACAGCAGTTTATTCATGGCTCAGGAGCAGAGAAACAGCTCAAGGTGGAGCCTTGGAGAGGGAATCCAAACAGAGGGACTGCTGGGCTTTCATCCACTCACAGTGAGGTCTGGGATCTTCCTGCTGAGCCCCTGGCTGTCTCTGAGTGTCCAGCCACCTGCATGTGCCACAGGTCCCCCTTGCCCTTCTTTAGCAGCAAGGCAAATGTAAGCACAGCCTGGTCTCTGCCAGAAAATATCCACCACAGATGAACACCAGTGTTATGTCCTCACTCCTTACACTGCCTCATCTATTTCAATAGTGCATGTGTCACTGGCAAGGCTATCGACAATACAAAAAACAAAAACAACTTTCACACTTCCCGTGAAATAGAGAATGAAGATTCAATTACCTTGGAGTATACTGTTCTTCAGAAAAACATTGTTTTGCCCTGAAATCACCCTGCTAGAAATCAATGATTTGAGCAATGTGTGGAGTTATTACCAATGTTCAGAGATCAGAGTCTGACTGCCATGCACTGCACAGCCCTCGAGGCAGGAACCACCAACAGCTACAGGTGGGGCAAGCCATGGCAGATGTTGCAAACCCTGACAGATGTGGTCCTGACCAAGCTGGTGCCTCCAGAGTTCTTCTGGTTCTATCAGCTCCTTGTGAGCAGCTGGACTGGGCAGGTTAGAAACAGCAGGCAAAGGTGGGGTGCCACAGAACCCTGGGGCAAAGATGAAGCTGAGAGCAGTGAAATTGGTCAAACACACACTTCTGGAAGGGCTCTCCAGCTCTGTAAAAGCCAAGAGATTTGCAACATGACATTAATGGCCAAGAGCTGTCTTCTCCCAATTCTTAACATCTAAACCACTAGTGCAATTAAAAAGCAAACATTTCTGTGAGCTAGAAAATGGAAAACAAAATTTTTGGGTTTTTTTAGTTGTTCTCTGTAAAAGCCAAGAGATTTGCAACATGACACGAATGACCAAAAGCTGTCTTCTGGCAACTCTTAACATCTAGACCACTAGCACAATTAAAAAGCAAACATTTCTGCGAGCTAGAAAATGGAAAACAAAATTTTTGGGTTTTTTTAGTTATTCTCTGTTTCTGGAAGTCTGATTTTTATTAATTTAATATTTCTGTTAGCCTTGTCTGCGTAAGGCATCTGTAGAAAGTTTTTATTGTTAACTTAATAGTGAAAATCTAATAGAGGTTCATTTGAATTTTCCTATTAAATTGACGTCAATCGCAGTCTGAGAATCAGATTGTTACAACCCAGACTATGAAACAAACATTCAAGTCAGATGCTATAAATGTAGCCACTGCACACTGGTAAGTGTGTTTTAATATTTTTAATCAGGTCTCTGGGTAGAGCCAAAATACACTTGGCATAGAGATGAGGGGAAAAATTATAAAAATGTAGATATTTTTACTTGGAAAGTCATTTATAATTTATTTCCAGAAAAACTGGGAGAAAAAAACTGAATACTCACAGAAAATTGCACTTTAGCAAGGAGATGTACAAATATAAAAGTAACTAGAGCTTGATGTCTTAATCAGCACTTGCCACACAATAGACTGAAGGTGAGACATCATCTTTTTCTTAAGGTTACTTCCACAGGAACATTATATGTGGCACAGGGATCCCAAAAAGGAAGGGGGAATAAGGGAATCCTATGGCAGTGTTGGAGCAGCTGAATGGACTCAATAATGGTACAGCAGGAAGAAAAGAAATTGTCTGCAGGGAGAGGAACTTGTTTGGAGGATTTATAACAGGATTACAAGAAATCTGAAAATTGCAGCTAAGATTGCCATCAAAGGGACAGCAGGGTCCTACACCTCCTCTAAACCTTATGAACTTTGGAAGGAACTCATCCTCCTCAAAGCTGTAGATTTTTACAAAGAAACCAGCAGAAAAGCAGATAAAATAAATACATCACAAAAGGTAACAAAGAGCTGTGCTGGAAGGGAGATGGCTGGGATGGCCTTCCTCCCCTGTCCTGTGCTGGTCCCCAGAAATCCATGGGGATGGCACGGGGTCCAGGGCACACAGCACTGATGCTTCTCTTGCCAAAAGCCACAATGAGATCAAAGAGAGCCGAGAAGAGTAAAACAGCAACAAAAAATACACATGGCTCTATTATTTGCAATTGTTTACTGGTACAAAGAGGGCCCGAATCCTTATCAGATTTCAAAACCTTTTAGGGATGTGTGAAAGAAGGATGAATCAGAGCAGAAGAGCCTGAAGAGCTTTGTCAATTTTCCAGCAGAGGTGAACCACACATGTTGTATTTTCAACTCCAACAGCAAAGCATTGGAGCTTTGTGCTAATTATAAAATTATTTAGGATATCACCCAAAACACAGATTCTTTTATTAGCTAGAAAAACAGTCAGGTAAAAGTTTTTTTCTCTTTAGCCCACAAGATATTTGTAAGGCCTGCAATAATGAGGTTTGAAAATAAACAGGTTTTTAAATTAAAAACAAGCTACCAAAATGAAAAAAAATGTAACATACAATTTACAGAACTTCAGATTGTTTCTTATTTATTACTAACAAGTATTACTAACTTGTATCTAAGTTACATACAAGAGATTTGCAACATGACACGAATGGCCAAGAGCTGTCTTCTGGCAATTCTTAACATCTAAACCACTAGTGCAATTAAAAAGCAAACATTTCTGTGAGCTAGAAAATGGAAAACAAAATTTTTCGGTTTTTTTAGTTTATTTTTTTAGTTTTATTTTTTTAGTTTATTTCAGTTTATTTAGTTATTTTTTAGTTATTTTAGTTATTATAACTTGTATGTAAGTTACATACAAGTGCTAGAAAAGTGAATTCTCTTTCCAAAACATTTTTCAGGACTCTTGGCAATAATAACCAGCTTGGGTTTGGATTTTAGATTAAGGAGAGGGGAAAGAGCCCTGTGACCTGCATTGCACGTTGGAGTAAGAGTAAGGAATGGTGATGCACCAGCTACCTACCACAGACCTGACCTCTGTCTGGAAATTATTGGCACTGCATTGAAAAATGGTGGGATGCCAGTATTGCAATAGAAAATGAAGGTGCTGGAGCCCTCAATGCATCCTTCTCCCTTATAAAGCCATACTTGCAAATTTCAACTTCCCAATATTCAGTAAGAAGCCATTTACTTGATGCCAACATAAAAACATTCAACCTCCTTTCCAAGCAGCGATTCCGTGGGCACCGAAAGGCCCGGGGGAACACAGCTTTGTTGGGATTTAGCTGGGGGACATTTGCCTTGCACAGAGCCCCAGGTTTCCTGTGCAGGGCTGGCAAGCTCCCAGCGTGGTTTATGTGATTTATGCTCCATTGTTGCAGCCCTGTCTAGACGTGACTCGCTCGCTCAGGAACCGATAACATCCACGAGCCCACGGCAGTGCCAGCCCGGCACAGCCACCACGTCCTGCCAGCCCTGGGCAGGCACAGCCCCCCGGGACAGGAACCGGTAACATCCACGAGCCCACGGCAGCGCCAGCCCGGCACAGCCACCACGTCCTGCCAGCCCTGGGCAGGCACAGCTCCCCGGGACAAACCTCTCCTCCACAGCCTCCTCGGCAGGCTGGCCTCCTGCTCAGGGACAGGGAGATGCACACTGAGCATTCAGAGCTGTGATGGGCCCACCACAATCTTTGCTGGATCAGCTGGGGGGGTTCTGCAGCTGTGCCAGGTCACTTTGCCAGCTGGGAAGGGCTGGTCAAGGGATGGCTCCAGCAACAAACTCAGGCTGCCGGAGCATGTGGTGGTGTTTGAGGGTCCCCAGGACGAGGGAAGAGATGAGAATCTTGTCTCCATGTTTCAGAAAGCCGATTTATTATTTTATGATATATATTATATTAAAAGAAAATGATATATTATAACTATACTAAAAGAATAGAAGAAAGGATTTCATCAGGAGGTTAGCAAGGAAAGGAATGGAATGATAATAAAATCTTGTGACTGACCAGAGAGTCTGAGACAGCTGGACTGTGATTGGCCATTAATTAAAAACAACCAACATGGACCAATCAAAGATGCACCTGCTGCATTCCACAGCAGCAGATAATGATTGTTTTTCTTTTCTTCTGAGGCTTCTCAGGAGAAAAATCTTGGCAAAGGGATTTTTCAGAAAATATCATGGTGACAGGAGCACACTCTGCAGTTATTCACACACTGGGAAGGAGCTGGGTGCCTGCTCTGGGGCCTTGGGCAGGATCTGATGGCTTCCTTTTGCCACACCAGTAAATGCCATCACCTAGCCAAGACACAGCTTACTTTGGCACAAGACTCTGCAGGAGGATTAGCAACAGCACCAAGAGGACTTTCATGCTTGGAATAAGCATAGCTGCACCTGGGCTTCTGTTGACAGAATTATGCTGGTAAAAGTGGAAGGGGGAAAATGAGGGGGGAATGGCTTCCTGACCAACCCAACAGGCCAGCAGAATCAGCAAGTGTAGGTCAGGCTTCAGAACAAACACCACAGTCCCTGGCACACGCTGTTATAGTGGAAATTTCAATCACAATAACCTGCAGTAATTAAATGGACCATGGAAGGACTTTTGGCCTCAGGGAAGGGATAAAAAGAATAATATTTCCTTCAACAAGCTGGAATAGATCCAGCACCAGCACAACTGTGCAGGACTGGGTGTAGCAGAATCAACCTCTCACGCGACAGCCACTGGCAAGGAAACCAGATGGAGAAGTGTGGGAAATGCCAGTGCTTTCTCTTTTCAGTCCCATAGTGTTCCTTGATACCTGGAACTGCTCCTCCAAGGAGGAACACAAAAAGCACAGCTGACTTGGAAGTCAGCCAGCGTGCACTGCTGCTTGCGGAGGGAGGTGTGAAGACAAACTGCAAGTGTGGAGCATTCCTGGAGGAGCACTCAGTGATTCCTTCCTGCAAGAACTTTTGCCACTATTTCCAAGCTCATTTAAAATTTCAATTCCTCAAGGGCAGGTCCTGGAGCAAGTTTGGCCAATCAGAACACCAACTTTTATGGAAACTATGCATCTAAAAAGACAGTCACCAATTCTCCTTGCAGTAACATCCATCCTATTTTTGTCATCACTTGAAGCCTTGTTTAAAGACACGTGAGATTATAAATTTGCTTTATTTCTTTCTGGTTGACTTACCAAATCTTCCCCAAATCAAATGTTAGTCACACATACATTCTCTATAACTTAATGCTTAGCAACACCCAGAAAAATAAACTCTACAAGATTTTTATGAGTCAGTATGTCTTACACTCCTGTCCTACTAAATATCAAACCCCTTCCTTTGATCAGCTGGCACTAATGTCCCTGTAACTGACTCTGGCCACACTCATGCATTAAGCAGATCTATTTCTATATTAATTTCTTACTTAAGGCATTTGCAAGTTTTTAAGAGTTAAACCAACAAATCCCTGCATCTGTGAACTTTTTTTAACCAAACGTGAAATATTTAAACTCTTTTTTTATCACAACCACGGCCTGCTACAGAGGTGGCACCTCCAGCATTGCAACCACAATTTCACAAAGATATTTGAAAATTCCCTTCCCAGAAATTCCTTAATACCAGGCATTAGGGAATCCTGGATAGATTAATGAACAGCTGAATGTGTAGTCAGCAAAAGAAGAATGTCTTTTCTGAGGCCAGAAAGTAACAAAATAGAAATGCTCATATTTCATAGAAGACACAAAATGGAGCAAATCTGCATGGAGAAACACATTTAGGAAAGGGCCAGTGTTTGTCCAGCATTATTCTTGTGTGCAAGCTCACAAGCACAGAGAGCATCAGCTACTCTGAGTAACATCCACACCATCTCTCTCTGTTAATAACAGCTGAGATCAGAATGCTTTTAAGCTAGGAAGAATTATGGCAGCTAATGAAATCTTCCACTGCAGTGTACTACACATAAAATTAGTGTCTTGTAGTCAAACACATAATACAGTGAAAAATAAAGCAGTCTGTATTAGCAGGAACATGGCTGGAAAATTGCATGTTTTCCTTGCTATTATATTTTATCTACCATTACAATTTCAATACCTCAGTGTCATCTTGCTTTTTGAGTACATGACAAGTCAGAATTTACGGGTCAGAGAATAAAAGAAGGGGGGAAACAGAGACATTTACCTACAACTTTGCATTTTACAAACCCTATTTTATGCCTAACACAGCTATTCACATTTGGTCAGCTACTGTACGTGTGTGGGAAACTGTTCTGAAAACAGTAATTTGGCAAAGGCAGCAAAAACACACAGCCAGGACATTTGCTGAACAGAAATATGTGTAAACTCCATGAAGGGGGTTAACACAAAGCCAGGAGTGCTGATATTCTAAACAGTGCTAGTGGCAGCAGCATAAAACTTGAACGAGTAATTTAGACAACCAACAAGCACATTCTGTCTTTCCTTTACAGAGGGGAGAAGAAAATGATGGCAGAGGTATAAAGAGCTCCATTTCTATTCCCTATTCTTTCCATTTGGACAAAGCACCACCAGAGAGAACAGGACCTTCCACAGCACCAAGCTCACTGATTTGGGTGAACAACAGGGTGGACGCTGTCTGAAGTGTGCTGAGCAACAGGGGAAATACAGAACCAATCTTAGAGTCCTGCAACACTGCTGGCACCAAAGGAGCAGCACTACAGCAGGCCTGACTCTAACCAGGAGCTGTTCTTCATGTGGGAAAAGCTGTGGCAGCAGATCATGGAGGGGAGAAAAAGTGCGGGGAGAGAAGCATCCACCAGGCAGGTTAGCAAACAGGTTTGCTCCAAGGAGCTTCTGCCACTCTTTCCTTGGGAAAACCTGCTCAGGGGCTGTGCTGGTTTCCTTGGGAAAACCTGCTCAGGGGCTGGGATAGTTTGGGTGCCCAAAAGTTTGGTTTAAAAGCCCAGTCAACCCCAGCCACTCGTTCAGTGTCTCCTGCTGAGATGAGCGAGAGAATCAGAAAAGTGAGAAAACTTCGTGGGTTGAGACAATGACATTTGAAGAGGTAAAGCAAACATCACACATGTGAGCAAAATGAAACAAGGAGTTCATTCCCCACATCCAGTGACAGGATGTTCAACACCTGCAGGACAGCAGGGCTCCATCATCTGTAATGGTGTCTTGGGAAGACAAACACCACCACTGCAAACATCCCCCTCCTTCCCCCCAGCTGAGCATGGTCCACATGCCCTGGGACACCCTTTTGGTCAGCAGGGGTCAAGTCTGGCCTGGCTCTGTCCCCTCCCAGCCCCTTGTGCACCTCAGCCTCCTCACTGCCAGGGTGGGGTGAGGAGAAGGAAAGGCCTTGTGTAATCCTGTGAGCAAGAACTAAAGCATCCCTGTGTTAGCAACAGTGCTTCCAGCACAAATCCCAAACACAAATCACACCAGCTACCCACAAGAGAATTAACTCTGCATGGCAGCAAAAACTAGCACAGGAGCTCAGTCTGAGAGGTCACAAACATCACAGCCACCAGTGTTTGGATGTACAATCTGGGTTCTTTCAGAACTTTCCTCTAGTGCTAGTGTACATTTTCTTCCCTCTCTGGCTCACAGAGTTCCTATAACCACCCAACTGTACTTCCAGATTTGCTTGGAAATTTGTTCTTCCACTTGCATGCTTTCACACTCTGCCTCAGGAGCACAACAGCAATAGGTACAGGTTCCATTCCCAGCTGAAATACCAACTGCAACACCCAAGTCAAAGTTCCAGGAGTGACCTTAGCTCCTATGGCCTCAGGGACAGGCTTGGCGACACATAAAAGCCTCCCCTGCCCATCTCCTCCAGGAGAAAAGGAGCAAACAACAGTTTCCATCAGGGGAGACACCATCAGGGTGCCAATAGCAACCCTCAGAACTAACCCTCAGAAACTCATACCTTCATCATCAAAATGTGCATTAAAACTGCCTGAAAAAAGCATCAGTGAGCACAAAGTCCTGCTGAACTGCCATCCTGAACATAACTGACTGCAGGGAACTTGGCAGGGATGTGAACACCAGTCATCCTTACCAGGCCCCTCTGTCTTCAAGTGCTGGACGTGCATGGTTCAACATGTGCAAGTCCAGAAGCAGCAACCAAGCTATCTTCCAGCACACCAAGAAATGAAATTTCTATTTTCAACAGCATTTCTATCTGTCCCAAGAAAGGTCTTGCAGGTGTAGAGAATGAGAACCTCACACTATGACGCTGGGACTAGAAATAAACATTTACAGCATTCTACTGAAAACCTCTATCACAGGAATCAAAATAACAGCAGGAAGTTCATGGAAAAGAACATGTAGTACTTGTGTTTGGGAACACATGTATGCATCTCAATTTTCAACTATTAAAAATATCCTATTTTTCCTTTAGCTGAAAACAGAGTTCAGATATCAAAACGCCCACAAACCCCAAAAATCAAGTCTGCATTTATACATAGGTGGCTAGCAAGATGAAAAAAAAATAAACCTTCCATCCAAGCACATGTACATACTAGTGTCTTATGGTTGCAGAATGAAAAATCTGCCAACTTTAAAAACAGACAAAGCACACACCTGCTTCAAAATCCATGCTACTGAACACTTTAAGGTAAGGTCTAAAAGCTTTCCTTGAGGAGGTAACAGAAATGGATAAATTGGATTCCCACTTATTTCTTTCAAACACCCATGGGTTCTTCACAGTCAAAGAAAATTCCCCCAGGGATAACAGGTTAGTGGTTCAACTTGGGGATGCCCAAGTAGATGCTCTGGGGTCACCATTTCATGTTCCTCACCAGACAAATCCACCCTCTCGAGATAGAATAGCTCATACAAAGGTTCCAACCTCAGTCTGTTCTGCATATGAATGTTCTTGTCTGCATACAAACAATTAATCAAAGAATCACAGAATCATTTAAGCTGGGCAAGACCCCCAAGCTCATGGAGTCCAAGCTCTGACTGACACTCTGAGTGTCACATCCAGCCATTTCCTGAGCACCTCCAGGGTGGTGACTCCATCACCTCCCTGGGCAGCCCATTTCAACGCTTGCCAACCCTTTCCACCAAGAAATTCCTCCTGATGTCCAACCTGCATTTCTCCTGGAGGCTGCATTTATCATGGAACACACAATGAAATTCAAGCAAGAGGAAAAGAGAGAACACAAACATCAAAGCACACCAGTGTGACAGGGCCCTCTGTCTGGATGCACAGCAAAACAATTAAATATTATTACTTGCAAAGTATAAAATGCATGTCCACACATCATGTTTATAGGTATTTATAAAATCAGAAGTGTTTCCAGCTTGATGTATTTGTTAACACCTGGAAAGATGCTGCTGGAGTTACACAAAACAAACTTTATAAGGAGAAAAAAACCCTAAAGGTTACAGGGTTATTTGACTGCCAACATACACATTGCTCCCAAAAAGCTGTAGAGAGGAAATTCTGTACTCATGACACCTTCAAGCAATTTGCTATTGCAATCAAATTTAAAACATGCAATTAATCAATAAAACTCACTAAAGGATTCACAAGTGTTCACATATGCAGTTAATTCTGAACTTTTTTCCGTGACATTCATTAAGGAAAATTCATCCTGTTTCTGTTAACACTGAGAGTATTTCATTACACCCAAATGCTATGGAAACACCATAACCAGAACATCTTCATTTTGATTAGCAGACCATCACAATCTAAGCTCTTCTTATTACTGAAGAGTTTTCTTAAGATAAAAAAGATCTTAAGTCCCTTAAAGCCAGTTAATTCCTGTTTTAATGGAAAAAGTAACTTTTTCCAGCTGTGAAGCAGCCCTAAACCCCTTCAGGCCTAAACTCCCACAGCCAGATTTGACTTGAGAGCCTTTTCAGGATTAAGAAATTGGTTGGAGCTCAGGGTGTACTGTCAGACCACAATAAAAGGAAAATGAATACAATATGCTGGAAACACAGCACTAGTCACATTTAAAAAACACTTTCTGACAGCATTAATTATGACACTGTGCCTCCCACTCTTATCACGCACAGCCCTTTCACAGAGCTCCACAGACCTCACCCTCAGCCATCCCAGGCATGAAACAACACAACAACAGCCTTCTGGAAGGCACAAAATGAGAGTTACTGCTTAGTTCAAGTTCACAGAAAATCCTTGCTGAAAGGTTGTTTTTTGTTTGTTTTGCAGTTTTATCTGTTTCAAAGAAACTTCTGCATTTGTCTTTGGGAGAGAGGGTGATGAAGGCGAGTGGTAAGGAAGGGACAAACACTGGCAAACCAAGGAAAGTCACAATTTTCATAGAAAAAAAACACCAAAACTAAACCAGCATGCTTTATGTATCTCTGTTGAAAAACTTCTTCCAAACAGGAGGAGGGAGAAGAAAGAAAAGGGAAAACTCTTGGGATGCTGTATCTGCCACCCAAGGCTCCCACATAACCCCTGCCAGAGCATCCTTAGGCTTGTAACCTGAACAGTCATATCTTCTGTCCTGCAAACCCACAAACAAGAAACTGGTGCCCCAAGTCACACGAATGACATGAAACACTCAGCTGACAGCAGTCAGTGAGTGATGTGCCAGCCTAACCCAGGTACCCAGCACACCTATCACATCATGAGTGCCACAAGAGCCAAGCTGCCCACAGGGCTCTGCCATCCCCACTGGGGAGTGCCAGCAACTGAGATTGGCAGAGAAGGGGCAAAGCCACAGTGATGAATATAAAAGCAGTGCTGTACAGCACTGGAACAAACTGGGATGAGGTCTAATCCCCTTTACCTGGGGCTCTCTGCCAATACAACACCACACAACCCTTGGCTTAACAACTGACTGCTGGACCCATTCACATTTGGGCAGACTCCTCTGCTTTTGGAGCTGCTCACATGGGCTGGTCTGCACAGGAGAAACACAGAAAAAGCACAGTGCAGTGCACAGCTGGCAGGCAGAGCTGAGCTGCAGAAACCAGCCAAGAGCTCCACACCAACAAATTAGGGGTAAACAGCTCTTTCACCCCACAGTTTAAGCAGTGTCAAAAGTTGCCATGGCAGCAACACCAAGCAAAAGAACAACAGCCACGTGCTCAAAGACAATGTACAGATTTACTGCCCTCACACAGATTTACTGCTCCTGATCACAGAGCAGGTCAAGAAGCAACACGTGTCCCCTACACAGGTATTCCAACCCAGGAGAAACAAAGTACAGCAAAACACAAAGCTGCAGGATCAAGGACCAGCAAAAGCTGGGCAGTGAATGCCTGCAGCTGTTCTGGCATTTGGAGTGGCTGCACAAACAATGATTTATGAGTTCTGCCATTTGGGACTGACAAACAGCAATGGCACAGGAATCATCTTCAATTATGGAGGATTTAAATCACACATACAACCATGACAAGAGTAAGTTTTGAGATGCAGAGATGGATTTTCTTTATTCCCACAAAATTTTGGCCAAATTGTCTCCTTGACTCAGTTATTTTTCCTTCATAGTAAAACCCATCCAAATCACTGTCCTACACAGCAACATTCCCTGCTAACAGAATCCACATAGTGGTAATCTTTAACAAAGCATTCACTTTTAAGAAAGAGCTCCCAAGCACACATACATACCACAAAACATCCAGATTATAAAATCAAGAAGAAGAGTTTAAAGTTAGCTTTGTTCAAAGACACAATACACATACCAGCATCTTTATTTGAACTGCACAGAGATTAAACAAACATAACCAGGAGCCTGAGCCCATCACAGCTTTGTGATAAAACCATCCAGGGCACCCGAGTTCCCAGAACCCTGCCAGCCTGAGAAGAATGCAGATGATGTTGCTGATTCATTTTTCTGGTAGTCACAATCCCAACTCCTGCTCAAATTCCCATTTTACAGACTCTGCAGGACCATCTCCCATTTCATAGATCTTTTCCCATTTTGTTCTAGCACATGTCCAGTTTGTGATTACAGAGCTTGACACACTTAGCATATTACTGAATAGTCAAGACAGCCTTTCAGAAGGTGCAGACACTGAAATTACACAAATCCCTTTCTCAATTAGTAAATTAATCTCTTATTTTTAATTCTTAAATACAAGGCAGAAAGCCCAGCAGTAATCAATCTCTGATGGGAATTAATGATTCTCTTGCTATCTCCCAGCAGGGGAAAAAAAAAAAGAAGTTGCTTGACTTTTACACCTCAAAGAAACTGAATGAAGTAAGTAATGTCAAAGTTCCCATAAACATGAACTACAAATCACTTGTTCTTTGAGCAACACAGATGAATTCAGGATACAAACTAGCCTTCTTCATCAATTTCAGCTCTTTTGTTGACCTCCTTGTATTGCTACTTTTTATTCCTCTTCCTTTTCCTACATTTCAACTCTGTAAAAATCTAGTAATATGCTTATAAAATGTTCTTGAAAAAGTAATTTGTAGCAAGCAGAATAAAGTTGTACTAGTGCTTAACCCAATGCAAACATTCCAAATAAATTTCAGTTTTGGTCAAAAATCTATTCAGAATTACTTTGATTAAACGTCGCTTTCATAAATATAGAGGCAATTAAAACCATCTGGAATATAAAACACTTCTCTGTATGCAATGTTTTGAGTAAAATCCAGTAATTTCATGAAATTTATTTACCATGTGCTTCCAAGTTAACTGAGGTGACTGAACTAGGTGCTACCTGTGCAGTCACAGTCACTGCTTGTGCAGAGATTGCTGCTTCCACCCACAGCAGAGCAGAGCTGCTAAATCCTCTGGGAATGGCACCAGCTCAGGCACACAGCTCTGGAAATGGCAATTCCAGCTGTTCTCCAACAGCCCAGGCACAACACAGCACCTCTGCCTTGAGCAGCCCCACAAGCTTTGCCTTCATGCAGGAAGGTGAGAGTGGCAGCAGGACAACCCTGCCACGACACAGAGAGGCAGAGAGGGACAAGCAGGGGGGCATTTTAGGGTTTGAGATCTACAGCAGACACAAAGACAATTTGTTCAATCTTTCTGGGGAGAATGCACCCTGAAACCCCTCTGCTGTTTCTCCAAGCAGTGCAGTCAGCACCCATCTTCCTAGGGCGGATGGTGGGGTACAAAGGGATGCAGCAGCACTTGCCATGTAGCTGCATAAATAGCTGGATACCAAACCAGGGGCCCAGCAGCACCACGCCTTTGAAATCTGCTTTCAATTACCTGGGAAGGACTCAAAGAAATGCCTGGGGCTGCCCAGCACACCAGATCACCTGTGACACAGCAGAAAATGCCCCTCAAGCACAAACTCCTGCAGAAACCTCTGACTCCTGAAAGGCTAAAGCTGCATTTCAACACTGCAGACACAGTCCCTCACTTTCCCCCCTCTCTCCACAATTTAGCCTTCTACAATATATTTAGAAGATAAAGCTATGTTTGAAAATATAAATCTCATCATTAAGTATTAAGATCACAGAAGAAAAACATAAAAACCCACAGCCAGAAATCCTTTATTTAGTCCTCATCTATCATTCTTTTCCAATCTGTGTGCTCAGTACATAGAAGGGAGCTCAAGGTTATGCTTCTTGCAAATCCTTTTCTGTCCTGTATTATCAGCCACTGTTATTACCTAAACTTTCATTCAGAAACAACATTTGGAATAGTTTTTCAAGGGGGAAATTATTTTTAATCAAGTCAGGTCATGGATGATGTTAACCAGATTTGTTTTTATTTCTAGTCACTCTTCATATTATTAATATAATTCCCTGCAGACAAATGGTGTGTTTGTGGTTTGAGATACACATCGAGAGGGAAGACTTATGAGCACAAGGCATTCAAAGTCTTTTTGCCAATGAGAAATGGGAAACTTCTCTGGGTAGGAGAAAGTAAAGCATCCAATTAAGTAATATTTTCCTTTTTTAATCTCTTTTATTTTTATTTTAATTTCCACCTCAAAAAGGCTTTTGGCTGCATTTTTGACAGGCAACTGAAGCAGGAATGGTATTGAAGAGAGTTCAAAAAAAAACCTTTCTAAAAACAAAGACAAAAATCATTGAATGCTAGAGATGTTTAAGGACTTGCAGTGTTAAGTGAAGTGCTGCCCTCAGGCAGGTAAGTTTGGCAAGATGAACTTGCAACATTTTAAGAGACAAATGCAAGCCATGGGTTCACCAAGCATTTTCCAGGTTTTTTCACCCAAACCACTTATCTCCATGCCTCTGGTGACTCATGGTACTTGCCCATTTTTCTGCCAAGACATTGTCAGGATTTCAGATGTCTGAGAGCTGCAAACAGCCGTGGTGCAGACAGGGCCAGGCAATTCCTTCTCTCTCCTTCGAGCAGCTGCACAAAAGCTGCAACTCCTCCCAAAAACTGGTGGTGAGGCTCTGAACAGGGCGCCCAAGGAGGCTGCAGATTCCCCATCCCTGGAAGCATTCCAGGCCAGCTTGGATGAGGCTCTGAACAAACTGGGATAGTGAAGGTGACCCTGCTCATGGTAGTGGGATTGGAGCTGGATGATCTTCAGGGTCCCTTCCCATCCAAACCATTCTGTGATTCTGTGACCAAACCAGACTGAGGGGCACCACATCCTCCTCCACGAAATGGAGCACACCAGGCACAAATACCAAGTTTTCCCAGCCTTACATTGAGGGAACATCAGTGCCCTTCAGCCTCAGCACACCTTACAGTTAAACACAAAACTAAATCCTTTCCCCATCCCACAGCTGCACTTTTTAATCAGTTTTACATGCCAGGTAAAAAAATCCCTTAAAGAAGAATTTGACAAGAGGAAAAAACAAACATCTGAAGCAAACAGAAAGGCAAACATCAAGAGAAATGGAGGAGGGGAGAAACAATAATTTTAAAGTGACCCTTTGTGGGGGGCAGAGGAAAAAGTCTGTCTGATTTTCTTTGGATGTAGCTGGGCAGGAAATCGTTGAGGTGGGTCAAAATACCTTTCTTGTACATGCTTTACAAAGAATTTCCTCTGATTACTAAAATAATATTTGTTTTCATGTCAATCTTGATAAATCACAGCTGTGGTGCTTTATTTCCTCTTTTCCCTCTCCTTATTTCCATCTATTAATAGGCCTGCATCTACCCACACATCAATTAAAGCCACTGATATGTATTTATTCTATACATAAACACTTCTGGTTTGCAATCAAATTCTCTATGTAACATTGTTCTGCCCCTGAAATGAGCCCAGGATCCCAGGGTTGTCCTACACTTCACAAAGCCCCATGCTTGCAGAAACACAGAGGTGATGAGGGAACTCAAGCAATGCCCCTGCAGGCTCACAAGTCAAAATGCCAGAACAAAAAAGCATTTTTTGTTAGATTCTGGGTTGGTTTTTATTTTCCTTTCTGCTTCCCCAGTTCAAGAGAAAAAAGGTAAGACATCTGAAGAAGCTTTAGCAGAATTCAGAGCTATTCAGTTCTGCAAATTCAAAGCTATAAAAGGCTCTGGAAGCAGTTTTAACCAAGTATTTTAGGCCACCAGTATGGTCAGCATCAGTTCCAACTAACATTCTTCAATATTTCCACTGCTGAATGTTGGAATCCAGCATAGGAAGGAAGGGATTTATTCTTCAAGTTTGATACACCAAACCTCACATATTTTTAATCATTTGACTTGCAGGAAAACTATGAAAATCTCAGTTCTTGATGCAGCTTATCTCTCCCAGGCATCACCTACCCCCTTAAAATGCACCTCTCAACAAGTTCTCAGGCCCAAATTCAACATGTTTCTCAGACTCCAAGGATAAAATGGAGATAAGAATGCACTGCCATAGCCCACTGAGTTTCATCAACTGATCAAGTGGAAATTCTTTCCAATTTCAAGTCTTTCTTAAAGCCTCTGACAGTCACAACAGCTGCTTTATTTCTGTGCTGGGCAGAGCAGCATTAATGAGAGAGTTGTTTGCTTTCTTTAAGAGGATTTAACACAACCATAAAAGAGGACTTTTATGACAGGTCCCACTAACCAGTTCCTTAGTCCTTAACAAAGCAGGGTAGGCACAGTTTTGAAAACAAGGCTCCCTTCCCACAAAGTTACCTGGAGGCACCTGACCTATTCCTGCTGACAGTCATTGCATTCAAAGATCTCCCCTGGGAAGGATTATCTATTTTACAGCTGCCATGCTGAGATTTTTAACAGCAACCCAGTTAGTTCAGAGCGAAATGACAATTAAAAATAAATAAACCAACAACAAACCAACATGGAGGGACAGGAAGCATTAAAACCCAAGCAGATGAGAACTACTCAGCTGGGCAGCAGGACATAGCTCAGGTTCTGACTTGTTGGAATGGCTCCTGACTTACTAAAAGGTCTTTTTTTCCCAGCCCCATGCTTGAAGAAGTCAGGATTCCTCAGCTCTGGTTTTCAAGGTTTTTTCTGGTTGGTTTTTTTTTCCTCTTATTTAATACATTGTCTCTCTGTCCTGCTGAGATCTGTCCAGCAGGTCGGGTTGTGGCACACTGACCACCCTTGGGGTGGTGTTGGCTTTTTATACTAAGAACTAGGTGTACTTTATTTACAATAATTTTCCAATACCTATCACCTGTTTTAGACAGTCTGTCTCTACTCTAAACCAATCCAAAAGTGCCACCATCACAGCAGAAGATGAAGGACAAGAAGGAGGACAGGACATGCCCAGAATCCTCCATCTTGCCTCTTGAACCCCCAAAATTCTACTTTTTCACCCTGTGACACATTCACTATCATTCTACTCAAATCTTTGTGGCTTGTAACTCCTCACACAAAGTTGGGAATTGTTTCCATGGGCTAAAACCAAAGGCACAGGTGTTTGTGACTCTGTGCCAAGGGCTCTGAGCCCCCTGCCAGGGTCTGGAATCACCCAGGGCAGCCAGAGGAATGTCCTGGGTTGTGACAGGGCATAAGGCACAGCATGTGCTGTACCCTTCACACACCCATCCCAAAGCTCTTCCTCCCACAGGAGCTCTCTCTGAGCCCAGTGCTGCTCCCTCACGTGAGCAAGGGTGACAGGGTGCTGCTGTCCCTTATCTGGCTGCTAGGAAACCTCCCTGCACACAAACTCTAACAAATCCCAGCCACTCCATCTCACTTAGGCCATGCAGCACTCTCTTGGCAGCCACAAAAGCATTCAGTTAACAAGTGGGCTTGATAAATCAGCTTGGAGCCAGGCCAAAATGAAGAGCAATTAGGAGCCTACCTGGAACTTCAACATTATCACTTACAGGGAAGAAAAGAGGGGAGGAAAAAAAAGAGTCTGCCACCAATCATGACTTGATAATACAAACTAAATAACACAGCACCTCCTGAATCAGAGAAGGGCAACAGTAGAAGAGACAAGAAATGTGATCTGATCTTGAGTAATCCCCTCTAAGGGCAGGCACCTGGGCTCTGGAGTGGGATTAACACTCCACTTTAGGCACTGACTGGAACATAAACGGGGCTTACTGGCTGGGTCTGCACCAAGCAGAACAACTGGCACTGCAGAGGAGTCTGGCCAGCAGCTGGGGCACAGCCCACAGGCAGATGCAGGAAAAATTGGCAGAAACATCTATGGCTTCCTCTAAGAAAAAGCACCTAGACCCACTTGGAAAAATATCTGAAATGCTATTCTGAAAGAACCCTCCACCTCCATGTACAGGGATGAAATTGCCCTGCATAGCTTGTTGCAGAGTTTTACAACTAGTATTCATAAAAACCCAACCAAGCTTTCCTCCTCTACAAAACATATAGGAGAAGATGGAAGCAACAACTATGGTTTTCTCCAAAAAGCAGCACCTAGAGCCACTTGGAAAAATATCTAAAATGCTATTCTGAAAGAACCTTCCATGTACACAGACAAAATTCCCCTACATAGCTTGTTACAGACTACTACTATTCATAGAAAAGTTTTCCCCAATATCCAACCAAGCTTTTCTCCTCTACCAAATAAATAGAAAAAATTGGCAGCAACAACTATAGCTTCCTCTAAGAAAAAGCAGATATCTAGACCCACTTAAAAAATACCTAAAATGCTATTCTGAAAGAACCTTCCATGTACACAGGTGAAATTGCCCCACATAGCTTGTTGCAGAACTTGACTTCTAGTATTCATAGAAGTTTTCCCCAATATCCAACCAAGCTTTTTTCCCTCTACCAAATAAATTGAAAAAATTGGCAGCAACAACTATAGCTTCCTCTAAGAAAATGCAGGTATCTAGACCCACTTAAAAAAATACCTAAAATGCTATTCTGAAAGAACCTTCCAATGTACACAGATGAAATTCCCCTACATAGCTTGTTACAAACTCCTAGTATTCATAGAAAAGTTTTCCCCAACATCCAACCAAGCTTTTTTCCCTCTACCAAATAAATTGACAAAATTGGCCGCAACAACTATGGTTTCTTCTAAGAAAAAGCAGGTACCTAGACCCACTTAAAAAAAACCCTAAAATGCTATTCTGAAAGAACCTTCCATGTACACAGATGAAATTGCCCCACATAGCTTGTTGCAGAACTTGACTCCTAGTATTCATAGGAAAGTTTCCCCCAATATCCAACCAAGCTTTTTTCCTTCTACCAAATAAATAGGAAAAACTGGCAGCAACAACTATGGTTTTCTCTAAGAAAAAGCATCTAGACCCACTTGGAAAAATACCTAAAATACTATTCTAAGAGAACCTTCCATGTACACAGATGAAATTCCCCTACATAGTTTGTTGCAGAACTTCACTACTACTATTCGCAGAAGTTTTACCCAATATCCAACCAAGCTTTTTTCCTCTACAAAATAAATAGGATGAAAAGAAATCAGCTAGCAGCAGACATGGAGCACCCTATTCTTTTCTCCTATCTTCTGACATATCAGAAGAGATATGGGTTTTGCTCGGAGCTATTTCCGCTCTCCAGGCCTCTCAAAGAATGCTGCTTGCATATAAAAACCAGGGAGGAGCTGTAAAGCAGGAGAAGAATTCCAGGGAACTCTGGACTTCCAGGCTTCATCCAGCCAAGACTGGATGTGATGGCAAACAAGGGAACACTGAGAACCACACTTCCTTCCAAAGGAATTTTATTTATCCAAACAGATCTGCCCATGGATTCTGCACCAGCCCAAGCCAGCTGGTGTCAGGTAAATCACACAGCTGAAGGGAGGAAGAAGATGGGACAGAGGAACATGGAGCTGATTCACCTCTCCTGACTGAGTTTTAATCTACCTCAAGAAAAGCCAACAAGATATATTACACCCAACACAAAGAGCTCTCACTTTCCTTCCCTCTCAGCTTCCAAGAATCCCACATAGATCTAGGACAAGCCTAACTCAGAAGGCAGCAGGTCAGAGCTAACAATTTCAGTATATGTCTCTGACCCAAGCAAGGAATAACAGTGATTTCTGTGGCTCTCCCACAATGGTATTTAATATAAAAGTCAACACAGGATTCATCTGCCAGCATATTCATTCCTGGGAGATGCCAAATGCCCTTACTGCCCATCCAGCTCAGCACAAATTGAATACATGACACCCCTCAGAAGGCCAAGCCAGCAGTCTGCAGAGTGTCCTAGAAGTAAGAGGACCAATACAAACGCTAAGTAAAATTAGCAGAGGGGACACTGATTTGCCACTTAATGTTCAAACACCAAAGAAATAAAAGACTTCAATGCTGGCAGCTCTGTGTGGAAGCATCTGACAAAGCCACTTAATGGTAAAACCAACTGGCCTGAAGAAACATTTTCTTGCAGCATTACTGCTCCCACAAATGACAAAAAAAGTTCAGGAGCTGAAGTAGAGCACTGGTGAGGATGGAAGCTCTGAAATCTTACCAAGACTTAACAAAAAGAACAATTCCATCTCAGGAACCTGAGGAGCACATTGCTATCATCACAGGGGCACAGCCTTGGGATTCAGATCCAAGGTAGCAATTTCCCTTCCTGGCCAACAAGCCATTTGCAAGATATCCATTCCCTCTAGGCAGAATTCTTTCCACTGCCTCCAGATCAGGGACAAGCTAAGAACAGTGGAAGTGAGCTGCCCCTCCAGGTTTTAAGCAGCAGCTCATGCAGATTTTTACCTTGGCAAACATAGGGAGATATATATCATCTTCTCATCCACATAAGAATTTTTTCCCCAGTTTCTTCTTTGGTTTTTTTTGCTGCTTTGATCTTCTGAAATGGTAACAATTTTGGTAGCAGCGCTAACAGCAGGCCTAAAATCTGTCCACATCCAAGAAGCAGAGGTAAACAAATAAACAATAATGTCTTGCTCATAAGGCAGCCATAAAGGCCAATTTACTGCTTCCTATTTCAAAGCAGTGTGTGGTCACATCAGGAATATCATGCTTGCTGGGAAAAATAACACACACATGGAAAAAGTACAAGACACGTGCATGGATCAGCTAAAGATCTAAAACACAATATCCCAGTGAACCAAGTGCCAGGGTCATCACAGAAATAGCTAAAAGCAAACAGAACTTTTTTCAATTGCAGATTCAACAGGAACAATATATTGGAAATTATTTCCAGGACAAAAAGCTCTACCCACATACAATGAGCACATAAAGGTAAGTTTATTTATAAAACATTTCTGTACATACTATGGATTATGCCATAAATGAAGATGGGTTTTCTAGGCAGAAAATCTTACTGCAGCTGCACACACAGAGCATCAAAAACTCCTCTCCCAAGGCTGGCAGCAAACATGTTATGAAAGAAACTAAATTATGATTTCACATCTCTGATACAGCTCCTTTCCAGCCCTCACATACTGTAAGTGAAAATTATTTCCCCTTCTTAGTAAACTACTTTGATTATGAGCACCATGTAATATCTGTGGACATTTGGAGGCAGTGAAAGATCTCACAGCAAGGCTACCATTAAATCTTTGCTGAGGAACAAGGGGACACATCTGTGTTTCATTATCTTTGAAATAATTAACTGATTTTTGCATCACCAAAGTGAAAATTAATTTTTTTTTCTACTGTGAGAAAGTTTGGGAAAAGTGGAAGTCTTTAGTAATCTTCTGAAAAAAAAAAAAAAAAGTCTAGATTAGGCCAGACAAAGAACCAGTTCCCACAAAAGGCATGATGGAGCTACGCCAAATGTTTCTAAGAACAGAGCATTTTTTGGTTGTTTTTTTGGAGCCAAATTTCTTATGCCTCCATTCTCTCTTTTATGGGTATTAATAAGATTTCCACATAAATCTGTCTCTACTTAGTCATCTTCACCACTGTCAGACTCCAGAGCCCTGCAGGAGGAAGGGCTGCCAACACAAATGTTTGTGATGTCACCCGAGCCACCCCAGCCATGGCCCAGAACCAACGGGCCAGGAGGTGAAAGGCCACCACAGCCCTATGGAGAGGCAGGGGATTGAACAATTAATAGATCCAGCATTGGAATTAAGAGGGGAGAGGTGAAATAACAGCAGCAATCACCTAAATGCATTTCTTGATGTGGTGTTAACAAAGGAATAAGCAGGGAGCATCTTTCTGCAGTTTATACACATTCTTAGGGCAGGTTTCACACACCAGTGGGAAATTTGACTTGAGCCCATCTGAAACTGCCTTCCCATGCTCATCTCACATACTGTGACCAGAGCAAACCTGTCTTTGGTGTATGGAAGTTTCCTCCAAGGCATCAGTGAGTTTTTGCATTCAAGCTTTTGCATTTACATCCCTTAAAATCTAAGGTAGCACCTCCACAGACTGACACCCATGGGTGCATCTCTCTGGTTCAACAAACACACACATTCACTCCAAAACAAAACCAAAAGCAGAGATACAACAACAACAATAATCACCAGATGCTGGTTGAAGGGAAAGATGTGAGAAGAGCTAAGGAAAAAAAAACATCTCGCCAGACAAAACTGCAGTCATTCTTGGTGGTCACTCACAGACAAGCATCAACAAATCAAATTCACTTTTCCTAACATGTAGAAGCAGAATCAAGTGCCCAAAGCCAACCCTTGTGTTGTTTGCCCTGTCTTTCATGAGAGAGGAAAGGGGGATCAGATTTGCAGGACTAGAAGATAGAGAATGAGGCAGGAAAAATCAGCTCATCGATGTAAATATTCCTAGACCAAAAAAACTTTTTGACCATTCAGAAGAGTGGCACTGAGGAAGCTGTTAACCCAAAACATGTAGCCATCAACAGCACGACCTTTAAGTTTGCTTTTTATTAAATAAACACATGGAAAAAGAAAACAAACCTGCATACAGCTAAGAAGCTAGATAGCTAAAATTTCATTAAAACCATCTGTGATTGCAGATCCAGGCATCCAGAAGATAGTGTATGACATAATTACGCTTACAAGCACTGACTCACTGGTTTAGATAGCAATGCATTAAGATCACAGGAAAGATACTCCCTGGGCTATCAAGTTTCTCCCTGAAGTTCTCATCTCCTTAACCTGCTGTTATAAATGATTAAGACAATCTGATTGTTACTTTCATCTCGGTTCTAAAAACCTTAACTGAATAAAAGAGCCAGAGCCCCCCAGGCCAAGTTCTCATGAGTGCACTGAATGACAGCAAAGGAAGCTGTTTCATCACCTCTGAGGAGTTTTTGGGCTGGGTTTCTTTCAGTGCATATCTGTCAATTTTGCAATACAGTGACTTCAGCTTCAAAATCAATGTTTTTCTCAGCATCACATTACTTTGAGAAGAGACAATATATAAAGCAGATCTGAACATGAAATAAGCACAAGATATTATTGCAACTGGAAGAATTTTAGAATTTTTTAAACACAGGTAAGTTGCAGCTTCCAAAAGAAAAATAAAATTCAAAGGTCTAAACATGACACCGTGTCCAGGCATGCCAATATGATAAATATCCAGAATTTTCAATTTTGGGTTTGGTTTTGAAAAAGTCTGCTCAAGTGGCAGATCACAGCCAGGAAGTTTTAACATTCATCTTAAGGACCTTCTTTTTCATCTAGGCATAACACAATAGGAAAAGATAATGCTAGATCCAAGGATGAGGGCAGCTAAAAGGTTGGAATGAAAACCACTGAAGCTCTGCCTTCACAAGTTCATATTATCCATCAGCCCTGAATAGGAACATCACACATTTCAGGATTAGATTTATACACCACTCACAGCAGCAGAGAAAGCTGAAATAAAGACTGGCTAGCTTTGAGAGGAAGGGGATAGACAATCTGTCTTTACTGCTTCACTTAAAAATGCTCAGGAGCTCTCCAAGAAACATTTGTGTTTGCCATCTCTCTGTCTCACCACAGCAGATGCATCCAGAAAACCAGGTTTAGATGTCCTCAATTTCAGTTAAGCCCTGGTTGCTCAGATTTCCTCTGAGCTGGCCCTGATTCCAAAGGTGCCTGGCCAAGAGGAAGCGACAGGCTTGGATCCCTGAGAGGAACTGAGGCTGGAATTTGAGACTGAGTGCTGGCAGCCCAGCCCAGCTGATTGCTGCCCTGTTACCCTGTGCTCCTCTGTGACCCTGCTGGACACACACACACACAGCTCAGCAGCAGGCAGCATCCTGGATTCCATGGCCCACAGCTCAGGCTGCAGTCCCAACAAAGCACAGACAATGTTCCTCCTGTCACTGAGCAGATTTCTCAGTGAGGTCTGTGTGATGAGGCACAAACAGAGCCCACGCTGCCTGGCATGATGAGACTGCACACACCTATGGACACACCTGGCCTGCTCCTAAAGGTTCCTTGCTTCTCCACAGCCCACAGAAAAGGTGAATGCTCTGCAACTCTCAGCACAAGCCTACTGGAAAGGTTCAGGTTCCCTTTCCACCCTTATTCCCCTTTCAGCTTCCAAACCATCCTCACAGTTCCATCCCTCATATGCAGCACAGCATTAAATCCTTCAATACAAAATGTTTATTCATTTGCAGTTTTGTGTAATCAGCAGACAATTAGGGCTGCATTTAAGAATGGCACTTGCAGACACATTAAGCTGGTTTAAAAAAAAAAAAAAAAAACCTCGATAATGGCATATGAATTAACTTGAAACATTTCAGCTCAACTGAAATGCAGTGAATTTCAGTAACTGTTTTCATAAATAACAAATATAAACCAGTCCACAGCTTCCCAGAGAATAGGTACACAGCAGCAACAACATATCCACCACACCTCACAAGAGCTTCACCAGGTAAAACTCATCATGCTTAGTTGCAAAAATACAAGTCACCAATTCATTTCAACTGGTCTTATCACACATCTCACTAGCCAGAGCTCCAAAGTGAACAATTGTCACAGCATATGTCACAGCTGAGCTGGCCATAATACACAGAGAATCAGCACACAGTTTCAGAAAGTTTCACCCCAAACACAATAACTCCTTACCTCATCAGAAGGCTTCAGGCATCTCCCCACACACAGTAGCACCATTCCACTCCAGCAGGCTGCAGCATGTGCCCTCCCTGTCCCCCAGCCCAGCCTTTTGTGCCCTCTGTGCCCTCTGGGGCTGGGCAGTGCCCCTGGGCACTCCAGGGCTCGTTACTGTCAATGCTGCTCACCTGTGCTGCACTGCTGGGGCACACTGGGGAGGATTGGGCACAGGTGGGGCCAATTGGGGTGATTGGGCACAGCTGGGGCACATTGGGGATGATTGGGCACAGGTGAGGCCAGTTGGGGATGATTGGGCACAGCCCCACCCCAACCACCACTAACTCTGTGCCTACACCTAAAGGAAGCTGTAGTCTCATTTTAGTTTCACACCAAACCTACAAAATTTATCTTTAATAAACGCTTATGAAATTCAGTTTAAACAAGGGAACAAATACACCAACTTGGGATGGCCACATAAATAATTTTAGAAGTTAGTACAGAAAGCAGGTTCTGATTCAGGACATCCAAACTCTCAGCTTGCTGCATGACCCCAGACAAGTAATGCTGCTCATTCTCTTTAATATTTCTGTACAAACAGCCCCTTCTTTGTGCCCCCAGGGGTGGCTCCAGCTCAGGCTGCACTGGGACCTGCCCAGCTCCTGCTGCCCAGCCAGCCCCTGCTCCACAGCACAGCCACAGCCAGCAGCAAGGCAGCCCAGGGACACCTGGAAAGCACCTCTGTGGCTTCCACCTCTGGAACACACTTGTGGCACCAATCTCCAAATTTAACACTGGAATGTATCATTTGTAAGACATAAGTGGTTATATGTTGATCAAAATCACTGCTCGAGTGTTTACAAATAATAACAAATAACTGCATAACTTGGCACAAGAAAGAAGAAATGTTTAAATAACAAAAAGTCACAAGTCAAGCAATAGTTACTAAAGCTGGCATATTGATAAACAAGCCCATCTGTGGAAACATCAGATAATATAATTTAATATCCAGAAAGAGCCCTGTCATATGTAACTCAGGCTTGCTGACTCTGCTGTCAGTGTCAAGCAAATAACTCCATCCCTCTCAACTGCACAATACTGATTTTTGTATGTACATACATACATATATGAACATTTACACAAATGTCTATATGTGTGTGCATACATCTATAAAAACTGGCTACAAGGTGTCAGGTGGCATTTTCAGCAGCACAACAAATATTAGCTTTGAATTTCTTTCTTTAAAATAAGAAGAAGAATCATTAGCTCTTAAAAAAAAATTAGGAAGCTCTCTTAGGATTTTAGGATGTGAACACAGCTCCTTCTGCACTAGGGACTGAACTGAAAGGATCACCTGTAACCTTGGGAGGGCTCAAAACAACAGAGACAGGAGCAGATGATTATTAACCTTTATAAAGAGAATTTAAGAAAAATTGTGGTTTTAACCTTCGCTTGTTCAACATGAATTTTAAAACATCACTGAGTGAGAAGGTGAAGGTATCCCCCATTGTCTCACAAGAGGCAGACTGCATTTCAGCACCAGCATTCCTGTAACAATCCCAGCAACAGGTTCCAACTAAAACTCCAGCCACATGAAACACTTTCCCAGTTATCTTGCAATTACAGATGCACCCAAACACATTGAAGCTCCTTATCAACACAAAATTCAGTGATCAGACTTTGCCAAGAGTAACCTTTAGGCAGCACCACCAGTAGAGCTGAAGAGAAATGCACCAGAGAATTCAGTGCAGCATCCAACAAGTTTTTGCCTTTGAGAAGTGAGTTTTGGGGGAAGGACTTCAGCATTACCAATACAGAAATAGTGGTAGCTGCATTGAGGGGTGGGTTTGTAGAGGAAATGAAGCAGCAGAGTCTACTCTGCAAGGAAATCCCAGTTAGATCTGTCTGCTGGTGAGCTCAAACAGGCATCAATAAGAAAGAAAGAAAAGGAGAAAAGGGGAAGAGAAGCCAGGAAGGGAAAGAGAAGAAAGAAAACAAAAGGAAAAGAAAAAATACTCTCAAAAGCATTTGAAAGTGCATTCACAGAGGCAAGGGTAGGCAGTACATAAGGCTGTGCAGCCCTTTTAAATCTCCACTTTCACACACAGCTCTGCACCTTTCCACAGCTGTCATCTCAACTGAGAGTCACTACTCGAGGCTTCACAAGTTTTACTCTGCAGGCAACAAAAAGCTTGGGAAGGCATACCTAGGTTTCTGCCCACAAAGTGGAGTCAAACTCGCTTGGACGTGGCTTTCCAGCCCATGCACAGCCCTCAGCCACATTTCCAGGTAAATCTGGGGAGTGTGTATTTGCCAAGAATCAGTATTTTCATCTAACATCAGTAACAAAACAGATGAATGCTCTGCCTCTCCTTTATGGCATGAAACACAAACATGCATGGATTTATTTAAAACCACACAGCAAAAGTGGAAGAGACTCAAAGGATCTGCAGTCCAGGGTGAGGAGCAATTTAGGTTATTGCTGGTGCGTGGCAGCAGCTCCAGCACACAGAGATGCCAGCAAGGAATCATCAACCTGCTGGGAAGGGCAATAGTTCAAAAAACAATTAACCTTCACCACTCAATTCTTTCCCTGTCTGGAATTCATTTCACAGCTGTGCTTATGGACAAATTTACTGAGAAATCAGTCAGAAGGATGCTGCTCAGAATAAGGAATGTTCAGTTTGGAAGCTCAGTAATAACTGATCCCCTACAGTATTATGATTTACTCAAACACAACCAGGAACAAGAAGCTTTTTTAAAACAAAAAATAAACTCAGCAACCCTCAGTGACTTGATTCTCAAAACACAGCAATAGTTTTCCAGCAGGCATCATCATATTTATATTTCACACAGCTTTTAATGAAGCTGAGATATTTCTAAGAGGACCAACCAGTCTGAGAGGAAGGGTTGCTTTTTTTAAACTGTCAGCAGGGAGTGCCTCAGGACTTCAGCAGCCATCAGAAAAAGCATCATGAGAATATTTGAAAAGCACCACTCCTACAGAGTTAGGCAGACAAAAATCCCATTAAAAAAAAAAAAACAACAAAATGACGCAGAATACAATTTTATTTTATTTTAAAATTCAAACCAAAGCATAAATCTTGGTACAAAACAAAGCCAAATCCAGCAACCTACAAAATACAAAAGTCAAATAAACCACTTTAACCCCACATATTTCACTGGTGGATCGGGGGTGTTAGCCAAGGAGGCCTCAGCTATGCCCTGAGCTATTTCTGATAAGTGGAGGTTTTGTAATTTTCCAGCCTTTGCAGGGGCAGAAGGAGAGCCTTTAGCTGTATTGATGCTCATAAATATCTTCTCCCTATTTTTTTCAGTAGTTAATTGCAGTAAAAATACAGAGAGTAGTGCAGTGATAGGTCCAGACAAAGCAGTACAGTCACTAAAGCACACAGAGTGAACAACGGGGAACTTTCTTCCTAACTAGAATCAGATTAAAAAAATAAAACAACAGTTTTTCTAATCCTCAAACTGTTTGGCATCAGAAACCCAAACACTTCAATAACTCATAAATACAAATGTCTAAGCTGGAAAAGCTTCGTTCATACTTTGTGGCATGCACGTGTTTTCCATGATCAGTGTCTATTTCTATCTCACACAATCAGACTTCTCCATAACAGCTTAAAAATAAAAGGTTTGGGGGGAATTTGTTTGGAGGTTTGGGGGGCGTTTGTTTTGAGATTTGGGGATGGGTTTATTTTGTTCTGTTTTCCAAATTCCTTTCTAGTCTTTGTCTTTTTAGTATAGTTATAATGTTACATATATATCATAATATAATAAATCAAGCCTTCTGATCATGGAATCAAGATTCTTGTCTCTTCCTCCATCTGAAAACCCCTGTGACCACTGTCACACACCAGGATCTTCCCTGTGCTGCATATTTTCCCTTCTGCTCAGCAGCCCTTGAGGTGGCACTATGAAAACATCCATCCATCCATCCATCCATCCATCCATCCATCCATGTTCGACAGCAGTGAAGGACCATTTGTCCCATCACAGAGAGGACAGGCTTGGAAGGCACCTCTGGAGATGTTCTAGTGCAGCCATTCTGCCCAAGCAGGCTCCCCCAGAGCAGGAGACACAGGTGGTGGCCAGGCAGGTTTGCAGTCTCTGCAGAGGAGGTCCCCAGCCTCTCTGGGCAGCCTGTTCCAGCGCTCAGTGCTTTTTGCTCATGTCCAGGTGGATCTGGCTGTGTTTCAGTTTGTGCCCCCTGCCCTGGCACTGTGCTCTGGTCACTCACCCTGCAGACACGTGGATGCACTGATAAGATCCCTCTCAATCACCTTTTCTCCAGGCCAACCAGCCCAGCTCTCCCAGCCTTTCCTCCCCGGAGAGATGCTGCTGTCCCCTGAGCATCCCCACAGCCCAGCGCTGAACCTTCCCCAGCAGCTCCTTGTCCCTCTCGCTCTCAGGAGCCCAGAATAGGACAGCGAGCTCCAGCTGTGGCCTCGGCAGATCAGCGGACAGCGGGACATCCTGCTTTTCAGGCGGCACTTCCAGTTTCATTTATAAATAATCACACCGAGTCAGGGCGCTCTGCACCGGGAGGGACCCCGCGGGCCGCGGCACGGGGCTGGGGCGGCAGCGGCGGGGGGACCGGCCCGGGCTGAGTTAAGGACCACGGACAGATTTTGCGGACGATGCTCCGTGCCCGGCTTGGCTCTCGTGCCCTCTAGGGGGCCGCGCCCGCCAGCGCCGGCACCGCCCGCCCGCTGCGGGAGCGACCGGAGCCGCCTTCATCACCGGCGCCTTCATCACCAGCACCATCACCATCACCACCATCCTCATCACCACCATCATCATCATCATCACCAGCACCATCCTCATCACCAGCACCACCATCATCACCATCCTCATCACCAGCACCATCCTCATCATCATCACCCTCATCACCACCAGCACCATCCATCATCATCATCACCATCATCATCATCACCACCGCCACGAGGGACCCGCGACAATGACAGGCACACACACAGAGGGACAAGAAAAGCGGCTCAAACCTTTTTATAAATAAATAAACAAACACATACACACATAAATATATAAAAGAAGCCAAAGCAGCTCAAACCCTTCATAATAAATAAATAAATACATACATACACACATAAACATGTAAAAGAAGCCAAAGCAGCTCAAACCCTTCATAATAAATAAATACATACATACATACACACATAAATACATAAAAGAAGCCAAACCCTTCATTAAAAATAAATAAATAAATAACTACATAAATAAATAAATAATAGAAGCCAAAGCTTGACAAAGGGGTAGAGCACATCCTCTCCCCGCAGCCCCAGTGAATCTCCAAAAGCAGCTCAAAGCCTTCATTAAAAATAAATAAAATAAATAAGTAAACAAAAGAAGCCAAAGCTTGACAAAGGGGTAGTAGAGCACATCCTCTCCCCGCAGCCCCAGTGAATCCCCAAAAGCAGCTCGGAAGGAAAAGCCCTGATATTCCACCCACAACTTAAAACTCGGACAGATATTGCATTTCATTTTTTTTTTAATCACTCACAATATAAAGAATTGATGCTACCACTCGCAGCAGGGCTTAAAACAAAACTTGCAGCAGGACTTAGAGTGAGAGAACCTGAACACAAAATAACTCCATGAACAAACAAAAAACAAAAAAACCCCACAAACACATGCAAAAAAAAAAAAAAAAAAACCAAAAAAAAAAAAACCCAAAAAACTAAATACCTAAGGGAAAAAAAGGAAAAAAGAAAAACCAACCCCACCACCTTCCTCCTCAAACCTGAAAAACTACATAGTCCAAGTGAGAGGTGTTTCTTTGAGTGACACCCTGAATAACACAGAAGAGACTTTCAGGAAAGTGTTTGGTAATTCATAAAAAAACTTCTTTAAAACCAAGCAGAGGAAAAAAAAATTAATCCCTGTACAAAATAAAACACGGCTTTCACTTTGTTATCTGAATCTGTAAATTTCTTTCCTTATCTGTCAAGGGATATGCTACAAGCTGTACATCTTCCATCAGACTGCCTGGGTAAATCACAGCTCTGGCTCAGAGCTTTAATTGCAGAAGTTTTCTTTTCATTCTCAAATAATTTAGGAGGCAGTCAGCTCACCCCCATTCCAAGCCCTGTGGTTTGCAGGCACCAGAACCCAGCAAACCTTTTCACTTCCAGGCTGAGATTATTTCTTTAAATTACTTTTTAAAGAAAAAAGCCCAAGCACCATTCCTTCTATTTGAAACACACAGCTATGCCTCAGTCTCCCACAAAAACCAGCTGGAATGCAAGAACACTAACAGCAGATTAGGAGAAATTCATACAAATGTCACAGTTAACGTCCAAAACATCATGTGTCACTGTTTTTTCCCCTCCAACCCCCAACAAACTTCTCCAAACACATTTCATACACAGGGTCACTGTTCTGGCTGTTTATTTAATTAACATGACAACCCAGAGTACACAGGATTTCTTTCAGTTCCCAGCTTTGCATTTTCACACTTCAGGCAGAAAGAGCAGAAAGTCACTACTGTACTTTACTTTTTTTGCCAATATACCATAATATACATTTCTTGATTCAACCAATGGACAAAAATAGATTCTAAGCCCTTGGTGAGAGTTTCAGCAGCAGTTTTTAACATTTTTGTGAGGCTGAAAGAGAAATAAAAAAAACCCAAGTGGAGCAGGTTTGCGTAAATGAAGCCATGCAAAAGAAAATAAAGCATTACGTCTGGAATCCCTGGGTGAATTTTCCTGGAGCCTTTCTTTAATATTTTACATGGTTGTGTTTCAGCAAGTCACCAGATGACATAACTCCTCAGTATTCTCTATTTTTTAGTGACCTAAATGGCAATGCCATTAAATCTTATCGGAGTAATTACAGCTCAATAAACCCTATTAGGAGGAGGTACATGGTATATAAAACCTCACGTGTCTAACAGACACAGACAAAGTTCAGTATCTAAATTCAATCTGCCAGTCCCCTCTAAAATTTTACATTTCTCTATGTTGCACCCTGATTGCTCCCATTTTCAGGCCAGAGCACAGGATCCATATTAATAAAAATTAGTTATAATGTAAGGGTACATTTCTCTACTTTTTAAGGTAAGATGAGGAAGAATCAGCAAAGGGGAAGAAGCAACATATTCCTGGCACTACCAAACAATGAGAAGAGATAAAGCCTGAATTTTTCCCTTGGGACAAAAAAAAATAAAGAAAACTGACAAATATATTCCTTTTTCTCCACTGTTTCTTAGATCTTATCACTGCAGAGATATCTCTGGCCATGTGAACTGTTACAGGATTGTCTTCTCAACCCCACAGACAGGCAGTGATAACGACAGTCCTGCACACAACTTTCCCAGGCTAGGGCTGGGAACAGGCAGGGTTATCACCCAGAGCCCCATGAAAAACACTCAACAGAGCAAAAAAACCCACTGCGGCTGCTGGGGGCAGATAGACAAGTCTGGCACCAAGGTTGCCAGCCTGAAAAAATAACTCTTAACAAGGAGAAAAGGGATGGGAAAGATGTAGCGGAATAAAACAAATCTCAAACCAACTGAAAAGAAGTGACAGACCCTCAGATGTCCCTCGGGAAGGCAAAGAGCTTTCTACTTCTCCTACTGCCCAGAACAGAAACACATAAAGGAAACAGAAATACAAAGCAAAAGAGAAATACATAAGGGAAATGGACAGAAAACCTGTCTGCATTAGGAGGAAGAGAGCACGGGCAGGAGTTTGTATGTGGAGCAGCTGGCCTGGCAGCTGGGGACATGGGAGAAGCTCCTCCAGCAGGACCCAGCACCTTCTCTCACACAGAGCTGTGTCACACACTGGCTGGGGCACCAGAAAGTCCTTCAGACTATGTGCTGGACCCCTACAGCCTTCTGACTAAGGTAAAAAAAAAAAAAAAAATCCTGCACAAGCAAATCAAACTATTTGCAGCAGCTGCAAATAACACGTACTTGTAATAAATCCAAGGTAGCTGAAAGCTTCCCTAAACAAAACAAGCAAAGCTCAAAAGCAAAATCAGGAGTCTTCAGCATGGTTTAGATTTGCCCAGCTACAATCTCCTGTGCAGCATTCTGCCCACCAAGGCAAAATCATCCCCTTGGACTGCTGCACATTGAGATTAACACATCATCAGAGGCACAAGCCTCAGAGCACAAGGGCAATATAATATTTTAATGGGGAAAAACAACACATAGAACACATTTCTGCTCCCCTCCCTATCCCCACCAACCTCCTCTCTGCACTTTTAGGAAGAGATAAAAATGTTTGCAAAAACCTGGAGAAAAAACTCCAAAAGCCATCTTGGTGGTGCTTTTGCATTTACTGAAAAAAGACGAAAAAAGGGCATTTCTTCATTCATTCATTCCCTGTCTTATCCATCCATTCACAATTCTGCTCTGCATCCTCTTTCAAATCTGGCTGAGTGAGCCCTCAAGGAGCTGAGCATCCTCAGCCAGCCTTGATGAAATCACATCATCAACACTCAAACACTCAGCTGGGAGCAAGATCAGGCACACGCTCCTCAGTGAGCTCCACACTCACTCCAGGCTGGAAGCTTTGCATCCAAAGACTCCTCCAAAGTTGGGAAAGAGAGAGAACATATACAAAAAGCAACCACAAAAAGCACAGAATTAAACTGAAAATGGGGAAAGAGCACTTTTAGCAGCAATAGAAGGTTTCATCATGGTACCATTTGAATTCTGGATGGTGGCATTTTTAATGTAAGTTTTTCTTTTCAAATTCTTTTTGGAAGTGATAAGATGCCAACACAAGGTGTGTTAATACAATATCCATGTTGTCAGTTTGCAGTTCCTGGTACTGTCGTTTACAATGCCACATAGATTCACCTTCAAATTCTAGTAGAGAAGAATTCAGATTAAAATTGACATGTGTGTGACTAAATAAAAAAAAATTCAGAAATTCCAACTTTCATAGAATCTCGTATTAACAGAAACAATCAGATATGAAGGGAACCAAATTCTGGAAAAACAAAAGCTCAATTAAGTGCTCAGCAATAGGAAAGGTTACACGGGAGGTGATGGGAAAGTTCTCTAAAACTTTGCATAATGTCACTCCCTAAATTCAAGTACGTGTTTCAAAGCAATAAAGTGGATCTATTTCCTGATGAAAACTATTGGCAGTTCACAGATGTACAAACCAGACCAGAAACATTCAGAGGATGTTTTTTAAAAAGAGGGGGGGCAAGAGAAGGCCTGGTTTTCTTTCAAAGCCCTCATGTCTATTTTTAACATGTTATATTTAAAAACTGTCCAAAAGAAAAACATTTACCTGTACTTTCTTTAAGTCTACAGGGAGCTGATTTTTGCTATAAACATAAACTGTGTTTGCTGTAAGAGAGTCCCACTTCTCCCATCATTTCTTCGAGGTCCTTACAGAGCTTTGTTTCAACTTTTCCATTTTTCACTCACGCTAGCATTTATTTAAGAGAACAGCTTTTAGGGAGAGAAGTTCACATACACACAGCCACAGTGTGCTAAAAAAATAAAATAAATAAATACAGAAAGTCTCCCCAAACTCCAAAGCTATCATCCATTTCTAATCACACAGAGACACAAGCAATACCAGCTCTCACTATTGATTAATAGTGAGTGAGAACAAAAGAAAGAGAAATTTGCCAAAATCGTGCAGCGGGTGAAGGGAACAGTTGCAGATAACTCCAGCCCAGCTCCACAGCCTGGAAGTGGGAATTGCTGGGGCAAAGTTGGCCTCTGTCCCCAGGTAATGCACCAGCAGGGAGGGAAAAGGATTTTCCTTGTTATATCTGTCACCAGTCCAACCTCCTGGTGCATGCAGGAGATTTGAAGCTCCTCCATGAGAGAAGACAAGGACCATGGTCACTGAGTCCTGTCTCCAAATGACTGCATTTAGAGATGTTAACTAAAAGGCTGCATTTATTGGAAGTGTGAAAGCAAGTGGAAAATATGTTTAAGACCTTACAAATGATAATTGTAAGAAACCATCAGAAATGCCTAGCTTCACCAAGTAAGCATAAACAGTTTTAATTTTGTGCCTTATTGTACTTACAAATTACTCTTATACCGTTGCCTCTCAGTTCCTGTTAAAGTCAGAACTCGGTCAATTTTCTACTTTTTCACACTGTATTTGTCTGAGGTAAATATTTACTTTACCTAAACAAAACTGTTAAATAAATAAGTACGTTTGTTGTAAAACAACTCTCAAGTATGTAAGGTTGTCAGGCCCTCTTCTAAGAAATGTCAATACCAACCACAAAGAGATGTAATCAATTTCCAGAAACAAACCAGCCACCCACACCATATAGTTAGATATAGCCATTACTTGGAAAATACTTTGCTGCTTATCCAGCAAGACACCTGAAAGAAAACCTTAGGTGTATGACAACACACTTCACTTGGTCACAGCGCACAGAATCCTTTTCAACACTAGTTGAAAAAGAAAACTTAACACAGTTTGATACTTATTTCCCTCCCCAGGTTTCGCTTTCCACTGCTCAGCAGGGATTGCACTGTCAAGTCCCCCAAACGTCAAGTGGTATTTTTGTGGGGCAATCTTAAATCTCAAAACTGAGAACCACTTCAAGCGCAGAACCAAGCCCACTCTGTGTCCGTGTCAGGGCTGTACACAGCTGTGCAGTAAGATCCCGGTGTCTGATTGCTTCTTCCTCCAGTTTTTTTGAGGTGCGCATTGAAACGAACTCATCTCTGGTAATAAAGTTCTCACTCGGCCATTGCAATCACAGCCTCGCAGAGGAAACAAAGTTGAGATAAATCGCGTGTGCCTCGCACCGGTTCCCACAGCCAGGGCAGAGCCGGAGCTATTGATTACACGCACGGGAACAGCGCTGGGGAGGCAAAGTGCAAAGACGAGCCTGGGCTGCCGCCCCGATAAGGGACTTCTCCCACCGCGGACAACCGAGCTGCTCGGCTCGCTCACACACACATACACACACACCCCTTCAGAGCTTAAAGCAAGTTTTAAAAGGCTGAGGTACCTTTCTAGGAAACTACAGCACTGAAACAGCGGGGTTCCTAAGTGATGCTGGGAAACCCGAGGGCTGCGCTCGGGGCAGGTTCCCACCGGCTCTGAGAGCCCAGCGGGCACCGTACCACCCCAGCCCTCCCTCTGCCAGCTTTAGGAAAAGCAGCCGGCCACAGCTGTAAGGGCAAAGCACACCCCGAGCCCTCTGCCTGGTCCGGAGATCCTGGCTTCAGCCCGGCTTGCCCCGGCCCCGTCCCGAGGCGTCCCGGGGCTCTCCGCGCCGGGCAAAGCCCGCACCGTGCGCGGCCTCTCCGGCCCGGAGCGGCTACTCCGCCGCCGCCGGGACCCCCGGCAAAGTTTGGGACCCGTGTCCCCGCAGCCCTACCTGCTCCCGGGGGATGCAGGGCAGCGAGGTCCTCCGGTGGGTCTTGCTGCCGCTGCCGCCGCCGCCCGACATCTCGGGGGAGATCATGGAGCTGGACCGCCGCCGCCGCCTGAGCACCGGGGCTTCGTCCGCGGCCGGGGGGGCGGCGGGAGGCTCGGCCAGCGGGGCGGCCCGCCGCGGGGGCCAGAGCCGGTCGGCGTAGCCGGCCAGAAGGATGCCCAGCAGCCCCAGCAGGTAGGCCAGGTAGGGCCGCCAGGACGCCGGGACCCTCTCCAAGGCGACGAGGGACGTGGTCTTGGCCGCGCTAGTCACGGCGAGCATGAGGACGCCCTGCCTCAGCTTCAGCACCAGCCATGTCACGGCGGCCAGGCAGCTCAGCACCACCCCCGTGGCGGCGAGGGAGAGCAAGTGATCCTCCTCCTCCTCCTCCTCCTCCCCCGCCGCCAGCGCCGTCTGCGCCACCGCTTCCCCCCCGCAGCAGGCGGCCAGCAGCAGCAGCAGCAGCAGCAGCGCCGCCGCCCGCGGCCGCACGCCGTCCCGCACCGGGCAGCGCCCCGCGCCCGAAGAGGCGCCGGCCGGGCAGAGGGGCACCGCGCCGGGCGGCACCCAGCCCCAGCGCCGCTCCCCCCGCGCCAGCCTCACCGCCGGGGCCGGCAGCACCGACAGGGAGCCGGCGCTCAGCGCCGAGCAAAGTTTCCGGCGGCGCCGGGGCTCCCGCGGCGGCGGCGCGGTCCGGGCGGGCGCCCCTCGCTCCGCCGCTGCCGCCGGGCTCCGCTCCTCCATGGGCTCGGTGGGCTCCCCTGCGCACCCCGGCGTTGTTCGCAGCCGGGCAGCGTCCGGGAGGGACCCCGCGGTCAGCGCTCGGTGGCCGGGGGGCGGCGGGCCGGGGGCGCTCCCCGCCGCGGCAGCGCCGGCATTTCCTGCGGAGCGCCCCCCGCCCGCCCCCTGCCGAGGCACGGGGGCTGGGGAGCGCCGCGCCTCTCCGCGACCACCGCGGGCTTATTAAAATTTCTTTATGAAAGTACAGGAGTGGGAGAGACACGGAGAGATCCTAAGCGGTGTAAGGAAATGGGCAAGGGGGAGAGGCAGATGTACCCCCTCGGAAGTGCTGCTTAAATTCTAGGCCATCCTTTGCCTTGCAGGCGCTCCCGGCGGGGGCGGAACAGCGCTGCCCGCCCGAGGGTCCGGCCTGGCCGTGCTCCGCGGGCAAGGGGAAGGAGCCTCCAGGTCGCTGTGGATTGCGGGGAATGAGAAATGACAGGGAGAATAAAAAAATAACAAAGCCCAGTGTTTAAAATGAGGCAAATAAAAGGCCAGCGGAACCGCGGCAGAAGTTGCGAAGTCCTGCCGGGAGGGCGAGAAAGAGACCTGCGGGAGAAACTTGAACGTAAGCCTGCTTGGGAAGAGAAAAAGAGGACGGGCGACAAGGAGAGGATTTCCCTCCTGAGCGCTGCGGGGATGGTGCTTGAGCCTGACACGGGCAAAGCGCTGCCCCCGGCCGGGAAGGAGGAGGCAAACCCGCACCGAGCGAGCGGCCAGAGCCCAGCAGCGGAGCGGGCTGCTGGAGGCGAGAACCGCGGAGGCTGAGGGGAAAACCGGGGCTTCGCCGCTCCCAAAGCCGCCGGAGCGGCTCCCGGGGAAGGGCAGCCCGGCCCTGCCCCGGCCGCTGGCAGCCAGGGCATAAATCCGCCTGTCAGGGTGGGGGCAATTACGAGGCCGTAAAAGAGTCAGGAAGATGGATGTTTATGAGTGATTATTACGGGTTGTGTTGTTGTTTTAATAGGAAGCCCGAGCTGGAATCCCAAAGCCAGCGGGCTCCCAAGCGTTATGGGTTTCCAGGCTGTAGCTCCATCCAAAAGCCGCTGTTGCCTTCCTCAGAACCTGCCTCACTCCCTGCTCTCCGGGCAGAACCTGGCCCTGACCCTCGGCTGCCCAAAATTGGGCTTCACACGAGTGGAATCAGGTGCGGACAAAGTCTGTGCAAAACCCCGGGTGCCCCGAAGTGCATGGAGTAATGTATTTAGCACTTCATACAATCCACGGAAAAATACAATCACCAGCTGTGAAGTGACAGAGCATTAAGAGTCAGGAAACGAACAGATTAGAAAACAGAATTTCCCAGCCCTCCTTCCCCCTTGCACATCTACAAATCACTAATTTGAGACAGATTTATAGCCTTTACATATTTATTGGTGCATCTATCTGGATAGCATGCCTATCATCAGGGATCTGAGTATCTGAAATGGTAGCATTAGTGAAGCATACTTGGGATTTTTATTAGAAATGGGTCATAAAAACTGAGTCGGTCTTAAAATAATAGTTTTCCAGCCTAACTATTATGGAATATGGATTTATTAGTCATTTTTATGTTTGAAGCTTGGTTTAAAAACAACCTAGATATTGTTAGCAAAGTTTGGCTCCGAGGAATGGAAAGCCTCTGGTTTTTTTAAAGGTTAAGGGGCCAGATTAAGAACAGCTGGAAAGGTTTGGAGTTTATTCTGGTGAGACAGCAATCAGCAGGTTGCCATACACATCTAGAAAAACATAGCTGATTCCATCTACCCTAAACATCAACCTCCCAGAGACAGAATAGTAATACCCAGAGAGTAGTAATTACATGACTCTTTTTCACTATTCTTTTTTAAATAAAAATATGCATCTTTCAGGTGTGTCTAAGTCTAGTTGCATCAGAACAAAATGCAAATAAATGGATATTGCAACACTGGATAACACATATGCAGCAGTTGCAAATCAGATAGATCAGACTTTTGACCTAATACTTCCTGCCAAGTAGCATTTGCTTACATCTTAATTTATCTCCACTTTGTTACTTTACACTTACACCTCCTGATACCAGAAACGTTGACACTTTAAATAAAATAATGAAAACAAAAAGGACTAGAGGAATAAACACCTCCAACACCTTAATGTTTTTGCTGCCACCCCATTTAGAATTATAATACATAGATCAAAGCAGATAATTGACTATATTCTTTTAATTCCTTAAGCTAAAACATTAATTATTCTGTTTAGATTAAAAGCAGCAGCATGTTTTTTTCTTTTGGCTGGACACATTTTAGGTTCTTTCCAGTCTCACATGAAACAGACCAGACCTCCCCAGGCATCTGCCACTTTCTGCACTGAAGTGGACACAAGAAAGTCAAATTAAGAGTCCTTTTTCCTGCTATATCCATTCTCACATCCTGCATTAGGTAGCATGATGAAAGTCAAGGCTCAAAAAGTCAAGGCACAAATTCCATGTATTGATCAGTACATGGGAAGATGAACTTTGCTGTGGCCTCTGCCACGCGGGATTTGAAAAAAATACTACTTCTGCATGTTTCTGAATGAAACAATGCAATTGTCAGTCATTCATCTACTGTCTAAGGGTGTTTCGGGCACCTGAGTTGTGAAGATCCTTCACAAAAAGGCAGCAGTAATTTGATTTTAGAGTCCCCATCAAAATCCCTACCAGGTGGGAAGGCATGGTGGGTGATGAGCCAAAGAGAACATAAATTGCACAGAAGATGAGAAATAATGACCACTGAGGAGATTTCCTGTGCAGGGACACACAAAAAGAAGGGGAAAGGCAGGAGGGTGTTTGTGTTATTTCATTCATGATTGATTTCACTGGATTAGGCTGTCTGCAGCTGACAGGTACTCCTTAAACAGTATGTTGGGCATGTAGTCACCTAAAAATTCTATCTTCCTTCTCTAGAGGAGAGAAATTCTGGGGATTTCTCTTATTCTCTACCCCTGCAAATAGTGAAGAGCTCAAGACTTGCCTGAAGTTCTGGTGCTGCATCGTTTTGGCACTTGCAGACTCAGGCTCCTTTTGATGAATAGGTGCCTGTAACAACCCAAAGAAAACAGGAACCATTCCCTGGGATGAGGTCACTGTGTCAGTCATTCTCCAAAGAAACTGCAGCAGTTCACACTCCAGCGAAAACCAAAAATTACCCCTTCTGCTTTCTATGTGCAGCACAGTCCTCCATAGTGATGGTGGAGACTTCTTGGAGGCTGCAAAGGAGATAAACCCAGGAAGTTTCATGGGTTTCTACTGTCACAGAAAGGTCTCTAAGAAAATAAAGGTGAACTGGCTTTAGCTGAAGAAAAAAAGAAAATAAAAGCAGTTTGCTCTGGACAACAAAGAGAAGGAAATGGATAGTGAAGAGAAGGAGGTGTAAATTTTTGGAGATAATCATCGATCTCAGAATCACTTCATCCTTAGTCACAGTGAAGACGATGAAGTGAGTTTGACACCTCATTAGTAACAGTACTTTTACCTAATCCTCTCAGGGGACTTTAGGCATCCACACAAACACAATTCTCCATCCAAAGGGAGAAACAATGATTTCCCTGACCACTGGGGAGAGGGGTAGAGATCTCCCAATGGAAATGTGAGATGTAGCACAGCTATCACAGCCCAGCTATCAGCTCAGACAAGCAGCACTCATTTTTTGGTTTTTGTTGGGTTTCCCCAAACCTCCCTGCAGTCTGTTCTCATGCTGCTGCTGCTTTGTGGTCACAGGGCCACAGCTGCCCTGGGAAACCACCAGAGACATGCAGGGCCACTTCCCATAACGGGTTACACACTCTGTGCCCCCAAAAACAGAGGTACAACACAACAAAAGTCACAAATCCTGCAGCAGTGCTGGGGTTGAGCTGAAGTGAGAGGCTCCTCTGGGGGTGAAGGAGCAATAGTGAAAGTGAAATAAATTCTGCACCATGTCCCACTGAAGAATTCAGTCCCACTGAATTCAGTCCCACTGAATTCTGCACCATGTTCCCCATCCCATGGGGTGGGGAAAGGAGAAATAGACACAATCCTGTTCATACAATTTCAACTTTACCACTCTTGGTCTACACTTATGGTAATTATTCTCACTTTTTTTGTTATTTTTTTCTCTCATTCCTTGTCATTAAACTTTCCTCAACTACTTATGACTTTGCATGTGAATAATTCTATATGAATTTTTATAATGCTACTGAATATGAATTGACTGAGTAAAGTTAAATTCGCCTAATTTGTGAAATTTGGCAATAGTACTGTGATTAAAACCTACACATGGTGGTAATGTTCTGGAGTTTAATGCTAGTTTTCTGTGTTAGGATCTCAAATAATTTTACAACATTTCTAAGTCATTAAGATCCTCAGTAGTTTAGGTAATGACCAGTACATTACATAACAGATTTATCTGTTTACCGGAGCACTTAAAAATATACTTATTTACAAATATGAGCATTTTTCTGACTTCAGTAGCATTTGACAGACTATCACATGAAATTCAATTAAAAGTTTTGAAAATTACACAGTTTTCATGTAACTCATTAAGCATCCAGAGTAATACATAGTAAAAAAAAAGTGAGTTATCTTGCTGATTCAATGATTTTAATAGTACATATGGCATTGAAACATATATACCATGTGAATTAGATTATTTTTATACCATTTTCAGCAAAGAAGCAATAAATAACATTATTTTGGAGTTGAGTGCAGGCATACTCACAACACCCACTCTGCATGTGTCTCATTTAATTCACCATTTCAAGGTTTTCTTCATAAGGGGAATGTAAAATACATTAGTGAGGTATATAATGAATAAAAGTTATATATATAATGTCTATAATTAAAAAATATATTATATTAAGTATATAATGAAAAAAAGTCCTATATTGTGGAGAACATCCACTTGATGACAAATCAAATTTATCAATTTAAGAAAATTTCCATTGCCTTTCATTGTGGTGTGCATAGAAAGAATTCCAATTATTGTATTAGGAAAACAATTAGAACCCTCATGCACTGTAAAGAATAGACTGACTCAGATTTTTTCCAAGCACAGAAGTGAGTTGGAAGTCTGTTACACTTCCACTAGAGGCATTTAAGAAAGGATAAACTTTATATTTCAAAATAAGGATTGCTCAGAATGGAATGGATTAGTTTTCACTAACATGAATGATCATGCTAAAAAGGAAAATTCTGATTCTGGAGAGGAAAGAGTGCATATAAGTGACTGCATATATATATATATATATATATATATATATATATATATATATTGTGGCTATATATTTTTGTGGCTATATATATGTGGCTGTATGTTTAAGAAAGGATAAACTTTACATTTCAAAATAAGGATTGCTCAGAGTGGAATGGATTACTTTTAGCTGACGTGAATGATCATGCTAAAAAGGAAAATTCTGATTCTGGAGAGGAAAGAGTGTGACTGCATATATATATATATATATATATATATATTGTGGCTATATATTTTTGTGGCTATATATATGTGACTATATGTTTAAGAAAGGATAAACTTTATATTTCAAAATAAGGATTATTCAGAATGGAATGGATTAGTTTTCGCTAACATGAATGATCATGCTAAAAAGGAAAATTCTGATTCTGGAGAGGAAAGAGTGCATATAAGTGACTGCATATATATATATATATATATATATATGTATGTTGTGGCTATATATTTTTGTGGCTATATATATGTGGCTGTATATTTAAGAAAGGATAAACTTTCTATTTCAAAATAAGGATTGCTCAGAATGGAATGGATTACTTTTAGCTGACATGAATGATCATTTTAAAAGGAAAATTCTGATTCTGGAGAGGAAAGAGTGCATATAAGTGACTGCATCTATATATATATATATATATATATGTATGTTGTGGCTATATATTTTTGTGGCTATATATATGTGGCTGTATATTTAAGAAAGGATAAACTTTCTATTTCAAAATAAGGATTGCTCAGAATGGAATGGATTACTTTTAGCTGACATGAATGATCATTTTAAAAGGAAAATTCTGATTCTGGAGAGGAAAGAGTGTGACTGCATATATATATATATATATTGTGGCTATATATTTTTGTGGCTATATATACGTGGCTGTATATTTTTGCCTATGTATCTTTCATCAGTAGAATCATGGAATCATCGAATATTTTGGGTTGGAAGGGATCCTAAAGGCCATCCAGTTCCAACCTCCCACCATCCCAGGTTGTTCAGAGCCCATCCAGCCTGGCCTGGAACATTTCCATGGATGGGGCATCACAGCTGCTCTGTGCCAGGGCCTCACCACCCTCCCAGTAAAGGATTTTTCCCTCATATCCAATCTAAACCTACTTTCTGTCAGTTTGGAGCCATCTCTCCTTGTTCTGTCCCTCTTGTAAAATACACGTCAATGGAAAATATTTTGATGATGCCCATGGAGGGAATCTCATTTTCAAAGAGTGATTCCATTTTATTGCAACTGAGAATTCACATTATGCAGAGGTTTTTGCTGCAGTAGTGAATCCTGGCCTGTGGAAAACCTGTGCTTTGGGTTGTGAAAGAAACTTTTAGCAGTGACCTGATATTTTGAAAGAAATGTCCTATAGCAGCATGATTACAAGCACTCTGTTTTGGTTTCTTTTTAAAGATTCCAACCTTTATAATACTTCAACGATTGTCCCAAAATTTGGTTTATTTTTCCTAGCATTAGATAATTATGCCATAAATTTATCTCATAAATTTGGGTTCAGGAAAAAATAACTTTTAAACATTCTGCATGTTATAATTTTGAAGCCACCTGAAGTACTGGTTTTGAAAGCAAATATTCACCTTCTTTTAAAAGTGATAATTACAAGGTACACTGGCTGGTTCAAATGTGCACAGGACCCTCTGGTTACTTTGTGCTTCAAATGGTGTTTAGTTTTCTGATCACTGAGTTAAGTTTAACTCTTCCACTATTCCTTTTTTTTTTATTTTATTTAATATTCACTTTAAAAACTTCTCAGTCAAAAAAATTGAGTGAATACATAAATTCTTGTAGGATGGAGCTCTATTTCTCATAAGTTTTCATTTGACTGGACTATCCAGCTCCTTGGTCCCTAAACACCAAATATTCTCTTGCTCACTTTTTTTTTTTGTGTGGTAGTTTTGTTGTTTGGGGTTTTTTTTTTCCTAATTCTTAGAAATATTCTGTAGAAATACAAGGAAGTCACAAGTTTCTCTAAGGAATTTCGATACTTTTTCATATAGCCTGTTTTGTTACAGTTCTGGGAGACAACAGAAAAATCAAGATATTTACTAACCTGAATACTGTCTTTGGTGTCAGTTTCATCTTATCTTGTGTTCCAGAGCTAACAGTACCAAAAAATGTCAGCAAATTATTCTCATTTTTAAGTAGTTCTGTAAGCACACTCAGTTTTATGCTTTCTGATTTTGTGATTTATAAGTATGTATAAAAGCATGCAACTATTTTCCTAAGAAATGGGACAAATATTTTCAAAGCATCTTTTCCTAGTAAGACTAGAAAAATGAGTTCTGCTTAAACAGCTGAGAAACAGAAATGTAGGCTGAAAGTGAATTTTAACTGGTGGCTTCCAAGGAAAATGACCAAATCTCTCTGAGTAAAGGGAAGCTAAGAATGAATACTTGTTCTACTGATTAGCCAAAAAATTAACTAATTTCATTGAAACAATTCTCACTTGACATGTAATGCACACAATCAAAAGTACAGGCTCATTAATAACTTATTAATGAAAATCCCCCTCTGAGCCTTGTTAGGAAGTTTCTTTTAGAGTGAAAAAAAAAAGTAATGCAAAGTCTTAATATCCAAGAAACACAACTTCTTAAATTGATTTGGAATCAAATTATTGTAGTTAGACAAGTATCTAGAGATGCAAATAAGTATTTAGTGGGATTTTCAAAGATTGTTTACCTTAATGTGCCTGCATCCAAAAATTCTTCAGCTACCTCTACAGTGCTCTGCTTCTAGTGTTAAACCAGGTGCTAAAGTTTCCCTTCTGGGCTCGTCCAGGAGTCTTGCAGTGTCAGCAGAGCTGAATTTTCCGTGTCTAAGTCATGCCTGGAAGGATTCTCAAGCACAGTTCCCCCACCTGTGTCACCTGAGAGAAAACCCCAGAGGCGTGTGGTGAGCACATGGAGCAGCTTCCCAAAATCACCACTCAGCAGGGAGGGAGGGCTGGGTAGCAAATTCCTCTCATTCTTCCACTGGGCTTTAAAGTCCTGTCCATGGAATATTTTGTTCATCTTGCCAGCCTTGATGGTGAATCTGTTTCACTTTGTATAAATAAATAAAAAATATCTGTGGTAAAAAGGGAGAAGCTGTGAATGTGACACCACAGCCTTGTGGTAGGAACATCAGTGAGGGGCAGAGACACCTGGATCCCAGCCCCTGTTCCAAAGGCTGGGTTATAGAAGATTTATAATGTAAATGTTGAAAATAAGATTTTAAAAAAATATTTAAAATACATAAAGTAACCACTGGAGTAGGGACAGGTGTCTCCATCATGAATATCCCTACTTTTCATGGCTGCCAGATTCCACAGCTCTATGAGCTGCACACCCAGACCTTCACATGGCTGGGAGCCACAATATACATCCCTGCCCCATGTCTGGGCAGCAGAAGCTCTCAGCAGGAGCTGGTGGTGGCTCTTCAGGAATTCCATCAGCCCATTTCCATCTTGGGCTGCATTTTAGCCGTGCAGCTGAGCCCTAAATCAGTGTTACAGCACCTTCAACAGCCTGGACAGCCGTGCTCCATCCCACAACACAGAAATTCCCTCATGGTGCAGCTCCTCCTTAGGGATTTGGTCCCAAGTGGCTGAGAAACAAATATATCAAAAATATCTGTGAAATAGTTCTGGCCTTTGACACTGAGTCTCAGGGGGTGCTAAATTTTACAATGAAAGTTATGCTCGTGAACCTTTACAGGCTCCCTTTGAGATATCATCCTAGATCCTGAAATCTTGACATTTTTAATCAGTTCCTTTTAAGCACAAGGAGGATACAACTAAATCTATCATTGAAATATAAATCATTCATCCATTTTCATATCAGGTACCACCACCAAAAGGAGCAAGTGGCATTGCCCATTTCCAAGACTGTTCTGTGCAGTATCAGAACATTTACAGATATTATCCAGTGTAAATGTACAGATATTATGAAATGGACATGTACAGATAATATGAAATGTACAGATATTAAGCAGTGTATATGTACAGCTATGCAATGAACATGTACAGATATTATGAAATGCACATGTACAGATAATAAGCAGTGAGCATTTACAGACATTATGCAGTGTACACATACAGATATTATGCAGTGAATGCATACAGATATGAAATGTATATGTATAGATATTATGAAATGCAAATGTAAAGATATTATGCAGTGAACATTTACAGATATTATGGACTATACATGTACACGTTATGGAATGTACATGTACAGATATGATGCAGTGTACATGTACAGATATGATGTAGTGTAAATGTACAGATATTCTGAATGTACATGTACAGATGTGATGCAGTGAAACCTTTCAGATATTATGAAATGTACATGTACAGATAATATGCAGTGAACATTTACAGAAATTATGCAGCGTACACGTACAGATATGAAATATACATGTACAGATATTATGCAGTGGATATTTACAGATATTGTGAAATATACATGTACAGATATTATGAAATGTACATGTACAGATATTATGCAGTGGACATTTACAGATATAGTGAAATATACGTGTACAGATATTGGAAATGTACAGATATTATGAAATGTACAAGTACAGATATTATGCAGTGTACATGTACAGATATTAATGCTGCATGATTTCACACCTGTCATGAGATTATTTTCTTGGGGAAATGAAGAACTCACCTGTATGCTAAAGTGCCTTACAGACACACCACAGAGTAAGCTTCAGGCACAGCACAGGTGGGTTTGACCCCAGTAAAATCAAGGGAGCTGCAAATTCCCATCTCAGTCTGACCTGACTCACACAGCCATTCACACCAGTACAAAAAACGAGGCATTTTAACAGCAGCTTTGCTGAGCTTAATGAAATTAATTTCCTAGTCCCACTAAGAGCTGCAATTTGTTTGCAGGTCCAGCACAAGAACCATATGGAGAGAGGCACGGAGAGACGAGTGGGCGGCGCTGCCATGCTCACCATCTGTGCAGCAAGGTGTGCAGGGCCAAAGGAGGAGCAGCCCGTGGCTCCCACAGCTCCGAGCCTGACAGCCAGCGTGCCCCACGGCAGCAGCCAGGGCACACATCTACAGCAAGGTGTGCAGGGCCAAAGGAGGAGCAGCCCGTGGCTCCCACAGCTCCGAGCCTGACAGCCAGCGTGCCCCACGGCAGCAGCCAGGGCACACATCTACAGCAAGGTGTGCAGGGCCAAAGGAGGAGCAGCCCGTGGCTCCCACAGCTCCGAGCCTGACAGCCAGCGTGCCCCACGGCAGCAGCCAGGGCACACATCTACAGCAAGGCGGGCAGTGCCAAAGGAGGAGCAGCCCGTGGCTCCCACAGCTCCGAGCCTGTCTGACAGCCAGCATGCCCCACGGCAGCAGCTGGCAGCCAGGGCACACATCTGTGCAGCAAGGCGGGCAGGGCCAAAGGAGGAGCAGCCCGTGGCTCCCACAGCTCCGAGCCTGTCTGACAGCCAGCGTGCCCCACGGCAGCAGCTGGCAGCCAGGGCAGCCAGGGCACACATCTGTGCAGCAAGGCGTGCAGGGCCAAGGGAGGAGCAGCCCATGGCTCCCACAGCTCTGAGCCTGTCTGACAGCCAGCGTGCCCCACAGCAGCAGCCAGGGCACACATCTGTGCAGCAAGGCGGGCAGCGCCAAAGGAGGAGCAGCCCATGGCTCCCACAGCTCAGCCTGTCTGACAGCCAGCGTGCCCCACAGCAGCAGCTGGCAGCCAGGGCACACGTGGGAAGGAGCCCCTGGAGCTGCCCTGACAGATAAGGACAGCAAGGGGTTGGCTGGTAGTCTGTCTGATGACCCTGCTCTTCTAAGCCTTCTGATGTTTGCATTCTTTAACACACTTTCTCACGCAGTTTTATGTCAATAAATATTGTTTTACATTCCTTTCTGGAGGAGGAAAAATCAGATCGACTGCTGGTTTGTGCAGTGTCATTGGAGAGGTGGCACTGCCATCCTCCAATCCACTGTCACTTTTGAAAATCTGTGAATATTGAAGGCAGAAATTAAACTTTCTTTTTACCTTAGAAGTTCCAGTGTCCACGTTGTTTAATTTCATCTCCTATAGCAAAAGCAGTGGGTGAAGACAATGCCTGAGAAGTGAAAGCCTGTGTTGAGAGAAGGGTTAAAAATTGACTGAGTGGTGTAGATTTTAAGGGCATAAGTGATCCAGCAGCTTAAGATGCTGACATGAAGGTTTTTATTGCCATAGAAAGCCCTGCATTTACTAAGAGCTGGAGATTTAGCCCGAGGCTTCACAACCTTATTCCAACTGCTATTGCTTTCTCAGCAAAAAATTATAAAAATATAAACACATTTTAAATCCTGTGGCATGTGTTTCACCGAGATTTATAGGTGAACCTCTCCACTGTAGAGCTGTGTTCTCAGAGAACCTGCCCTGCACCTGCAGAGGGCTGGGAGGATAATTGTGAGCATTGAGAGCCTACCCCAGGTGTTCCAGGAATGCAGCAGTTCCGTGTCTGCTTGGCTGGCCTCAGGAGCAGGAAAGCAGCAAGAGGAAGTGCTTGTGTTTGAGCTGGCACAGCCATGCCAGCCCTTGCTGCCCAGTGCCAGCCCTCTGCTGCTGGCAGCTCCTCTGTGTCTGTCGCTGACACCTTTTGTGAAAAATCCTTTCTTGGGATTTTTCCTGCTGGAGCTGAGAAGTTTCAGCAGCAAATGTAAACAATTATTATCTGCTGCTGTGGAATGCAACAGGTTCACCTGTGATTGGTGTCCTGTGGATGTTTGGATTTACTGACAGTCACTGCAGAGCTGGCTCTCTCTGCTATGTCCACCTTAGCAGGAACTGTGGGACGAGAGAAAGAAATCTGTAAAGCAAAATAGTTTGTGGTGAGGGCTGGGGTATCCAGTGTCTGTGCATTTACTGTGGGCTAGCTCTAACTTAATGCCATGTACCAAACACACTTCAGCTCTGGAGCACTCCTGCCAGCTCTATTGTTATTCATTCTTTCTATTCTATTCTTAGCTTAGCCAGCTTCTGAAGAAGCTCTTTCCTTTCTTTTTAGTATAGTCATAATGTTATATATATATCATAAGATAATAAATCAAGCCTTCTGATCATGGAGTCAACATCCTCATCTCTCTATCATCCTGAAAACCCCAGTGACCACTGTCACAGCCCTCTCCTTGCCTGGGGCTGTTGCCACAGACAGGCAGAGGAGAATTTCACAGAATTTCTGGGGAAGGCTGAGGTGCTGAAGAAAGCAGGGTTGTGAAACAGGAGTGCATGCAAATGGAGCACGAGGCTCAGAGGACTTGTATTTCCAACTCAACACATTCCAAAGTGCTTCAGGAAGATTAGGTGTCACTTCTGTGCTTGGATCATGAAGATTTTGCATTTTAGATTTTTATCATAAAGGATATGCAATAAAATATTAGGCAGGAATGTTAATGTTTTGTGTCTTAGTGTTTCATTGCCAAGATTATTAATAATTTTCTTTTTAAACAAAAGGGATTAAATAACAGTTAGCCTTTATCTATTGAGTGACCAGCTTTGGACTTATGTTTTCCCTGTATTGGAAACATCCATTTTCACATCCTCTCAGCATGTTAAGCAATACCAGAAAAGCAATTTATACCAATAAATTAATAATTAATACCAGCAAATACTATTTAGAGCAAGAATTTTCACCTCAAACCAGAAGCCTTGATACTTACAATTGTATCCTGTAGATTCAGGTACAGAATAAATTCTAAATAATTTCAAGAGCTTTTTTTCCATTCCTTCTTCTCTTAATTTTCTTTTCAGAAGAGCAACATGAATCCATGGTCAGTTTAATAATTATAATAATAAATAAATCTTGGTCAACCACTTCCAACTTCTTTTTCATTAATTCATACAAAACTGTCAACGTGTCACTGACTGCAGTGCTTGATTTCAAAGAGGTCTGAAGGAGGGAGGACAGCATTATTGCAAATGTATTATTGAAAGCAGGAATATCTCTGCTGAGTTTCAGAGAGGCATTTTAAGATGTAAATAATGAATCCTCAGAATGAAAGTGCCTGGGTGACACAGCAGTGACAGGCTCAGGGAACTGTTCCTGCCTGGTTTGTGCTCTGTCAGAGCTCACTCCTTTTCACTCTGATGTGGAAAATGAGGATTTCTTTATTTTCTGCTCTCTGCTGGTCCCCAAGCAATGCCAGTGGAAGTGCTGTGACATGGAACCATCCATCCCTTCTGTCCCACTGGGGCAGCCCCTTGAGTTTGGACTGCAGGGTACCCAGGGCTGAGGCTGTGTCTGGGCTCTCAGTGGCACCACGTCCCTGTCCAGGCATCCCTTCACTCCCAGACATTGGAAGGAAGGTTTTGTGGATGGCCTGACAAGGATGTCTCGTGTGCCTTCACCCAGATCCTTCCACTCCTCGAGGAGGAAGCTGATGAGCCACTTTGGAGGACTCTTTTGGAGGAACCATTCACTGAGGCAGGAGAAACGGAGGAACCATTCACTGAGGGGAGCTGCTCTCACCAGCAGCTGAACTGCAGATCCTTCAGCAAGGCTGCAGTGCACAGAAGGGCAGAGGAGAGCTCAAACAGAGAAATAACCCCTAAACACCCCATTTGCATTGTTTATAGGCCTATTTCAGCCAATTTAATGATGGGATATCTACCAGTGTTGTTAGTAACTACTAAGGTTTATTTGAGATCTTTGCTGTTGTTTTCTTCAGTTTCAGGAAATTGGCAAAAGCCAGTGAAGAGCATTTCATTATGGACCAGAAAAACCTGAATGATTGATTAAGAGAAGGTTTGTAAGTAAGTGAACAACAAATAATCACCATGGACTGAAGTCCTTTCAGAATCAGGCTTTGTTAACTGGCACTGCCTGAATAACCATTTTTAAAATAAATTTAGGGGCTAGTCTAGCCTTACTTAAAAATCTGAAAATTACTTAGAGATCTTTCTTTATTTGAAGTTTATCACCTCAATGGAAGCTCTTGATAAGACACAGAGAAGTGACAGTGCTTAGTTTGCCCTTTGTTTCTGTGGCACACACAGAGCCTGGCAGGCAGTTCTACCTCACTGGTAGCTGCTTCTTAGGAGCTCAGGATTTGGGTGATTCCCCATTTCTGAACAAACATCTGAGCAATTACCTGGAAGTTTTATCTCCTCCCTGGGGCCTCTGTGCAGCAAATTAGTTGTTCTCATGTGGTGACCAAATGTGGGAGTTGGGAGGTACCTGTGGCTCTGTAGCATCCCAGAGGGGCACAAGTGACACCCCATCTTTCTGGGGGGACACAAGTGACACCCCATCTTTCTGGAGGGACACAGGTGACACCCCATCTTTCTGGAGGGGCACAAGTGACACCCCATCTTTCTGGAGGGGCACAAGTGACACCCAATCTCTCTGGGGGGACACAAGTGACACCCCATCTTTCTGGAGGAACACAAGTGACACCCCATCTTTCTGGAGGAACACAAGTGACACCCAATCCTTTCAGAGGGCACAGGTGACACCCCATCTTTCTGGAGGGGCACAAGTGACACCCCATCTTTCTGGGGGGACACAAGTGACACCCAATCTTTCTGGAGGAACACAAGTGACACCCCATCTTTCTGGAGGGGCACAAGTGACACCCCATCCTTTCAGAGGGCACAAGTGACACCCCATCTTTCTGGGGGGACACAAGTGACATCCCATTTTTCTGGAGGGGCACAAGTGACACCCCATCCTTTCAGAGGGCACAAGTGACACCCCATCTTTCTGGGGGGACACAAGTGACACCCAATCTTCTTTCTGGAGGGCACAAGTGACACCTACAAGAGACAGACAGACAGGCAGGCAGCAGCCATCCCATATTTATCCCATGCTTACCCAGCCAGCAGGAGGGGTGTCTGCATCCAGGGCACTGCATGATCTTCTTTTGCAGCCTACAGATTTCATTGGGTAACTTAAAAAAATGTGAAACGACAGGCCCCAATTTAGGATTGAGTCTGCTGCATTATTAAAAAATCCCCATTAATTTTGGAAGCTTCTAAATGTACTCAGTGCTGTGTGAAAAGAACCCAGAATCAAGAGATCCTGAGCTAGACTTGCAAAGTTTCAAAAAATGTTCGACTTCCTTTGAGTCTTCCACCATATTTTTTAAAATTTATTTGCACCTCTTCTAATTAGCAATATCTCATCCTAAGAGAGTAATGTTTGTGGGGTTTTATTCTCTTAATATTCCTTTTCAAATTCTGTATGATTTTTTCTTGGTTTTAGGACATGAGCAGGGGCTCCAGCCACATTTCAGTTCATTGCTGGCTAAGTGAACCTACATGCAGCATATCTTTTTAGAATCTGAAAATATAAACATCATGTGAAAATAATGGTTTCTCTCTTAATTAATTAGAAAAAAGCCAACAACAACTGAGGCTTCATTTTGAGTAAAAGAATAAATTAGGCACATTTTTTTGAAATGAAATCTGCTTTTCACAAGTGTACATTGAATGAGGTTTAAGCTGCTTTTTGGGAATGTGAAATGTTGCTCCACAAAGACTGATGAAATAAAGAGTATCTGGGCAGATAAAGGAACAAATCCCAAACATTTTAGTTCCCCTTTTTCCATCTATCTGCATTTAGTTGTTTTAAACTAAATGCAATCTCTTCATGATTGTAGCATGATTCCTTATTCCTCCCAGAGAACTTGTAATTCATATTTGAATATTTTAGCAATACAGCACCCCCACAATAATTACAGAAGGACTTCTTAGTTAGAACAGGGTCCTGTGTAGGAGAAAAGCAACATTTTCATTTAGATTGTTAATAATAATTGCACTCCAGCATTTTACAGCTGCAAAAGAGATGAGCAAATCTTGGGGTGGAGAGTTCAGCCCTTCCTTTCTGTGAACTGGATTAAAACCTTAAGCCAAACAAAACTGTGAATTGTGAGGTGGTTTTGATTTTACTCTGTAGTCAGCAGCTGGCTCTGAAATCATAAATTGCTCAAGTCTATCAGAGGTATTTTAAGACAACCTCTTAAATAAATCTGGGGCATTTCAAATTCGTAATGAAATCTTAACCCAAACAAGTCTCAAGGCAGCAGATAGTGATCTAAACACCACTGATTAAAAAATAAATAAAATAAAAATAGGCATTTCAGTCTCAAAAATGAAGTTACCTACAAAGCTCAAAGTGTGCAGCAGTGGTGAATCAGGAAGGTATTAGCTATTCACTCTAGATATGGCTTAAAAAGCTGAATTTGGCATCTGCTATCATTCATCATTTCAATGTACAAAGGAAAACTTTGAAGAGATAACTGTGGATTGAGGGCCAGCCTCGGTGCAATTTGTTCCTTGAACAAACAAAATGTCAGTTTACACCCACACTCGGGATATCTTTGTTACATTATCTTACAGAAAAACTGAGGGGACTTTTGCTAAAGCACTGAGAAATCAGAGACTGTTTCCCACGTGTGAAAAGGTTTTCCTGAGTGACAGTAAGGTATCCCTCCAGTAACAATTAATTTATTTAATTAAACAGTAATTTAATTACACTCCTAAGCATGCTCACAGGTATGTTTAGTGGGACACAGGCTGTGAGACAGGTACTGCAGAGGGTGGCAACTCAAAGTCTAAATCACAAAAATCTATATTACAAAGATCTTTTAAAGAATGACATCTGTAAAGCAGTGAATAATGTGCTGGCTGGGATTGCATCTGACATGTCCAGCTCATTGCACTCAGACACCACTGGCACAACTGAGTCTACTGGGAGCCTGAAAGTCCCTGAGAACCTTCAGAGTGACATGTGGGATAACAGGGGTGAATTTCAGCCATGCCCACTTGCTGCACTGTATTTTTGGCTGCAGGCACATGCCAAGATCAAATTCCCAGACTTTCTCCGTGCCCGAGCAAATATTGTTGGACCCAGATTTGGAACAGTCACCAAACACAGACACAGCACGTCCCTGTGCCCAGCTGCTGTCACACACAGTCCCACACAGGGCTGGGCACCAAGGGGTGCTCCTGCAGCTGGGAACAGCCCATGGCATGGAAGGACAGTGGGCATCTCACTGGTGACATGTCAAGAGAGAGAATGGCATGGAAGGACAATGGCATGGAAGGACAGTGGGCATCTCACTGCTGGCATGCCAAGAGGAAAAATGGCATGGAAGGACAATGGCATGGAAGGACAATGGCATGGAAGGACAGTGGGCATCTCGCTGCTGGCATGCCAAGAGAGAGAATGGCATGGAAGGACAGTGGGCATCTCACTGGTGACATGCCAAGAGAAAGAATGACATGGAAGGACAATGGCATGGAAGGACAATGGCATGGAAGGACAATGGGCATCTCACTGCTGGCATGCCAAGAGAAAGAATCCAAGGGTACCTTGATTCTGAGTTGATCTCCAGTCAGTCCTCAGCCAGCTGGGGGAGAGCAGACTCAGTTCCTCCAGGCAGCAATGTGGGCACCAGCTCAGGCCCTTTGGATGCCTTGGGAAGGCTGAGCTGGAACAGGGAACAGACAGAGTTAAGGAATAAAGAATGGATTTATCCAAAGGATCTCCTCCATGGATGTCGGAGACGATGAGAGATCGACTACTCGAGTAATGCATCGAACTTTGTTTATTGATCTATCAATCTTTTTAAATAACAGTGTTAACGAGTTTCATACATATTCTGTAATCTAAGTACATGATAGGCTAACAGAGAAGCTCTAACTACTCCTTCTGTTTACAATACTAAGATTTCTTTTCTCACTTTGATATGAATAGTTCTCAAAACTTCTATGTCTGTTCCTAAAACAGCTAAAGATAGAATACTCACTTGTTATGAGAAAGCTGCTTGAGAACTTTGCTGTGAATAAGGATGTGCTTGAGAACTTTATTGTTTTCAAAAGAGAGTAATTGTTTATAGAAATCAGAAGGCTGAGAACTGTTAGAAACTGCTTTACTTATCCCTTTACTTTTCTCTCAATTGTATGTTTCATGGCCTCTTTCTTTTAGCCATTCTTGAATTAATCTCTCCACACATGGATCCACCTTGGGCAGCACAAGAGCCCAGCCAGGGCTGCACCCAAGATGAACCAAAATGGCCCCAAAATGAACCCAAGATGAACCAAAATGGCCCCAAAATGAACCCAAGATGGACCCAAAATGACCCCAAAATGAACCCAAGATGAACCAAAATGGCCCCAAAATGAACCCAAGATGGACCAAAATGGCCCCAAAATGAACCCAAGATGAACCAAAATGGCCCCAAAATGAACCCAAGATGGACCAAAATGGCCCCAAAATGAACCCAAGATGAACCAAAATGGCCCCAAAATGAACCCAAGATGAACCCAAATGGCCCCAAAATGAACCCAAGATGGACCAAAATGGCCCCAAAATGAACCCAAGATGAACCAAAATGGCCCCAAAATGAACCCAAGATGAACCCAAATGGCCCCAAAATGCACGGCCGGGCACGGGGTCTGTCCCTGGGATCAGTTCTGCTCCATTTGCATCTTGCAGTTCATTGTCCCAGCCCAGCTTTAGCCCAGGCAGTCCCATCCTTGTTTTTCTCTCTCCAGCCCACGGGGTTTGTGCTCCTGGGCTGAGATTTGGATCATTTGTCCTTGGTGCCCAGCTGGAGCAGGAATTGTTTTGAAGACCCAGGAAGTGAAAAAAAGAAGGGAAACAAATTCCCCCCCCCAAAAATATTCACCTGATGGCATATGCTGATGAGAACAGAGATTCCCAGCCAGTGCTTAGATATCATCACATCTGAGACTGAAATGGAGATATTCCTGGAGATCTGTAACAGCTTTGATGGTATCTGGGATCTTTATTTTCTTTAAAATGAAGAAAAAAAAAAAATAAAGGAAACTGTGAAAATAAAAATGAACAGACAGAGATCATGGCTGCAAAGCAGTACTAATTTCAGAAAATATGGAAGTATCATTACCAAATAGAAAAAAACAACAAAGCCAAACATCCAAACACCCTTTCCCACCAAAAACAACAAAAAAACCCAATAAACACAAACCAAACCAACCAAAACAACAACCACCAAACAAGCTAAAAAAACTCCAACAAATTCTGTCTTAAGTGGTGGAAGAACTCACCCTCATTTAACCACCAGAATGGAATTTACTTTCAGAGTGAAACCTGACTTTCAAGATTAAAAATAACCCAAAAAACAAAAACCCAAAGCAAAATAATAAAAAATGCCATGAAAGACCCAGCTGTCAGTTCAATGCCAACATCACCGGAGTCACTTTAAAATAAGAAAGGCTATTTTAAAACGTTTAGAGAGCAAGGTTGAAATTGTGAACAGGATGGAGAAAGATGATAAAATAGTCCTGTGTAAAATATCCTGTGCAACCTCTTTTGCTTTTTTTTTTGAGTTGTCAGTAGCACATCCTCATTAAATATTCAGGATTCCTCTCTCAGTCTGGTAACATTCAGAATTTTTGTGTACACAGGAGATAGACAAGGAGCACTTTTCTTCCTAAGCCATTAAAATCCATTCAGGATACAAAAATAGTTCTTACATCACAGCACACCATGAAATATTTCTGAGTTTCCTTATTATGCCAGACTGCAGTGGCACCAAGGGAAAATGAGATTTTGCTGCATCCTACATTTGTGGTCACAGGTACAGTTACTAACTGCATACACATTTCTGCTCTTGGACTGGCACTGCAAAGGAATATTCTAAGATAAATCATCTGAAGATATAAAGTCAAATACTGTCTTTAGAGTGTATATGGAAGTATCATTATTGTAAACTATATATTATATATATAATATTATATATTATATAATATTTATATTATATTATATTATATTATATTATATTATATTATATTATATTATATTATATAATTTATAATATAATATATTAATTATATAATATATATATTATATAATATATATAATATTATATATTATATTATATGATATATATTATATAATATATTTTTATTACATATATTATATATATTATATATATATATGTATATGTATATATGTATATATGTGTATATGTGTATATATATATATATATAAAATATTGTATTATAAATTTTATCTGATCAAACCCACCTGTTTGTCCTGCACTTTCCATAGAGAAAAGGTTTCTCAGTACAATTTTTAAAGCATACATGCCCAACAGGCTTTTTAATCAGTCTACTTATGAATCTTAATTTACTAATAAAACTGAAGTAATTTGCATCCAATAGCTAATTTTTTCCCTCAAATTAAGATAAGAGTTATGATTCTGAAAATTTTTGACACAAAAGTAAATAATACATGATCTGTTTACTTATAGTATCAGATGTTATCATTCACTGATCATGAACAATTTAAATATATTCCCACTTAAGTAGAATATAATTAGATATTCTAATTATAGATACTTGTAGCTGACCAAACCCACCTGTTTGTCCTGCACTTTCCATGGAGAAAAGGTTTCTAAGCACAATATTTGGAGCATACATGCCCAACATTTTTAATCAATCTACTTATGAATCTTAATTTACTAATAAAAGTGAAGGAATTTTCATCCAGTGTCTAAATTGTTTCCCCCAAATTAAGATAAGAGTTATGATTCTGAAAATGTTTGACAAGAAGTAAATAATATATTATCTGTTTAAACTATCAGCTGTTATCATTCACTGATCATGAACAATTCAAATATATTCCCACTTAACCAGAACATCATAACATTAATTTTTTCACATTTGATAACTGACAAAAATATACACATATAAATTCATGTTAATTTAATAATAACAATGATCTTGCACACAACAGCTATATAAAAATAACTGTCCAACACTTTGAACACTGACACTACCTATTTTTAGAATCAATTTTGAGAATGAAAGGATGGGTAGAAGTGGGAGGAAAAAGATATTGCTCCAGGGTATTTGAAATAAAACAAGCTGTTCAGTTCCATGGCCACTGTTGCTCTTTTTTGCCTCTTAATATTTTATATGAAAGAGATATTTTTTCACATCCAGCTTAACATAAAACAAAACTTATATAGGCCATTCAATTCTGAACATATTCTCTGAATATTTAGTTCCCTGCCTTGCAAGTAGAGCATTTCAGTGCATGGGCAGGCTGACTGAACTGCATGCTTGAGTGATTAAAATAAAAATATTTACATACCTGTAGATGGAGAGATAGATGTTTGTATAAACCCAGACATATAGAAATGTGTGTGTATGAATTTGCATTGAGAGATTATGGATGGAAACTCATTCCAGCCACAATTTCAGTAAGAGTAAAACATTTCCCTCACTGGAAACGGAGCAGCAAGGACTGCAAGACTTCCACAAAACAAAAAAAAACCACATTGATGCTTTGCATCATCCATATTTGTGATTTTAAACCCAGGGGCTTTTTAGGATGAATGAGCTAATAAATGTATGATTTGTGATCAGGTTTGGTTATTCCAAATCTTTCACATTATTTAGGCTTCTGACTTCATGATTAGTGAAACTTTCATCACAGTTTCTGAGTTTTTGAGGATAATAATAGATTTAGAATTTTATGGCTCCTTCAAGAAGACAAAGACATTTTTGCTTTCTTCTAAATTAGAACAGTATTCTTGTGCTAATCTATCAAACTCCCTTTCAGTTTCTCTGCATTTTAATTTCAATGTTTTCTATAAGGGGAAATCCAAGTTCAGTACTCACGATGAAAATTTAATTTCTGGAAGTCCTCAAAGACCTTTAACTAAACTCCTTTTCTCTGCCCATCATCCATACCAGCTCCATTTGTCACTGGGGATCTGCCTACAAACACCCAGGAGCTGACTTTGAAATGTTTCCATTAATATTTAAACTTTTGATCTAGAAGGGAGGAGACTCCTAATTGTAGGAATCTTGTACAGTTCGGGTGTTTGTGATTATTCCCAGAGAGTGAGAAAATGTTGAAATTAAAAGCAAGTAAGCACAGAATAATTACCAGTGCTAGAAAAGTACTAGAGTTATTTCTGGTGTGTTTCAGAAAGATAAAATACCTACAATTGTACAATTACAATTATAATGTATCTAGAAACCAATGTTAAAATCAAGAATCCATCAGTGTTCTCAGACCTACTGAATTAACTTAAATTTTCTCTCTTCTAGACAGGCATGTACAGAATAAGAAAGTACTCAATATGAGAATTAAGCATTTACACAATAAGAAAATTTACAGAATAAGAAAATAATTAATATGAAAATTAAGCATTTAAAGAATAAGAAAATTTACAGAATAAGAAAATACTGAATTAATATGAGAATTAAGCACATGTAAAGTTGATTTTTCTGGATGGAGTCATTAGTGTCCTTAAATTACACATATGCTGAAGCATTACATTATTATTATTATTATTATTATTATTATTATTATTAGGAGCTTATAACAAAGATTTGGAAGCATAAGGGAAAAACAAACCCCTTCAAATTCAAGAAAAGAACTGAACAAAAGTAAAGATGAACTATGAAACAAATTTGCATAGCTAATAAAATAATAATGATATTTCCCATTTTTAGAACATTATTTCTTCTGTACCTTCAACAGGGTGCAGATTTGTCAGTTAGGAGTCAAAGACTATTTGAAGATGACACTTGCAATATAAGTTATTGAAAAACCACTTAGAAACAGTGAAAGGTGAGTAAAGAACATAAATACTCAATGGGATAAGTAACATAAGAAGAAACAATTTTTTGACCTGCATATAATATAATATAATATAATATAATATAATATAATATAATATAATATAATATAATATAATATAATATAATCTTCAACCACTGGTGTCTGTGTAAACTCCCAGCATTTTGGAAATATATCTAAATTTCAGCAAGATTTATTTTAGAGAATCAGAATGTTTTCGATTGGGAAAGTCCCTTAAGATCAAGTCCAACCACAAACCTTAAACCACCAAATCCACCACTCAGCCCTGCCCCTAAGCACTGTGGTTGCACATACAGAATTATAAATCTTTTATATATAAAAGATACAACAAGGATCATCTCCTAAAAATAGCTTCTCATTTCTATTTCTTCTAATTGTTATACCTCAAATTCTAGTTCACACTTACAAAACAGCATTTGTTGAGAAGTTTCAGAAGCTTTCCAAACTTCCAGAATTCATCCAAGCAGGATGATGATTTGGAAGACTTTTTCTGAATTTGATTATGGTTTCTCAATTAAGCAATTGATACTCTTAACAAAGCCAGTAAATTCTCATTCATCTGCCCCATGGCCCATTTATTTCATCTTGCTCCTGGTGAGCAGCACAGAATTATTAAAACGTGTGTTTTCCATGGTGAACAGAGCCATCCCATAATCATTGTTACACCAACAATACAAAATATGGCAGTCAAAGGCCAAACTCACAGCAGCATGTGAATCTTAGAGTGATACTTAAATTTTCAGCCCTTGTCTAAAAAAGCTTTAATTTACTTTCCCTTGGATAGTTATGACATGGATACAAGGGCTGCAACTCGTTGATTTTGAGAAATAAAGTTGATTTCTAACCTCTTTACTGTTTGCCCACAATCTCACAAATTAAAAACCCATTATTCATTATTATATTAATTGGTTTCAAGGACAGTAGCTTTAAACAGATGTGTAAACAGTTACTCTAATCTTATTTACTGGCAGCAGAGATAAATAGCACAAATTTTGAGTTTCACCACTGTATTTTTTGTGCTTAGCCTCTTGTTATGCAAGCACAAATACATTATTAGAGAACTGGGCACAAGCTATCTAAAATGAGATAATATGTTTTAGCCATTAATATGTTTGTATTATTTATTATACTTTCCCTCAAATTAGTAGGTAAGAGAGTTTTGAAATTCAGATTATTTTGGAGCAACTCAGGAAATTACATCATCTCCATGGAAATATTAATTCCAGGTTTCCATCACTCCTCTGCTTGTATGGGGGAAGGGGAGAAGGAGAGGAAGTTGTCAATGAGACAATTAACACAAAATGAGGCTTAGTTGAGATCTAATCTTCACCAGAAAAACCATTCTTCTTGCTGATTAAACAATCAGCTCTGGTGCTAAGGAAATAGCACAAATTTTACACAGCTATCAAAAGAGAATGAAGACTGAGCTAATTATTATAACTCAACAGCAAATTGCCAAGAAGTTTCCAATCATTTAGGAGCAGCTCTTACTCACACTTTGGGGTTAGCATGTCCCAGCTGTAATTTACCACTGAAATGATCCACAGATGTCAGGAATTCCAGGCTTAGGCACAGAACAAGAGGGAATACAATTTATTATTTCACTTCATGACTATAGTTAGAAATGTTTAAGAAAAATACATGCATGTACACTGGCAGTTACAGCTCCTTTAAATTAGGAATAGTCCCTGTGGTTGGGCTATCCCAGGAAACCTGGAAATTGCTTGGCTTACGTGACTGTTATCATCTTGTGGCTGATTAGTGCAACAAAATTGTAACAGCAATCAGGGAAACTCAGCAGCTGGGGTGGTGAATGTGGTGCATGGCTCTGCAATCTCCCATAGCCTCCACTGTTCATCAAAAATAATTGATTTATTTGATATGTCACTGTTAGGTTGGATGAGACAGACATATGTGATCAAGGTCTAAGAAGAAAAGTTTTTATTCTGTGTGTTCTCCAGTTTATATACTCTTAACAAAGGGTGATCTTAAGTCATTAAGTTAATGTTATGAAGTGATTAAGTTAATCACATTAACTTAATGACTTAATAACATCACAATAACTTATTATATTCATTAGTACAAAATAATTAACGTCAATATAATTGACAAAAGTTTTACAAAAATTTAATAAAGTATATATACAAAAATATAATAAACTACAAAAATTTTCATATATCTTTTCTAATCTGTTTCCATGCTAACAGCCTTTTCTTCCTTGCTATGAATAAAGTGAAAAATCATCAATTGTTATTTCTTCTATTAACTCAGCTTCACTCGCAAGCCAACTACCAAACCCCTCCATACAGATAACAAGATTTCCTTGGTAAGAGAGCACAAGGGTGATGGCATCCTCCAGATTTCCAGATAAAAGGGAACCAAGGACAGGGGAGGATGGGAAATGGGACTGTGATGTGGTTTTGATTTCCAAATCTGCATGGAATGAACAATAATATACATGTCCTTCCCCCACAGGACGAGGAAAATTACATAAGTAATGAAACTATTGGATTAGGAAATGGACTAGAATGCCAGAACTCTTTTGGGATTTTTTTCCAATCAAGCAGATGACAGATAACCTAAGAAATGACAGCGGAAGGCAGCAACATTATGATGTTATTAAACTCCTTTCAGCAAATATATCTGAGCACAGAAGAGCCATTAGGCCTCCTGCTCTTGTGCAGTCAGAAATAGGGTCAATTCTTCATTTAGCTTCATGCAGGAATACAAAGTTACTGCAGGGAAATTACACCTCAAATATATTTGAGTGTGTGGATACACATCAATACCTTACTTTATGAAAACCCTTGCTGGATAACTGAGTGTACCAAAGGTGAGTTATATGACACAAAAAATGAATGAGAAAAGCAGGGAGCATCACAATTTTTGTTTTCAAACAAATGTGTTTTATGAATTAAATTCCCTGCTTGCTGAGAAGTCACAGCCATGGTTTTTCCTGGCTTCTCTTTAAAATAATCCTACAGTTCTACTTTCCCTTCCATGTAGCTATAAAGCAGTTTTTCCAACCTGTGAGACACATTCCAGCTCGCAGGTGTCCCAGCACAGATCCCACCAGTGCTGGCTGTCAAGGCTGTAATTGCACCTGGGTCACCTGTGAGCTCCCCAGAACAGGACCAAAGACCAGAAGTACTTTTCACAATGCCTGGAAGGAAAATATGTGTGAAAAGTGACTTTAGGTAGTTCCAGCAAAAGCCATTTCATGTCTTAGCAGCACAGGTTGGATACATCAGTGCTGTATAATGGTTTTTTTAATAGAAATAAATATGTTTGACCTGCCAATGATGAAAGTAGAAAGCTCTGGGGCAAAACAGGGGAACAACTCTCCTAAAAGGAAACTGTCACAGGCTCAAGGAAGAAGGAGATAGAGACAGGGAGGTGCAGCACAGGGAGGAGAATCTGCAGAAGAGCAGCAGGCTCTGAGGGGGATGAAACCACAGGAAAATTGAGACTTGCTGCTAGAAATTTCCCCTGAGAACTTTAAGAATAGGCAATTGTCATTGGGAGATGTTATTTCTCTTATAATTTCCTTCTAGAAGCAGTATCCAAATCCACATGTGCAGACAAAGACACGCTTTTTCTTGGCTTTTTGTCCAGACATATTATATTTTGGGTATGTGCGCCAGAGCTTGCCAAACAGACATAATTCTCAAATTCAGAGTTTTATTTCAAGCATAACTTCGTTATATTCAAAATTTGCTTCAACCAATTTGAAACTGAAACCCCTGAAAGTTCCATTTTTCACAGAAACCCCTGAAAGTTCCATATTTCACAGCAGCCTTTGTTCCCTGGGCTGCAGGAGGAGCAGAGCAAAGGCTGATTTCCTCAGGAAGGAGTTGCCCTATGGCACTGGTGCCAATTGCTGCACCTGCCCCCGATACCCACCGAGCCCTGGCCACTCAAAGCAAACCAGGCTGATTCCATGGAGCACCTCATGAGGTTCTACAGCCCATGCCTGTAAAAACCTCACCAGATTTCAGTTCATCTCAGCACCAACCCCACTCCTCTCCCCGCCAGCCCCAGCAAGAAAATCCCCACATTTCTGCTTCCTGCAATGAATCCAGTGCAGATGCTCACAAATACCTGGAGTGACGTGGCTGGGATGGTGCTTGGTCTCTTCAGGCATTATTCAGCAGGAAGATCTGGGGTTTTCTGTAGTTTTGGCAGCAATGGCTTGGCCCTGGGGAAGGCAGCTGCTCCAGTCCATCCCCTGGCTGGTGCTGGCACACGCCGTGCCACGGTCACGGTGCAAAGTGAAGTGGCCTCATTAGCATCTCTTGACTGAAAAAGGATAAAACTTAAAATGAATCCATCTGTTTTCTGTGCTGCTTTGTTTATACTTTCTAATGCTGGGTTTTGGCAGGCCCAGGCACTATTTATTCATCACTGTTGTCACTTATCCGTTCATCTAGCCACAGAATTTTGAATAGGAGTGCTCGCTTACTCAGGCAAATTTTCCTCTGCGTATTTGTTTGTCTTCTTGGATGCAAGTGCCAAATATTTATTTGAAAGTGAAATCCTGAACAGCAGTCATGTGAAAGCAAAGAGACTGGGAGGAAAAAGGAATAAAGGTATGTTTGATAGCATTCAAACTGCAGTTCCTGTCAACAGATCCCACTTTTATTCTGTATAATGGAGCTTTCCTCACTGTACTAGGAATCTCTGCCTTATGCTGAGAAAAAGCAAAGCATCCTTGCACCTGTTTGAAATGTTCATGTTTGGCAGTGGTTTTTGTTCTTAGAAATAAGATCCATAATCAACCATAACCAATAAGATCAATAAGAACCATAACCAATAGGATCATAATCCTATCAATAGGATCAAAACCCATCATGGTCTGGGTTAAAAGGGTTCATCGAGTTCCAGTCCCCTGCCGTGGCCAGGGCCACCTTCCACCAGACCAGGATCCCATCCAGCCTGGCCTTGGACACCTCCAGGGATGGGAATATGCAAACCTCTCCTATGAACTGAAGAAAGGAATCCCTTTAAGACCAAAAACATGGATGGAGAGGAGTACAAGGTTAATGGACACTCATTAAAGAGTGAGGAGCACCTGCTGAAAAATAGATTCCCAGAGAATCTACAGAGAAATGATTGTGCCCCTTCAGTGACTTCTCAGTCAGAGGAGACAGCACCAGCCATGGTCATACAATCAGTGAAAACATGACTTTACTGTTTGGTTAGAAGGGTCTGAACAGATACTGGGATTGCTGAAGTGATGGTTTTTAATAACTATAGCCCAAATCTTCACCAGGGCTGCGGTCCATGGCTCTTTAATTTCCTCACACCATGAACCTCCCTTAAAACTGAATCTCTGCTCACTGCAGTACATTTAGTTGGGCAAGAATCACTCAGAGGGGAAGATGATCAGCAATAATTTATATCATGCTCAGCAGAAGAAATTTTGTATGTATGACAGTTTGTATCATTGTGGATTGGGAGGTTTGGGCTGGCCAGAAAGAACACTCCTTATTTTTAAACAAGCTTTAATTTATGTAACCTTGACTCAAATCAGAGATGATTTCAATGCATTTGTAAAACAACTTAGCACTGATGAAGTTGCACAGATACAGAAATGGAGTTGTTTATTCTGCCTTACTAAATAGTTGTGGCTGGACCTTCTAGCACCTAATCAAGGCATAATGAATGCATTCATGTTTGCAAAATCACAAGAAGTGGAAGTTACTTACTGCACAAGTGAGGAACTGTGAATAGAAATCAACTCTAAAGTAACAGGATAAGGGTTAGAACAACGTAATTTTTAAAAAATAACATAGTGATAATTTTTCACTTGCAGAAGGAATTATGGGAAAAAATTCTTTCTGTGCCTTGGGTGCTGACATTTGTTTTTGACATAGATGGAGGGAAATTTCACTTTTAGAATTTCTGACATAGATGGAGGGAAATTTCACTTTTAAAATTATACCTGCAGATAACCTTGTAAAGGAGCACTGGCCCCTCCTTCTTGCTAATAGGAGCATCATTTTGACTGTACACAAACAAAGCTGGAAGGTCACTGGTTCAGACAGACTGGCCAAGCAGGCCCTGCTTGCAAATCACCCATTTATTTTGAAAGAAAGGAGTAGTGCACTGCAGTTGTACTACATTTCTGCATCCTAACATGCCCTCACCTCCACTCTCCCACACACCTTTTGCACTGTCAGATCATGTTTCAGGTGACTAAAGTCACAGGTATCTCAGTGTAAGCCAATTTTCAAGTGGAACAGGATAAAATGTTTGGGGAGCTGTTGAAGAAAAGCAGTTTCCAGATCATGCTGGGTTTCTAGCTCTGCTTCAAGCCCCAGGGTGCCCTGCTAACCCCCCATGTGCAGTGTGAGAAGCCAAACTCAAAGCTCCAGGCTGTCCTCTGGAGCAGGGCTCCTTTCTGGGTCTGGCCAGGAGTGTTTTACCTGGCCCTGCACTGTGAGAGGACCCAGCCCCACAGCTGCCACACCCTGCCTGCCCTATGGAATGTACAACATCAGCCCACACGGGGTTTATGCAGGTCCATTGCTTCTGGACAAGGGTGCCTGGAAGTACTGCCCTCCACGTGCCACCTGAACCCCCAAAAGCCACTTATCCATTAACCCTTTATGAAAAAAATCCATTTTAAAAACTTCCCATTGTGCTGTCTTTCACACCCTTTGCGAAATTAAATTGATCTCATCCTTAAAGGCAGTAAAACTTCACAGGTTGTTCATTTATTCTAAGTAAAAAAATTAGAATTTTAATCTCTTTGACCTGCTCCAGCATCTCTTTTCCCACCTGATTTGATCTCAAGCCTAAGCAGCAGTGACATTTTCCTTTTCCACATGAGCTCAGGCAGTTGTAGCTGCTCTCCAGATTATTTTCTTGGCGGGTGTGTTGTGACCCCGTTTGATGTGTGCTGCTGCAGCTTTATCTGCTGAGATAAATCTTCCTCTGTGAACTCATGTGGGGAGCCCCACTTTGAACTAATTGTGTGTGCAAGGCAAGCGTGATACAATGCACATAATCCAAAGGTACTTAACGTGCAGTAAGCTGCCCTACTTTTGTAGAATTGTCCTACTTTTCAGTCAGCAATTTTGCTTTTTTCCTTTGTAAAAGACTAGCTAAATATCCTACTTTTTGCCATTACACTTCCCTTTCCTTGGGGAAAAATAAGGAAGAGAAAGCATACAGAGAATGTGCAAAACATTTCTCCAGGTTTCTCCTGTGTCCCTCTTTTTTTTTTTGTTCTATCAGCATTCATCTCAGCACCAGAAAATACAGAACCAAAAGCAGGCCTTGCTTCAGTCATGCTTTGTATTTAAACAAACTGATCAAAGCACTTTGTAGATACTTACTAAGCCAAATGAAATTCAGTAGAAGTATTAAAATTGTCTTGTCACTGCAGCAAGAAAAGTTAAAGGATTTTCTTGTGGTCCTGCTGGTCAGTCATAAAAACAAGCACAGATCAAAATTATTATGCTGTTCCCTTCCTTTACTGCCTCTGTTTCATTGTGGGTTTTGGTGCTATAAGATTTGATGACACAGTGCAATGCTTACCATGATCTCTATTGAGGTTTTTACCCTTAAATTTTAAGGGTAGATTTGTAACTAATTCAGAAAAAACAAATTAATCAGGCCATACATAGGACCAAATAGTTGAACCACCAGAAATGCTTTTCCCTTCCAAAGCATGCACATATCAAGAGCAAACTGTATAAATGGCTCAAATTACTGGCAGTTGTGTTGAAAACAAGGTGTTGACAAAGTCAGCCTGACCACAGGACCAGGGCTGAACATTTCTCCAACTTCTCCCTGCACTCCACCTCTGTTCCTTCCATTCTAGATTCCTAAAGTTCAGCTTTGGTTCCAAAATCAACCTTGTTTTTAAACACACCCTCCAAATAGATTTTACCATCTCTCAGCCATGGTCTTTTCTTTCAAAATGCCCAAAAAATGGCCCTAAGTGACCTTCAGCTGGGCAAGACTGACCTTCTGCCATTCCTTCCAGTTGAGCACATCCACTTTCCTCCTTCACACCACCTCACCTCATGGTCCTCCTTGGGTTCTTCTTCCCCTCCTGCCCAGGGCAACGTTCAGCTCTTGCTGTTTTTATGCAGATCATGTCTGAGCTGCACCTTGTGAGCAGGCAAAGCCTTTCTGTTGAATCTGATAGGATATGTCTGCAAAATTAACACAAAATTTTTGCCCAGAGAGTGTTTTTCCTGAAATTGTTTTAAAGGCAACCTGTTGAATTTAAATTATTTGAATGAAAGAGCCAAACTCCCCTTTTCTGGTTGTGGTGTGAAAGAAAGTTCCTTGTCTCTTCTCATCTCTATCATCAATTTTCATTGTTCCCCTTTCAATCTGAATTTTTAGAGTGGTCTCTTGGCTCACTGATAGGGAGAAAAGGAGAGCACATCTGATGCAGGAAATTCTAAAGGCACATATTTAGTGTGGAATTGTGGGTGGAGTGTGAAAAATTGAGATCATAATCATCCCTTGCTGAAGCAATGATCTCCCTCCCCACAGAATTTAAACTAATGCCTCTTGACATGACAAGCTTTGCCACAAAAGGGGAAGAAGGTTCCTGGTATAACATGATGCAGACAAACAAAATGAACAATGTTTCCCAAATTCTGAACCTAACCTCTACCAAAACCACACCACCATGCTCATAATTGTCTCCAATGCACACAGTGGATTTATGATGACAAAGGAAGGTATTGAAATGTTCAATTAACAAAGCAACAAAACTGATGAGAGTTTGGAAAAATCCAGCTGGGAGGATGTCCCTTTATAATTTCATTGCATATAAATTTACCAAGTGCCAAACTTAATTTTTTTCCCCCAGTTTTACTAAGTTGATTCCAGTGCCTGAGAAAGGTGCCAGCTTAATATGTGTTAAATGGTTAAAGAGCATTCATTTGTTCATTTGTAAGAAATGAACAATACCCAGGGACAGAGATTTCCTGTCCTAGATCAGCACTGTATTAAATTGTGGCCAAGAAGGATCTGTTTAAGAGACAAAAGTCTGAATTCTTTTCAATGCTGTTCTTGCAGACTGTTTAATGAATTAGTCTATTTTCTCATTTCCTTCTTTGTAGGAAATACTGCTAATTACAGAATTGTTGATACCTGGGTATCAACAAGCAACAAAGGAAAGTTAGCAAACCTGTCTCACAAAGATCCAGAGACCTCATCAGAAAATTAAAAGTCCAGCTCCAAAAGAACTGGGCTGGATGTGAGCCACAGATCTGTATCATTCAATCAGAGAATCAGAAGAATCATTTGGGTTGGAAAAGACCTCCAGGATCATCGAGCTCCCCATAAAACCTTGTTCCCAGTTGCCACATCTACATATCTTTTGCACAATTCCAGGTTCCACCATTTCCACACTCTTCACTACTTTGTGTCATATCCCCAGTTTCCTTAGCAAACTTTCTGACAGGATTTCTAAGCACTGTGACTGAAGAATTTACTGCTTTGGGACCTCTGTCCCAAATATTATACATAAATATATATACACATATATACATATGTAAAATATATAACTATACATATAAAATATATTTATAATATATATAAATAATATATATAATATATAAACATATATAATTCATTATACCAACAACCTACAAACTCTGATCAATAAGCTCCATTTATTTATCCCTACCCTACTGAATTTTGGACACTCACTGGAAGACCAGAGTATCCTTTTGCCCTTTGTTTTGCTTCCCAGCACTGACATTAGTGTGCTCCATCCACAGGCAAGAACTCCTGCAGTCAGGGATGGGGAGCCTGAGGCCAGGTTTTCATTCATTTCTGCAGGCAGGACTTTGTTCATCAACCTGAACCCCTCTGATCCACCCCAAGACTCCTCACATGAGTTCAGCCTTGTGTTTCACAGACCCACCTCAGCCAGAAGTAATTGTGCCTACAAAATGACAGTTCAGCTTGCCAAAAGCTTTCAATCCTACCAGATTTTGTTTTAATTTCCCCCCCTGTTTTATCAGTAATCTGAGAAATGAGGTGAGTCATTCAGGCAGCCTTACAAAAATTGACCAGCACCTTAGTTTTGGCACCAAGTTTGGAGAATTTATCTAGGAATGGATAACTGAAAGGAGCCAGGACAAATGTAGGTGGAAGTGGTTTATTTTACAGACCCCCTTCCCCAGTGTCACAGAGGATGTGACACTCAGGCTGCCAAACAAAAGTCCAGCTGCAGCAGGGGCTGTTCCCTTCCCACAGATGGCCCCAAAATGTTCCTCATCTGAAGCCCAAGAGTGAGCAGCATGGATGGAAACCACAAAAGCAGCAATTCTGGGGCAGATGCTGTTTTCCCTTACACCCCCAGCCCTGGCTCCTTGCTCAGCTGCTCAGATCCCCTTCCTCCACAGGAGATTTGAACATGGGATGCTGGAGCTGATCACTGACATCCCTTCATCTGGTTTATTTGGGGTTTTTCCTAGCTCCAGTTCAGGCTCTCACACAATGCTTAACAGGTCTATGGCATACATGGCAACTTTAGGATTGCTCCTAATTTTTTTTCCCTGTAGTTTCAGCCTTGCTGTTGGCTTCCTGTACTCCTGACAGTTTCAGTATTCTTTGTTTCCTAGCACTGGCTCCTGCACAGGATATGTGCAGATAACCTACAGAGTTTACTCTGTGATATATCACAAAGTCAAAGCACCTCCTGAAGGTGTCAAAGATGAATTTCTAATTTCTTTGTGGTAAATTTCAGAATTTACCACAAAGTGCTGCTATAGACGTAAACACCTCTTGCTCTTCAAGCATTTTTAAAACCTTTTAAACATTTTTTTAAAAAAATAAATACTTCAGGAGTCTAGTTTTGAAAAGTAAAGGGGTGCACTGTGTCTCCAGACATACAAGACTCTTGGGGAAGTTGTGCTTCCAGAGAGTGGGCTGCTATTTTTACTGAAATTTGGGGAAAAAGTGGGGAAAGGGAGGAAATCTATCTGCATATTGACTTTGTCCAACCACTACTGCAGCCTATGTTGACTATATAGACTTATTGACTAGTAGCCTGGACAACACAGTATGTACTCAGACATTGCAATTTTTAATTTCTTTACCAGGAAACCAGCTCTTAAACCCTATCAGTGTTTTCCAGAGGAGATGTCAGATTTCTGAAGCACCCCAAAAACATCTGCTGAAAAAAACAAAGCGCCTTATAAAGGCCCCAGTGAAGTCTTGCAGCCTTCTGCCATTCCCCCAGCAGGGTTTTTATGCCTTTTGTGGCCATGAGGTGATGAAATCTCATTGCAAACTTGATTTTCCCAGAAGGCCCAGAGCCAGCTGCCACAGCCCACACAGTGGTCAGGCTTGGCAGGGAGATGCTCTGCTCTGCACATCTCTGGGACAGCCCCAGCTCTTAGGGAGGCAGTTCCAAATCCTCCCCTGGTGGAACCTTGGGAAAAGCTGCAGAGGTGGTTCAGCTCAGGATTCCCCTGTTAGTGCAACAGGGATGGGTCTGCATCCCTTCTTCAAACTCCCTCTGAACCCAAACTGGTGCAGGTGGAAAAGTTCTCTATTTAAATTTTCATTCCCCTATCAAATGGCAAAATTAAGTGCTGACCTGCACATCTGACATTTCTCAGCTAGATTTTAAAGGAGAAATCTGCTGGTTTTAGTACATTTCTGTGCAGTAGGCAGCAGTCTTACTTCAGAGGGGATGAAAGGTCAGGATCTGCATTTAAGCATCTCTGTGCCCTTCAGTGATCCCTGGGAATGCACCATGTAAAAGGATCAGGGGACCAGCCAAGGAGTCCCTTCTGCCACAGTTACTCCTAGTCTCAAAAATCAAAATATTCTGATCAATCAAACAATCAAAAGACTGCAATTAAAGGATCCACAAATGTTGTCAATCATGCAGTGTTTGATAGAGGCAGTGATTGCTAACACAATCTTTCCTCTACACTGAAATGACTGTGGTGTCTCCACTGATATCACATTCCCAGAAATAATCATTTTATGGGAGCTCTGAGTTATTTTTCCCTGGTCTTTCTGCATAAAATTCACTAAAAGCTGTCCTCTTTTCTTGAAAATATTTTCTCTTGCTGACAAAAATGAAGTAAAATATAATAAAACCAAATCAAGAATACATCAATACAACACTCTGGGACTGTGTAAACTATTTCAAAGTGTGACTAAAGCATAGAGAAAGAAAGAGATCATATTTGAGTTTGACATATAAAGAGTACAGGTTTATAGCTTTGAAAACAGTTGCCTAGGTTAAGTGAGACTCAAGATAATAACAGAGTAAAAATGCACCCAAAATAGCCACTAATCCATCATCTAAAACATGCATTTAAGTAGACAAGGTAGATAATGTGATACTTCTTATTGGAACAAGAATATTTTATAAAGTTCAAGCTCAAAGGCCCAGAAGTTCTGCTTCTGGATGTATTACTATACAAAGATTAGATTGATATTCTTGTTTCAATAAAAGATATCATGTTATCTGTGCTGTCTTAGATGGAAGTTTCTTGTTCTTGGACCAATAAGGATACAAATATTCAAGTTTTCCATTATTTTGACTAAACCTCAGAGTATTTAAAACACATCTTTAAAAAACCAATGGTGAATTATGCCTAAAAGGCAATTTTATACAGACACTCATGGCTGTGTCAGTGTATTCCCTAACTAGCAAAGCCCCCTACTAAAATCCAAGAGAAATTAAGGTCTGATTTTTTTTGTCAGAACTGTTGAGTAGAACCCAACCTATTTCCCAAAACTTTAACCCTCTTTTTGTGTTTAGAATTGCATTCCATCTTCCAACAAATCCATCAAAAGGCAGGATGGGTGTGTGGAAGAAGTGCAACAAAAGTTTTGGTTTGTTAGGAGTGAGTCTTTTACCAAAGTGTGATTTTGGGTTTGATGCACAAAGCTGTGGAATTTGGGGACTGCTGAGCCATTAATTGGTCGATTTTTATCTCCTGCTGCTGCCTTCCCAATGAGCTCTCAGGAGCTGTGATGCTCCTTTGCAGCCTCTCTGTGGATTTCACTTTCCATCCCAGGCACAGGGGTTTGGGCTCCAAGATGGATTTTAAACCCCCCACACACCAATGCCTGACTCACAGGGTCAGCTCACAAGCTGTGCTCCACAGGATGGAACATGTCCTCAGTGGCTCAGACCAGCTGATTGAAGATCTGCCAACATCACCTGTGTAAGAAGTGGGCCACAGGAACCTGGTGGGCACATGGAATTCAGTAATCATCAGGCTGGAAAATCCATGAGCTACATAATCAGTAAAAATTATAGGATTGAACTTTATGGCTTCTGCTTGAAGATAGCCTTGAGACAAGAAGGTTTAGAGCTGCAAGTTGTGGACATATTTTGGCTCAGCTTTGCACAATTTTGACTTCAACTACATAGCTCTATCTTCCTGTATAAACAATTATAGGGTTCCATTAAATAGTTGATAAAACTATACTTTGAAGCTGCAAACAGTTCTTCAAGAAGACAAAAAAACTTCAGCTCCTGCTCTGTTAAGGTGCCTCCTTTCGGAAAAATTTGCCTAAAATCTGTGCACGTGGCAACAAGGGATTTTTCTTTCCAAGTGTGCTCTTATGAGAAATGTAGAGGATGGTGTTGAAAAGCTGGATGGCACAAACTCATCAGGGCTCTTTCCTCACCACTCAAACCACAGAGCAATTTAGCTAAATAAAAAGGCCAGGCACATCATGATAATGGAGACCTAAAATGAACGTGGCCAAACCACACTTGATTCTGATTCAGTTGAGTGATTCAAGAACTTTCTTTGTGTCCTTTCTGCTGTGGCATAACAGAGAGAAAACCTCAACAGATGAGCAAGGAAGAAAAGCTCTTACATGAAGCTCTAGTCCAGAGGTGCTCAGAAAACCAGAGTGATGATGTGAGAAGAAAGCAATTTCTTCTGTAATTTCTTTCAATTGACCTCATAAATCTGGTTTTCAGTCAAAGTAACAGACATAGGGAAGCCAAGGGGAACATTTGTGTGCACACATATTCACACAATGGAATATAAATACATATAATATAATATATATACACACACATATTCATGCAATAGAATATAAATACATATAATATCATATATTTATACACATATATTCATATTCATGCAGTGTTTGCCCTTTGCTGGTAGCTGAGGCACTTTTAGCACTCTGGATGGATTCTGAAGAAGGATTGACAGTGAGTTCAGGTTCAGTAACTGCTATAGCCCTGCCAAAGAGGAGGAGGAGGAGGAGGAAGATGGTGTTTCCCCAAGCTGTGAATAGCAGTAGTGTCATGACAAATAAGATGATTTTACAGAATCCTTGTGATCTCAAAATCAGAACAAAGGCAGCAGCTAAGCCAATAGGGAAGGTGTGTGAATGGAAGCCTTTAACCGTAACCTTTACTCATTTCAAAATATCCCAACAATTCTGTTCTGTAAGGAGTGGGAAAGGTTTAGCACCACCTTTTTAGCCCCAGGGGATGGATTAGAGCCTTAACCTTTGGGCTGGGAGAACACCAAGCCTCCTTCCTGGAGCTGGGAGTCCATCTCTCAGCAAAGCCAAATTCTCATTCTTTAAGAGCAAATGGGAGAGGTGAGGTGCCTGCAGCTAATTAACATTAGTGCACAAGGACTGCTGCAGCTGGGCATAAAGAGGGCTGGGAATTAAGTTTATTTGGTTTTCCTCTGCTTTATTTCCTTTTTTAATGTCCTTTTGACACATAGCACTGTGGAAGAAAGAACAAGTTCCACCCTACACCATTTGAGTCCTAAAGCAAGGGAGCTCTGCTGCTCTGTGTCCCAAGCCTGGCTAGACCTGTCACTCTTTTTTTAAACTGTAATTTCTTCAGCTATCTGTACAGTCACTGCTAATCAAGTTTTCCATTTTTTGGCAGCCAGTGGGAAAGCAGCAAGCATCCAGGAACTAAAGGAACAGCAGCAATGCCAGTGCCTTTCATTCAGATAACTGAGGGCATAAATCAGTTTTAGGCTGTCCACTGAAAAATGATAAGGCCACCATGTTTTGCAGATGAGAGAACAAACAGACTCACCATTTTTGCTTCCTCTTGGAGTCTAATGAAATGATCAAATATGATTAGTCATTCAGCAAGAATTCATACCAAAGCTCTCTTAACTTCAGTGAAGTTTCCACTTACGTGGAAAAGTCTTCAGTCCTTTGGACCACTGTTTTACTGGAATTAAAAGCATTTGAAAATGGCTATAGGAACACATGAAATTTATGGACAGGATATAACCTAACCCCTGGCTTGCTTTTATTTTCTTTTTCCAATTTTAAGTCCACTGTCCTGCTTTTATCATCCTGCAGCTTCACAAAAAAACACCCCAACTTGCTTCTGCTCCATTCTTTGCTTCCAGCAGTTTCACTGACAGCACATTCATGGGTTTAATGTCCTTATAGGAAGTAGCTCTTTCTCTCAAACCTCAGCTTTTTATCTCCTCAGTCTTTATTGCTTAGACATTCATCACTTGTATGGAAAAAAGACACCAACACACACACAAAAAAAAAAAAAGGGAATTGCCTCTTTCATTGATCTTTTTGGGTTTCAGCTGGACTCCCTTCCTCAGCTGTGACTGTTCCTGAGGTGAAGTGCACAATTAAAAACGCACAGGAATGAGAACTACAGAACACAAAGGAAAAATATTAGGGAAAAAAATCACTTTTAAACTTCCTTCAGATTTATAACCCTTTCTTAGGAACTAATTTCAAGCACAGTGCTGGTTTTATTGCACAGCTCTGTGCTTCCCTGTAATGACCAAGCTGTACTGAGTTGGGACTTTTACTGCCAAGAGTGTATTTGCAATCCAATATTTCTGTAGTTTGTCCTGACCTTGCACATCATGATCAGCAGGAGCGTGAGTTCATTTCACTTTTTTCCTACAGCTCAAGTCACAGGCTCTTATCAGGTCCATAATGCTTACTGACACACAGCTTTTATTGCCAGCTGTGCAAGTGAAGCAGCTTTCAAAGGTTGCTTCCCTGCTCCTCGAAGTCCTGGTCACAGCAAAGCAGAGAAATGCAAATTAGAACCCTGAAGTGCCCTTTCATTCAAAAATAAACCTCTGCAAACTTCAAAAAATGCAGATCTGCTCATTCCAAGGCACAGCTTCCTCGAGAAGAATAATCAGGGAATGTGTGATGCCTACTATTATTGCATTCTGTAGGTAATGTCTGATTAATTGATTAATTGCATCTCTAATATTGCAGAGTTAATACTGTTCAACAAAGCAATGCCATGAAATGGGACACTGGATGCTCAGTGATGCTAAAATGTAAATTAGTGGACTGCAGTCAAAGGAATGACTTCAGGGGAAAAGAGAGCACAATTTGCATGGCAAATTTGGGTACAAGCACAGGATGTCTCAGCTGCCCTGTCCAGCCTGAAGGACAAGAAATATCTCAATAAAATTTCACACTGCTGTGGTCCCATTCACTGCAGAAAGTGCACTGAATTAAGGAATTTTTGATAGCCCTGCATCCAATGCCTGAAGGTTCCCTTAGGGATTTCCACATGGCATCACCTGGGAGTGCCCAAGATGCTGACCCATCATCCTCCATCCAGCCTCGTGACTCCCATCTCCTTTATTTGCATTTCTGATGATAACATGAATCTTTAGGTGGACTTCAACCTTTTGACTTCTCTTGAGCAAGAGTACAGGAGCCAATTCTCCCACTAGTTACACCCAAACAATCCCTTTGATATCAGAAAGGCTTACTCTAGAGTTTATGGAGAGACACTGCCAAACTTGACCTTTAATCTAATCAGCATTGTAGAATAGTTCAAACAAAAGAAAAAAAAAAAAAAGAAAAAAAGCACAACAGAAACCAGATTCAATAGAAAGTTACTAACAATTACCACCAGAGCAGGAAAAGATGGCTTTATCTCAAAAGGCAAATGGAACCAGCTGACATCAGACAAGGAACAGTCCACAAGTCCTCATCACCATGACACTGAGAAGTGATCAGGGCACCCAGAACTGGCACTGGGAACTGCAGCAGACCCACCTCCCAATCAATAGCTGGGGCTGCCATGATCACCTTTTGCTGGGTGTGTTTGCCAAGAGCAGTAGAAGTTAATATTCAGTGAAAGTTCAATAGGCACCGTTGATCCGGCGTGTGAGCCCAGGGCAGGAGATTTCCCTGTTCTTCTGTAAATGTGTGCCCTGAAAAATCACCAGAGAGCAAATGCCACCCCTGAGCTCCTGCACATCCTCATCTGGGCTCTCACTGCCCAGCAGGTGCTGTGGAGACTGAACCTGGGCTTCTCAGAGAGCAAATGGCACCCCTGAGCTCCTGCACATCCTAATCTGGGATGTGCTCTTGCACATCCTAATCAGCACTGCCCAGCAAGTGCTGTGGAGACTGAACCTGGGCTTCTCAGAGAGCAAATGGCACCCTTGAGCTCCTGCATGTCCTAATGTGGGATGTGACTGCCCAGCAGGTGCTGTGGAGACTGAACCTGGGTTTCTCCCAGAGAGCAAATGCCACCCTTGAACTACTGCACATGCTAATGTGGGCTCTGACTGCCCAGGAGGTGCTGTGGAGACTGAACCTGGGCTTCTCAGAGAGCAAATGCCACCCCTGAGCTCCTGCACATCCTAATCTGGGATGTGCTCTTGCACATCCTAATCAGCACTGCCCAGCAGGTGCTGTGGAGACTGAACCTGGGCTTCTCCCAGAGAGCAAATGGCATCCTTGAGCTCCTGCATGTCCTAATGTGGGCTCTGACTGCCCAGCAGGTGCTGTGGAGACTGAACCTGGGTTTCTCCCACAGCTGTGGACCCCATGAAAGCACCACAATGGGAGGACCAAAGCCTCTGTGCACAGGCTGAGCCTGAGCTGGTTTGAGCATCCCCGTTCCAGGGCTGTGATCCCACCAGTGCAGGGCATGGAAGAGTGGAGGAGCAGCCCACAGTGCAACCAACACTCCAAGCAAGCATCATTCCAAGGGGCATCACCTGGTTTTGGGTGCAGAATGGATGGTGGGAATTTCTGGAAACAGCAGGAGCTGCAGGTTATGCTCCTGCAGCTGAATGAGACCAACCCCAGCCAGAATTACAAATAGGTTCATTCATTCTCTGTGGACTTCTGAGAACATTAAAAAGCTACCAAAAATGTGTTGATTGGCGTTTTAAAGGCATGTCAGATGTGCAAATAGCTGTGTCTGCAGGCAAAGGTCAGTGCAGCTCCCAGGGGCTCAGCTAGAGGGAGGCTCCTTCCTGGCTATGAACATCAGGAGTCTCCACTGCAGCTCTGCTGAGCTTACTCCACACAGGAAGCAAAGAATCCAGGCCATACTACCTCTCCTTGCTACAATAAAATATACTCAGTTCTCCACCTTGGAAAATAATTTGGCCAGACTTGGAAAAAAGTGAGAATTCCTGGCCTTTCCAACTCAACTCAGGTTTTCAGAGCATCTCCACCAAAAAAAACAGCCAAGGTGCAGGGCCAGGATCTCCTCCTGTTAACACAAAAGAGCCACAGTGGGATCTGTACAAGTTACAGGTGAGTCACAGGGTTAGCCTTTGGTTATAGACCTAAACAAACCTGTAAGGTAGGACACAGATTTGAAATTTGGGCTCTAGTTCAACTGAAAGGGCACCGGGTTGTTCAATAAGATTAATTCTAAATGGCACAAGGCACCAGAGGTTATAATTTTAATAATCTTTTTGCTCTTTCTCACTGCTCCAGTTTGTATATATATTTTTTTGCTGAAAGACTCAGCAGGTCCAGAGTGCCTCACCTGTGCCTTGCTAACCCAAATTCCCAGCAGCCCTGCCTTTCAGACTCTGACACTCTCTGAGCAGAAATGGATTAAATTACAGGAAAAATATCAAAACTCTTTAAAGATTACTAAAAAAACCCCAAACCCAAAACCTTAAAATTGCTCTGTCATCAAATAACACATGACACTTTAGTGAAGAACCTTTCCTCCAGCTCTTATTGAAAAGGATAATCTTATTTCCCCTCACAGAATTGATTTTTCATTATTTTAACTAAACTCTCAAAATACAAATGCAAGGAAGATCATTTCTATGCACAAACTGAAAAATATTTTATGTTATAATGTGGATAGTGAACTCTGAATTATCACCTACATCAGTACTATCTACAAAGAAATATGGTGATGAGTTCAGTTGACTCTTCTAGTGGTTTTCAAAAACTCCCACATCAGTATGTCTCAGCAGAGAACTCGCCTGAGCAATGAAAACTAAATCTCTGCAGAACTTGATTGATTTTTATCTGCTTCTAAAAACTGCCCCAAACTTAAACCAGATTTAACAAAGTAAAATGGGTATGCATGACACATGTGGAAGCCAGGTCTGCTGTATCCTAAGGGAAAGCTCAACTCCAAAGTTAAAATCTTTGCTATTCAAACACCAGCTCTGGAAGAGTTAAAGTCAAGCCTTTGGAAGTGAAATTCTAGTCACTCTTGGTAGACAGTTGCAGTAGTTTGACAATAGTTTTGATGACAATAGTTTGCTATCCATTACTATAAAATCTCATTTTTGTTGGTAATTTACAGACAAAGTTTTGCAGTACCACACAGGTATTTAATGAAAAAACATAAAAAATTCTTCTCTTCTACAAAGATGCATCCAGAAGTACCACAAATAAGAAAGGACTCAACAGTGGCCTTCCAGTGCCTGAAAGGAGCCTGCAAGAAAGACAGAGTGGGAATTTCTCCAAAATGGAGTGACAGGACCAGGGGGAATGGCTTCAAACTGACAGAGAGTGGGGTTAGACTGGGTATTAGGAAGAAATTCTTTGCTGTGAGGAAAATAAAGCACAGGAACTGGTTATTCAGAGAAATGGGGCTGCCCCATCCCTGGCAGTGCCCCAGGCCCGGCTGGGTGGGCTCTGAGCACCCTGGGACAGTGCAAGGGGTCCCTGCCATGGCAGCTGGGCTGAGATGACCTTTAGGGTCCCTTCCAACCCAGGCTGTCCTGAGTCTGTGAATTCAGCCCCAATACCACAGACTGCATCTGCTTTCAGTTCTGAAAACACCCAGGAACAGGAAAAAATACAGTCATTATTCTAAATCTTATAGACAGTGATAGGCAGTTCACAGAAGTCTGCATTAAATAATAAGTCACCAAAATGAATCAAATTATCCTAATTGGAATAAACCAAAATGTGTAGACCAGCTCATCACACTTGCTGTTGTAATTTTTAGTTGATACACAGCTACCACCCAAAGCTTGGTGCCCCAGACCTTTAGTGCAGAGGGGGAATGCACAACTCTGATTTCCCTGGAATGCACAACTCTGATTTCCCTGGAATGCACAACTCTGATTTCCCTGCAAGCAGTGGGTATCCAGCACCACTCAAAAATAGGCCAAGAAGCTTAAAATGAAAAGAATAATCAGTTTATTATTACTATAGGTGGAATTGCAAGACTGGAAATGGAATTACACACCTTGTATTAACTTTTAATCCCTGAAACCTGTCATCACCCAGGGGGAAGTGATTTACAAAATGTTGCTGTAGATTGGTTGGGAATGTCATCAGGCTGTGATATAAATGCTGGGGCTTTGTGACAGTAGCCTCATTTCTTTATTTTGATTCATAAACAGGCTGTGAATATAAAAAGTGAGGCATGCCCCAAACTGTCCTGAAACACATGGGAGATGTCAGCAAAAAGAGCAAAATAGGGTCTATAAAAAAAAAACCCAGAAAACTCAGAGTATGTATGTAGTAAAAACATATTCCCAGCACTACAAGCACTACCTTTCAAACATTTCAGAACTGTTTATAAAACATTGCAGCACGTTCTTGCTATGCTGCATTTTATCCTGACTGAGATAATTCTCATCTAGATTTCCAGGTATTTGAACACAGCTGTTATCCACAAGTGAGAGAGCTGTGACAGCACACACCTGCCTCAGTGGCTCACAGCAGAGCAGGAGCAGAACCTGGAAATTATTTCAGATCTCCTGATATTTAGAGATGCCTCACTGAATTTGACATGTTGGGAAAATAAGAGTATTGAAAATTGATTTAGAAAGTGTAGCATGTTAACATTATTGATTTATTGAAGAAGGACCATATCAAAGTTTCCTAAAGTTGCTTTGAACACTGTTCTTACAGCAGGTAAGTTTAAGAAAAGACCCAGAATATCCCTACTGAACAGAAGAGGAAGGAAAAAAGAAAAAACTGTGATAGCCCATGAGAATAGCAGAAAACAAGAAAGTAAATTACAGCAGCTGAGCATACAGTGCTCAGGGCTAAAACCATATTTTCCTGAGCAGCCTCTGAGTCATGGCTACTTCATCAATTCTCCAGAAGAAAAGCTTTGCAATATTTCAGTCATACTGTACAGGGATGGGCTTCACATCTGTCCTTGCTCAAAAAACAACTTTCTTTAAGGGTGCTTAGCCTGGGTTGGTTACCCCAATTTACAGCAGTGAAATCTGTCATTTAAACTGAGCTCCCAGCAGGATTCCCAGCCTGTGGGAGAATCTGAGCTTGAATTCATCTGCTCAAATTGCTAAAAATCCAATAAACTTCTTTCACTGCTCTTTTCACCCAGGTTAACCATGCTTAATGGGGCTGTAGGACAAATGCATCCCTGATATCCAGAGCAGTGAGCTCTCATTTGGCACCTCAGTGTCAGCCATGAGACCAGCTCAGGACCATTCTGAGCAAGAGCATCCAGCTAAACCCAGGCCCTGCTGCTGCTGGAGCAGCCACTATTTCAGTTTTCCAGTTTTCTGGGCCTAAGGCCTCTTTTGGCTAATTCAGACATTTTTTTCCAGAAGAAAAACTTCATTTCAGTGGCTGATATATTGGGGAATTCCACATGCATCCTCAGAATAAATAAATAAAAAAAAAAAGATATTAGAGACGGGTGCCTGTAGGTAGTAAATTCTATAGATTATAGCCCTGAATTATTCACAGTAGCTACCTGGGCCATTTTTGCACAGCTTTTATACAACCACAGCAATGTCATCTCACCTGGATGGAAAAACTGTCTCTGCTCATTGGTTTCACCTTGGCTAATCCCTGGAAGTGTCCAAGGCCAGGCTGGATGGGGCCCTGAGCAGCCTGGGACAGTGAAAATGCCTCTGTCCATGTCAGGAGAGCTGGAATGGGGTGATCTTTAAGGTCCCTTCCCATCCCAAGCAATTCCATGAATCTATGATTTTTGTTAAATTTAAATATGATTTTATTTAAATTTAAATTTTAAATATGACAGAAACCATCACTCAAAATAAAGGAATCATTTATAGGGATGGAAGAACAAGCCAAGTACAACTAAAACTTTTTTCCACAATATATGATCCATTAAGTTTTGGAGAAAATTGAAGAAAATCAAGTTTAAAGAGCAAAAGCATTACTTTTTTTTTCAATACTTTTATGCTGGAAGGCCAGCAGCAAGTCACAGAACACTAATTTTTAATAACCACAGCACACCTAGGAATTTCAGCTATGCTGACTGCTTTGTTGTGAGCAAATTGGTAACATAACCTATTATTAAGATTGCATAATACTTCCAATTTATATGGCCTTGTTTGAAGTCCAGGAAACTCATAAAAAACTGAAGCCACCAAGACTCAAATTCTCCAGGCTCAGGCTCTGCCTCAGGGTGAATGTGTTTGGATATTTTCAACCAAAATTATTTGGTCATCCTTAAGCATAAAGTCAGTGAAATTCTTGCTGTCATTTGCCTCCCTCTACCCCCATCTGTTTAAATAATAAAAGGTGACACTCTCAGGTTATTTCAGTGTTTTGAAGCATTCATAATCTTTAGAAACACTGAGTCTGACAATGGGGCTGATGATATTCACTCTGTCTCTGCACTATGAAAAAAGCAGCTTTTTTACAGTTCCCATTTCAATAAGATTATTAGAGGGTAAATTTAAATAAATATCTCAAGATTTGGAAGACATTTATAATCCAAGTTATTCAGTAAAAAAGGAGCAGGAGGTCAGCACATAACCTGAGAAAATATCAGATTTGCAGCCACAAACTTCCTACAGGTGCTTGGAACTTGCCCATTTCTCCAAGAGCATTTTTGCATTGTGTAGCTGGTAATTTAATAGGTTTTTTCACAAAACACAGTTGTTTGTTTTTCTGCATAATGGAAGGTGATGCATCTGTTCAATTTATTCATTCAGGCCAATTTCCTTCCAGCTTTATTTATAAACAATGGAGCTTTCAATGTTTTTTATCTCAATGTAAGAGGAAGACAAGCAAAATGTTGTCCCTCAGTGATGGGCCAGATCAGAACAGCAGAACTCTTCTATAAAATATATATCTTATATTATCTTTTAAATAAAATCTTCAAATCCTATTCAGATTTTGGACGTTTTGTTCAGATGCTGATAGAAATCTCTCATTCATGTTCAAATTTTAAAAAATTGAAGACCAAAACAGACAGGAAACTTCATATCTGCTGGAAATTCAGCCTGGGTATTTTTTTTCTGTTTGCTTTTCTGTGGAAAACAAATCAAGCTAAAATAATAAACAACTTTTAAAGTTATGCTTTGTTTATCATCAGAGCTGAATGCAAAAGATTTGAATATTGCTACATCAAAGTAAATGAAGGACTGAGCTGTTTCAAAACATAACTTTGTGCCTGTTTTGAGTGGGACAGAGTTAATTTCCTTCACAGAAGTTGATATGGGACTATTTTGTATTTGTGCTCAAAACAATATTGATAAATACAACTATCCTGCTATTGCTGAGCAGGTCTTGCACAAAGCCAATGCCTTTCTGCTATGTGAATTATATTAATGAAAAATTAACCTATAGAATTCCTATTCTGTCGGATATTTTTATTATAACAAATTATTATAACAAATTAAAATGTTTCTCCATCCTAGATTTCAGACAGTATGAGCCCATGGGACAAAAATCTGGTCACTACTGATTTAGAACAGCTCAATACCTTGTGTTTGCCTCCTTATTTAGACTTCAATATTGACACTTCAGCTGAGAAAAGAGAGGAAAAGATCAAGAAAAGGCCTCTAACATAAGAATTTAAGACAAATCTGTTGGCAGACATCTTGGGTTTTTTTTGTTTTAGAGTTCAAGAAGTTACTCAGGAATATTGAAGTTTTATATAACTCTCTTACAGTATGATCACCTGCTCCATAAGCAATGAATGAAAATTCTAATCAGGTCTGCTGCAAGTCAATTCACCACCTTTTTCTCATATAAACTTGTCAAATTATTTCTCTCATCATGCACTGCACGCCTGGGATTCCATTAAACAATGTCAAAGATGAGATTTTTGATGTTTTCACCTTAAAATTTTTGTTCTAATGGTATCCTGACACATAAATGTAGCTGTGCAGATTCCACACATAGTAAGAAGGAAAGTTATGTATATTCATTTTGTTTCTCTGATTAATTTTAATTGTTTCAGTTGCTACTTAAAATTGTTGTGGGAAAAAAAATCAACAGAGAAGTAGCTGTAACATAGAGTGGGTGGTGGAGAGGGCCCTTTTGGAAATATTTGAAATTATCTAGTCACCTAAATAGGATTTTCAACTTTTCTATCTTCTAATCTTTGTTGCTTTTGTCCTAGTCTGGGATATTTTCCATATGGAGCAAATCTGGAGAGGAAGAAGTGTTTTACACTACATTTAGAATACATCATATCTGTACATGTATATTTCATATCTGTACGTGTACGCTGCATAATATCTGTAAATGTTCACTGCATATTATCTGTACATGTACATTTTATAATATCTGAAAAGTTTCACTGCATCATATCTGTACATGTACATTCAGAATATCTGTACATTTACACTACATCATATCTGTACATGTACACTGCATCATATCTGCATATGTACATTCATAATATCTGTACATTCACACTACATCATATCTGTACATTTACACTGCATCATATCTGTACATGTACACTGCATCATATCTGTACATGCATAGTCCATAATATCTGTACATGTAGAGTCCATAATATCTGTAAATGTTCACTGCATAATATCTTTACATGTACATTTCATAATATCTGTACATATACATTTCATATCTGTATGCATTCACTGCATAATATCTGTATGTGTACACTGCATAATGTCTGTAAATATTCACTGCATATTATCTGTACATGTACATTTCATATCTGTACATGTTCATTGCATATCTGTACATGTACACTGCTTAATATCTGTACATTTCATATTATCTGTACATGTCCATTTCATAATATCTGTACATTTACACTGGATAATATCTGTAAATGTTCTGATACTGCACAAAACAGTCTTGGAAATGGACAATGCCACTTGCTCCTTTTGGTGGTGGTACCTGATATGAAAATGGATGAATGATTTATATTTCGATGATAGATTTAGTTGTTGAGGTTTAGTTGAGAGGAAGAAGTGTTTTGCTGTTTGGTTTTAAGAGGAGAGAATACATTTTCTAAACATGAGGGAAGTTGTGTGCTGTGCAGGAAGTTACAGAACCCAGCTTCAGATACCTTCAGGGGGTTTTATCTGGACAGTAAAACAATCACCTCATTATCAACCTCACCTCAAGGCCTTGCTCCTTTCTGGGCTGGAGTTCTTCAAAGTGGTTTTATCTGTGTGAATGAACTTTGCAGGGCTGAACCTTCAGCCCCCCAGAGTTGCTCACACAGCTCTGAATGACTCTGCACATGGAAGGGTCCTCTGGAGCTCCCTGCAGCTCCACGAACAGACTGCAGGGGAAAAGTCCAATGGAGTCACCCAGAGTTATTTAAATACAAAACTCTATTCAGATCAATGCCTGGATTTGCAATCTGGGAAATGCCATGGGCTGACCTTCTACATAATCTCCTGAGGAGCTTCAATATGCCTTTGTTTATTCAATTAATTTATGAAAGTATAGAATCTTTAGTTTTTATGCAAGAATAATTCCCCCTCCCTAGTCCCAGATGTTTTCCTGGATGTAATTTCGATGTTGTGTGTCTTATTTAATGCTTTTGATTAAATTTGTAATGCATTTAAAATATCAGTATGTCCAATCAAGTGCAAAGAGACATGTGCAAATAAGGTGATTCATGCAATGGGAATTAAATCTTACACTGTCTTGTCACCTATTCTTGCAGGAATGAATTTCATTTACAGCTTGAGCTTCCATCACACATCACCAACCTTGCAAACAGCCTAGAAAACACATTGCACACTCATTGAACGTGGATATGGATTGCAGAAAACCTATTCTATGTTTTTAAAACAAATATCTTTGGTTTTGTGGTTGAGCCACAGCTATTCCTTCCTCTTGAAAAGTAAGAAAATGCACGAAATAATATCTCAAGGATTCTGTAGAAATACTGTAATTAATATTTGTAAAGCTCCCTTAAAAAGAGAACTAATTGGGCAGCAGACCCAAGGTCTATCAGAAGCCTTTCTTTCCACAGCATCTTCACACAAACAAGTAAATTGGAAATTTAAATAAAGGAAATTTAAGAAGAGGAAAAGCCTCTGTTAAACTGAGGGCTGGGGTATAGCAGTGAGCCAAACCCTCAGCTTTCCTCAGTCAGGGCAGTGGCACAAGGCTGATATCAGTGACACAGAGTTCAAATATTCTGCCTGAAGGTGTAATTCAGCATCTAAGGAAAACCAGCTTCAATGGCATGGACAGGAATAGTAAGAATAGTTCCTTATAGTTCTCTGGGCCTTATTTCCATTTGCCTTCCTCTCCATCAGTGTCTCTCACTGAATTAAAATAACTTCCAGCTTTCAGTGTTGTTTCTCAGTGTGTGCTTGCCCACACAAAAGAAGGACAAGGATGAGGGCAAGATGGAATCCCTGCCTACCAAAACCTGTCTCTGGTGTGATGACATGCCAAAAAAAACCATTTCAGTCAAAATTCAGCCTAAGGATGGCAGGGGTGCAGTGATCTTTGGTGCTGCTTGCAGGGTTAATTAGTAATAGCCACAACCTTGAGTTACTAAAACCTCATCACAATGTTTTAATCTATCTTTTAGGTTGATAGGAACTAACTTACAGAAATAATGCTGGTATTTGTGATCCCTCATGAAACAGCCATTTTGAAAACAGCTGGAAGTTCTTGCACTTAGTTCAATTGCTGAATTGCTAAATTTTTTTTTTTGTAGTCCTTCCTTTAAATAGTACAGTAAATAAAAATTTAACACAATCTTTCCTGAGTTATGATGCTTCTATATTTTAGTTAGTTTGTGCCCCATCCTGAAATAAAGGCTGTGATAAAGAGGCACCATTGGACAGCACAAAAACTCCCAAAATAATCAAGCTGACAGTGATTTTCTGTTTTCTTTTGTTATTATTGGAACAGCAGTTGCCTGATCACAAGCTTTTCCTCTTCTCGAGCTAAAACTCTCTTCATCTTAATAAGGCCACAAGAATGTATTTACAACCTTAGATCCTATTGTCTCTGAAACATTTCTGTGGATGCTTGTCCTTTTTAAAAATAAAAGTGTTTATGCAACAAACCTGTTATGAACAAACACAGGGGAAGCAGAGCCCCAGTGACTGAATCCCTAAAAACCCATGGCAAGTGGAAGATCTCTTGCTGTGGCAAACTTAAACCCAGAACAAGGACATGGCTACAAGATTCGTGAGGAATTTTAGGACCTGTTATTCCCATTATGAGCATAATCTCATAATTTTAATCTGGAAGATATTCACACACACTAATTGGGGCTTTTCCCCCAGTTTTACCCCTGGGGACCCAAAAGCATATTCACACACACTAATTGGGGTTTTTCCCCCCAGTTTTACCCCTGGGGACCCAAAAACATATTCACATACACTAATTGGGGCTTTTCCCCCCACTTTTACCTGTGAGGACCCAAAAGCATATTCACACACAGTAATTGGGGTTTTTCCCCCCAGATTTACCTGTGGATACCCAAAAACATATTCACACACACTAAGTGGGGCTTTTCTCCCCACTTTTACCTCTGGGGACCCAAAACCATATTTACACACACTGATTGGTGCTTTTCCCCCCAGTTTTACCCCTGGGTACCCAAAGCATATTCACACACACTAATTGGGGCTTTTCCCCCCAGTTTTACCCCTGGGGACCCAAAAGCATATTCACACACACTAAGTGGGGCTTTTCTCCCCACTTTTACCTCTGGGGACCCAAAACCATATTTACACACACTGATTGGTGCTTTTCCCCCCAGTTTTACCTGTGGGGTCCCAAAAGCATATTCACACACACTAATTGGGGCTTTTCCCCCCAGTTTTACCTGTGGGGACCCAAAAGCATATTCACACACACTAATTGGGGTTTTTCCCCCCAGTTTTACCCCTGGGTACCCAAAGCATATTCACACACACTAATTGGGGCTTTTCCCCCCAGTTTTACCTGTGGATACCCAAAAACATATTCACACACACTAAGTGGGGCTTTTCTCCCCACTTTTACCTCTGGGGACCCAAAACCATATTTACACACACTAATTGGGGCTTTTCCCCCCAGTTTTACCCCTGGGGACCCAAAAACATATTCACTCACACTAATTGGGCCTTTTCCCCCCAGTTTTACCTGTGAGGACCCAAAAGCATATTCACTCACACTAATTGGGGCTTTTCCCCCCAGTTTTACCCCTGGGTACCCAAAAACATATTCACACACACTAATTGGGGCTTTTCTCCCCACTTTTACCTCTGGGGACCCAAAACCATATTTACACACACTAATTGGTGCTTTTCCCCCCAGTTTTACCCCTGGGGACCCAAAAACATATTCACACACACTAATTGGGGCTTTTCCCCCCAGTTTTACCTGTGGGGACCCAAAAACATATTCACACACAGTAATTGGGGTTTTTCCCCCCAGATTTACCTGTAGGTACCCAAAAACATATTCACACACACTAATTGGGGCTTTTCTCCCCAGTTTTACCCCTGGGTACCCAAAGCATATTCACACACACTAATTGGGGCTTTTCTCCCCAGTTTTACCTGTGGGGTCCCAAAACCATATTTACACACACTGATTGGTGCTTTTCCCCCCAGTTTTACCCCTGGGTACCCAAAGCATATTCACTCACACTAATTGGGGCTTTTCCCCCCAGTTTTACCCCTGGGGACCCAAAGCAGGGTGAGGCAGGTTATGCCCTGTGGTTGTGGGGTGAATTTCCTTCTCCCTGCTCCAGGAGCTGCCACAGGACAAAAGCTCCAAAGGAAAAGTCACCAAAAGCTGCAGGAGCCCCCAGGGTATTTTTTCCCATCTGTGCATTGCTGCACAGCTTCTGATCACTCTTCCCCCTCCCCATTGTTTTTGCAGCTTTTATTGTGATGTTCATGACATTTGTTTTATCTGTATTCCTGAACAGCTGGAATAGAGAGAACCAGCAGCTCACAGCTTCTGTTTTTTAAGGAAAGCCCATTGCACCACAGAGCATCAGAATGGCTCAGAAAAAGGAAAGAAAAAAAGCAGTTTTTCAGGCCAATTTCACAATTTGAACAGGAAGGGAGAAGGGAAGCTGTTCTTCATCTCGAGATTTTTCTTAATCCACAGGCAAGAAACACATTTTTGTTATTGTTTGGAAAAAATACAGTTGTTCTTGGTATGAATAAGCCCCTGCAGAGAAAGATGCTGTTTTCCAGTGGATGAAAATTCTTCCCAGAGAATTTTTGAAAACTGAAGACATGAAGATTACGTGTGTGATGCTTATCTGCATCACAAGAGAAAGTTTGGATCTGATTTTCAGAGTGCTTTATGAGGCTTTAAGATAAATCCTTTTTAGGAAAGTGAGATTTACTGGGGCAATTTTGAAGATTTCATTGGATTAATCACAACTTCAGATACGTGGAAGTGAAAATTAAGGAAGCATTAGGAACCACAGTTGCTGTCAGAAGGAATCTACAGTTGTCCTCTAACTGCAACATGTTTTCATCATTCATCCAGATTTAATTTCTTCAATGGCTTCTGGCTTAGGGAAGAAGCAAATGATTTCTGAGGGCTGTGGCTGGTGTCCTCAGAAAACACATGACATATATTCCTGCCATTCCACATGCCAAGAGAATGCATTCAGAGCTAGATGATGTGGAAGAAACACACAGGAAAAAGATCTTTACCTGGACAATTCAGAGGCCAAAACCCAGCAATCCATGAAATTCTCTTGGGCCAATTTCTTTGTTGATATAAGAAAAAGAAAGCATGTCCACCAATTGCAGCAGCACATACACCAGGGGAAAAAATAGTCTAAGCAAAACAACCCTCTAATAAATAAATACAGTTAGCACACTGGCCTCAGAACAGCTGCTGAAGCACAGAGCACTGTGCCCTTTCTCATGTCCTAACAGACAAAAATATATAGCTCTGCTTTACACCACAGCTATCCCTATCTAAATATGAAAACAGAGGGGAAAAGGTGAATAAATAGATTTAAAAGTATGTGCCCAGAGAGGCCTGGGGCTTTTATGTGTAGAGATTTATTTACAATCTTTTTTTTTTCACTAGATCTAGTAATGCCCTCACAGTCCATCCTCTAAAGAGTCAAAGATTTGGACATTTGCACGAAGGCAGCAAAGGAGAGCATTATTGATTATAAACTATTTAGTGCAATTAAAGATGAATTGACTCCATTTCTTTCCAAAAGATTTGAATGAGAAATGCTTAATCAGGGAGAAGGCCTTCTCCTGAACCCAGGCAATTCAAAGGAAACCATAGGAGGGAAACTTGTCCTCATCCACTTCATATTTCCAGGCTGAGTCCCACATTTCCAGCTTGGCACAGGGATTTCAGTGCTGGGACTCTGAGCTCTGCCAGCAGATTTCAAGTGGTCTCAGAAGATTTCCAATTTCCCCCCAATCCTGCACAGAAGCCAACCTCGTGCCACCTTCCCTCCTCCAGCCCCGTATGGTGCCCACATGTTGCTCCTTTTGTCCCTTGGAAACCCCAGAACTTTTTTTTTTTGTGTTAAAAAGTCATTCATCTGCCCCATATTCATGTGTCCCTTCAGGCAAATCTTTTTCTGGCCTGCTCAAAAAAAAGCACTCTGGAAAATTTGTGACACGACCAGCAGAGCCTGTGCCCTTTCCTAAATCCTTTCCTAAATCCTGCGTACACTCCAAAGAAGTTCTGCTGATTTAAAGAGCAGAGCCTGGGGGTCATGACCCTTTCCTTGTCCTAAAATAAGTTTGCAGAAGCTGCCCTTGTGCCTGGCTTTTTTGGGGTTTTTTTGGTTTGTTTTTTTTTTGTTGGTTTTTTTGGGTTTTTTTTGATAAAACAAGAAGAGGTTCAAAAACTCCTGCAAATGGCCAAGTTCAGTGAAAACAAGAAATCCACCTCCAGGGAAGTGTTCCTCAGTGCCACCAGTGCCAGGGGAACTGGAGAGCAGGGGAGCCATGGGAGGGAGCTGATTTCTGGCTGGGACTCTGGGATGGAAGCTCAGACTCCTCAAAATCCCACAATTTCCCCTGTATTTCAGTACTGTATTTCAGTACTGAAATATTTCAGTACTGAGACTGTTGGGAATCTCTGCCACAGCTGAGCAAAGTCTGGAATAAACTTTGCAAAGCAGCCCAGAGAAGAAGAGTGATTCTTCTTTGGTTTTGTCTTGGGAGATACTGATCTAATATTTAACAGACAGGAACACCACAGCCTGAGAATTTCTGGATCACAGAAGTGGAAAGCTAAGCAATTCTTTCTAATGATACTTTTATTTTTTTTTAATGAACAGCCAGTTTAACTGCTGATATTAATTACCTCTGGCCCACACCAGCCCTTCCTTTGTGCTGAGGGATGTATAAACATTGCTTCTGGTCTGATTTGAAGGAGTCCAGGCAACCTGAAGCTCAAAGAGCTTTCCTGGGGTGTGTTGAGCAAAGCTGCCACTAGACCTAGAGCCATTTACACCCCACATTTCCCTGGTGCACAGCATTCAGAGTCAGCCCTTCATTCCTGAAACACAGGCCAGGAACATGGATAGAAGCAGACCAGGTTCAAGAGGAGGATCAGAAATTAATTTTGACACATGTTTTTATCAGCCTGCAAACTTGAACAGCTGAGAGGTGATTTTCCAAAAGCATATAAATTCACATTTTTACTCCTTAAGGAAAGAACTAATTTAACAAAGCTCAGCAAATTTAGAGAAAAGCAATTATCCTCCTGCTCCAGATAGCACTGGATATTTTGAACTAGGAAAGTTTAACAGAGTTGAACATAAAATGAACCGAGCAGGTGGTTTTTATTAAGATTTCTGATGTCATGCATTACTTGGAAGCCACACAAAGCATGCAGGGAACATTGTGAAATGAAGTTAACACGAGGGTCACACACTCTGCAGCTTCTGTAGGCTGAGCTTGCAGCATGCCAGAGAGGTTTCTTGCCTTCCTCCCAAACCTCTCCTCCACACTCCCCATCTGTCCAAACCAGTCTTTATTACACAGCCTGCTTCCCCTCCCCACAGGGGCTGTGTGTTCCACAGCTCTGTCTCTCCCACTCTCCCAGTTAACATGGAAAAATTCCCCCCCTTCTCTTGCCCTGTCCCACCCCAGCAGCACCTCCTGGTCTCTGGCATGCCAGGATCCTGCAGGTTTTTGCCCCAGTGTTCCCTCTTTCCTGGCAGCTCAATCTCCATTTTTTTCTGGTCCACAGGGGCCAGAGAAATTGTCATTTTTGGAGCCCACCTGTCCCCAGTAACAGAGGCCCCTTTCCCTGGCTCCTGTTTGCTGCTCCTGTCCCTGCTGATGTTTGAGCTGTTGTCTTTCTTTCCAGAATATTCTCACTGCACAAACTTCTCCTCCACCCTTTCTCACACCTCCCATTGCCCTTCCATTTCCTAACACCAACACCTTTGTGGGAGGCAGTCCATCAGAATAACAGCATCTCACAGCTGTGGGGAGAGGGTGGCATTTCTACCCTGCTGTAGGAACCATCCCCAGGTCTCTGATCCAAAACCACTCCAGCTCTGGCTGGATTTGAGAGAAAGAAGCAGCTGCTCTTCTCTCCCATTTGCTTTTATTAATTTTCTGTGAAATCAAGGTCTTGGCTATCAAAACCTAAAACTTGCCCTAAAGTTTGAGAGGCATTTGGGTGTGATGTTCAGAAGCAGCTGTGTTGCAGGCATACAGAGAAATGCCACTGGGTTGAGTCTGTGTCCTTTTGAGCTAAACCAAAACCCAGACCAGAGGTCCCCCTGCAATAATTCCACTCCAGCTGCAGAGTAAAACAGCCCTGCTCACATCCCAGACCAGGCACTGAGCTTTCTGAAAGTGCCCTTATGTAAGAGATGAAGAAAGGAACGCAGCCTGCACCCCATGATCAAAGCTGACAATTAACTTTGTATACAACTTTTTTCCTGGATCCAGTTTCAGGCCTTTATATTTACCAGGCTTTATATTTCCAGTTCTGTGTAGGTCAGAGCCTGATCCAATCAGCTACAAAGCCTGGGGGTGATGGTTGATTTTAGGGTTCTTTGCCATCCCCTTTCATAGGTGGAGACCAACTGCAAGCTCATAAACAGACACATATGTCAGCTCAGAACTTCTGGGGATTCTGCCTCAGACCATATCTGTCTGCTTCCTCTAATTAACAGCAAAAAAGTTCATAACCTAAAATCCTCTTTTTTCTATAGAACAGAAAAGGAAATTATGGCATGATTTAGAATTTTGGTTTTGAGCTTGCAAACAAAAAGAAAAAAAAAAGTAAACTGGAGCTGTGCACTTCAAAGACACTTTCTTCCACACAGATTTTTCCAATTTGTTCTTTTTAACACAAAGACTGTCAAAAGTGACATAGAGCTGTTCTTTGCAAAGAAAAGGCTACTCATGAGATCCCTCCTCCTATATCACTAAATTCACTGCTTCCAGAATTTATCATGTATATATTGATTGTTCTCCATGATGAGGAAGATATTGCTCCATAGCACAATGTTAAATATGGTTCCACTTGCACTGAGAAGCATAATTTTTTGCATATTTTAATTTACAATTATTTCTCTTATTCATATTCAATAGAAGACTTTCAAGCATTTATTCTGTGCTCTGGGCACATTTGATATTCCTGTAGACAGACAGCAGAAAATATCCCCTCAAATATGCTGATGATATCTCAAGTGAAAACAAGTCCATGAGACCAGAAGCAATTTTCCAAAGTCCACAGATGCTCATAGGGCCTCTCAAATTTAAGAAATTTCTACTCTGGCATTTGTAAATAAAGCTGGTATGAAAAGATCAGTCAATTATCAAATTATCTAAGAGCCTTAAGAGCAAGACCAATATCTCAGACTTTGCTGAAAACCTCAGGGTTAGCAAATCTAATGGCAATGGTGAGAAAAAACATCAGCTAATAACAACCTCTGTGCTTCCAAGTATATTTAATATTCCCAAGCAGAAAGGGCCACATCAGTCAGATTCTCAGACAAAAGACACAGTATTCAACATAGATGGAAAAATACCTCAATCACTCTGGAATTAAAAACATTCTAATGGCCTTGGAGCTGTCCCAGTGTGTAAATGCAAAAGAAAATAAAATGTATCCTTTATAAAGAGCCTGATTATAGCACACACAAGGAATAAGAGCTAAAGTCCTCTTGAAAACTGTTCTCTACAATCTCTTACAAGGCACCAGAATGAAAGTATTTCACACTGACTTTGCATTTTATGTCTTAAACAAGAGATAAAATAACATCCTCTTGAGATCAGAGGTAAGACAACAGCTCTAAAAATACCATCAGGGGTTATAAAAGCTCACATGAAAAGATCAAACTCACCATCTGTGTGGCACCTGGGCTGCTCACAGGCTACCTGGTCCAAGAAGTGCAAGGAACTCAACTGGAGCTTGCTCCTGAGCTGGAGCAGCAGGGAAATGCTGGCACAAAATGGTCCCAGATTCACAGCCTGCAAAACCTCACCAGCAGCAGCTGCTCCCAAGAAGAAAAGCTGATTTTCCTAAAAGGAGAAAGTCATGGCAGCTGCTGAGGAGATCAGGTTTCCATGTTCCTGCTGATGGCACAGGGTGCTCACCTGTGGAGCCACAGCCTGGGTCAGGGCCAAAGGGTCCCTGTGCAGCCAAGGCCTCCTTCCTCTGTCCTGGACTGGGCATGGCTTCTTGGTCAACACTTATTTTTCAAAAATTCAGCGTCTTCTGCCATCAGAAGTAGAGAGTTGGAAGGGAAAGAGGGAAACCCATCACTTATCTCACTTTCCCTCTGGCAATTACTGTAATTCCCTTCCATCTCACCTGTGGGTTTTTATCTTCACCAATTAATTACTGAGGCTGCATCAGCTCCACCACCTGCTCCTTGCACCCATAAAAGTCAATACAGTGCCATGAGAGATGGCAATTCTAAACCTATAAATCCAATTTTCATTTACTGTGGTCTGAAATTGCTGGCCTTGCCATATATCTCTGCAAATGTTTGGTTTTCAGGCAGCCCAGCTGAACTAATTGTCTGTGGGCTTTATCTTCTGTCTGCATGCTTTATCTTTTATATATTTGTGTTCTGGTAAACACCACACACATATTACAAATTACCCTAAAGATGCATCTTAAAACTGGGCTTCAGCCACGTGTTCTGCTGGAACCTGTGACAGTCACAGGAGGATGAGTTACTGTCCCCACAGAGGTGAAATTTGGCTTCACAACTGAAGTGTTTTTCATGGCACAGCTGTGTTGATTTTTGTTTGCCTCGTGGTGGAAATTTAAATTTAATATTTGCCCTTGATTGGGTCCTCCTAGATAGATATACAGAGTGGAATTGGGGTTTTTGCCCTGAAGGACAGAGGTGGCTCATCTCACTGAAATAAAGCTTAGCCAGGCAAAACTTGTGGTTTATATTAAAAAAAAAAGCTAACAACATAAACTCACATTTATCATACAAAATGAAGAAAAATATAACACCTAGCTACCTTCCCATTCTAATGACATTTGCCAGCAGTTTTTCAGTCTGATCTTGGGCTTCTCCTGTGTAAAGTTCATGTCAACTAAAATTCCTAAAAACATCTTTCTTCTGCTGCAGGGATGGTATCAAATAACTGTGCTACCTAAGCCACGTTACTGGACTTCTCAAGTACCAGAGACACAATTACATTTTTGAGATAAATAGCATTTTAGAGCCAAACAGAAATGTTTCCTAAGTAGCCCCATAAAGAAAAAGTGCTGTATTCCCCAAAACTGAACATTTCTCTGCAGTAAAAGTAATTTTTCAAAAAGAAGATACCAGGAAAACCAAAAGGAAAACTTCTTAAAAAAAATTTTTTTTTTTTTTTTGGTTTATCTGAAATGTTTCCTTCACTTAATTTTCCTTTCTGATGCAGCACAGTACCTTCAAATTTGGCATTTGCATCTGGCTGCCTTCTGCTGGGGTACTGAGAGCTGCCATCCACCAGAATTCCATTTGGGTGCTGGAGACCAAGCTCCAAGGCAGAGTCACCTGCCCCATGGCACACAGGGAAGATGAAGCCCACACAACAACTATGATAAATCCATATTTTTATTTTATTTATCATCCCACTGCTCATATCTCAATGGTGGAGTGAGTTTCCTTCACACCTTGCTTCTGTCCTATTATAGAAACTACAAAAAAATTTAAAATTTTTCATTAAAAAAATTAAACTTTTTTCATTAAGAATTTTGCTGTGAAATCTTTGTTATTAGGAGGGATGGGGAGACTCATGCATCTGTAAGAAAAGTAAAATCCAAGGATTTTGGGAGTTATTTCAGGAAGTGTTACTTTTCCCCAAATGGTATTTGAAAATCATAAAAAAGCTGGCTATGTAATTAATTTAGTTACATGGAATGTTGCATAAATGCATGAAGTTCTTGAAAAATAGATTCGACTGAGAAAAACACATGTTAATGAGGAAAGTGGTAATTTGCTGTTCTAAATTTCCATAAACAAGCATTCAAAAAATCCATAGTTTTAAATAAAAGCTGTATAAAAAGCATCTGTCCTTAAACAGAAACAATTCCATCTGTCAGTAATATAATTTGTATTTCTCAACATTTTGCCATGACTCTGCACATAGCAAAGTGTGGCAGCAGACAACAGCACAAGACTCCAGTTTATTGAGTGTTTAGCAGGGTCTCTGCTTCTCTTAGAAACTGAGCCCTGTATTTCCACTAATAACATCTTGGGGTGTGTCTTCAAAAAAACCCCAACCACAAACCAAAACTCAAAAATGCCCATAAAACAGCAAAAAGAGCACAGCAAGATCCTTTCTCAAGCTGAGCCGAAGCATAAAAAAGTCAATTTTAATATTCCTCATTTCTCCTGGAAGCACTGGCTGCTGTCCTTTGCCTGTAGAGCTCTGCTTTCATGTTTTCCAAGGCTGGGTGGAAAAACATTGTTGTTTCTAGGTCACATATGATGTGGTTTCTTGTCCAGCAGTGTCCTGCCCAGAGATCAGCCAGTTCTCCTGGTTGAGAGGGGATGAGTGAGCTCACCAGGATGCTGGAGGTGTCCTGGATGTGCAGCTCAGCTGGAACCATCCCTCCTGCTGAATGCTTTCACTGTGCAATTATCTGTGTTTGCTTTGGGCTGCTCAGTGTGCACCAGGCTCATCAAAGTGGTGGAGTGGATCAGAATTCCTGCACGGGCTGTTTCATGGCACTGTTGCCACCTTGCTTTCAGTTTGTTTAAGCTGTTTAGCAGCAATAATAATTTTCTGTCCCGTGGATGATAATTGGCAATGCCTGCTCAGCTGGCCTGGCTGGCTGCTGTACAAGAGTCACTGTAGAACTTCTCTTTTTATTCTGTATTCCCCAGCAAGTGCAGCTCTGCACTGGCATCTTGGGGTGCATTTATCCCTGCTCCTTTTCTGTCTGAATTTTAGGCTGTGTCCTTTCACATATTGTCCTCTTGTGCCTTGGTTTTCACATCTCTGTTTATGTCTAATAACTGCCCAGGATGGAGTGCAGTTGAGTAATCAAGATTTACTGCAGAAAACAAACAAAATAAGAGAGGAAACACATCCCACTGAACAACCTTCCTGTCCAGTTTCCTGGTGTTAGGCAACAGCACCTCTCAATTCTATCTAGAAGGAACCTCCAGCTCCAGAGAACCCATCTGAGCACAGCCCTTACCCAAAAAACCTCTCTTGGAGTCAGACCATCAGTGTTTCTCTACTCCTTTGGGGCCAGAGTGTGATTCAGACTTCTGATAAGAAGTTCTATATTTGTCCCCAGCAATGTGTGCTCTTTCATTCCCAAGGGGGTTTTGAATATTTGGGCATATCTTTAAAAGAATCTGTTCCCCCTGCTGCAGGCACCATCAAACAAAACAACTCCCAGTGGTGCCTGTTTGGGTACCAGGCTCTTGGTAAATTCAAAAATACTCAAATGCTATGATTTTGATAGTGGGATTATCCGGAGAAGTTCACAGAACAAAAATTATTAAAGAGCAACCAGCCAAAAAAGCAAAAAAAAAAGCCACAAAATAACCCTGCTGCAAAAGCAGCCAGGCTGCCAGGGTGTTCTTCCAGTCTCCTGTAGATTTGGCACATTTGTCTGGACGTTTGTAGTTATTCTGGACCAGGTTTTGGAAATGCAGCTAAAGCAAACATTCCAGCTGCCTGGACATGGCATCTGCTCCGTGCTGGCATCAGTGCCATGCAGGAGCTCCACCTTGTCATGCAGTCCCCAGACTTGACACTCTGGGAGAAAATATCAATACAGTCCCATTGAAATAAACTTCCATGTTTTATCCTTCTAAATAGGAAAAAAAAAACCAACTAAAATTTGCTTTCATTTGGAGCACTCTGCAAGGCAGAACTTCCATCCCAGTATCTCCAGGCTTTAAAAACAGAACACTAAATTATATTCTCTAGTCCCAAAATAAATAGAATTTTCAGCACAAGAAAAAGATGTACATTTTTGAATGGTAAATATTGCATAGCATCTCTAAGCCTTCAGTTCAGCACACAGCAGGCAATACTGTCCAGTACCTTGTACCCAATATCTTTGCTGCTGCTAAAGGTATAAAGGTGCCATCATAATTTACTTGAATTTTTTTTATGAGTTATTCTAAGATTCTTATTATCAGAATCCAATAAGTGCTACCAAAATCTTTGCTGGAATTCACTTTGAATACCTGTCCAGGGCCCTTTGTAATGGATCCTGATTTAGCAGCTTGCTTCTGAACTGGAATTCCTTTCTTGGCATTTTGGACCCCACTGGTCTTTTGTACCACAAGTTGTTAATAGATTTGTTGAATTTTTATTTTGGTTTTTTTTATAAGAAATGCCACAGAAAGCAGCCTTATCTGAAGCTCTCAGTTCTCAAGAGGATCCTGCAAACCAGCAAGGTCTCGCCACAAGCTCTTCAAGCCTTCAACTGAGCTGAGCCCCAGGCAGTAATTAGTCACATTAACAGCTTCTACCTGGTGTTTCAGATGGATTCTATTAGCTTGTTACAAATTAATTTTAAGAGATGCCATGTGGCTTTACAGCATTAGTAGTCCAAAGCATGTCACAGAACAACTAAGTGGCTAAAGATTAAACTTTAACAGGTGGGAACTGAACTGCAGTGCCCCTGTGTTTAATCACTTTTGTAACAAGACTTGTGGGAAACAAACCCACACGGAGATTTGTTGTTACTCCATAAAATTTAAAATAAAACCAGAGAGAACTTAAAAGGAAAATACTGTCCATAAAAACAAATACATTTAAAAGAAACCTTACTTTTTCTTCTCCAAACAGGATGAATGTTCTGTGAAACATTATTATCTGGAAACAATATCCATTTAGCAAGCTAATATTTCAACACAGCACAGTCAAATGTGAAAATCTTACTACAAATAGAACATCACATTTTTTCTCAGTGCCTCTGACACCTTCAGATATTTTTTTCTGACATCCTTCCCTCTGTAGCAGATCACTTTATTTTCTGGAGCATGAGCAGGTGATTGCTGCTGATTGTTTTCCCAGGAAGCCAGGCTGGCAGGGATCCCTGCTCTGCCCTTTGCTCTCCGTTGTGCTGCAGTGCCCCAGGGCTGGGCTGGCAGGATGCCCCTGCAGAGGAGCCCTCACCTGCCAGGCAGGGACAGCTCCCATCTGCTCCCCTCCCTGCTTCTGCTGCAGTGCTACCAACACCTTGAGAAGGAGCAAGAGGCTTTGATCTCATATTTATTTAGTCAAATTGCCATGAAAAACGTAACCTGGTCAGCTGTAACACCCTGGGTGAGGCAACAGCAACAACAAAATCAGGAATTAAATGTCTCCAGTGACAGCAGAGCTGAAATTTGTCTGAGAGCTCCAAGTCCTGGCACACACCTGACAGCAGCACTGTAATTGCTGTCAGCATTGGGTAAAACCTTAAAGATGGAATAGTTCACTGGCAGGAGTTGCCATCGAGGCATTTTTAGCTGTAATGTTTGTTTTTAAGAATTCTCTGTAATCTAAGGTTAAAAATATCATGGTTATAAAAATCCTACGTGTAACACATATTCTTTAAAGCTCAAAAACCCAAAGTGACAGATATCAGATAAAAATGGAAAGGTATTTCTAATTTATAAACTAAAGGCACACTGTGCCTTCAGTAATAGGAAGGTAAGGAAGGAATAGTAAGGTAGGTAAGGAATAGTAAGGAAGATGCACAAGTCCTGGAATACAGAGGTTTAAATCACCATATCCTCTGAACAAAAGGCTCTTTAACTTGTCCTCCTTGACTCAAATAAGAATAAATATATGCAAAATGTAACAAATGTCACAGGGAAACTGCTCTTTACTGGAAAGCACCATGTGTTAATTTTAGAGGTATTAAAAACCAGAAGGCAAAGCAAAAATACAACCACACTCAGTACTCCACCAGTGATTGCTGCTGCCCCCAAGCTGATGCTGACCATGTCTTACAAATGTATATGACCACAGGGTAGTTTAACTCCCAAACAAATTTCTCAGTTATAACTTTTCTGCAGTGTTTTGAAAAGTTACTGTAGTGCCATGTCCTAAAAAAAATAAAATAAAAAAAAATTTCTTGGTTGCAAGTTTTACTCTCAGAATTTGGCAAGTGAAATGAACTCAGAGTCCAGTAGAATAACTTGCTTACCAAGCAGTCATTTGGATTTGAAATATCTGCAATCTATTATTGAGTGCTAAATAGTGATAATCAAGATAAATTAATAAATTAGGGATAAATTAGGGACCTTCAATACATGAAGGTTGCCCTGGTCACCCATGATGACCCCATGGTCATCTTCACTCCCAAGAATTCCTCCTGGTCAGTGAGCTTAGGAGAAAGCACTCTGTCACTTAGCTGAGGAAGGTTATGGACTAGTGTAAAGAAGAAGAAACATTTAATAAAATTATGGAGGTTTAACAAAGGGTACAGATAAAAATGCTGCTGGCTCTATCACTGTGTCAAAGCCTCAGTAGCTCTGGGGTATTGATATTTATTATTTTTTCAGGAAGGAGCAGGTCTGTGTTTGTTGAGCCCTGCTGTGGATAAGGTGCTGGGCTAAGGTTTGCAGTTTTAAAGGGTGTTGTGTCCTGGTAGCTCACACTTGGCTGACCTTGGAAAGCCACATTCCTGCTGCCTGGGGTAAGGGCTGTGCTGTGATCCCAGCATCCTTCTCCCTCACCAGCAGGGATGGACACACAGAACCAGAAGAAATAAAGAGGGGTGGAAAGGCCATAAAGGGCTGCTGGTGTTGTCCTGTCCCTTCCTGGCACAGCAGCTCTCCAGCCTTGGGAGGGTTGAAATTTGAGTTTCCACAGTCTGTGCAGTGGAAACAGGGAGCAGCAGATCCATGACAAGAGAGGCAATACTTCCAATACTTCATTGTATTTCAATACTTTATTACTTTCCTTTCAGCTGAAGGGATAAGCAGAACAACACCTCCATGATTTCCATTCCAAATTTGCTCTTAGCTCTGAGAAGGAAGCTGTGCTCAGCAGCAAGGGTCAGGCTGACTGAATGAATGACCAATGCTAAAATAATCCTCTTTTCTGTCAGCATTTATGGATTTCAAGGCTTTTTGAAGGTGTTCCCCCTGTCTTACACGTGACTACCCATAAAAAGTAGACAGGATGATTTTTCTGCCTGGTGTTTTTAAAGGAACTAAAAAAACCCAACTAACTACTTAAGAGAATAACTGATAATGTGTTTTAACAGTTTATATTGATGTGTACGTGCTTACCTGTAGTGAACAGATTTGCTGGTTTTGGCTGCACTCTTTGACCATTTAGAAGGTAGTTATTACACCAATTTATAACTATAATTTAAGAAGAGGTGGTTGCTTTAAAATTTTAACTTCAAGCACTTAAATCACTAAGGCAGGCAGAGAAACAAATTCATTGCAACTTGAAGAATGTTATGGGAGTAGTGCATATTGTTTACAGCTGCCACAGCCCTTGTGAGTGCATGGAACTTTGTTTGCAACCCCTGCAACTTCTGACAAATTTGTGTCCGGAATGTGATTCTAAACAAAGGCTGCAAAATAATAATTCAAATTTGAAATAGGCCTAATTAAGGCCATTAGAAATAATTTGGAACAGGTGTCCATATATACAATAATGAGACCATTCTGGCATATGGAAGGGATGAAGGCATTAAATGGAATAACAGATCATCAGGCTGAGCTCTGTGTGAATTTACAGGAAGACAAGAGCAATGTGTGTTCCAGCAAGTGCATACATGACAACTTTGCACCCATCCTTGAAAACAACTCCAAACCCAACTTTTGTTTTTAAAACATCTTCTATTTCATATTGTTTGAATGCATACATTGAAATTAGTTACCAACAGATTCCTTCTGGAAGGCATCAAGCAGTTTTTCCACAGAGGCAGAGTTTGGATTGCTGTTCTGCAATAGGTGTGCTATAAGAGCATGCTTGCAATATAAACACTTGCATGATATTTCTGGTTGAGCCTCTAAAATCCTTTTAAATAAATTCAGAATGCTGCTGGGAGATAGCATAGCAATTCTTTTGTGTACAGATGTACAGAAGTAGGTTAAAGGAATTATTTAGATTAATAATAATAATATTAATGGCCCTTGAAAAGATCCTGAGAGTAAAAATATTGAGACTTCACTAGTTGAAATTAGCTCAAAAAGCCCTGAGCTTTCTTGAGAAACCTCTAAGGAATGTGTTTGCCAAAATCAAAGGCTGAAGAAGGAAGCTCAGGGCACAGTAATGAAAGGAATGGGGGATTCAGTGACAGTGGACAGATAAAATATTCTCCTTGCCTTCTCTTCCCTGGTCTCCCAACAAATACTTCCAGGTTTGAGGAGGAGAGAAAACACCCACAGGGGGTGCAGGCTGAGTCAGGGATGAATTGTGAGGTGCAAAAGCACAGAAAATACAAGGTGCAGAACCTGTGGTGGTGATCAGTGCCTTTTGGGAGGATGGTGAATCCACAGGGCTGGGAGGGTGGTGGGTGCTCCCCAGTCTGAACCAGTGCCTACTGGAGTGCTCCCCAGTGCCTACTGGGCTATCAGCCTGGCTCCACAGGGAACAGAAGCTGAACCACTTCAGGTTTTTACCTTTCTGTCATAAAGCCACCCCTCTGATTTTGAAAATATCCAAATTGCTGCTCACACTTAACCTCATCTGGTGAGAGCAGCACAGAGGCTGAGACCCCGTCAGGCAGCTACGTCACCTGCAGAGATGGGAAAGGAGTGGGAGCTTAAAGCAGCCAGAACATGAAATAAAAGTGGCTCATTCAGGAAGCAGTGAGTGAGAGCTGCTCAGCAAACACTCAGGCAGGCAGCAGGATGTGCATCACGTGCAGAACTGACGTGACAAAATGTTAAAGATGCAAAGTCAAAGACTGAAGAGTTAGGAAACACAGCAGAGTTTGTGTGAGTGCCTTGGAGCAACTTTGTCCTTGTGTAGTGCTAGAAACAGACACCTAAAGGAAAAACCACCAGGAAAAGAAAAAATAAACAACACTTTGACGCTCAAAGGTCTGTCTGCCATGTTCCTGCTTCGTGAGATCTCATTCCTGTTGTCAGGATAAGGGATACTGTAAATGACAAAATTCACAGGAGACAGATCATTGGACTGAGGGAGAGGAAGGCAGAAGAGTGGCATGAGGCAAGGTGTTGGATAGGAGAACATAATGTAAAACTGTGTCAAATTAAAAAGGCATCCCTTATCTGGAAGTTTTACTCAGAAGCATCTTGTTGCACTCAAGGGAAGAGAACATTCCCTTGGGAACAGCAGAGTTCTGCTCTTCAGCTGCAGCAGCAGAGCTGCTTTCATTTAACTATCAGTCAAAATAGTCTAGTGAAGGATAAAAAGAAACAGCTGCTGAGTAAAAATAATGAAGGTATCCAGGTGAGAAATGGAGGCAATATAAGCAGGAATAGGGAGCCAGAAATGAGGCATTGAGATCCATGGCAAGAAAGCTGAATGAGCAACAGGATTTTCAGACATTTGTGCCACCCTACTGTTCATGGACTGAACAGGATTTCCAAATCCCTCTCCTGTCCCCAGCTAGAGCAGGAATTGTTTTGTCTCCCTGCTCTGTGCAGAGAGCTCACCATCCCCTAATATGAAGCCCAAACCCACACACTAAAGCAGCACAGAATCTGAAAAATATAAAAGAGAAACCTGAGGCATCACTGGAGTGCATGAAACTTGAACCCCCAAAAAAGTGGATCCAATCCTGCTCCTCAGGCCATTGGTTTCTTAGGTATATTCCCTTGGAGACAACCACACCTTGTCCTTGTAAATCTCTGGTTTCTAGTTAGATTTTTAAGGGACAATACGACAGATTAACAGACAGTACTACTCTCATTTCTTAGCCACAGACAGTACATGCTCAAAAATGACACCAAGAGAGTTGCCAAGTCCTGAACTTGTTCTTTGCCAGTCACCAAGTCTGATTAGCAAAAATTCCTATTCATCCTCACAGAGTTCTTTTTTCCCCTCGAACAACACTCGAGCTTCCCAGAAAAGATCTCAAAAATGTAAAAAGTGACAAAAACCCTTATAAACAGCCACCACACACAAGAAACACCTAGGCACATCCAGTCCCAGGCTGGGAAAATGTCTGTGCAAAAGCTGCAGTGGATGCAGGCAGCTGTACCCAGGGAAGATGCATTTCCTTCCCCTTCAGAGGAGCAGCTGTGCCTCAGAGCTACCAGGGAAGCTGCCCACCACAGCCAAAGTTAATCAGATTTTGGGTTGTGACAGGACATTTTATTTCCCTTCCCTCTCAAAGGAAGTGTGAAACCCAGAGGCTTTGCTGTGTTTGTGTCTGGGACCATCAGGAGCAGTCAGGGAGAATCCCCACGCTGGAAGTGCTGCTGTGATCCTCCCTCCTCCTGCCCTGCAGAGACAGGAGAGGTCTGGGCTCCAGCAGCCTGCTAAAATTCAATATTGCTCCACACCAGCACCAGCTCTATAGATGGATATTTTCACTGACCACAAAGCTTTGTTCCTGGTAGAAAAAGTAGCAAAAAGTATGTAATACCCTCTGCAAAGCGTGACACTTGTACATTATGTAAAATTCCTGTATTTGCAGGGTTCCCATGCAGCATGGGGCTGCATAAACCATTCCTTGTTTTGGTAAGGATATTATTACACTGTGTGCACAGCACAGTAGGGCTGAAGGTAGCTCAAAACTACTGGGTATGGTTTCTTTATCCTTCCAGATTTAAAAATCTATATAAATTGTACTCTGGTTAATCAAAAAAACACCCATAAATGATTGGCTCTCCTCCTCAGGTGGATAATTAATTACCTACTTCTTTTCCTTGAGAAAAAAAAATGTTGTCTATTGTTTCTTTGCTTGTTTTGGAATTTGTTCCCTTGAAATGATCTAAGGCACAATATTTGTTCAGGTTAGTTATGCAGTAAGGGAGTCCAAGCTGCTAACCAAAATAAAAAGCAAGAGGGTTGTGGAGTTTGTAGCCTGAAATGGACAGAGGAAAGTATTTTCTTTTTGATTTTTCCAGAGGATTTTTTTTGTAAAAGAGAGATTGCGAGAGGCAGAACATTTTGTATTGGGTTTGGTTTTAAGACAGTGCATTTCTCTGAGGATTTTTTAAAGTTACAGTGTTCTTTTCAATATCCTATAATTTGGAGTTTCAAAGCCAAAGCCCAGGGAAAAAGAAGCTGAAAACCATTCTTGTGCAGCATTTCCATATTGTAAATGTCCCTTACAGCAAAGATTAACACCTCTCCCCTTGTGTTGATCCATGAGAAAAAATTCCACTTTTATTTTACTGGCAAAATAACATGGTAAAGCATCTTGGATTCAGGACTTTGTGTTTTATTTGATAGTGAACAAGGCCAGTTTTCCTGATTTAATCTAAGACACTGAGTCCAATGCCTGCAGATTTAAAGTTTTACAGTGAGATGTGTGCTACAGACCAGAGATGGCCATAATTGTTTGAAGCAGTGGGTGGATAGAAAGGTTTTTAGGGACATGTGATTAAATTAAAATGTGTGTCTTGGACATGCTGGGCTTCAGGTTCATTCCTGTGTCCTGATGTTAATACTTACAGTCTGTTAGGCACCACTCACACAGAATCAAACAAAACACAAGTTATTCAATATCCCAGGGTTCAGAAGGGCAACAAACAGGTGAAAAGAGAGCTTCAGACAGGAGCTGGCTTTCAGGAGTGACTTGGCACTCTTCTAAAACATTTTATTAAAAATATATTCTTCCAGTTACTGGGGGATAACTGCACAAGGCAGTACTGTGTGAAGAAATATTCTTTTCTTTTATTTTTCTTTTAAGAGAAGCCAGTTGTAGAAAAGGAGGCAATATATCCTCACACACCTTACTTCTCTAAAATCTCCATACCATCACTGTTACAAAAACACTGGATAGATTGTTTTAGGTGAAACACTGGTGTGCTAAAATATTAAATAAAGTTATTATGAATTTTTGGAATTGGACACTGAAACTTTTACATGACAACCAGGCAACCCTTCCTCAAAAACTGAATGAGAAATATTATGGCATTCCAGACTCTTGGAAGAGAAAACAAAGAATCAGCTTAGAATTGCCAGGAAATAATGAGTCAAGAAAGAGATTTTAGAGAAACTTCTGGCTTGTGAAAAATCATCTGGGGAAAAAAACAAAAAAGAAAGAAAGATTACAAAACCTGGATCAGCTTTTCTGAAGAACTAATGGGCTGTAAGGTAACTACCACATAAAAGTCTGTAAAAGCTGAGTTAGGGACAGATTGTACTGAAGTAAAAGAAATCTTTTTGAAATACCTTTGTATTTCCACAGCACATAATCTCAAAAAAATCCAACGAATTGAATGGATTTAGTAATGTTATAAACCAAGTCTGGTAAATAACACTCAATAAACATCCTGAGGATTTTTTTTTGCCTGAGCTCTGGTGCATGAAGCACCTTAGGTCTACTAGTCTGTGAATCAAACCCAGCACACCATCACTGCAGAGCATCTGAGCCTCCCTTTTGTGACAATTCAGAAGGGATTCAGAGTGAGACCACAATTCTGGAGTGGTGTGAGAAGAGGTGGTGCTCAGCCTACAAATATGTGTCATATAGATGCTTGGACCACTCTTTCCACATCACTGTGGGAAAAGTCTTTTTTCAGATTCTTTCACCAAAATTAAAACAGCCTTCCACCACATACTTGAACTGGGTCATCAGTTCACTGTTCATTTAATCAATGACTTTTTGTATTTTGATCCTTTCTTCTTACTTGTGGCAATGCCAAAATTGGATTTTTTGCATTAAACCATCTCATTTCACCACAAACCTGGTCTGGCAAACACAACAAGAGTAGAGGATACAAGAGTATGGTTATTTCCAGCTATTCTAAAGTTGCTTGAGAGGATATTGGAGCAGACAGCACACATTTAAGTTTTGTGGACTTTCTGTACCTCTAAATGAGTTTGAAGAACAACTGGCAGCCCCATCTTATCTTACACAAGCAGCCTAATGCAAGTTGATTATGCACTCAGGTTTCAGTTGGTTTCCCTTAAATCTGACAATTTTGCTGTATTTTTTTCATTTCCATTTCTCTTTGTGGATGGAAGTTGATGGCAAATGAATGAGGGGCTGTTTCTGGATCAACATCTTTGAGTTGCAGAGGCCTCAGCCCCAGCCACCTTCCTCCATTACTCAAGCATCAGCTGCCCTTCCACACTGTGTGTTTCTTCAAGTTCACAGAGAGGGAGCCACGACTCATTTTAGACATTGCCTTTGCAACTTCTGTGCATCCTTCTGTCTCTTGAGTGGACACTGCACATTGAGTGTATCCAACATTTAATACTTCCTGCAATTTGCATCCCAAAAACCCATGAAAAGGCTCAGGAGATCCCATTACCACATTTAGTTCTCCCAAAGACCCTTCGTGCCCAGCCTGTTGGGAAGACTGACAGCATTCACTTGAGCAGCTGTTGAGCATTGCTTTAATCTGCATGACACATGTGGAACAATTCCCTACAAATGCATTTCCATTAGTCTGGTATTCCTAATAACATCCTCCCCCTCCACTCAGCCTCCTCCAACTGCATCCAAGCTCCTTTTAATTCTCATCTCTTATGTTACAACCACAATGTAATTGATGACCAGAGCAGTGGGTGTTTGAGACAAAATTCATTGTAGCCTATTGAGTTTCTGCATTGACTGGACTTTGGACTGCATGCTTCAATTCTCTGTCCTTTACAATTAAGAAGTTAATGAAATAATCCTAAACACAAATAAGATCTGCATCCAGGCAGCAGATGAGCTGCCATTAGTTAGCATGTCCCACACATGACTTGTACAACGTGCTCTTTATTTGTCTGCTGCAGGACAATTAGTGAGCACGTCTGAGAATGCCAGATGAGAGCTCAGTAATCTGAGACTGAGAGCATGAGAAAGGAAATTGGTGGCTAACCAAACAACCATCAGCATGTTTCCTAGTGCTCCCTGATCAAGCTGTATTTAGGTCTCACAACAGAAATCGTCTTGTTGAGCTGAACAACACATGTAAAACCTGAAATTAGAACAAGGGACAGGAATCATACAGCCTGAAATAATTATAATTTCTATTGTATTTGTAGGGAATGCCCTGACAAAGTTAAGAATGATGTATTTGATCTTATGTTTTTAAAAGGCTAATTGATTAAGATACTATATTATATTAAAGAATACTATACTAACTCTTCTAAAGAATACAGAAAGGATACTGACACAATGCTAAAAAAATAATGAAAACTCATGACTGTTTCTAGAGTCTTGACACAGCTTGGTCCTAATTGGCCAGAGTTAAAACAACTGGTACCAGAATCCAATCAGACAATTACTTGTGGATAAACAATCTCCAAACACATTCTACATGAGTAAAATACAAGAGAAGCAAATAAAATAAGAAATATTTTCCTTCACTCTGAAGCTTCTCAGCTTCCTAAGAGAAAAATCCTAAGCAAAGGGATTTTTCTAGAGAAGGTAAATGCTACAAATTTCTGCTCCCTCTTAAAAGTGAGAGTTGGAGCTGATGCCACATCGTGGTATGTTCTACAGAAAAAGTCAGCCCAGAGAAGAAAAGAATTTAACCTTATAGGACATCTGACTTCCTGCCTCTCTAGGGTTTCTTATGCTCATCACTCTGGTATGTGACTTCACAAAAGTCACTGGAACAAAAAGCATTCCCTGTTTTGAAGATCATAAAAGCCTTGATGGACTATACATGGGTAATTCCAGGTTGTTATTAAAACCAGCTTTTTTTAAAATAAAGAAGAAAAATTACTGCAATCCCTTACTGTCCTCATGGAGACAGTGTTCTGTACATTTCCTGCAAAAGAAAGAAGGAAATATTTCTTGTTCATAGAGTCATTGAACAATTACAGAATGGCAGCAGTGAAAACAGCAAGGGATTGAGTTTGAAATGTAAGCATGGAAACTTTTCTGTCATATAAGAAGAAAATCTTTATTAATGTCTTAAGAACTTCTTCTCTGAACTAAATAATCTTATTCCTTCATGAGTGCCATACAGTTATAACACACTGAGAGCCACCTTCACAGTTATTCTCAAAAAGTCTGAATGCTCCTTTCTAAAACAACAGTGGGACAGCCACTTAAAAAAACCCAAACAAGAAAAACACAAAAAAACCCAAAGCAGGCACATACAAGACAATCTGCAGCTCTATAAATCATCTCTCAAAGAAAGCAGCCAGTCAGAAGATGCAGAGGAGTAGCTGAAAAGTGGACAAGAGCCAGCAAAGAGATGGAAGATAAGAAGTGGTATTTCAGCAAATAATACTTGCCAGCCAAAACAGGACAATTATGTACAGAGCTGACGTGAAAGAGCTGTTTTAAAAGTGCTGCCAGTTTATGTGAAAGAAAAAGATGAAATAAAGTTTTTTTTCTCCGTGGCTCTGCTCTAATTCAATGTTGCACACAAAACTAAGATTTTTTTTGAGCATGTTTACATATGTATTTAATATTTCACACATCTGTAAGAGTAAAGAATCATCTACTAATTTGTTAATATTTCTCCATTTAATATTTCACATGTTAATTCAAAATTTTCATCTCTTCCACAAAGGATGTGTTTATAATAACTCCTGGAAGTGAAATGAATCTTGTGTCAACTTTTCAGCTGATACAGAATGCAGATAGCAAGAGCAGTTTCTTAGTGCAGTTACTTCCAGGTGCCACTCAAACAAAAAATGACATTTATTACTCAACAAAACACTGGTGCTCCTACTTAAAAAATTGGCTAATTCTCACGAATGCACACAAATTGCAGTAAACCAATTTTAGTATATGCATTAAATTGAGGGCAGAGAGACCCCATGAAAGCTAATAGTTATGATGAATAATCCATAAGTTAGCTACAAAAGTAGTAAAACTTTTGAGTTGTTCAATACAGGTAAAGCAGAACCTGCTCTAAATACAAGGGTGCAAGTGCCAGAAATTCTCTCTTTTTTTGTTTTTTTTTTTTTTTGTTTTGTTTTTTTTGGGTTTTTTTTGGGTTTTTTTTGTTTTTTTTTTTTGTTTTCTCCCAGCTGGTGGAGAAGGAGAAGAAGAAGAACCACTTTTGGGAGATTTTTACTGATGTTTTTCCATTAATCCTTTCCTTTGAACCGTGTCAAGTAATCCAATACACCCAAACCTGCAGCTTCCTTATTGCACCAGGAGCACAAACACTTTGCTTGGTGGGGTAACAGCTCCATGGCCTGAAAGGGTCCTGAGATAGATCTGCAGTGAGCATGAGCTGGCACCAGACCAGAAATCTGTACTGCCAGCTCATGGCAGTGCTGAACCCAACTGAACACAATCTGCTGAGATGAAAACAAAAACACGCTATAGACTTTCTGGGGGGAAAATAAAATTATCATGTTTTGCTGACATAGGATCACCTCAAAGCATAATAAAAACATTATCAATTCTTAGCCAGATAAATATGGTCTTGTTTGACCTGGCTAAACCAACAGTCTTTAAGCAAGAATAATTCTTTTATTTATGGAAATAAAGATTTAGGCTAGAGAGGTGGAAGGAGGTCCTGCTGTTGAGTGCAGGATGTGCCTACTGGCTCTGGTGTTAGATGTGAGCCCAAATTACAATATTGAGATCCAAATGTGAGACCACTTGGATCCACCTTACTGTTTGTAAGCTCTCTGCCAAATTATTTCCATCAACAAAGGTCAGTTTGGCTATAGAATTTTACTGCAAATTCATTTTAATTCCTTATTTCATCTCTATTCACAGCATCTAGTTATGCCTGGGGAGGTGCAATTAAGTGCACTAAATTAACTTTGAGGTTTAAGTCAAGTTCTTACATTTTTACAAATCTCTTCTACATGCTCCCACTATCAGACAATCACCTTTTTTGTGTTATAGAAAATGTATTTCTAGTTATAGGTTCATCTGCACGTTTGTTGAGCAGCTTGGTCTCCCTGCCTACCACAGGGGTGTTGGAACCAGATGATCTTTGAGGTCCCTTCTAATCCAAACTATTATATGAGTCTATGATTTAAATAAAATAGATAAATAAATAGATCCATCCCTTAGTGTGATTTTTTTCATAGTAAGTTGTATTTTTCCCACACTGGAACAGTGAATCAGATGTTGTGTTTGCTTTATGGACACAAGCTTTATATAAAAGCCCAGCTTGTTTATCTGCTGAGAATCAAAACACAGCTTCCTGCAAATACTTAAAACAGTCTTGATTGCTAAGCAGAAATTAAACATGCAAACAAAATACTCCCTTTGTTGTTCAAGGGAAGTTTAGCTAATGCCTAAATAGGTACAACCAGAGCTTCTCATCAGGCAAGGGAAAAGGATTTAATTTGTCCCCAGTCAGAACTATATTTTGTTACAGGACACTTAAAAAAACCCCAAAAAACCACACCAACCCAAAATTAATAAGAAAACATTAATATATTTTATATTTTATATCTTTATCTCTTGCACTGATTGTCAAAACCACAACTGTTCAGACCTCAGTCCCTTCAGGAAAGAATTGCTTTTCCTGGTTTATTTTGCCAGTTTAGTTTCATCAAAGAACAAAATCATGGACTCAGAAAGAGCTGCTCAGTCTCCACAGCATGCTAAATGTATAACCTCACAGTCTTAGCCTCACTCTAATAGAAAACAAGAATAAATCTGTTAAACCTGTCAGGTTTACAATCTGGAAACATTAATGGTTGATATGGAACATAGAGAGTTTTATAGGGAATGAATTGCACTTGAGGAATGCAAGATATCTCTGATCCTGGAAAAAAAACCTTCTTAGAACACAGGCACGGACTTTTTAAATGAGCAAGATAAAAAACACTTAAAAAAAAATAAAGTCAAATAAAAAGGAAATTTTCCCATTATCTTAGTTTTGAGCCAGTGTTTGATTCAAAGCCAGTAGACAATTTGTCCTTGATCTCACTGTAAAAGCAGAGTCAGCTCTCCTGTGCTGGAGTCTGGAGTTGCACTCCTCCTCCCTCTTGCACAGTTTTATATCCATGGTTTTGGGGATGTTTTCTGCCTTTTCAGATCCCTGCCCTGGATTTTTACTGGTAAAGAAAAATCAGCACTGCATTCTCTTAAGAAAACCTTTTTTTTTTAGTTAATCTTTCTGTAAGCTGTAAAAAGAAGGGAAATAAGCTCCAAACATGCATACCCTTCACTAATTGAAGTTCCTCTAATTGATGCTCGTGGTTTAACCAATCTGTGCCCAGAGGATTGCTGGCCCACATCAAGCTCCATTCTCAGCATTTAAGGTTTGTCTCAGGACACCCTGAAAGCAATTCTCACTACTCCACCAGGTTTTCACCTTCACAAACAGGTAAAAGTAGTGTTGGGGAAGTTTTCAAACACTTCAGTGATTATACAGCCTGTCCTGTATTTAAAAAAAAAAATCCTTCAGGCACTGGGAAGCTCTTGCCTTGCTGGAAGGCAGAAGGGCATAAACTCATACAGACAGAAGGCTAAAAATGCACTGAGGGAGCATTTTTATTTACTTAACTAACCTAAAAAACAAGAGAGAATTCACCTTAATCATCCTTATAGTAGAACCATCCTTTCTACCACTGCCTTTTCTCTGATGATGTAACTACCCACACACTGCTGCCATATTAACTGGAGAAACTCCTCACTTCTAGTATTATTACTTGGGATAATATTTACTCCACTTTACAAGGTTCCTTTTGCCCACAACTTGTGTTTGCACCCCAGAGGGAGCACGGATGGGAAAGTCAGTGGTGTGCAGCACAGAAACAAAAATAACTCAAAAATCCAACTCTGTGATTTCTGCAGAGGTTCACAGCAGTACAGACCCTATTGCAGGCTCCTTGGCAGGGCAGCCAGCAGCCTTTTGCAGTCCTGTGCATTCCTGGGAATGTGTTGGGGTTTTTTTAAAGGGTGGTGGAGCCTTAGTCCTGCTCTCCAAGGGTGACCAGAAGTGCTCAGCCTGCATAGAGCAGATTAAAACTCAAGCAATTATTTGGATCATTACAAGACCCAGTAAAAATGAAATATAATTTCATTATATTTTCAGGCTTTTTGCTGCACCATCTGACATCCCATGAAAAGGTGGAAGCAGGCAGGGGAAGGAGGGGAAGGCAAGGAGCATATGCACAGAAGTGGTGCATGAGAAACCATTGCCAAGGCCAGCAGGGCAAATGTCCCCAGTGTGCTGAAAACATTCAGTGCTGTGCTCTCTTCCTGACCTCCTTGGCTGCGTGCTCTGTCTATTCCAGTAAACACAGCAAGGCCAGGCCACAGGCTGAGAGCTGGGCCGTGCTCATCCTCGTCCCTGCTCCTGGCACGTTCCCTGGCACCGTCGGGGCTCCCTCAAAGGCTTGCCCTGGCAGGCAGGGCTTGGCCTGGCTTCAGGGGGAAGCTCATGCTCATGGCCAGCATGCAGCCAGCCTGTCTGGGGGAGCCTGGGCACTGGCACGAGGGCAGGGATGAGAGCTGAGGCGAGCAGAAGGAGCCACCTGGCCAGGGAGAGCCTGCTACAGGTACAGCTATTGGAAACAGTCACAGACACCTTTTGTGAAAAATCCTTTCTTAGGATTTTTCCTGCTGGAGCTGAGTGGTTTTAGTAGCAAATGCAAACAATGGTTATCTGCTGCTGTGGAATGCAACAGGTGGATCCGTGACTGGTCCCCTGTGGATGTTTGGATCTACTGACCGCTCACGGCAGGGCTGCTCTTCTATCTGCCAAGACACAGACCTTTGTTATTATTCTTTCTATTCTATTCTTAAGTTAGCCAGCTTCTGAAGAAGCTCCTTTCCTTTCTGTTTCTATGTAGAATAGTTATAATGTTATATATATATCATAATATAATAAATCAAGCCTTCTGATCATGGAATCAAGATCCTGACTCTTCCATCCATCTAAAAACCCCTGTGACCACCGTCACACAGGGCGACCCCAGATGAGGGGAGGAATGACAAGGAGGACTCTATTGATATCCAAAGCCTAATTATTTACTTTTTTATACTATATTACACTACATTACACTGAATTTGCACAAGCACTCAACTGAGCAGAACCTCGTGACTGTCAGCCAACAGTCCTGGATTCAACTGGACACTCATGGATTCAATTGGTCAGTGAATCAAAATACTCACACTAGAATCTAATTCCTAATTGTCTTCTCTAAACAATCTTCTACAATGTACTCCACTTGTGAACAACAAGAGGAGCAGCAACTGAGTTAAGAATTGTTTTTTCTTTCTCTGAGGTTCCTCCCTGTGATTCCCAGAAACATCCTTGGGAAGTTGTGCCTTGCTTTTCTCTGTGAAGAGAAATGTGGTCCCATTTCTAAAGCTGGGAAACACCAGCTTTATGCTTTGTTCTGGCTAAATCAAACTGCTTTAAAAATCAAATGATTGAAGCACCCATATGTCACTGTCATATTTTCTGGAAAAATCCCTTTGCCCAGGATTTTGCTCCTGGGAAGCTGAGAAACCTCAGAAGAAAAGGAAAACAATAATTATCTGATTTGCTTCACCTGTGTTTTGCTCCTTTGGAATGTGTTTGGAGATTGTTTACCCACAGGTGGTTGTTTCATTGGTTTCATGTGAATTATTTTGGCTTTTTGGCCAGTCAAGGCCAAGCTGTATCAGGGCTCTGGAAGGAGTCATAAGTTTTCTTTATTATCTTTTTAGCCTTCTGTAACTGTCCTTTCTGTATTCTTTAGTACAGCATTCTTTAATATAACATAATATCATAAAATAATAAATCAGCCTTCTGAGAACATGGAGTCAGCTTCATCATTCCTTCCCCCCACAGGGCCCCCTGCTAATACAATTCTTATATATCCATACATGTGTCAAATAGAGAAATGTCACTGGGGTGTGCTCTTCTGTCACTGTGCTGAAGCAGTCTGTCAGCAGTCACTGCATCATGTGCCCACCTTCTGCCTCTCTTGGCTCCAGCCTGGCTCTGCTGCTCCTGAAACACTGTGAGCCTCTACCCCTGACAGCACAATTTAGTAATAAAGGGTTGGAAGGCTTTTCCAGACAGCAATTTTCCTTTTCTCCAGTGTCTAGTTAAGGCCTGTGGTACTTTTGGGGTCCCCCAGACACAGGAGGAAATTGAGAATCTGAAAATTAACTCCATGTTCTTAGAAGGTTAATTTATTATTTTATTATATTATATAGAAAATGCTGTACTAAATTATACTAAAGAATAGAGAAAGGATACAGACAGAAGGCTAAAAGATATTAACAAAAAAATCATGACTCTCTCCAGAGCCTTGACACAGCTGGGCCATAGTTGGCCAATAAGTAAAAACAATTCACCTGTTGGATAAACAATCTCCAAACACATTCCAAAGCAGCAAAACATAGGAGAAGCAAATGAGGTAATATTGTGGCTTCTCAGCTTCCCAGGAGAAGAATCCTGGGCAAGGAGATTTTTCAGCAAATATGACAGTGACAAAGGCCTGGCCTCCAGGGCCTGTGATGCACTCAGGGCTGTGGAGGTAAATTCAGCAGAAAAGAAACTGGTTCTTCCATGCAAAGAGGTGCAAGTAGCCTGTGTGACAAGGAAGTGGCAGAGGGATTATCTTCTAACCTTCCTTCTTCCTCACAGAGCACACTGAATTGTGCACTGTCTGTTTTCCTGTTAATGCTCAGGGCTTAGAAAGCCTTGCAGAAGGATTTACTGTGAAATTTATACCTTTATTTAGAGGATTACTCACAGGTGGTGAATTGACTGAAATCTCACTGTGCTGCTCTACACTGCTATTCAGAGCAGCAATCTTGGCATCAATTTAGCTTTGCATTTTGCAGGGAGCTTTTTCTTTTGCATGTTTGTTTTCACAAGGTGCCTTATTCTGACTTGCCAGCTCAAAGCACATTTCTCACTCATTGCTTTGCTTGCAAAAGCCTTGTTCAGCTGGCAAATTAATATGAGTGCACTGAAAAACAATATCCCACCAAAACTGCCCATGGGCTCTTCTGAGGGGAATTCAAGCTTTGAAATATATGTTTTATTTATAGAATGTCCATCAGAAATCAAGCCAGCAAGTTAAAGCTGCTGAAATGCTAGACATTCTGTTTAATTTTTAAACAAAATTCTAAACATTGTATTCTAGTATAAAGGAGGCTTTTATGAATCATGAGTCATTTTCTGTTGATGGAGATATGATTGGTATCTCATATAACTTATTACTTCCCTGTCCTGCCCCTGCTCTTTCCTATTGAAAGTATCTGACAATCTATCTTTGCTATTTATAAAACACCTAAATGGGCTGATAACCAAAGAGAAAAGAGACTGCTTGAAGTTACCATTCTAAAGGTCTTTCAGTGCCCTCTAATTCCTCAGAACCTGTCACATGCCAGTCTCACACTGCTAATAAAATCTAAGAAGGACTGATTTGAACATGCACACCATTTCCCAATTTTTCCATCCTTTGTCTAGATGCCTTAGTTTCAAAACATGAAATATGTTATTAATTCAATCCTATAAATTACTTTTTCACACTGAAATTCCTCAGCAGAGCCATCTTTTTCTGTTGAGTCATGGCACCAGATTTACAGACAGGTATCTGTTCTTCACTCCTTCACACAATTCCCTCTCTGCTGGTTGACTTATTCCTCTAGAAAAGACATTTCCTGATAATTATATTTCATAAAAAGATGCATTCTTAGACAATTCTCATTTCAAAGTGCTCCATAAACACAGTAGACTAAGAAAGCTGCATGAGTTTTCCAAAACTTGGAATAAACCAGGTGAAATGCTGCTACTTTCCAGACTGCAGTCATTATGACAGCATGTATACTAAAAGCCAAAATTTTAAACATTTTAAAGAAACCAGGTAGAAACGGGGTAAAAATGCCCTTTTCTAATTGCAAGACATAAGTGCTTGGGCTGGGCTGGCACAGCATAACATTAATACCATTACCTGATTTATGAATTATTACCATTACCTGATTTATGAATTAGATCCTGCTTGTATGTGGAGGGTCTAAGTCAAGCTAAGTAAAAGAAGGATCATATCCACCTCTCTCATGATACATCATACCCTTTTGACTGTATTTATAAATAAAATTTATCATAATAATCACAATAAATAATTTTTTCAGAGAGGACCTCGTGTCCTAGAGAAGGACAGTTCATTGCCTGTAACACTGAGAGGTATATAAACATGAATATGTACATTTGTTAAAAAGGTTTTACTGAAGAAGCTTATTTCCAAATGTAGTGGTAATTTTGATAGCTCCTCTGGCTGTCCCAAACCTACAATCTGTGCCAAATATTTCCTTTGCAAGCCCTGAGGAGTCCAGCAGAATCCCCTTTGGAGTCCACTGTCCTGTCAGACAGCACTTCACAGCTTTTGGAACAGCACAGATTCTGTGAACAGCAGCATCACAGAAAAAGTAAAAGTGGGGAAAAAAGAGAAAAAATAAAGGATGCCTTACTTTCACATCTCCAGCAGAAGGAAGGAGTGAGGTGTCACTTGACAGATGCCACCTGGGCATCTCCTTTACCTTCACCTCTCCCTGCAGGCATGCCAAACACAGAATACTGCATTGAAATGTATGGCCATGCTTATTGTACTAAATACTATATACATTTAGTATAATATGCAATATTACACTAAAATGAAAGGGTCTCCCCTCAGAGTACCAGTCTTCCCAGATGGAAACACAGAGAAAAAGCCTCAGGGCCTTTGGCTGAAATGATCTTGAATCAGTTGCAGCAAGAACGTGTGCCAAGCACAGGGCAATAGGAGCCAGGATGATTCCAGGGCTGTAAACCAGTCTGCCACAGTCAGTCAAAGGACTGGGCAAACATTATTTTAGGGGTTAAAAAAGAACAAGTGGAACCATATAGAACAGATGTGGCAAATCTGAATGCAATGTGAAACCTGCAGATCAATGAGGTCTAAAACAAGCTATAGAGAATGTTGACAAACATTGAAATGGCCACATATGGAAACTGAAAAAAAGGAAGAAACAACAACTTAAATCCTCCTCTTCCTCCTGGTGAAAGGCTTGGGATGCTCATCACTTTCCAAGCCCTGCACCTTTGCCAATCTGAAACTTTTAAGCCTTGGACCCAGAAGGGCAGTGAAAGGGTAAAGAAAAGGATAAATACCAGAGTTGTTTGTACATTAACTGCATATAATTGCAACCAGAAGTATTAGCAGCATTGTTATTTGACTAATCAGTATTTAATTAGACTGTTTAGAATCGAATTAATTTAATTAGATTAACAATGAATTTTGTGTTTCCTCTGTCCTTGACGAGATGTGAAGAGAAACAAACCAGTGGGAATTCGAGCAGCTGCTCTGTAATTTACATGCAACAGATATTCCATGCAAATCAAAGGCCTGGCAATGCAGAGCTGCAAACAACTTCCTGAGGGGAAAAAACTCCTTGCCTCTTTCTGAAAAAATAGTGTCTTTTTTTTGACTCCATGTTCTTAGAAGGCAAATTTATTATTTTATTATATTATATAGAAAATGCTGTACTAAATTATACTAAAGAATAGAGAAAGGATGCAGACAGAAGGCTAAAAGAGACTCATGAAAATATCATTACTCTCTTCAGAGCCTTGACACAGCTGGGCCATAGTTAGCCAATAAGTAAAAACAATTCACCTGTTGGATAAACTATCTCCACCCACATTCCAAAGCAGCAGGAAAAGAGAGGTTCCTATAATACAGAAATTTGACTGCTCTGATATGAAGGAGCAAAAACCCTGCAGAAATTGAAATCTGCTCCTGCTGGGGTCATTACCAGCCATGTTAGCTGACTCAGCACTCCATGAATTGCAGAAATTCAGAGTTTTAGAAGCCATGGCTGAATATCTGTTCTAGGGAAGTTTTGGAGAGGATCCTGCTCTCAGCTCTGCTGCTCTCACAGCTCATTTGTGCTTGCAGAATCCCAGCAATGCTCAGAGTGTGTGTGCAGCCTCAGGGAGAAGAGTGGAGGCTGTGCTTTGAGAGAGAAAAGGGTGCAGCTTCAACAGATCTTGCATTCCTAAACATGGGAATTACATCAAGAAGTGGGTGTGTAGGAAACCAGCAAAAATAGAAAAAAGGAAAAAAAAAGAAAGAAGAAAGAAAAGAAAATAAAAAACCTCAAAAAAAAACCAAAAAAGAGAAGAAAGAAAAAAGTAGAAGGAGAAAAAAGTAGAAGGAGAAAAAAGGAGAAAAAAGGAGGGAAAAAATGAGAAAAAAAAAAAGGAGAAAAAAAAAAAAGGAGAAGAAAGAAGGAAAAAAAGGTGGAAAAAAAAGGAGAAAAAAAGGAGGAAAAATAAAAGAGAAAAAAGGAGAAAAAAGAAATAGAAAAAAGGAGAGAAAAAAGGAGAGAAAAAAGGAGAGAAAAAAGGAGAGAAAAAAGGAGAGAAAAAAGGAGAGAAAAAAGGAGAGATAATAGGAGAAAAAAGAAAAAAAGAGAAAAATAAAAAGGAAAAAGGAGAAAAAAAGAAAAAAGGAAAAAGGACAGAAAAGGAGAAAGAAAAAAGAAAAGAAAAAGGGAAAAGAAAAGAAAAAATGAAAAAAGAAAAGAAAAGAAAAAAGGAAAAAAAAATAAAAAGAAAAAAGCAAAGGAGAGTGGAAGGAAGGCTTGAGTTATTGCAGCTTTCCAGATGCAGAATCCTTTAAACAATACTTTGGGTCTGAGACCTGGCCTACAAGCTTCAGTCCTGATTATTCTGTTCAGGGTTTTCCACTCCAGGAACTGAAACCCCCAGGATCAGCTACAGCAACAACACCTTAGCAACAAAGGAAGCAAGGGAGTATTTTAAAAACAAATGTGTTTTTTCTTGCTTCTTTCAGAACAGACAGAGGCGGAAGAAATGGGTTTGACAGTTTTCCTCATGTTTAATGGATTTTCAAGTGGCTCTTGGCAGTGCAATGTATTCCTGCCCAAGGACCAGTGAGATAGGAGGCAGCTAAAACCTTGCAAATGCCTGCACACCAAGTACGACCTGAGAAAACCATTTTGGCAGCTGAAAAGCTCTTTTTTCCTACCCAAAGTTAAAATAAACTTTTCTCTGCTTTCCCATCCCAGTTCTATAGTGAATTTTTGTAAAGAGCTGGCCAGGGTGAGGAGTATCCATTTGTCATCCTTCTTGGAAGAGCACCCAAAGCACACTCAGTCTGCTCTGCCCCTTCTACCTCTGTATTCCTATTAACAGTGATTTCAGTTCTTTTGTTTCATTTTCACTCGTGTCCTGTACTGCTCTGTCACTCCAGGCAAACAGATTAATAAGAAAATTGATAAGTGACACATTAATAAGAAAATTGAGAGTTACACTGAATGGAAACCATCACACCACATACCCAGCTATTGCTTGTTCTTCTGAAAATTTTGGATTAAAGAAGGCTCCAACTGGGTTAAGATTTTCCAAGGGATTGCAAGATAAACAACAGACAGAAAGAAATTTATTGGTGCATTAGCAGGTGTTTCTACTACTTTGTTGTGTTTTGAAGGAGTGTGATCATTACAAAAGTTATTAAGAGAAAACATAAACAGCCCTAAAAAGAAACCAATTTTCCTGATTAATTTCACTAGCTAATAGGAAAATTGGATTTTTTCCACATTTGCTGCATTATGACCTGCACTTCCAGCTGTCCCACATCCCCCCTGTCCAGCTGCCTGATTCAATGCCTCAAGCAATCTCTTACTTCCTCAGTCTCATCAACTTCTTCCAAGCAAGTGGTGATGGAATATGCTATTTCACTATTCCCATTTTTCTTCTCTCTTCTGGATATTTTTATTCATCTATATTTTAGGTTCTGAACTGTTGAAGCAGTAACATTAGAAGGACAAAATATCCTTCAGAGTCCTGCAAGACATTGGATTACATCCAGGCAGTCATTAAGGCTGCCCTGGAGACCATAGTTTTGGAGAATTCCCATACATCAGTGTATTTTGGGAGATATGGCACAAGGGTCTTATAGATCATTTTGGTAGACTTAAAGAAAAATTTTATTGAATCTATCACAATCTTTTGTCTAAATAAGTGTGCTCAGAGTGTATAACATTATAAACAGGGGGTGCCAGTGTGTGAAGAGATGAAAAAAGTTAAAGTATAAAGGAACTTGAGAAGGTGGGAAAAATATCTAGAAAATGTTTTAATTGATGGTTGGTAAGCAAAATATACTTAATGATTTAAGAGTATTCATGGAGTGCATTTTGAGCATCAAAATGATGCTCATTTGAGCATCAGGAACATGCTGCATTGTACAGTATTTGTAGGATACCCTGGACAAGCACCAGCTCACCACAGCACTCACTCACTTTTTGAGAGGCACACTCTTCAGTGCAAAACCAGAAACTCATGGCTGTTAAAAGTCTTAGAATGTCACCCACTAATTGGTCTTGGTAAACTCTTAATGATCTGAGCATTAATTGTTGCTTTTCATTTTTCTTTCATTGCTTGCTGGAAAGCAGAAAATCATGGAGCTGTGAAGGGATGCCTGGAGGCCACCTGATCCAACCTGCAGCTCCAAGATTCCTGCAGCAGATTCCTCAGGCCCTTGCTCTGTCTAGTGTTGTCTATTGCCAGGAACAGAGAGTTTGTAACCTCTGCAGGTCCCTGTAGCACTGTCTAACCATGCCCAGAAAGTTTCTTCTTATGTCAAATTGGAGCTTTGAATGTTCTCACATTACTGGGCTCACTACTTTGACCCTTCCATCACACAGCCCTGGAAAGAGCCTGGATTGATTCCTCTTCTCTTCATCATCCCAACTGGAAAATCCAGCTCCAGACCCTCAGTGGGCTCCCTCCAGAGGGTGCATGCCAGGCTTGGGGAGTCCCAGGTGAATTTGGCCCTGCAGACTTGGCTTTACAATCCCAGATAAAGGGAAGGAAACACAGATGTACCAATTAACTCTAGTTAATATACTGCTAATCCAGCCCTTGTGCTTTTGGCTTCAAGTCCCTGTAGCGCTGTCTAACCATGCCCAGAAAGTTTCTTCTTATGTCAGATTGGAGCTTTGAATGTTCTCACATTACTGGGCTCACTACTTTGACCCTTCCATCACACAACCCTGGAAAGAGCCTGGATTGATTCCTCTTCTCTTCATCATCCCAACTGGAAAATCCAGCTCCAAACCCTCACTGGGCTCCCTCCAGAGGGTGTATGCCAGGCTTGGGGAGTCCCAGGCCCTGCAGACTTGGCTTTACAGTCCCAGATAAAGGGCAGGAAACACAGCTAATGTACCAATTAACTCTAGTTAATATACTGCTAATCCAGCCCTTGTGCTTTTGGCTTCAAGCCCAGCAGGGTTACAACTACTCTCTGTGGTTCTTCTTTCACAAAACCTTCTAATAAATGGTGAAAAAAAGCTAATTTGCATTCACTTCGTGGCTTGAGTAACTTATGATGATCCCACAGGTTTATTTCTGCACAGAAGAGCCAGCTCTTGATTTCAGCTGACAGCTGTTTTGGTCTCTCTCCATATCAATATACAAATTCCCAAAAACCTAAGTGTTTGGGCTCCTTGAATAAAGTAAATCTAATAAAAAGTTTTCAGAGTGTACTGCTCAGATGAACATCGTGCTGAAATATTGTATAAACTATGTGTTCCTATCTTTGAAATTTATAATTAAATCCAAATGTCAATATGATTTATTTTTAAAACATCTCTCAAACACCATATTAGGAAAGGATAGAATTCTACAATATACAGTGGAGGAAAAAAATAGATCCTTAAAAGCTGTAGACTACAGGCATGGTATTTTACATGAAAGATAGCACTAGACTCAATAAACTTCACCGGGTCAAGAGTATTGTGGTGATTTATAGACATGAAAATTACAATCTGCACCTATTCTTTGGACATACCCCCCAAAAATACCCTAAACTTCATCTCTGACTTTCCAACAAGGTCACAGGCACTCATAAGAACACAACAATGAAAAAATATTGTTTTGTTTTACATCAGCAGTACTCACAATGCTTAAGAAAATTGGCTCTGACACCATTCCCATTTTATATATACACTCCATTAATTTCTGCCCTGTCTTTACCAACTAACCTTAACATTTAACGGTAGGATAAAGTAAACCATTCTTGTATCTCCTAAAATACCCAGCTAACCTTGAACTTATTGATTAAAATCAAGTTTTTTTTCAAATGTCTTAGGTTCCTATAAAGTAAACACACTCCTCACAAAGCAGCATTTGGGCCTTGGCCACTCAGAGAGCTGCAGAATGTTGTGGCTGCCCTGGGCCAAGCACGAGGAGCAGCTCGTGCTGCAGAACTCAAGCCTGGGCAGGCAGAGCCTTCCACAGGGCAATTCCTTCCAAGAAGATGCAGAGCTGCTTCCTCGTCCCTTCCCAAATCCCAAACACCTCTTGGTGGCTGGGCACTCCCATGTGTGAAGGCTGTCAGAGCTAAAAACCAGAAGGAGCACGGGCAGAGTGGCCACTGATGGCACTGGAGGGATGGCACCACGTGGGGAAGCTCAGGGAAGGTGTCTGACAGAAGTGTAGAAGCATGTGGGATAAAACACAGGATGGATGTGCTGCAAACTCAGCTGCCTACAGCCAGTGCTGTGCATTCTTTGCTCTGGGTGTTTTCTGCTGAAGTTTTCTTCTCCTGGACAGAGCATTGAATTACAGATTTTAAGTGGTAAAAGGAAAACACCTTTTTCAAAGATTATTAGTGTTCTAGACCTGGATTCTCAGAGCTTGCACAGACAAAGCTGTGATTAAGAGATCTTGGGTTGAGTGAAAATTACACATCTTTCCTCTATTTGTATGTCTGGATAAAGTAAAACCAAAGCATAAAGCCTTTGTAATATGTCCATTGATGTTAGTTCATTTATCAGAGGAGATAGAAAGGGATCTGACCCAGGAGAAATATTTACTTCAGCCACAAATACTCTGTGCCTCTGACGAATTCATCATCCCATTTTCTCCATCTCCTGTGCTGAGATCTTGCTTGCCTGCTCTTTTTGCCTTCTGTTTGGCACAGGAGCTGCTTGAGCAGAGCTGAGCTGAGCTGTAAATGCCATGATCACAAATCCAGCACCTGGCTGGATTTGGGAGAGGAAAGTTCCTATTCACAGCTCTTCTGGGCAGTGCTAGCCAGTGAAAGTGCTGCTGCTCTGCCCATCCTTGGGATGGCCTTCACAGGAGTACACCTGATGCCTCAGGTTTAGATTTTATATTTTTCACATTCTGTGCAGCTTTAGTGTGTGAGTCTGAGCTTCACATGAGGGGATGGTGAGCTCTGTGCACAGAGCAGGGAGACAAAACAATTCCTGCTCCAGCTGGGCACCAAGGACAAATGATCCAAATCTCAGCCCAAGAGCACAAACCCCGTGGGCTGCAGAGAGAAAAACAAGGATGGGACTGCCTGGGCTAAAGCTGGGATGGGACAATGAACTGCAAGATGCAAATGGAGCAGAACTGATCCAGGGACAGACCCCGTGTCCAGTTGTGCATTTTGTGCCCATTTTGGTTCATCTTGGGTGCAGCCCTGGCTGGGCTCTTGTGCTGCCCAAGGTGGATCCATGGAGGAGATCCTGTGAATAAATCCCTGCTTTATTTAACCTTATTTAAGAAACCTCTGCTTTATTTAAGTTTATTTATTCTCCACTTTTTAAACTCTGTCTATTCTCTGTTCTAGGGCAACCTTGACAAGGCATCACACCTTTTGCTTTGTGACAAGCTGTGACAAGGCCTTCAGGTTTGTCAGGATGTTCCTCTCATCCCCTCCCTTGTCCTCTACAATATTCTGGAGTTGCTCAAACCTGTCTAAGAACAAAAGGCATTTGAAGCAGCTGCATCTGAATGGAAATTGGACAGGTTTCAAACAAAGAGGAAGACAAATGCTGACCTTCATGGTAAGTACTGTGAAATACTGAAAGCTAGCAAATTCTCTTTGACTTGATAAGCTTTTAAACCACCCTTTTTATTTTTATAATTTTTTTTTTAATCTCTCTTACCCTTGTGCAGCTGAGTTAAAACAGAACTCTTTTTCTCCTTAAGTAATGAGGTAAAAAACCAGCTTATGTAGTTTATAGAGAAGCTCAAATGAACTTACAGACATTTGAGCAGAAATTTCTGAGTGTCCATTCTGACAAGGAGCAGAAAGGTATTCTGAGTTCTTATTGCCATCAAAACTACTACACAAATCTTAAATAAATACAGTGAGCAACAACTTAGAGTGTGAGCTGGAACAGAGAGGTCAATGTGCACGTGTGATCACAATATTCATGTCCCTGAAAGTGCACCTCTGTTACCTGCTGAGATTGATTGCCTTAAATAATTCCTTTAAACTATGAAGTACATGAATTGCATCTACAACGGTAATTGGAGCACTAAGAACTGCAAATAAAAATACTCAAGCAAAGTAAATTATAATAATAAGATATAATAATTATGATATAATTATAACCTGACCACTGTCAGTGATGTGCCATAGCCTGTCCTGGGGTGCTCACATACCAACAGCAGGGAGGAAGTAAATACCAGGAAAAACTCCTCAGAAACCTTGGAATTGCTGATTTGAGCCAGAAATGGATTTCTTTCGTGTGTATTACAGAGTACATGGATACAGCAAACTTAGAGATTTCATTTTAAATATGTGTTTCATTAGAGAACCTAAGGAAATTTTTCAGAGTACCTTCACTTGTTAATTCTGTGTTGATGGTTAAATAAATGACTACTTCTTGCCAAGACACCCTTGTAAAAGCAGCTGTTGAAATCAAGTGGTTCTTTCCTGACTGTTTCCAAGATTTAAGTAAACAATGTTTCATCAACAAAGTCGCCTCATTTCAGAGTTTTGGACTGAGCTGCAACAAACTGAAGACAAAGATCTCAAATGTTCCTAGATGAGATTCAGTGGAAGTGCAAAAAGGCAGCGTGGGATGCCCAGATCTCACCCTGTGTCAACTCTAAGGTAAATATTGTGTACACAGACAATGTGATAACCATAAAACCTTGTTAAACACTAGCTAATAATTATACTTTGTACTTATTCAGAATCTTTTATCTCATTGTCTCAGAGCCCTCTGCAAACAAAAGTTCATTTTTACAACGTTGTAGGAGCAGCTAAACAATTACTAGAGATGCCAGATCTCTGGGGTGAGTAGAAGCCATAGAATCACAGAATGGTTTGGGTTTGAAAGGACATTAAAAACCACCCAGTTCCAACCCCTGCCATGGGCAGGGACACATTCCATCATCCCAGGGTGCTCAGAGCCCCATCCAACCTGGCCTTGGGCACTGCCAGGGATGGGCAGACTCAGCTTCCCTGGGCACCCTGTGCCAGGGCCTTATCACCCTCACAGTGAAGAATTTTTTCCTCATATCCAACCTAAACCTTCTCTGTCAGTTTGAAGCCATTCCCCCTTGTCTTGTCACTGTGTGCCCTTACAGAAAGTCCCTCTCCATCTCTCTTGTAGGCCCCTTTTGGGGTTTCCCCAAAGTCCTCCATTCTCCAGGCTGAACAACCCCAGCTCCATCAGCCTTTCCTCACGGCAGAGCTGCTCCATCCCTCATCCTCTGGACTCCCTCCAGCAGCTCCATGTCCTCCCTGTGCAGGGTCCCCAGAGCTGGATGCAGCCCTGCAGGAGGGTTCCCACCAGGGCAGAGGGGCAGCATCCCCTCCCTGGACCCTGTGGTCAGGCTGCTCTGGGTGCAGCCCAGGTCATGGCTGGCTTTCTGCGCTGCCAGTGCACATTTCTCCCCAAGATTTCAGGTTTATGACAGGAAATGTATTTAACTGTTTTTCCTTTAGGCTTTTGCTCTAAAATAATAATGACGGTGCAGCGACTACAACGAGAGATAACTTATGTCCTCATTGGAATCAGTGAAGAAATGCCTCAAGGTGAGTATAAAACCTAAATTATGTATCAATCCATGGCCCCCCCATTCTGTGTCAGTGCTTGGCATTGCTCCAGCCCTCTGCAGGACCTCCCTCCTGGCCTTGTTGAGCTTCATGAGGTTCACAGGCATCACTCTGCAGCCTGCCCAGGTCCTCTCTCTGTGGAAGGACAATTCTCCACACCCTCACCTGGAGCTGAGGGCAGATTCCATAAAACTCTGCTCCAGGAATCATAAAAAACGAGTTTTTACATAAAAGGTAGCAGAGTAAAAAGGAAGCTCTGCTTTCCTCAGGCTCCCTTAATAAGAACAACAAAAAATTATTTCTCATAACAAAAGGTCAGGCTCTCAAACCAGTGACACAAAGACATCCTGCACAGCAAACCACAGACCAGAAAAAGTTTGCAGCACAAACATTGGGAAAGCCAGTCAGCCATCTTAATCTGATAAACTGGTTTTGGCAACAAATTAAAACAGTTCTTTCATGTTTGTGGGCAGTTTTTAATGGCCTGTTCTTGCATTTTAAGGTGCTGGCTCCAGATTTCAGGTTTATGACAGGAAATGTATTTAACTGTTTTTCCTTTAGGCTTTTGCTCTAAAATAATAATGATGGTGCAGCGACTACAACAAGAGATAACTTATGTCCTCATTGGAATCAGTGAAGAAATGCCTCAAGGTGAGTATAAACCTAAATTATGTATCAATTTATGTGAATAGCAACATGGAACTTCCCCAAGTAATCTGGAAGGCTGGCAGATGGCACGGGCTCAACTTCATTAAAAAACAATGTGAAACAGCAGACTCCAGACTGGTCTAAAAGCAGGGTAGGGAAACAACTCATTTTTCCAAATATTCATATGAATATTCACCAGCTATAATGGAACCACTGTCAATGCCAAAGGACACGTCCAGTTTTCATCAACTGCAGATACCCAGGACCTCAGCTGCCATGAGGATAGGAGGAGTGAATTTCAGTTTCCTTCTGGATTCCTGATGTCAGGATCACTTTAGGCTGGTCTTGTCCCTCACATGGAACAGAAAATCCCTCAGTACAATACCTACTGGCAATATCACGTGTTAAGGTGTGTTCTGGAATTTTACTAGTTTTCATTCCATGTATTTCCTCCCAACTTTCTCTCTGACACTTCCCTTTAGCCCTCAGAGTACCTGCTTGCCTTATTTCCCTTTCTCTTATCCCTTCTGAATTCACTCCAGTGCTTCCCTTCTCATCTCCCCTGTTGTTTGTTTTCCTAATCAAATAACCCCCTTACATTTTTTACTGAGCACCACTTACTTAATATTTAAACAAATTAAATAAACCAAATCAAATTAAATGAACCAAATAAAAAAAAGAATCTGCTGTCCCTATGTAATGTTTATCTGCTTGTTTAATAAAATTTATTGTTCTGTGGGATATTGAAACTGGTTTTCATGGATTGCCTTGGCCTGTTTACATAGCATCTAGTGAAACAAAAACATAAATGGCATTTAAGTCTTACCATAATAAAGACAATTATTTGTATTGCTGGTGGTTAATAGCACCAACAGCCTAAATAAGAGTTTAAAACATATACATGGAAATAAATCCAGAGTAACACACTATCTATTGTATACCATACTAATTTAAAGAACATTCTAAGAACAAACAACCCTTAAAAAATTAAAAAGAAGAAAACAAATAAACCCTCTTTCCTTTCTTGGAAACTTCCCCTCCAAAGATAAATTATCTCTCTTTTGAGTGGAAGTTCCAAGAAGTTTGAATCAATATTAAATCTCCAGCAGCTAATAAGGACTGGTTATGCAGACAAAACATTCTGCTGTTATCTCAGAAGGCAGAAAAAAACAAACAGAATATTTTATAGCTTAAAATGTTTCCTCCATAAAACATTTTTAATACCATGTGATCCTGCTAGGAAAATATGCCAAGTTATTTTGTCATTTTGGTTTGAAATATATGGATGGCTCTTCTATCACTTATCAAAATACCAATTTTTCATTGCACAGACAAGCAGCTGGGTGTGTACATGGTTAAATAAGCTGAATATTCAGTGTTTTTAGAAAAGTCACTTTAATGGCTAAGGAAATACAGCCTCTGTCACCCTTTAGGGTGTTTTCTTGGATTTATTCCTACAGGAACCTACCAGATATTTTGGCTTGCTGAACCTAGCATGAAGGTGCTAAAGGTTTGGATTTTCCAGTGAGGAGAGGGGTTCTTTATTTTATTCTGCAAAGAACAGAATGGAACTCTCTAATGCATCTCTTTCCAACTCGAAGTAACACAAGGTGTGATGTTATCTCTCAGAGCCATAGCAACACAAATAACAAATAAGGTCTGGTGAGCCTTCTGTAAGACAATAACACTATTCCAGTCACCAACTGCTTCAGAAAGAAATCATTGTCAGGGAATCACGAGGAATCAAAGAAAGGAAAAACCCATCTGATCATTTCCTCTACAGACTTTTCTAATTACATTTACTTTCTAAAAGACAATCTTTTTCTCCCTCTCCAGGAGTATCTGGTATCTATTATGTCAGCAGCAAAAGTTGGGGGAAAAAATTATCCCAGAACAGAACCTCCCACTCTTTAATTTAAATCCATGCTGAGATAACAGGGAGGGTTTTATCTCCATGCTATGGACAGGAAGGTGACAAACAGGGGAGGTGCTTGGCTTGCTTGTTGGCACAGGAAGAATTTGCATAAAACAGGGAGCTGAACACAGATTTACAAGTGCTCAAATCAGCACAATGTGTGCTGAGTGGCCTTGGCTGTGACTCTGGTGACCATCTCTTTTTAGTGGGGTTTTTTGGTTTTGTTTTTTGTTGCTGTTTTTTGTTTGTTTGTTTTGGTTTTTTTGGTTTTTTTCCAGCCAGGTAAAGAGCAGGGACACAAGCCCTGCTGAAATATCTCAAATGGGTTGGTCCTACCAAAAGCCACCTCTTTTTACCTTCTCCACTGTGTCCCTGGCTCTGACCTTTCCCCTGCAGCTCAGCTCTGATCTTTGTTGGATTGGTTTTCCTCAGGGACAAGAAGGAACTCCTGTGGTAGTGGATTAGTGGCACTCAGAAATCTGCTTGTTGGAATCCTGGATGCTGAGAATTTGAAACTTTCTGTGTTCAAAGTCACAGAACCACAAGAGAACACTGCATTTGACCTGAAGCTGTGGGGAAGGCTTCCAAAATTGATTGACAGCACTGGGATTATGGATGTGTAGCTGGTGAGAAGTGTGTGATATCACAGGGTGGAAAACTTAGAGTTTGGGGTCTTAGAATACAGAAATAAATATGAAGCAAGATGGAGGTTTTAGGGGGAGGCTGGTTGTTCTCCCTTACCACCTTCTTCCTTCTTCTCCATGGGTTTGGGTGGCATTTTGTAATTGGGCAGAAAATTCTGCATTGTGGGCTCTGTGGGATCAGTTATTGGGTTAAAAGGGGAAATAATCCTGGTGTCAGTTCTTAACTGGATAGTTTAGTCTTAAGAGACCTTGGAACCAGAGACTGTTGGCCATTTGTGCCTTCTAATGAAAAGCTGCAAAACTCACAGAAGTAAAGCTGTTTTACTGATAAGAAATAATCAACACCTGAGTGTGAACATGCACTACAGTCTCAGTGCCTTCACTCCAGATCCAGAGAAACCAATATCTGCTAATCCAGCAAGTGAAATATCCATTAGGACTCACAATGTCTGAGCTAAAACAAAATAGCAGTTCTCACAAATAACCTGGGGTTATCACCCATCCCCTCTCCACCAAGTGGATCAGCCTCTCCAGAAAAAGGTCTGCAAGCACTCCATGTTTTACCTTTGATTCACACTGAAGGTTTTTTATGTCCTACTTCCAGGGGACACCTGATAGCCCCAGACAGCAAATTCAAAGTGAAATTTTGAGCAGCAGAGGCCTCGGGTACTTTGACCTCACTAGTTTGAAGCAGAGGACAAAAGGCAGTTTAAATGGCCTATGGATTTAATCATCTTGCAATGTTATCTTCCCCAGAAAATATGATTCAATTGTCTTGGTGATTTAATCTATCCATTGATGTCACAAGTGCTTTCAAAATTTTTAATCTACTTGTTCAGTTCTGCCTGCAATGTATTGTGCAGCCAGAAAATAAAATCATTGTCAGTGCAAGCCAAAGGTGGAAACCTTTCTGGCAAACCTGTGCAAGGCAAAATCAAGGTTTTGGGGATATAGCTGTTTTGGGATTTCTTGTTTGTCTGTTTTGTTGGATTTTAGGGTTTTTTAAGATAAAAAAAAATAAAATTACAAATCAAAATGAAACACATCTCAAGCACCTTGGTGAGCATACTCTCCTGGAGAGTAAACCTCCACTACACATCTTGTTATCCCAGAGAGTTTCTGGGAAGCAGTAGCTGAAAAATATATCAGAAAAAGGGGGATGACAGAGCCCTTGCACAGTGTTATACCTGGATTTCACACTTTGAAAGTGGTAGGAGAAAAGGGAAAGGGTAAATTATAAACCTTTACCTGGACCTAAGACCAGAGGGCAGCACTGTGGTCACCTAATCTGAGTTCCTGAACAGCACAGAACCCTAATCCAGACATTTCACAAAGGGCCACAGCCCAAAACTCTTTGCACAGAGGATTTTATTCCCAAATTAGACAAGAGAGCCAGCATTAAGGAACCATTTAGGCTAGAAGTGATTATAATACAATTGGAGTTGCTTTCACATTTCTTGCTGGAGCTGTTTCACAGATGGCAAAGCATCTTTAATTAGAGTTGAGGACCATCAGGAGCACAGCACAGCAATATGCATTCTTCTTTTCTTGTACAGAAGAGCTCTGGGATGCAGTGTGCCAATTACAGCTTGGTCAGGGGGTTTCTAACAAAATTATTTCTTTTGTCACAAACTCTTGATGTATGAAGAGCAAAACTTTTCATGGAACAGCACCAGGCACAAAGTTGCATCAAGAAAAATGGAACTTCTAGTCATGAAAGCAAATTAAATAAAACACAGAGACAGGATGAGAGGCACAGAGAGGAAGAAGAAAAATAATAGCAGAGAAATTCAGTGCTTAAGGCACTTGCATAACTCGAGCAAGTTTTAGTTTCCCCTTTTCCTGGACAAAAGTCAATGTATCCACAGGAACTGCTTTATGCAGTCACCACGAGGCTGAGGTGACCACCAGTCTTACTGGGGCTGCTCTCTATCTCCTCTGCAGACCTTTCATCTGTGAGCAGCTAACACCCATGGGCCTGGCTGGAAATGCTCCCACACCCAAGCTTCCATGGAATATTCATTTTCCTTGGACACTGGATCCCAACCCTCCTCTCCAGGCAACACTGCACTACATCAAATTGAACTATTTCAAAAATACTTTTTAAAAAATATGCCAGAGAAGACAATGGTACAGCTGATTCACCCTGGATAAGGCAGACAGGTTGAAGCCTTTATTCTTGATCTCTCGTTGTTCTTCCAGACTCTTGTTGTCCCTCTCTACGATTAAAAACCAAACCAAACAAACCTCACCAGAAAAAAACTCAAACCTCCCAAACCCCCATCCTAATTAACCAACCAAAACCCACTAAACCCTAACATAAAATAAATACATAAAGGTAATAAGTTTTATCTCCCTGTGAAACTGGATTCCCACCCCTTTGGCTGCCTCCACTTCAATCAAGCAGCAAATAATTTTTGTGCCAAGACTTGTTTCCTGCAGTTTTGTTTGTCTAAAGCCATACTACACTTGCTCTTAAGTGACATCCACAGGAAAGGTTCTGACAGAAATTCCTACAAATGACTCAATTATCTGAGTCAAGAAGGTTTTACATTTAGAATTTCAGCTGATAAATGATAACTCAGGTGTGAATTTTGCACATCACCTCTGAGCCCAGTTCTGTGCTCACTCAGTCCAACATCTAATTGATTTTTAGAAGGCTGGAAAACCTTCTCTTGTGGTAATCTCTGTTGGGTCAGGCAAGACAGAGAACTTTGTAAGCAAACAAAAAACTACAAACCTCAAAATACCCTCTAAGAAAGTCCAAGCTAAAGGCATACCAGAAAAGCCCAACAGAACCCCCATCAAAATTCCAAACAACCCTTCCCTCCTCTACCTTCACCTCTAATTAATGTTTGGAATAAAGCAAATTAAATTAGAGCTGGGATTTCAAGGCAACCACCTCTGCACTGGAAATTGTGTGCATTCGAGCAAGAGGCTTTTGTTTTTCCTTGGATGCTTATCTTCTTCCAAATGATGGATTTGCACAAAGGGCAGCTGCAATGGCTGCTGGATTGGTTTTGTGCCTTTAACTGATCCCTGTCTAACTTCTGCAGTTTGATTATGATTAACTCCAGGATTTATGCCTTCTTGAAGTGCATAACTCTCTCCTTGTGACAGTTTCACAATCAGCTGCAGGGTCAAGGAGGAACCTCATCTGTGGGCTTATTGTAGATAAACCCCAACTGGCCTAAAGGTCTCATTTTAAACAGAGAAGCCAAATTTTGGCAGTCATTGAGGGGGGGAAGTCACATGTTTTCCTAAGGTTGTTGAATATTTCAACATAAGGTTTTATGGGAAAAGGACTTTGATAAGAAAAATTGAGAGTGATTATATTTTGTTACCAGTACAAGCAGAAGGGGATTAGGGAAATGGAACAATTTGGAAAGCAGGGATGAAAAATGCAATGTGCTATTGTACAGTACATGGTGTTAGAAGGGAGCACAGGAACACCAACAGAATTCCCTGGCCCTGGGAGGGTCATCCCATAGGGTCCAGAACACACAGCTGCAGAAAGGAGGATGCAAAAAGGAACCAGCATCTTGTGACCAGGGTGCTGGGCTGAAAATTCCAGTGTGACCTCAGCTGCTGGCTTGGTCACATCTCCTGTGAAGGGTGCCTCAGTTAAACCCAAATTCAACAAGGAATGAACCTCTGTGCCTGAACTTCAAGCCCTGTGCCAGGCACCCAGGCTGGTGTAGGGGTGCAGTGCTTCTTGTGCTTGTTCTGAAATGTGGCACTTCAGTTTGGTGCATGTGCTGGCATCCAAAAAGGGCACAAATGTGGAATTATCCCCTTCTCAGGCTGCTGCTTCTGTTGCTCCTGAGCCTACGTAGCTCATGGCAAAGACCTGCCTCAGTTATGAGCTCCAAAGGCATGGACAAGCCAGGAAGAAACAACCCATAAAACCAAGATTTGGGGGCACAGAGCTGTGGGGAGAAACACGTTTGAAACAGCACTAGCAGGGATGCAGGTGTGCTGGGATGGGCAGCACAAAGGGACATCCTGGCTCAGAAAATGGGAGCATGGTGGCACTGAGAGCACTGCTCACACACACTGCTGGGGAGAAGCCTAAAGCACTGAACAACTCTGCTGAGAGGGGCAAGGCTGAGGTTTAATGATCTAGCTGAGATTAAAAATGGTCAGATTCCTCCAAGGCTGGGCAGTAACCTCAGTTAAGCCTAGGCTTTAGCTGCTCTGCTTAAGCAGTGTGTGCCAGCCCCAATTTATTCTTAATTCCTCCAGTGGTGCTGGTGCCCTCTGCAAAGCAGAGGTTGCACAGAAAATTTGTTGTTTTTGTTGCTGAATACACAATTTCAGCTGGATTGGCCCAATGATCTTGCTCACCACACAGGCAATACAGCCAACACAAAGGAGGATCTGTGGCTGGGGGTAACCCACACCCTTTATTGACAGGGCCCAGGGATACAGGTTTAAAATGAGTGTAAAACAACACACTCCAAGGAAAAACAAAGGTAAGAATTAAGAGATCTGCAACACCCTTCCTCAACAGCTTTTTGTTTTTCATGTCTCAGCTAGGTGCCTTGTGCAAGACAGTGACAACTTCTCAGTCACACCAGACTGGGGTAGACATAAAAACATCCAAAAGAAGGCAACAATTGGGCTGTGTGCTCATTTATCCTACCCAGAGAGAATGAGCCTGTCACTGCCCTGAAGGAGCACAAGCAAACACATCCAAAGGGTTTCCAGCAAGGAAATAAGAGCTGCTTTGAGTTACTTTGTCTGCTTCCTTGAGGGCAGAGCCAAGGCTGAAGGTGTGCTGAGCAGCTGGAGGCTGAGCGAGCTGAGCAGGGCTTGCTGTGTTTGAGGAAGGATTATTGCAGCACTGAGAGCTTTTCCTCCCACAGCTTTTATAGCCTGGCTGTGTTTCCTGCAGGTCATAAAGCTGTTTTGAAGCCTGGCTCATTGACGTCAGCACGTCACATCCACTCAGCCTGGCATCTCTCCTGCCAGGGGTTCTGTGCACCTGCAGCACCAGCGGGCACAGAGACACAAACCAGAGCCTTCCACTGCCACCAGCCTGGGCATGGCCCAGGGAAAGGCTGAGGGACCAAAGCACTCGAATAGGAGAGATTTGGAGATGAGCTGCAGCCTCCAAAATTATAAAAAAGTAACAAGAAAGAAAAAAACAAACAACAACAACAACAAAACAAAAAAAAAAAAAAAAAAAAGGTGGCATTTATTCTTTTGTAACAGGGTAAGAAATGAGCTTAAACTGCTAAGAAGGACAGGTAAGTGATGACACAAGATTAAAATTTTCTAACAGTAAGGAGTGTCAAACATGGGACCAGTTTACTAACAGACAATGGTTAAGGAAAGGTTGAGTGACCAAAGGACTCGAATAGGAGAGATTTTGAGACAAACTGCAGCCTCCAAAAATATAAAAAAGTAACAAGAAAGAAAAAAACAAACAACAACAACAACAAAAAAAAAAAAAAGGTGGCATTTATTCTTTTGTAACAGGGTAAGAAATGAGCTTAAACTGCTAAGAAGGACAGGTAAGTGATGACACAAGATTAAAAGTTTCTAACAGTAAGGAGTGTCAAACATGGGACCAGTTTAGTAAAAGACAATGGTTAAGGAAAGGTTGAGTGACCAAAGGACTCGAATATGAGAGATTTTGAGACAAACTGCAGCCTCCAAAAATATAAAAAAGTAACAAGAAAGAAAAAACCATACAACAACAACAACAAAAAAAAAAAAAAGGTGGCATTTATTCTTTTGTAACAGGGTAAGAAATGAGCTTAAATTGCTAGGAAAGATAGGTAAGTGTTGACACAAGATTAAAATTTTCTAACAGTAAGGAGTGTCAAACGTGGGACCAGTTTAGTAAAAGACAATGGTTAAGGAAAGGTCAAGTGACCAAAGGACTCGAATATGAGAGATTTTGAGATGAATTGCAGCTTCCAAAAATATAAAAAAAGTAACCAGGAAAAAAAAAAACCCACCAGTATTTTTTCTTTTTGTAATAGGGCAAGAAATGAGCTTAAATTGCCAGGAAGGACAGGTAAGTGTTGACATAAGATTAAAATTTTCTAACAGTAAGGACTGTGAAACATGAGACCAGTTTACTAAAAGACAATGGTTAAGGAAAGGTCAAGTGACCAAAGCACTTGAATATGAGAGATTTTGAGACAAACTGCAGCCTCCAAAAATATAAAAAAAAAGTAACCAGAAAAAAAGAAAAAAACAGTATTTTTCCTTTTTTCTTTTTGAAATAGGGCAAGAAATGAGCTTAAATTGCCAGGAAAGACAGTTGAGTGTTGACACAAGATTAAAACTTTCTAACAGTAAGAAAAGTGAAGCATGGAACCAGTTTACTAAAAGACAATGGTTAAGGAAAGGTTGAGTGACCAAAGCAGTTTTTTTTGAGACTGATTTTGAGACAAACTGCAGCCTCCAAAAAAATAAAACATTTTTGAGAACAAGGGTTGACGTGGCTAAAAATAAAATATATGTGAAGAAATATTTTTAGGGCTGAATGCTGTTCTGCTAGGGCAAAGCAATGGATATTTATTTTCAATGTTTAGTTTAGAAATATTAACTCACACACGATGACAAAATGCAAATTAGTCTCTGTGATCATCAGAAAAGTAGGGGAAAATTGTCTACCACTACAGATCAAAAAATACACCAAAAATATAATTACTTGAAAAGTGAGTAGCAGTTGCTGAGTTATCTAGTCAACAATTGAGTAGCCCAGTGATAGATTGGCTCTCATACCTAAAATACTCCCAGATATTCAGAATCCTCTCAATTTACATGAGAAGTTTGATAATATTGCTTTCTTAAACTATCTTTGAGATGTTTTTCCTGGAAACAGAGAAAAAGCAGCCAGGAAATTCACAGAAATGAATAAATCACTGCCATGGTCAGGCACTGTCAGGGTTTTCTGATAAAGAGCAGGTGAGTCACAAAGAGCATTCTGCCTCTGCAAACATTGAGCTTTTATAGCATTTTTCTTTAAAAATCATTTCCCAAGCTAAAATGAAGTGTCCTCTATGTTTTATGTAGGTTCTGGAGACCCAGATTCTGTGGTGATTGTGGTCACCATTTCTTAGTGGAAAAGCATTTGTAAATCAAGTGTTTAAAATTATATTTGCCTGTATTGAAATGGTGATAAATTTTAATTGTGATAATATTTACGTATTTGATATTTTAAACTACATATCCCTCTGAAAATCCAGATGGAATAATACACTTTTTTGGTTACTCCACACAGAATTAATAGATGACATAATTTAATCAAGCTCAGAAAGAGCCCTTTGGTCTAACACCAATCCTGAAGGACACAATAATGAACCTTAGGAATGGCTGGATTTGTGTTCCCATACTTTTTCTGTGAGATGCCAAATTAAAGCTTGGAGCCTCTTGCACTGAACTATGGTTGCTTTTAAATTCTGATCTGAACTCATATTTAACTCTCCATTATTAGGATCAGACCTTCCAGAAACGTGCAATTATCCTGATATTCAGAAAGGAAATAAAATCATGTCTGTTTTCAAGCAGCATACCAGGAAATTGCTGGGGGCTTGTTCACCATTAGTTTGATTTTCCCTTCATCCAGGAGCACTATTGTTTCCCCCAGGGCATGGGCTGTATTTAATCACAACTTCTCACAAATAAGCACATTTACAAGCCCATAACTTTAAAAAGTAGATGATTTGTAAGATTCATGTCTGGTCAGTGATGAACTCTGGACTTTCAAGAAAAAGGGACTTGCATGACACCTGATCTGACTGCCAGCAGCCTGAACTTCTTTGCTTCTTATTTGAAAACTAATTGCACAATTACATTTTAAATTGAATTATATTCTTTCCCCCAAAGAGAACAATATAAATGTAAATTAAATTCTATTCTTTAATCCCTATTCTTCCTAAAGAATTTCACTTTTCCCTATTTAAAAAAAATCCAAATACACCCTAGGAATTGCTGTTCTGGATGTTCTCAGCTGCAGGAGAGGCTGGTGTTAGTGCAGAAATGCCAAAACAGCAACACCAAAAATTGGCAACAGGTTTAGTGCAAATGTGGCTGAAAATACTTTGAAGATTTTTCTTTCAAATATCCTGAAAGCCATTTTCAAAGAAAGGCACAGCGATCCTTGATGTTTACAAAGTTTACATGCACTTACTAAAAATATAGAAATACCCAAACAGAAACTCCTAATTCTGATAAGTCCCATTGAAGTTCTGCTTAAAAACTGACATTTCTGTACAATTCAAACAAAGTTTTCTACACTCAATGACTCATCACATCATGTCAGACTCATTTTTGGTTGCCTGTCTGTAGTTTATTGTTATTTATTCAACCTGGATGGCTTAATTAAAAACTTATTTTCAACTCAGCACAACTTAAATCTACTTATTCATGTCAGTAAGAGCAAGAAGAAAATGATGTGACAAAGACAACTGGCCTAACAGCCTCATAAATGGGATCCAGTTTGCAAACAGCTGCACTGTTTAATTAATTTCAAGAATTTTAGAAAAAACTGGAAGTCTAGTTTTCTTCTAATAGCAGTGAAGCATGAAATTTTGGCATTCAAAAAACTCCTTTTTGGAGTGCACCAATACTGACAGCTCCTGTCAGCTGTGAGGTGTTACAGTTTAGGGACCTTCCTCAGCCCCTCATTCATGCTCTAAAACTTATTAAGTGTCTATTTATATAATTATGAGAAAATTAGAAACATTCAGAGACATTTGTGTAAGTTTTCTTGCACCCAGCATTCAGAGGAATAAACAGGGGAAAAGAAAGAATGCATTTGCTTGAGGAATAGCAGTAGCACAAAATTGACTCTCAGGTCTAGTTCTGCCCATGTAAAATCGAAATATTTCTTAAACAAACGACCAGGACACAACAACAGTAGTAAATGTTAACAGAGATGCAAACTTCCTTATCATCATGATTACCAGAAGTTCAAATGTGATGGGTATCTGCCAAAAATAAAGCTCTATTTGTCATTTTAAAAACAGGTATCATAAAGACTCTTCCCAGTACAAGGAGCCTGAGAAAGTAAGTAAGAATTTTTATTGGTCAAAGGGATATATTGATTTTTTTAATTGGAAAAGAACAGTTCTAACAGTGAAGTAAATGATCCAAGATTTCATTATTAAAAAAATAGACAGCTCACAGAAAAGCCAACACACTCTGAAAACTCCTGAATAACATTTTATAACCCAAGGATACCCCTCCTCTGATTATTGAACTTCTCTTGCTTTTTGCTGTGCTAAACTGCCCTCCATCCAGAGCTCTGGTTAAATGAGAAATGGACTCAAAATTTGGATGCATAAAGGGTCTTGAAGGCTCCCTAAATTCAAGTGCTCCAAGGCCAAGATCAATAAAGATTTCAAGCGTTGCCTTAGAATCAGGAAACAAACAAATGGAAAACCACAAACAACCCAAAAGTTCTTTTTCATACCAAAAACCCCAACAAAGCCCATAGCCAGTTTAGCTAAAACCAAATTCCCTCACTCAGAAGGAAAATTTCTTAGAGATATAGCAAACAAGAAGCTTCTCTAGATAAAAAGAAGGGGTTTTTAATATTAAATGTTTACCCAAAGTTGTAGTCTCACTTGGCTAATGTGGGCAGGGGAGGAATTAAATCTCAAAACTATGGGGAAAGAAAAGGAAACTTTATAGAAGTCACTTAATAGAACAGGACTGTAAGATTTTAGCTCTCTATAGTCCCTTTGCTCCTGATGCAGATTAAATCTGTGGCACCTGAAAGGGGTTTCTGCTGAAATATAGATATGTAACATAAAACTGTTATTTATACCTTTGAATATTTTAGAATATTTACACTAAGTATAGATTATTTTGATTTCAAATTTCAGCAAAAAACTAAGTAACATTTTATTTTCAAAGTAATTTTGAAGCTGTATGAAGTAACACAAGGTAAAGTAGCAGCTCCTATTTTTATTTCACTGGTAGCTCAACAATGAAATTTATCAAACTCACTTTTATTACTGTGACATCTGGATGTCATGCAAGCCATCCTCCAAGATCTCAAATATATACAGATATCCTCTTGTCTGTAATATCAAGATATTACAGACAAATTTATCTAAAACTAATCCAACTGCAGCAAACTCAAAGCTGGCTCACCTCAGAACATGGAACAAGAAAACACATCAGGGAAACAACTTTGCTGGGGATCACTTTGTGTCCTGGATATCTGCCTCAAAATGAAAAGGTGTTTCAACTGGTCAGTAACTGGGGGAAAAATATATGGAAATATTCACCTATATATTAAATTAACATATATAAGGACACAGCCTCTTGGCTTCCCTGAGAAAATACCTAAAGAAAATACAGAAAGGAGTACAAAGGAAGACCACAAAAATTTCTGGCCACAAATTATCCTTTTCTTCTTCCTTCTAATGAAGCAGGGGACAGAAGCATGACCAGAAATCTCCCTGTGGCATTGCTTTCCTGGGATCACCTGAATGGGAAACAAATCTGCTGGCTTGGCACAGCCACTCAACTCTGGCACAGGCCAGCTCAGCTATCCCCAAATGACATTTTCTCAATGTCTAGATCTAGTTAAGGACACAAGGCTCAGCTGCAAATATTTCAGTAATTCTCAGTTTGTTCACCTGCTTGAGAATTTCCATCTTCTCCCTCCCTCTCCTGCAGGTGCAAATTAAGAGTTCTGGGATTGTGAACACCTTCCAGCAGCTCCTGCTGCCTCCTGGAGCTGCACAAACCAAACCCCTCAGGACAGCCCAACCCCAGGCTAGAGTTTTTACATGACCATGCCAAGATCACCCTCATGATGGCCAAGAGCTTTCAGTGCCAAATCAAAGTCTGTAGGAGTTCCCCTGTGGCTGTTTTCCCAAGGTTTCTTTTTATGTGGCTTGGAACACCTCCTGAGCAATTATCCAGTTACAGCATCAGCTGCTGATCTGCAAAACCTCTGGAGACTCCCATGTATCCCCAAGTCACATCCAGGCAGGATATGCTGATCCCACATCCCCCCTGGCCAAGTGAACTTCCAAACCTGTACTCAGAGAATTAACTTTTCTCCTTCCAAACATTTGGGTTGGTAAGGGAATAATAATAATATCATAGTGAAAATCATAGTGAAAATGTTATGCTGTAGCAGACAATTAGCACACAAAGGAGAAGGCCATTTCTAATTCCTGTTTTGTCCCAGATGAAACATTCAGATAAACATGATTCTTCTTTTTTTGTACTGAAGCATATTTGGAAGCAAGGTGATTTTGTTACACAGGACTCCAAGCCCACAGGAAATTCAGCTGCCTAATAAAAGAACCTCAGTCAGCAAGGCTCTGTTTCAATAATCCAGGAATTTGGATTTCCTAAAGGGAGCCCTTGATGCTCAAATGAAGTTCCATTGATAAGGAAAGTGCACACACAGATAAAAAAGATCCAAGTCAGGTTTAACAAGTCAAAACAGAAAACACAATGTCAGACATTGTACTGCCTGTTATTACTGCATCCTCAATCTATTCCAGACTGCTCAAGGTAATTTATTATTAAAGGTTATCAAAGATATTTAATTACATACACACAGACTAGTGACTTTCTGTTTGGTTAAATCAACATGCACGTCCTTACAGAAGGACCACAGAAGGAACTCCCCTGTCATCTCAGATTCCTGTGGTGTCTGTTTGAATGATTTAAATCCAGTATCCTGAACAACCTGTGTGCTAAATCTTGGACAAAGCCCTTGCACCCAGCCCATTTCATCCACACTGAGCAGAATCCTGCACCTCCAGATGAGTGACACTGTCAGGACCAGCACATCCCTCTGGCTGTGCTGAGCAGCCCAGACCCTGCCAGGGGGCTCAGAGACCCTGACACAGAGTCCAAAATGCCCCTGTGGGTTTGATTGTGACCCGTGGAGCAGATTACCAACCTTGTATGAAGATCAATAAGCTACAACAGTTTAAGTAGAATATTAGTGAAGTTATCACAGAGTGGAAAAGTAAATTTTAGGGTTTTTGGTATGGGGGTTCAGGAGGCAAGATGGAGGGAACTGGGTGTGTCCAGCCTTTCTCCTTCTTAGCCTCCATCTTCTGTGGTGATGTTGGCACTTGGGGATTGGTTTGTGGTGAAAGTGCTCTTGTTAACAAGGATGAAAGGTATTGGGGATAAAAGATAAATATGATATACAGGGTTTTTATTATAAAAGGACACGACCACCCCATGGGTGGTCAGAGTGCCCTTGGCTGCCTTGCTGGTCAGATCCCAGCTGGCAGAGAGGAAAACTTTGTAAGATAAGAAATAAATAATAAACAATCTGAAGAAACAATAAACAATCTGAAGAAATAATAAACAATCTGAAGAGCAAAATGTCGAGGAGTCCAGACCCGTCCTTTGAACCACGGCTGCCCCGAACCATCCTGTGCGTGTCTGAGCAGAGACAGCAGCCAGGTCAGACATAACTCAGGGGTATTCATGGGCTCAGCCCTCCAGGAGTGTGCACCACACTGCAATATCAGCTCCACAGAGGCTGCAGGGCATTGACAAAATATCTCCTGTCTGCAGCAAACCAATAGCAGCCACTTAGAGTGCAAGCACAAAATTCACAGTGCTCCAGCCAGGCCCAAAATCAGCACAGTGTCACTTCTGGGATTCCCACACAGGGGATTATGCTTATTTTAAATAGCTTTAAAGCACAATTCAAGCCAACCACGTCATCATAAGGAATTGGGGTAGGTTTAGGAAAAAACTATCTGACAGCAGAATTTTACATTCTGCCAGTAATCTAGAGAAAAAAGTAGCACCATCAAACATGCAAGTTACTACAGGCCCATTTAAAGAATAATCCTGGCTTTAGAAGCATTTATAAGAAACAGAGGAGGAAAAAGGATTATGTGTAGACAAATGTTTAAAGATAAGGCAAATGGAAACAGGAGGCTAAATTACTGTGCTCATTCTCAGGAAATCCATGGCAGACCCAAGAAAGCAAGCAAAAAATCTTTTTTTCCATCAGACTTTTACTATTATATATATATTTTTAAAATATGCATAGTTTTATGATGTGCATCAAATTTTATTATCCAGTACATCCTACAGAACTGGTTTTTTGAACTGAAACACCTTGAGAGCTCACATACTCTCCTGATTTCCAGTAAGTCTCAATCATTTCTTATATTTAAATATACAATACTCATTACACAGTGAGAACAGTAAGGACTTCAGCTTGGCATGCTTAATGAAACACACACATATTCCAACTAAAACTCCTGTTAGAAGTAAAATAGGAACTACCTAGATTATTAAGGTTAACTGAACACTGTTTGCCATTACTTACACATGACTAAACCAACTGTTCTGGTTGAAAATTTCCAGGCTCTTTTTCTGTTTCAGATTGATTTTTTGTTTTAGTTAAATGGGAGAGAAGATGTAAGCTTCCAGCCAAAACTGGCCAATCATTACTAAGAATTAGAGCAGAAAAAAAAAAAAGAGATTTATTATTCTTTTTAAGAACAGCTTACTTACCTTCTTCCCATCAAGAGAGAACATTCTTATGGGAGCAACAATCCTGACACAAAAGAAGAGCAGCTCTTTTATTCATGCTCTGAAAAGCCACCAAATTTAGCCAGATTGTAGCCATTGGAAAATTAACAGGTAACAGGAGCTCAAAACAGATTTCTTTCATTTTACCCAATCAGATTCTTAAAGATTCACTCCCTGTTAGATATTTTCCAGGTGAGAGCACAGCAGCTGAGGGACTAAATTTTGTCCACCTCACCTGAAAGCTCTGGATCTTTGGCAACCACTTTGCTGCACCTCAGAGCCTGATTTGATTGCTGAGTTAAAGCTGCTGTAACCAGAGAGGAATTAAAAGTGAGACAAAGGAATGGAGACTGAAGAGGAAAACAACACTTGGATATCAGAATGCAAATAAAGAAACTAATCAGAGCAGGAATGGTTCAGTAAAGACCCTCTGATTAAGACAGAGAGGACTGGGAATAGCAGTTACTGTGGAAAATTAAATGAGCTCATGATGAACAAAGGGAATTTGGAATTTAGCAGATAAATAAATAGGGCATCTTGAAATGCACAGGAATTCTTGAAAGCAGCAGAAGAGAGGGCAGGTGAAGGTGGAGGGGTCACTGTGATTTTCTGGCACACAGAGTCAATTAAATGCTACAGATGATATTTAGGAAAGTTCATTTACTCTGTGGAGCTCAGAAGGGAGACACGAGGCAGTGAGGAGCAAGGGGGATGCTCATCCCTCTGCAGACAGGACTGTGACATCCTGACCCTGGCAATAGAAACTGTGGGTGGCTGGGCTAGACTGCCCTGCCTGAGGGCTGGGCACCCTCCTCCAGAATGAAAACACCAAGATGAGGCAGAAGGAAAAATGAGAGAGGAAAATGAAAACACCAAGATGAGGCAGAAGGAAAAATGAGAGAGGAAAATGAAAACACCAAGATGAGGCAGAAGGAAAAATGAGAGAGGAAAATGAAAACACCAAGATGAGGCAGAAGGAAAAATGAGAGAGGTGTACAACATCTCCCTGATCCTCCTGGGGAATTTCCAGGGAAAAGGCAAAGGAGGTGACATCCAGCTCAGACACAGGACAGTTCTGCTAAAGAGCAGAGCAGCAGCAGTAGCTGCTGAAACCCTAAACTGAAACCAGACCTGACTGATTCACTCAAAATAGAAAGCTGAGCACTGAATTAAAGTACTGTGACAATAAAAATGTAAACTTTTATAAGCCTACATTAAAGTATAAATCTTCCAAGTATCTCAAAAATCAAACATGCCTTTGCCAAGATGGTAAAATGTTCTTTTTTTCAATTGTTCAGTGAACAAATAGCATTCTCTAGAGAGGTTAGTGATTTTGTTCATGTTAAAATTCATTCATACAGCTGAATTATTCCAGTTCCATTTTTCACACTTTGTATCTTTCTGTACATACAGAGTGTATATATACACTCTATATAGGTGTGTATACACATGTATATATACATGTGTATATATGCATTGGTTTTACTACTATAAAGTGAAAATTAGTCCAGTTTTAAACAAATGAAAATGTTTTTGTTCCAGAACTATGGCAGGAAATGTCTTAAGCCTAACAGCTATTGGTTTAGAGAGCAGCTTTATCTGCTGAATGGATGGAGGAAATGGGAGTGGTTAAGAAGTGAATAAATGTGAACTCTGTCTTGAAACTCACAAACTAAATTCCCTTCCAGATTTCCATTATCACAAAATCCTTGAGCATACCTCAACTTAACTCCTTTTGTCTTTCAGGGTGTTCAGAATACTTAAATGAAATCAGGAACATGCCATTTTTTCACCAGCCACTCCACACTATTTTTACTCCAGTCTCTACTGCTATGTGTCCTTTATTCAAACCAAACACCTGAACAAGCAGTTCATAGTTTGCAATACAAAAAAAAAGAGCACAGAGTTTCCTCCACTATGAAGCACTTAAATTCTCTTTGGGGCAAGCAGGAGAGAATTATTTGGGTACTCCCTAAGAGGGAACTTGCTCAGAGCATTTCTTAACACAGATTCCAGAAAGAATAATCTGTTCCTCCTTTGTTTTGGTTTTGGAAGCCTTTCTGAGGAGGAATTTTTGCATCAAATATTGTTTTTCTTCTGGAGAGGGAGGCTGTCTTGTAATACAAATTAAAGACTACACTGCAGAATGTTTTTTAACACTAGAACTGAAAACAAAAAATAAAAATGCCATGTGCCTCGCTGTCAGCACAAGCAAAAGTTCCACAGTCCCACAGTTATGATTTGGCCATTGGATTAATGTGTCGTCTAAGATCCAGAAGGAGGGGAAAAAAAATCCAAAATCACAATACTTTTCTTAATCCTCACAGATCTTAGGAAGCTGAACTAATCCTTTACAGGGGCTTGACTCCCAAATGACTGGAATGTCAGATGAGCTTAGAGGCCAATGTGATGGTTCATAGATGCCTGTACTCTGGGAAGAGCTGTTTTCTGCCTTTGATGCCTTTTTATTTTTGTATTTGCTTTTAGGCAGGCAGGGAAAACTGCAATAATTTGCACCCTATCAACTCAGGAATCTCTTTCTGCAGCCACAGCTATTACTTAGATTTTGTGAGGTCTGAAAGCATCTTTTCTTCCTCATATTTCCTTTTTTCATCATTAGCAATCAGCATCAGCAGATCATTGGCAATCCAGCCAATATTAATTCCTGGGTATTTTAGCAAGTGTTTAGTGGCAATTAGATGACAATTCAGGGTTTTTACTATACACATGTTTTGGTTCAGATGGTTTTGTCTAATGCCTTATCCCAGCTCTTCGACAGCACAGGTTCCCAGGAGGCTGCTGTGGTTAGTGCATTAAATGGAGCTTCATGGATCCTGCTCAGAAAATGTCAGGAGAGCCCTACAGCTGGCAGAAGGAGCTGGGAGCTGATTAAAGCTCATGTGGTGACCAGTTTTCTAGAGAAAACCAAGCCTAACTCCCAGAACTGAGCAAAACCAGCCTCTAGGGGAATTCAGGTTTGCCCACTGCAGAGTCTCCCAGAGCCAGGCAGAAAAGGGTGCTGAGCTTTGCCTGACTGCTTTCATTTCACTCCGTAGTGATTTCTCAGCATTTGAACAACCTATTTAGTTTTAAACAGAAGAAGCACAGGCAAAGAGCCCCTGCAAGTGTAGCTACAGAGACCTCCAGTGTAAAACCTGGATTTACAATCTCTAATAATGAGCTGCTCCTTAATAAACAGCCTGGGGAAGGGATCAGACAGAGGCAAGCACTCTGCTCTCACTGCTGGCAGGTTCACAGCACACCAAATGTTAAGTCAAAGGAAACACAACAATGTTATCTAAAATACACAAAGGGCATGAACTGATATGGATAATGGCAAATAGACTACATAAATAATCTTAAGAAGATGTTATTAAAGGCCAACACTTCTGTGCAGCCAGTGAAATGTGAGATACAGTGTTGTTTGCCATTCCCTTCCAATTGTACTATAATGGAAACTGCTCACTTCCCTACTCAACATCAGACACAGAGGTTTCATCAGGGCAAAAAAATCCTTACAGCTGGTTCTGATGGCCACAGTGTAGTACTTGTTGTGTTGTGGGACTTTTGAGGGCTAATAGGGGTTACCTGCCTCAAAACTCAGCATGAATAGCAAGAAAAACGAGCAGCAATGCCCAGAACTTGGGCAGCAGTTCCCATTTTGTGCTGAGGTTTTACTGAGGGCTCTGCCTTTCCTAAATGCTTTGAAAAGGAGGAATCTGACACTAACATCTTAATTTTCCTCACTCTTGTCTTCTTGCCAACAGATCAAATCCTTAGCACGTCCCCTCACTGTATTTCTCCAGGGAGAAATGTGTATTGTAGAAGCCAGGTAAAGTCTGAACTCAACTATGTTATAATATGAAAAAAACCAAACCCAGAGACACAGAGGTAGAGACATTTTTGTTCCAGAAGTTTAAAACATTTTCTCCAAGAGAAGAGATTCTATCCTTTGCCACTGCTTCTGGAAAACAGAAATGAAGCAACACAAACTGTTCCCCAGTTTCCTGTCTTTTATGTCCTTTCTATGAAATTTGGCTCTCCAGGTTTCAGGTCACATTTGCATAAGAACCCCAGCATTAATTATCATTTTAAAAGCATCTCTCAAAGCTATTACCTAGACAAAGACAGATGTACAAGTCCCAAGAGGAAAGAGAATGTTCAAGGAATTGGAAACAATTCTTATTCAAAGTCTAATATAGAAGCCTAGCTCTGTTCATTGTCATCCACCCCTGGAGAAATTCATGAGCATTTCTCTCTTCTTACAGTGACACAAACATGAATGCACTGACAGCACAAGAGGTGTTCCAGGTATACAGCTCAAATCAAACCCAGGCTGCTCCCCAAGCATAATGAAGTTCTCCTTATTTTTACCTAGGCACAGTCAGAATATCAACTGTCACATGTGATGTGGATTTTAACAATGAATATTTACACAAATTGTTTTCTCTCTCATTTTATGACTGACAGAGCAACAGTGAGGCAAATAGCAAGAGATTAATTTCCTCTCTCTCACACAGAACTCTATTGCTATAGGACAAAGAAACACTACAACTAAGAGGGCCACACAGAGAAGAAAAAGTGTTGGTTTATGTGGGTTTTCTTTTAAACGAGCTAAAACAAAATGCAATTGCTGTTCTGTTCATGGATTTTTATTAATGAACTGTGGCTGATGCTGCTAATTATATATTAATATATATATTAATATATATATAATATTTATATATAATATTAATATAGCAATGTTAATAAATATTAATATATTTATTATAATAATAAATATAATATAATATTATATTATGATAAAGACCATAAATATGTTTAATATTTTATAATATTTAATATTATATTTAATATTATAATATATTATTTTATAATATTAAATATAATATTTAATAATATAAAATAATACTTTATTTTACAATATAAAATATTAAAAAGTATTTTATAATTATAAAATATTATAAAGATATTTTATATTTTATATTGTAAAATATATAATATATATGATATATATTATATTATATATTTTATAATATATTTTATATATTATAAAATAATATGTAAAATATATTATTTTATTTGATATATAAAATATATATTTTATATATTATATTTTATATAATATATAGAATATATATTTTATATATTATATAAAATTATAATTTTCTAATTTTAAAATTATAAAAAATAATTTTATTATTTTATTAATAATAAAATATTATTTTTTTAATAAACCTTGCTTCTGTTATAGGGATGAGCCCTTCCAGCTGCGCTGGTGTTTTCTCTTGGGAAGGGATATGATTTGCAAGAGCTCCATTAGTGTAAAACAGAAACATCTGCTTGGAGTGTGGAGCAATCTGCTGGCCCAGCTCAGCAGTGGGTTCCCTGCAGCTGGGCAGCTCTGCCCTGTCTTGTCTGCGTCATGGAGACCAAAAGGAACCAGCCCTTACTGGTTTTCAGTGCATTCCTAAAAGGAGATATGATTCAGATTAAAAAGATGATTATGTTGGCCATTTTCCCTTAATACAGCTTTGAGTTCCAAGGGCAGGTTTTCCAGAAGGACAATGCTGTTGAGCTAGGAAGAAGGACCAGGCGAGTTGTTATTGCCTTTTTTACTGGATGTGGAATTCCAAGTAACTGCGTCCAAACCCAGGCTAGAAAATTACCAGGGTGGGACTACTTGAATGCTGTTTTGGCTTTAAAGTACACTGGTGGCCACTTGTAACACTGAAATGTAACTTTGCCAGTAAATCTAGAAAATTCTGTTTGTGTAATTGGACTTGCCTCCACATCATGAGGTGCTTAATAGGTTCTGTTCCACGTAAAAACCCCTGTGGCACAGTCTCTGCTTCCCATGAAACATTATTCAGACCAAAATGTGTTTTTCAAGGAGATTCTTTCTAACTTAAAAGTAGAGGTAGCCTTAAAGTATGAGCTACACAGAACTGCAATTCTTAATTCCATAATTCGTAATTCACAAATGTGTCATTCAATTTTATAACAGTTAAAGTCACTAAAAACCAGCTCTGCTGAAAAAGGGCTCAATTCATTTCTGTATTGCACTGCTTTAACTGCTCCAGACATCCCTGGTACAACCCAGACTGGTAAATCTGATGTTACCTCCTTAACTTAGGTTATTCTAACTAAATTAATTGGCAAACCTCAACAATTCTGGTTATGTCTGTGGTACATGGATAGTGTAAGTTGTTTTAATAAGGATAAAAATGTCTGGGACAGGAAAACATTCTTGTGTCTGCAAGTCTGCTCTGCAATGGTTATCTGGGTGGTTTATGCTGCAGCCCTTACAGAGGCAGATTTGTTTTGCTACAAATGTATGCTTTTATGGGGTGTTTTGGGATCCACTGGTATGGAAAAAAAATATTACTTCCTGCATGGCTTTTCCCCAAAACTTAGAGGAGAAAGAAATTTCTGGTGGAGAGCAAATGTGAAAGAAATTTCTGGTGGAGAGCAAATGTGAATTTCCACACACCGCCATCAAAACCCTGACTTTGCTTATATAGAGCTCCAAAGATTTTTGTCCCTGTAGATGGAATAACAGCATGCACAACTCCCACACCCAAACCAACCTTCCCTAATTCTCTGTCAGATCACACAAAGAATACAGTGCTACAAACAAGTTCCCTCTTCTTTTCCCCCTGTAGACATTACAGGCCCACTAAGAACAGCAGCAGGCATATAATAAACCAGGAATGCAAATTCACACACAGGATTTTCCAGAAGGAGGTTTTGTACACAGAAAATGCAATCAAAATAACCTGTTCTAAAAAGACACTTTGTGAGTCAATCCAATAAAGACAAGGAAAGCTCCCTGGTGGCAGGAAAGACCAGCACTTATATTCATATTTTCCCAGTTGCTGAGGGTGTCAGGAAGAAAAGGTAGGACTTCAACATCATCTTAAATGTATAATGTTTAAATAAATGTAAAAAGTAGCACTTTAACATTGTTAATATTAGTCTATTCTAATTTTTTTTGGTATTACCTCTAGCAGATTGGGAGTTGCAGCACCCTCACCATCTGCTGCAAATTCAGTTCTTGGATGGCTTGCTGCCAAACCCTCAGAGAGCCATCACTTTGTGTATCAGTCCATAAGCTAAGCTTTAGAGTTTTTAATTTCAGAACCTCACTTACAGCTGTTTTAGATTATTCTTCAGGTCCCGGTGAATTTCCTCAGGCTTTTCAGCATCACATTAAATATGTGTTAGACCAAATCATCCCATTTGATTCTATCTCTCCTTCAAACATTTTTTCCTTTTATTTTGTCATGGATACACACAGTTCCAATTCATAACTCCTTCAGTTTGCCTCAGTAAAGCCAGTGCACTGCTGTTGAGGAGTTTTCCAGAAAAGCTCTCCTGTCTCTGTGGTGCTGCCCTTGTCCATCCATCAGCACACCCAAAGCTTCAGGCCATGCCACTGCTGTATCACTGATAACCACCCCTGCACTCTCCCTGGACACCACTCTGTTCTTTTACATCTAGCAGCAGACAAATATTAATTCTATGAAGGATAACTCTAAGAAAATAATGAAAAAAAAAAAAATACCAAGCCAACCAACAAAACCCCAAAGAGCTCACAGTAGAACTAACATGATTTAGGAAAGAAAGATGATTTTCCCAGCAATATCTGGGCCAAAGGAGACATTTTGTACTATCCAGCTGGTATAAACAACTGCCATTCTGAAAGCCCTGAAAACACTTGAAAGCAGACTTCCATTGAGTAATGGAGTATTTGATTTTTGGGGTTTGTTTGCCTTTTTTCTACTCTTCTTGTAGAACTCAATCCAACCCATCCAATGCAGTGGATGGTCACTGAAGATACTCTCACAGATTACATAAAAAATTATTTACCCCTCTAGGGACCCCTAATAGTTTTTGCTCAGCATGCACATAAGCAAGCTCTGGCAGAAAATCCAGTTATTGTCTGAATAAAAAGTGAGTGAAGGATTCTGTCACATTCTGTTTGGCTTCATTCTTCTAACTCATTTTTTTTAAACTGCTGAGAATGATGAACTGGACATCAAAAGCTAATTTGTAAAAACCTCAAGGCTCCAAGATCTGGCTCAGCTACAAATGTTTTCATCCCTATCATCAGACTTTCTACTTCCAACTCTGTTTTTTCTAGGCTGGATAAGACATTATCCCTATATCACACAGAGGTGGAGTGCTGGCAGGAGATTTTCCCAAGTCCTCACAGAAAACCATCTTCAGGACTGAGAGCACAGGTGGTAAAACTCAACAGCAGAGAAGTTTTTTTGGAGAAAAGTTAATAAAGTTTTGACAATTGGCATCATTCACCAATCTTGAATTCATTTCCTGTTGGAAAAACACAGGCAAATCACGCTACTAGCAAAAGTTCTTGGAAAATTAATAAACTCATAAACTCATAAATTAAACGCTTGAAAAAACAAACTGATTAAGAAAAAAATAAAAAAACAACTAGGAAGATTAAGGAAGCATGAATTTGCAGGAAGGAAAAATAAAAAGGTTCTGAGAACAGCCGGTACTTTTTGGTTTTGTGGCAAATTGTTTATAACCAGAAATCATCAAATATTATTGCTGGGCTCACATTCATGGCATGGCAATCCTTGGCAGGCAGGTCAGGGCAGTGTGCAGGATTCAAAATGTGAGTGTGGGGTGGTTCAGGTGCTCCCAGGGACAGGTGCCACCTGCACTGGAGCCACACCTGGGGCCTGAGCAGCCTTGGGGACGCTGCTGGGGGCTGGAGTCACCTCCACTGCAAAGGGAAGAGGTGGCAGGGCCATGGAAACCAGCTGGGGGACCTGGAACTGCAGGACAACACCTCTGCCCAGGAAGACACTCCCTAAAAACACACACCTCACTTGGGATGACATTTGGAGGGTGGGTGGCAATGCCCAGTGAATTTCTTCACAGCTGATGCTGCATTTAAGCTGTTGGTAAACAGCATAATTAGGGAAAAAATATTTGGAATATTTTAGAGGTGGATGAGTACCTATATTGCTAGCACCAAAGAGAGCAACTGTAGGAGTGGCACCTAGAAATCCTACACACAGACAGAAAGAAAAAGCAGCTTTTCAAATCTGAAGGCCCTTCTTGCCAAGATTCTTAATCTTAATGAAAAGACTATTTTTAAAAAATCCATTCAGATACAAAAATTTATAATATTTTTCACCGTTTTTGAAGCTTGGGCCACTTCAATATTATGTTTTAATTCTAGTTCCTTAAATTTTATAATTTTTTGCAATATCATCCAATTCCCTTCTTCAGTAAACTGCTTAAAATTTAAAAAGGTATAGATTTCATCTCCAACTAAACCTCACAAATTGGTGCATAAACATTATAAGAATATACACTGCAAATGCAAGCAAGCAGGATAACCACAAAGTAAAATTGTTATGTCTTGAACATAAAATAGCACAAAAGTCAAAGAATTAATGTAAAACGTGGACTATGTATGGCAATGACAACATCCACTGCTAATCCATCACTCTCATATTGATTACCATTTTGGTCTCGTGAGTAGTTTCATTAATCCAATTAATTTTACTTAATTGTGGGGCAAAATAAATTCATGTGACTCACAGTGGCAGCATTCTGCCCCAAGGATGTGAGGCAGAACACTCAGGAGCCAGTGGAAAGATCACAGCTGACTTTAATGGGCTCTGGCCCAGGTCCATGGCCAAAGCTCATTCACCAAAACCAGCTCCAGTCAGCTTTGTAAAGACTCTTTGTCTTTGGAGGAGCTGCAGACTCAGCCCTAAAAATTGCTTTTGATTAATAAAAAAGATGAAGGCCTTGCTGAAACCTTGCCAAGAACACACACACACAAAAATACCCCTGAAGAGGTTTGTGTTCAGCTGCCTGGAGCGTGAGGAGCCCTGCCAGGTTTCCCAGTGATAACTGCAGCACAATAAACATAAATAACAATAAATAAATAAATGTTTCACTCCAGCAGTGCCCAGTGACGCACGAGTTTTCTCTTTTCACAGGTGTTCCCTGGAAGCCAGGGAGTCCTTTTGATGTTTATTGACAGCCAGCCCAGCTTCCAAATGAAAATATGGTTGTTAGGATTAATAAGTTTGCTCTGCCATAAATCTCTGGGTTATAGGTGAGAGAATGAAATGGCAAACAAATATTGAAAAGGTCAAAAGCCCAAACGGTTGGAACACATATATCACCTCTGGATTCACATTGTCAACATCTCAGTGTCAGGAACTCTGTACTGCTGTTAATATTCAGCACAAAAATGGAATTGCAGTCTTCCTGTGTTGTAGCAAAGGTTCTGGGAGAATTCACCTCCTGAACTGGTGGTCCAGGCTTTTTTTTTCAGTTCTTTAGTTTTGTTACCATTTTCCTTTTAAAAAGCACAATGACATTGCAGAAGCCTGATTATGTACTTCCCTGAGTCCAGGGATTTTTCTGGGGGAACAAGAACACCTCCAAGGTCCTTAATCAAACAATCATTATGCTATCGTATGGCAAAACCACAGAAACACTGTGGGCTCTCAGTCAACAAAATGTGCACAATAGATTTCCTTGAAAGGAAAGTGACACTAGGATCAGTCCTAGCTCAGTTCAAATCTTTGTAAGCAGGCAGCTAAAGGCAGGATCAGGTGTATTTTTGAGGAAACCCATGTTTTATTATATCCCAATATGAATGTTGTTTCACATCCTGGAAAAGTACTCTTGACAGAATTCAGAGTTTTGTCTTTTAATTTCCAGTTAAATTCCAATTACAGGCCATGTGCACTAATTTTTTGTGTTATCATGTTGTCACATCTTGTCAGGTACCACATTCTGGGAGCAATTTGGGTGCTGAAACTGTGTAGTGTTCTGGGATGTGAATGACTCAGCAGATAGGATGCACCTGTAACTATTCTAAATTATTTAATTGTAAATCTTCATCTTTTCCTGCATCAGTTGGAAAATAAGTGCTCCTTTCAATCCATCACTATCTGAATAGGCTATCTAGTTCTCAAGTCCCTCATTTCTCAGGAGGTTGCTGCTTCTTGAGAACACAGAACAAGCAATTTACCATTTTCTATTACTCTCTTAAAACTGAAATGATTTGATGTTCTCTTAGAAGCCTAAAATTGATGGACCTGAAATTTAATTTTGGAGTCATCTTTGATTTAGTGATGACAATTGCATTCACTGTGACCCACAGCAACATAACTTCTCCAAACATCATTCTTCTTTTTAAGATCACCAAGTTGGTTTTATTAATTTCTAGCATTGTGCAATAAATAACATGTTCTTAATTCTGTTTATTATCTTAAAGGAACAGAAAGTGCCTTACTGCATTTTCTAACTGTGCTTTTCAATTTTTTCAGATTCCCCTGAAAATGATGCATTACTTTTTAAAATTTTGCAGATATTTCGGACCAGAAATGAACAGACAGAAAAGAGAAACTAAAAAATCTTTTGCTGATGAATATCATTCTAAGCATTATAGGATTCTTATGTTGATAATTTCTGTTTCTCACACCAGTTCTTTGTCACATTTTCCCTGTTCCTAGGCTTTGTTGATAAATGTCACTAAAACTATGAATACAACTGCATGAAAAGGCAAAAAAATTTAGATAGCATGACTTAGTTTCTATTTGGGCAATTAATTGAATGTTTGTATGAAGCTTGAGTTTACAGACAAATTTGTGAAGGGAACAGTTTGATTGTTCCATCTCACCCTAAGCCCAAAGCCTGGTACCACATGGCAGCAAGATGAAGATGACAATTTTGAAAACTTTTTAAAAATACAAGAATGGAACGGACCTGACAGTGTGTCCCTTCAATTTAGAAGACTTTTTAAAAACACAGGAACAGAATAGGCCTGACAGTGTGTCCCTTTCCCTCTCTGCAATTAGAGGCAAACACACACACGACCTCTTTCACAAACAGAAGTTCATAAATCCCTTATTAACTAAATAAGAATCTGTGCCTTAGCAGAGGAGTATTTTTCCTATTTCAATTGAAAATCTGTTCCATTACATTTGTCTTCCCATTGCTACACATTGTCTTTTAATTTCCATGTGCACTAATTTCTTTCTGTGATCACATTTTTCTGGATTAACAACTTTTCCCAGCTACCAGCCCCAGTTCCAGGCCCACCAAATTCTGCCTTGCACTTAAAATATCTGTCTTGTTGAAAGTTTTATTGAAACTGGAATACTAATATTTCAAAAAAAGAAAAAAAAAGTTGTGGTTCTGATGAAGTGCCACTTTCCAACACACACACAAACCATTTCAACAAATAATTCCTGACCACATTTATTACATAACTGAATTTTTAAAGGTACCTCAGAGAATAAGTTAAATAGAGTCCAGTTATGTTTTCTGAGAAATCTCCCAGCTTCCTGATTTTCCTGTGGTTATATTCCTAAGTAGTATGCAGCATTATATGGGGATGGTTTGCTGAGCAACTGAAAGCATTTTTGATTTCACTGGGGTTTTTTAGCCAACCCATATGAGCAAGTTCAAACATTGCTGCCATGTTTTGACTGAAGCAGACTCAGCTCCCTAGGGACAGGGAAACACTGGGACCATAACTGAGAAATACATGCATTAGGAAAATGGAGGCTACCTATCTAAGTAAAAGATCACATCTTTTTTCTTTTTTTAAAATAAGTAAGAGGAAGAAGATGATGAAGACCCTATTAACTTTACACCCTAACTTTAACCAGACCCTGGGTTGGCTCTAGTGCTGAATTTTCCTCACATCACTTTTAGTCTCCAAGTGAAAAACTGAATATCATGCAATATTCCCACCTGGAAGGCTGGATTTGCTGCCTGGGGAGGAAGGAGCTGCCCCTTTTCCAGATCTGCTCCCAGCTCCTTTTCCCAAGCCCCAGAGGGAGGAACTGTGACCCCATGGGGTGAGGACCCATTCTCAAAAGCACAGTCCAGCCCCGAAAGCCTGGTGAGTTACCAGAGAAGTGAGGATGAATTTCTACACAAGTTCCTGTATTTTCAGGGGCTGAGGATTGTTTCCTCTTTGCTAAGTCAGATTTTTTTCACAAGCTGCTTGCCCTGAGTTGCATTTAATATTGCCAGCAAGTGCATCTTGAGTGCACCACAAGAGCAAACAGAAGTGCATGCTCAGTGTGAACAATTCACTGAGACAACAAGAAACCTTCAACTAAACATTCTAAAAAGTTCCTATGCAGTAACTGCCCTTTAAAAAGATTACACTGTGATCAGGGAATGCCTAACTGGGGAGGAAGTTTGTTTTTACAAGCTGTTGAATGTGATAGGGTGTTTTTCTTTAAATCATAAATCTGCTGACTTTTGTGGAAGCTTTTGGAAACTATGAAACATGCAATTGTTTCAGTGAGGGGTTTGCTGAAAAATGCCTGATGGTTATCTTTAAATTATTAGTTTAAACTCAACAGGAGAAGTTGAATAGCTATAGATGGATAGATATTTTGTAGGGAAATACCTGGTTGTATCTGCATCATTCATCTACAGTTCTCAGCTCTCCTCAAAGAAAACCATAAAAGTTGCTCTGGGCACCACTGGTTAACAGCAAGGGATTTAAATGCATTTTTAAAGCCATACTATGAGGAATCTCTGCAAGCACAGAGTTAACACAAGCCCCTTTTCTGGGCCAAACCCCATGCAGTGAATGATAGCTTTGGTTTGTCACTTGACAAGCAATTTAGTGCTTCTCTCTGACTCCCAACATCCCTTAAATGGTGACTGCAAGACCACAACTGCCTTGAGCTTTTCATTGTTTAATGGCAGTCTAATGCAGAGGAAAAGTGGATTCAGACTTGAGAAAGGGACAGAGGATCTAAAGGGCATACAGGGCTTTTTTTTTCCCTTCTGCATTTCACAGGAGTTTTCTTAGTGTTACTGCTGGGATCAATTTTTTTCTCCTGAGGGATAAAATTCACCTCATCAGAAAGAGTCAGTCGGTGAAAACAATACAGGCTCTCAAATCTACACAAGTCCAAAGGGTTAAATTTTATCTTCACTCTCAATTATTCCTATTATCAATTAAGCCAAAGAAATAACAATCACTAACCTACCCTTATCTGCCATTAGCATGCACCCAGCTGAATGGGCTTTATAAGCTTTGGCTCCCAGCTGCTGTGGAACAGGCATTTATGCTCCTTTTACTGACACAGGAGCTCGGGCAAAAAAAAGGAAATTGTGCACCTGCTGATAATCCCCCCAAAACTCCAAAGAAACATTATCAGAGATCTCAGGAGGCAAGAACAGCTGGAAAGGGGAAGGACAGTGAAGGTAAGACCATGGGGTTTGATAAACCTCCCTGAAAGCTTGTGAAGGACTCTGAGATAAGCAGAGAAAAAGACATGTCAAAGTTTGTTCCTTTCTTGGTGGGCTTTTGGTTTTGGGGTTTTTTTTTGCAGTCAGGTTGGGAAACCACACTTTCTTCTTTCCAGGAAAAAAAAAAAAAGTCATGCTCAGCTCTAATTCAAGAAAATTAGTAGACACTTGAATTTCATTTCAGAGTTGCCCCTTGTCCATGCAGATGAACACAGTGCTTACCCATACTGTAAATTTATGCCAACAGATGAGAAAATTCCTCAGGCTGAGCGTGCCAAGGGCAGCTCCTGCAGGGAACAGGGGCCTCAGAACTAAAACCAGCTCTGATCAATGTGAAGCCCAAGCACAGCAGGGTGATGTGAGGAGGCTGCCAGCATCAGCCCAGGACAGGAACTGAAAGGTGCCTTGGGCTCTGCAGAAGGCACCAGAATATATAATTCTATATATTATACTATAATATTCACTTTCTTCTAAACACAGGTGGGAAAGACCCTTCTCAGGACAAATAATCTGCTGTTTCTCTGACAGCCCTTACTGCCAGTTATACACTGAAATAAACATTTCTTGTATTTACTAATGCTATTCCCAAATGATGTTTTATGAAATTTGCTATAAAATCTATTCTTTTCAATGTAGAGCAGCAATAAGTTCAAACTAAATGTATCATCAATGGGTAAATTTATGATGTGATCAAAACAATATATTGAATTTAGTCAAGCTAGTGCCTGTGAAGTGACCTGAAACTCTGTCCAGGATTTATGATTTCTATAAATTAGCAGTGGTAGGAGTCAGCTGAAAAACATGAAACAATTGCATGCTTTTGTTAAAAACATGTAACACTATATTTCTCATTTCAATTAAACAATCATAGCTATAAATTTTCTGCAGGAGGCATTATTTCCCACACAGTCCAGAAATTACCTCTGGGACTTCATTTTCATCCAGACAAAGCATGAATTCTTTTGCAGTGGATGTGAATATCTGTGTGTGAGTGCAGTTTATAATGCAATAGATTGTTTAGCCTCCTGCAGCTCACAAATAATAGAAGGAAGCTCCTTTGTTCACTACTATGGCATCTTTCTGTAGCAGAGAAATAAACCTATTTACAGTTTGGAGTAGGGGCCAGCATTTCATTAACTACTTTTCTCAAACCAGGAGCAGGAATATTTATGGGATTTAAGAAAACTGTGTCATGTCATGTAAGTGGCTTAATAATGAAAATAAATATTTCTAAATGGTTAGAGAGACTGTGTCTGGCTTTATTCAATGTGGTGACTATAAGATTATTTCAGTGCTGGTGCTACAGGTGAGAGATGTGAACACCAGAAGGAAACAAACAGCCAATTGTTCAGGTTTTACTGCCACCTATGGCAAACCCCTGGGCAAAAGAGGATTTAGGATTTTATTGTGCTGCACCCAGGGACTGACTGGGCACAGGGTCAATTGGTGACTGCTGTGTGTTTATCAGAGCTCCATCACACAGTGGTGAATTAACATTTCTACCCTTTCTCCTTTTGTTTAGATTGCCAGCTCTTCCAGCAGAGTGATCCAGAGAAAAGACCCCTGGTGACACATCCAGGATTTCTTTTAAAAGCTGGGAGAAGTGGGAAAGGACAGGCTACAGAGCCAGGATGAAATTCCTTGTAAATACAGACAATTTTCCCTAAGTGTTCTTGTTCACCTATCAGAACACAGAAAAATAATGCCAAAACCTCTGCAAATGCTGATAATGATAATACAATAATGACAATTTAAAATTGATCCATTTCCCTGGGATAAATTACTAAAATTAACATGCCAATTCTAATAAAATTTCAACAGAACAAAATTTCAAATGAAACTGGTTTTTATGTCTTTGAATACCTATTTGGCCTTCCCAAAAAACCCCCACATAGTTTAAACTTTACAATTTTGATCACTTTTATACCACCACTTTTAAAAATAATATTATATAACATACAATACTTTATCAAAAAAACAAATCACAATGAAATATGAATGTATTCAGACTTTTTGCCATTTGGGGAATTTCTACAATTTTACATTTCCCACCAGGAATTCACTTTACTGGCTAAGATTTTATCTTAACTTTTTGGTCCTGGGACCAAATAATGGGAAACTCAAGAAAGTGGAGGTTTGTGAAAAATGAGAGAGGCTTAACAAAAAAAAATTACACAAAATCTGCACTATAAATCTATTGAGACACATGAAAATAGCCACTAATTCTTTCTGTTAAAGGCCTGGGGTGGAATAGCTGAAGAATTTCCCCCAGTGTGAAGGTTCTTGGTAGAGAGCACAGGAGGGAGGGAAGACAGGAACTTTCAAACCCTGTAACATCACAATTTTTTCAGATGAGTGTGAGCACTGTGTTATCACCTACCCAGGTCAGATAAAAACTTTCCCAGGACATTGCTGCAAGAAGGAATCACAGAAATGATGGAGGCAGGCAGGGAGCAGCTCCCTGCTCCTCTCCCAGCAGCTGTCAGAACCAACTGCTGGGGCAGAAGAAATGTAAACTGCAGCTCTGTCACACATACTTGGGAGATGTGATGTCCTGGCCAAAGAAGGACACAAACTTGTTTATCTTTAAAAAGAGACAAGAACACTGACCTTGAAGATCAGAGCAAGGATCAAGTATAAAAGTGGCCTAAAATAACAAACAAAATCTGTGTCATATCTCCAAGATTCATTCCTCAACTTTACACACAAAACTCCTAAGTGATTCTGGACAGGCTGATCCTGTGAAATGCTGTTGAGAGCTCAGAGGCCAAGAAGTTGCCAGGGGAATTTTGGATGCTCAGCACCTTCCAGGATCACTCTGATGGGAAAAAAAATGAAAACCAAAATACCCCATCAGATTAAAATCAAAGAGCTTAATACTGATAGCAGCATGTGCTCTATCTTGCTTTTAATGGACTTATTTTTGGAGGAAGAAAGGCACTGGGCACACACAAGTCCTTGGGATCTGATGGGATGCAGCCATGAGAGCTGAGGGAGGAAGCTGCCTGATGGTCTGATTATCTCTGAAAGGTTCTGGCACCTGGAATTGCCTCCTGAGGAATGGAAGAAATAAATGTCACCTCTGTCTTCACACAGAGAAAGAGGGAGGATCTAAAGAACTGCAGGTTTTTCAACCTCATCTGCATCCCTGCAAACCTGCTGAAGCAAATAATCCTGGAATCCCTTTTCAGACACAGGAAGGGTATAAAGGTTGTCAGGAGCAGTCAGGATGAATTTCCAAAGGTCACATAGTGCCTGACCAGGCTTGGTGGATGCCAGGAGAGCAAGGGATGGTGTTTATCTGACACTGCCTCACACTACACACCTCTGGATAAAGGGGTTAAATACAGGTTAGGCACATACCAGGAAGGGGGATTGAAAATTGGCTGAATGGCTGAGCCCAGCAAGTGTCATGAGCCACAAAGTCCAGCTGGAACCTGTCACCAGGGCTGGATCTCAGGGGCTGGTACCATGTTCTTACCTTTTAACCCCTTCCTTAATGTCCTGGGAATTGGGGCTCAGCACACCTGCAGTGTGTTTATAGATTACATGAAAAACAGAAGAGTGAGCTGTGTACAAGATGGCTGCACTGGGGTCCAGAGGCACTTGAGCAGATTTTAAGGACATTAAAGACCTGACTATATCAGCATCACACTGAGCAACCTGGTCTGGGTGACCCCACTTGTTCTTGTCTGACTTTACTGAGTCTGTGGCTCTATAATCTGAGATTAGTTTGAATGTATTGCCACAAACAAACAACAAACCTCCAGATAATAGGTGAGAATAATTAAAACCATGACAATACCTGCATCTTCTAAATTGTCTGCAAGATCCAAGCAAGTAATGCCTATTTTTATTCTATTTATTTATTCCAGCCAGATTGGTGATCCTGCCATATCCAGCTCCCAAGCCAAAGTGTGCATCTGCTACTCATTAGTGCAAATTTTAATCTCAAGCTTAAATATAATGTAAAACAAATTTTTAATCTTGCTTCCACAAGCAGTTCCTCTAGAAACATAGGACCAGAATTCAGTTTGCATTGTAAATGATATAAAATCTGAGAGATTGTGATCAGTTGTAAACCATAAACACAGTTTGAACTCCAGAGCTTTAAGATTAAAACAGCTGACATGGAGAAAACAGAATTCATCCCAAGCAGAGGTGGCTTTCTATGCATTTAGGAAAAAACTCCATAGGAGTTGGTTTTGCTTATTACTTACATTTAATAAAGCTGCAGATGCATTAGTTAATAATAATTAATTACTAACTAATATAACTCTATCTGCAGCCACACTAGGCATGTTTTTATGCATGTTATTGTACATTTTCATACCTACAGAACTTGTGACTCACCTCAGCCTCACACAAACAATGGCAAATCTGCACTGGCAACATCTCACGTCTACTCCAACAAGTCACACTAATTTATTTTGAACTTTAACAAATTAGTGTTGTGATCACTGGATAACAAAGACTGGATTGCAATATCTGTACCTGCTCTGTTCTCAACTTAACTGCAATTAAAGTTCAAAGATCTTTCCACAGACCACACCTACACTCAACACAAGATGTACCTTGAGCTAGGTAAAATTTATCCCCATAAAAAGAAAATTCATCTTTTCAGGATTTATGAGGCATTTACATCATAAGATTTGTGCTGAGCCACTGCACAGGGGTGTGCTTGACCCTTGGTCTGCTCAAGGGTGTGTGTTACAATTCAGAACTCTCAGGTCAGGGGTGGATTTAGTTTAAGACCTTGAAATCAATGGCAAAATAAAAAGGGAACTCAGGGAAAAATCACATTTGGTCCCACTGCAGAAAAATGGAAGAGAAGATTAATGATGGGTTTTTTTTCCACTGAAGGTTTCTTGGTGTGAATATCAATGGTGTAAGGAAGAGAGAAAAGAAACAGTGCATGGCAAGATTTTGAGACTTTCAGAACAAGGGCTGCAAACTGAATCAGTCATTCTCTTTTGAGAGATACCAAAACTTGCTCCTCTATCTGCTCCACATTTCCCATCCTGTAATTCTACACTGCAAAAATTCAGCACGCAGGAAAAGAGGAGTCACAATGAGAGAGGGGAACAGTGCTCAAGGATTTCATTAGTGTTGTGTTGATTTGATTTACACAGGGTAACACAAAACCACATGTACTGCTCATCAGTTCACAAAGGAAATAAGCACCAGACCCAAAGCACTGCTTTGTCAAAAAGAAAAATCAAATGGCACTGAGGCAGAAGAGTTTTGCAGTATAAAATGTTTGTAATGGAACTTGTCATTTTCCAAAGATCTGATTTGTTTCCATATATTCCAGATAGAGACTCTGCAGGAAGACTCTGAGCTTCCATCTTCATGGATTTTCTGTGATGAAACAAAAGCAATAAACTGTAGGGATCTAGAGCCTTCTGAGGGGAAAACATGCACTTGTAGCATTGAGTGAAGATAATTAGCATAGAAATTCTTATTAAGACCAGTCTGGCAAGCTGGGTTGTTGCCAACACATTTGTCCATTTGTTCCCTAATAGCACAGAATCTGCCTAGTGAAATAACACCCTAAAAAGATCAAGTTTGAAAGAGTAAACTCAAATCTAACCACATTTTTCATTAAAAAAAAAGAAAGAAGGAAAGAAGAAAAGTGGACATGATTGCTTGCTCTACTTTCTCATTCAGGCTGATGCATTACACCACAAAAAGAACCAGGAATTGCTTAGAGGCAGAAAGAAATAGTTAATCAGTATTGTTTATTTTGTTGGAGAGAACAGTCAATTGTACACTTCACTGTAAACCAGCCAGACCTCCATTGTGTTCAGCTATAACAAAGTGCATAAAAAACACACCACAAAGTTCAGGCAGAGACGTCAGCAGAACCACTGAGGTGTTATGTGCAATAGAAATGAAAATCAAGAAGGCTGGGAGCAAATTAAGCTTCCACTGGAGGCATGTTCTTCCCTCAGACCTTACAGACCAGCTTTTAGTGGAATTCACAGTACAGCTGGTCAGAGCTGATATAAAGTTCAAGGAAAATTGAAATATATTATAGAAAATTTATATATGTATATATATATATATATATACACATATATATGTGTGTATATATACACATATATGTGTGTATACATATACATGTGTATATATATACGTATATATGTGTGTGTATATATATATACACGTATATATGTGTGTGTATATATATATACACGTATATATGTGTGTGTATATATATATATATTCTGAAAGCATTTTTTACTTCCAAAAGGAAAAAAAATGATAGCTCAGGAACCATCCTACAAAATTTTGCTGGTGAGAATCTAAAGAGATGTTAAAAATATCCTTACAGCATCTTGAAGGATTGCCAGTGTTAGAACTACAAGGTTCAGGTACAGTTCATGCTACCACTAATTTTCTTCAAACATTTAGTTTTACTTGCTTTATTAATTAAATATTGTTGGGTTAATTTTTAGATATACTTAGCCTTATATTCAAAAAGATTCTAGTGTTTCTCTAATAATGATATTTAACATCTCCTAGAAGGGAGCTCTACATGTGTGTAAGCTTTAATGAAATAGACAGTGCCCTATAAGAACAAAAGCAGGGGCTGACTTCTGCAGAAATAAAAATGACCCCAAGAACAAGATTTCTCAGTTCTAACACATTCCTATTCAATGCTGGCAATCTACAGAATATTCCTAAGATGTACAAAATAGTCACAAATAATTGGTCTAAATCCTGCAGGTCTCTACCTCCATCAGCAACCTAAATTTTAAAAGCTGAAAATTGAAGAATGAAAAATAATAGTTAGTTCCTTTTGACCTTGAAACTTATCATTTGTTTTGTTTTTTTTTTTTTTAATTACTAATATTGAACATCACAGAAAAGCTGAAGTCTCTCTGTTAAATTGTTAGTTTCCCAAATTTTGAAAAAAAAGTTTTATTTTCAGGAGTAGATGTGAAGTCACATATGAAACTGAGCTAAAGAAAGATCTTTCAAGCATATTAAGGTAAATCTTATAGAATTATTAAGTTTGTTGACCAGGAGAAAGACTTTCAGAATGAACCCTGGCCAGATGGCAAAAGATTTATTCACTATTCTTGTGATTGGAGGGATCTGCATTGGAAGATATTTATCTTAGATGAGGAGAGGATCAAGTGTGTACTTGTAAGGAGAGAGGTAAGGGTTGCAGTGCAGAGCAGATGTGAGCACAGACCTCGAATATTTCTGCCTATTTTAGCTTAGAGATGGTGGCACAAGCAGCCCAAGGGAATGCTTTTACAATATCATGATAAAAAGGATTAAAATTTGACAATTTAGTCCTGCTTTAACATAACCTCAGTTCATACAAACATAGCAAGCATCCCATTTAGGGTCCCTTTGAGCTGCAGGACAGAACTGGGAGATCTAAAGAACCAAGTTCCAAAGGCTGGCTTGCATTCCAGGGAACCTTTGGCTGGTTTAGAGCATATCACCCTGTAATGAAAGGTGTGAATAATTAACATTCCCAAGCTGGGTTGAGACCAGCCACTTGCAGTGTGGATAACAACGTGCTCCAAGCAGAACAGAGCAGTTTCTCCAGCACGTGATGCAGGCTGTGCAGAGGTTAACAACAGTGCCAAGGGATTGGGTTAAAGCCAGGTGAGTCTAAATGAGGTGCCACATCTGACTCCAACAGACACAGGGGTGTAGAGGGAAGCAAAGCCTGCACAATTCAGTATGTTCAAAGAAACCCAGGACCCCATGGAAATGTGCAGTGGTGCCTCTCATGGGGAAGTGTCACTGCTCTAACAGTGCAGGAGCTTGTAAAAGAAAGCTCAAGTGCCAAAGATCAGCTAAAAGCTCTACCACGTCAGCCTCAATCATAAATCCTCTAGCTCAAAGCCCCACTGAAATCACAGACAAATTGTATTGTTAAATTGCAATTACTATTTGACGTGGTGGTCAATTATTCCCCGTATTCACAGCAGATAAAAGTTTTCCATTGAAACTGCTCTTCCTACAAAAGAGATGCTAGAAATGTACATTGTGCTGCTTAAATGCTGTTGTAATTGATGCCAAGAAAAACAGTTGTGCCTGGCTGACATTGGAAGTAATTTGGCAAGTCACCAAAGAGTTTTACTGTGTGCCCCAAGTTATTGCTGTGGATACAAAGCCACCCCATAAGCCAAAAGCTTTGCTGAGCTACAACACCCTTGTATTCTCTGCAGAAGAATAGAAGGTGACAAGGAACCAGTGCATTTTTCAGCATTAAAGCATATGATGAGAAACTGTTTTCTACCAGAGCACAACCATCGGAATGCTTTTGTGGCAGGGAACTTTTTGTTTTGGGAAGTTTTAAAGCCTGTAGGTCATCTGGAGACTGTTTCCAGCTCAGGAAGTTTTTGAGCATGTGGTTAGACCACAAAGTGATCTAAAACACTTTAAGAAAATGTGGTTTCTTTTTCCTCCTAAATTTCTTTATGTCACATTTGTCAACAAACTCATCACAGCACAAAAGGCATGTGGTCCCACAGCAAGCTGCCATTCTCATCCAAGATTCCCCTAAACCCCATCATCTTCTTGATGGCCAACACATCCCTTACCATGAACATACACAAGCTTCATTACCACACCACTCTGAAATGGTGCAATTAACCCCAGGGTTAATGAGGCAAAGGCAGCAGGGCATTGTTTCATGTAGCTCAAAAATCAGTGAAAGCCTCCTGAACTCAGCAGAGTTGCACCAGAACTGTTTCATGAACACAAGGACAAGTAGAATACTTAGTACTGCAGGCAGAGTAAGGAAATTTTTAATTTTTCCCACAACCAGAACACCTGAAATGCTCTAGGAAAGAATGGCAGTGTTCTAAGCATCATAAGAAGCAGAAAGCAAGGAAACATTTCCTCTGTTGTCAAAACAATTTGGACCTCAGAATTATTCTATAATCACTATCCCTGGTGAAAATCCATTTTGCTAAACTCAGCTACTCCAAAATTATGATCAAGGCTTCTAAAAATTATGGGATTGAAAAATGGCAAGACTGTAAGAAAAACATCACTGAACACTGAGGTCATGGAAGTTGGCGTTACCAGTGTCGAGGCACTGCTTTCAAATCTGAGGGAGACAGGCAAGCTGGAGCAGTACAAGTCCCTGCTGCCCTGATCACCATCTGGTTCAGCTTCTGAGATCAAATCTTCTCTACAATTAACTCCTCTGCTTCAAAGGAAAATATTCAAAATAACTTGTAATTTAACTGTACAATTGAAATTAGTGATGCTGTACTTTGAAGGATAAATATGATTTCGTTCCAATAAGAGATAAACAGAATAATGTTAATTTATCTTTGCATATCTATTTATACCTATAAGGAGCTACACTATCTGTTGTTTCTCATAATGACTTCTGTTGTATCCCATAATGACTCAAATTAATGATAGATTCACTTTATAAAACGCAACTTAATTCTCTCCATAACAGAAATTTGGTTAAGAGGATGGAAGTTGCCAAACTCAGCTGTCCATGCAATCCAAATATAGAATACTAAATATTTGCTTATTTCAAACAAAGAGAAAATAAAACACTAACAGCTCACAGAAACAGAAAACACAGACACTGAGTACACAAATGTATTTTACATCTAACCAGCTGTATAATAATTTGATGAATCCCAGATGCTGCAGTAAAGCAAGGCAAGAGCTTAACTATGCAACTTATTTGACACAGATATATATTATTTAAATTTATTCCTGTAATAACAGTGAAAAGGACAGGTTATGAGTTTCAGCCTGAATTTCCTACATACACCAGAAACCACAGTCCTGTCAGCAAGCCACCTCAGTGGTCAAAAATGAAAGGTGCTCTGGTATTTACTATGAGAAAGTAGGATTTCCCAGATAGCCTACAAGAGAAGAAATCCCACCTCTTTTCTTCCAAAGTACATCAATTATAAAGGGCCCTGAAGGAGGAGCTGAACTCCTGGTTTTGCTCAGGATGCTCTGGGAACTCTCACAGAGCAATCTTCACATTGGAGTTATGTAAATAAATCAAATCCATAAACCCCTCCAGGCCTGCCAGGGCTACAGGACAGCAAAGGTTTGAGGCAGGATGGACAAAGATTCACTCCCACTCAAAGCCTGGTCTGGCAGCAATAAGGCAGGAGAACAAGAAATAGGAGAACATGGAAAGTGGGAATGGGGAAGGAGGAACATCAGACTTCTGAGAAGGGAAAGGCTCCACTTTTTCTCCAGGTGACGAAAATTAGAGACACCTGGCATGTTCTCTGAGCTCTGCATGAAATGGATTTACAGAAGGACCAGCCTTATCTAACATTTTTTTTTTGGCCATGAAGTGCTTCAGACTGCAACCTGTCTGCTGTAGAATGCCCAGCTATATGTGGGGCTCAGCAGCTGCATCAGAAAGGGGGAGAAGCAGAGAAGAAAAGATATCTTTGTGCTATATCTCTGCACAGATTCCACTGGGGTTTTCTCAAACTCATCTGGAGGGAAGCATACAGCTAGGGTAAATCTTAAATCTGTTTTATCTGTAGGTTCATGTAGCTACAAAAATAAGGGGTCTCCTTTAGGCCACTTGCCCTAGTGCAGGAAGCAATGTTGATAACACAGAGATGTTTCAGCTCCTGCTCACAGAGCCAAGGTGGTTTGGAATTGTGCAGGAGCAGTGTTGGTAGCACAGGGATGTTCCAGCTCCTGCTCACATGGACCCAAGGTGGTTTGGAATTGTGCAGGAGCAGTGTTGGTAGCACAGGGATGTTCCAGCTCCTGCTCACAGAGCCAAGGTGGTTTGGAATTGTGCAGGAGCAGTGTTGGTAGCACAGGGATGTTTCAGCTCTTGCTCACAGAGCCAAGGTGGTTTGGGATTGTGCAGGGAGCAGTGTTGGTAGCACAGGGATGTTTCAGTCTCTGCTCACCCAGAGCCAAGGTGGTTTGGAATTGTGCAGGAGCAGTGTTGGTAGCACAGGGATGTTTCAGCTCTTGCTCACAGAGCCAAGGTGGTTTGGGATTGTGCTGGGAGCAGTGTTGGTAGCACAGGGATGTTCCAGCTCCTGCTCACAGAGCTCAGGCCTCTCCTGCCCCTCACCCTGCAGTGTTGGTGCACCAGGGGTTGGGAGGGGGCACAGCCAGGACAGACCTGACCCCAATTCACCAATTGTCCCAGACCATATGGATTGTGCCCAGCATGTAAAGCTGGGGAAGGAGGAGGAAGAGAGGATGTTCACTTTTGTCTCCCCAGGTAACCATTACACATGATGGAGCCCTGCTCTTCTGGAGATGGCTGAACACCTGCCTGCCCTTGGGATGTGGGGAAAGAATTCCTTGTTTTGCTTTGCTTGTGTGTACAGCATTTGCTCTAACTCTTAAATCCATCAATTTTCTCACTTTTACCCTTCCAGTTCTCTCCCCTACCCCACTGGGAATGAGTGAGCAAGCAGCTGTGTGGTGCTTAGTTGCTGTCTGAGGCTAAACCATGACAGGTCTTTTCTCCTTTAGCCTATTTAATTAAATTAAATAATATCACATGACAAAAAATCTAATACCACATCTCCTTTAGGACTCCCTAGGGAAGCAATGTGCTTTTAGTTGTGTTCCTTAAGGGATACCTGCAGAGCTGTCATTTCCTCAAGTGCAGCTCACAGATGTTCTCAGACTAACTTCAACCCCTTGCATCACATTTGGCATTGGGACAACCACAGAAGTCATCACTCCCTGCCTCCCCCCTTCTCCAGAGGCTGCCATAATCCCAGCAAGGATGAGGCTGAATGGGACATATGTTATACTACCAGAGTCCAGGAATTATTAATATTTTTATTGCTGAAACAATGTGATAAGTCAAAAAGGAAATTGCAGATGCACAGGTGCTGCTTTGTGTGCCCAAAATGCTGGGTAAGTACCCAGTCAGCTGGCACACACCAAGCTCTGCACCATCACCACTATTGCTTCCACTACTCCAGAGCTGAAATCAGCAGCTGAATACCTCAGCATACCTTCCCAAGAGCTGCTCAAGCTATGGATTACCAGTTCAAAAAAAAAAAAAAAAAAGAAAATGGGAAACTAAGCAGTGAAAACATAGGGAACTGTATTAAAAAAACCCTTCAATTGAAATATCAACATTAAAAACACATGAAAATACCAGTGATTATTCATCATTGCTACATTGCCTAGTTTACAAGGTTTGCTAAAAAGTCTCTAGGGAGCTGAAGAATTCATCCTCATAAGATACAAACCAAGGTCCTGCACATGTGTTAATAAGTTAATCTTGGTTGAGAACTTACATCAAACTTGATTCAAAAACCTAGAAATTCTTCCACAACTCAGCAACCAAAGACTCTTCCATTTTTTAGATTTGTCATTTTTGATAGGAAACTACCACAGCACATATCACAGTTGGGATGGCCACAATACACAGAGTGTCACCACACAATATCAGAGAGCTTCAAACCAAACACAGGAACACCAAACCTCTTCAGAAGGCTTCAACCCAAACACAGGAACATCAAACACCCTCAGAAGGCTTCAACCCAAACACAGGAACACCAAACCTCTTCTGAAAGCTTTACCCCAAACACAGGAACATCAAAACTCTTCTGAAAGCTTTACCCCAAACACAATAACTCCTTACCTCATCAGAAGGCTTCAGGCATCTCCCCACACACAGTAGCACCATTCCACTCCAGCAGGCTGCAGCATGTGCCCTCCCTGTCCCCCAGCCCAGCCTTTTGTGCCCTCTGGGGCTGGGCAGTGCCCCTGGGCACTCCAGGGCTCGTTACTGTCAATGCTGCTCACCTGTGCTGCACAGCTGGGGCACATTGGGGGTGATTGGGCACAGGTGGGGCACATTGGGGATGATTGGGCACAGGTGGGGCACATTGGGGATGATTGGGCACTGCTGGGGCACATTGGGGATGATTGGGCACAGGTGGGGCACATTGGGGATGATTGGGCACAGGTGGGGCCAATTGGGGGTGATTGGGCACAGCCCCACCCCAACCACCACTGACTCTGTGCCTACTCATACCACCTATTCTTGTCATATTTAATTAGACATGTCCATTAAATACTTTTCTTTGTTCCAATCAGCAGTTTACACATAATTTCTAAACCCAAATAATTTTAAATTCAAAGCCTCTTTGCACCTAAACCTGTCTGCAGACTCACTCTGAACCTCTGCCACAAGGTCCAAAATCTCATCCCCTGTAGTTATCCCATCAGCAGGATTACCCATATTTGCCATGTTATACACTTGGTTAAGTCTTTTGTAAAATGTGAAAATCCAGCATTAAACCTTTAATGAGAAGTGAAGGGAAAACATCTCAGGTGAGAATGAAAAAGTAGATGGATTAGCTAAAAGGGTTAGTGGCAATCTACTATATATCCTTCTACCCCAGTTTGAGAACTTATTCATGCTGCCATTCCTAAAAAAAAAAAATAAATAAATAGTCCCCTTTCCAGAAATGATTAATTTGGAGTCCTCAATGGAGAAGAAAATATTTGCGTATCATTGGCCAATTTTACTGGAATTCTAGCCACAAAATGTAAAATCTTTTTGAATTCAGCCAGGGCACAGACACTAATCTTACAGGGAATGATTAAGTTGTCAGTTTAAGAATACAATGTGGGGGTTTTACAGTTGTCTTTATATTGTGGCATTCGGTTTAATTCCTTATATGTGCAATTTTGAAAGACTTTTATTGTTGTGGAGTTGGATCTAGAATGTAAAGCACCGGTGGCTTTTATGAGCCTGTCTGGGCTATCCAAACAAAAAAATCCTTGTAGTAGGCAAGTTTAGGGCACTACTACTCATGAATTTTAATGAAAAGGCCAGCATGCATATGTAACACAGCCCTGTGCTGAATGGGCTCTAAAGTGTTTTAATGTGTTACCACTGGCTAAATTCTCAGGAAAGGCAGAGTGGCTGGGACATGTGCTTTAAATCAGAATGACGTGCATGTTCTTCTCACATCCACAGCAGCTTGTTCTGGCCACGGTACCCTGTGTGGAGTACAGGGGATGAGGAAATCAAGATGGCCAAAAATCTAAGTGTATGTAGAGATTGTATTTCACAGTCCAAAAAAAAAAATTGCCTCTTTTTATTTCCATATTACTAAATTCTAACTGAGAAATGACTGATGAAAATGTTCTTTGCTGTGTGCTGCAGCCAAATGAGCTCAAATGAAAATAAATGTTCATACCCTGGATGTCACATTCATCTCTTTCTTTCAAATGCCAAGCCATCTCTGGTTCCAAAAAATAAATAAATAAACCCACCAAAAAAAGCTCCAGCCAATCAAATAACTTGAAATCCCATAATTTTTTGTTTTTCAGGTTTTTCAAAAGTTCACAAGGACCTATTTCTAGCATCTTAAAAAATGCTGTTTGTTATATATTCATGAATTTAGGTATCTGTGGAATACCGACTCCTAACTCAAACAACTCCTATATTACAGAAAAACAGTCCTTTCCTTTCCTGTCCTGTCCTTCCCTTCCCTTTTTCCTTTCTTTTCCCTTCCCTTCCCTTTTTCCTTTCCTTTCCCTTCCCTTTCTCCTTTCTTTTTCCCTTTCCTTTCCCTTTCCCTTATGCCACCTCACACATCTGGTTCTGTACTACTGAACCCATGTACGTGCACACTCATTTTCACCATTCACAAAGGAATTATTTTCTTTATATGAACAGGCCTGAAAATGCAAGCTGTGCCTCACAACTGCCCCTGTGTCCTGCCTGTTGTGGCCTCTGAAGGTGTTCACCAGCCAAGCTCAGAGATGATATTATAATTTCAGTGATTTTTCCTTCTTGCCTGCTGACAAGATGTTCTCCCAAGCTACAGAATTTGCTACATGTAGGTAAACCTGAGAATGAAATAAGCCAAGTGCCAATGTTTTCTACAGTAATAGAATTACTCTGTCAGAATTTCCATGAAAACAATAAAAATTCAAAAGGAAAAAAATTTGGTCTATTTTTTTTTGTTCAAATTTCTCTGATTCTTGCCCTATAGTAAAATATGCAAACTCAAACCTATTTCATGAACCCAATTAAATCAGAGCATACCTCAGGCCAACTGCTGGGTTCATCTGCACAGTCTGACCTGGTTCCAGCCTGCCCAGCAGCCTTTGGAGGGCAGTGAGCACTCCAGAACCAGGCTGGAATTCAGGAGTGCAGTGATGGAAACTCTCAGCAGTTAACATCATGTCTTGCATGTCAAAGTCCTCTTCAGATCACTCTCCTCATCACTCAGGAAAATGTGTCTGCTGTCTTGACCCTGAGGAAAAGGGGACATGCAGTGGGTGGAGGGTGTGGAAATCTGGCCACGTGTCAGACCCCAGGACATTGCTCTGGCTGCCCTGGAGGGCTCCAGACCCTGGCAGGGGGCTCAGAGACCTTGGCACAGAGTCACAAACACCTGTGCCTTTGATTTTAGCCCATGGAAAAATCTACCAAATTTGTATGAAGATTTACAAGCCACAAGGGTTTGAGTAGAATGATAGTGAATGTGTTACAGGGTGAAAATGTAGAATTTTGGGGATTTAGAATGAGGGTTCAAGAGGCAAGATGGAGGAATCTGGGCATGTCCTGTCCGTCCTCCTTCTCCTTCTTGTCCTCCATCTTCTGCTGTGATGGTGACACTTCTGGATTCGTTTAGAGCAGAGACAGACTGTCTAACAGAGGTGATAGGTATTGGAAAATTATTGTAAATACAGTCCACGTAGTTCTTAGTATAAAAAGCCAACACCATCCTGATGGTGGTCAGTGTGCCTCAACCCAACCTGCTGGACAGATGTCAGCAGGTCAGAGAAAGAATGGAATAGGTAAGGAAAAATAAACAACCTTGAGAACCAGAGCTGAGGAATCCTGACTACTTCTTCAATTGCTGGGCTGGGAAAAAGAGATTTTCTAACACCTCACGGTCATCTCGACACCAGAGACCTCTTCAGCCACACCTGTGCAGATCCTATGAACCTGTGTCAAAAGCCCCAAAATTCTGCTTGTCCCAGGAACGGGCAGGAGCTTCCTGAACCAGCTGTGAGAGAACAAGCTTGGCTGCTGATAGCAAACCTGTGGTGACACTACACAACTTCATATAAATTCATTTATTCTTTAAGTCAATTCTTGTGCTGTTTCATCTCACCATTAGCTGGTTTTGTTGCAGCTTTCCCCAGCACCTCCTTTTCTTGTGGAAACAAGGTCAAGAACAGGTCCAACAAGCAGGTGATGCTTGGACAGCTGTGGGAGTTGTCATGGTGCAGATGTAACTCGGGCTGAGTGTCTCAACCCGACCTTCTGGACAGATCTCAGCAGGACAGAGAAAGAATGGAATAGGTAAGGAAAAATAAACAACCTTGAGAACTAGAGCTGAGGACTCCTGAGTCCTTCAATTGCTGGGCTGGGAAAAAGAGACTTTCAGACACCTCAGGATCATCTCAACACCAGAGACCTCTTCAGCTACACCTGTGCAGATCCTATGAACCTGTGTCAGAAGCTGCTTGTCCCAGGAATGGGTAGGGAGCTTCCTGAACCAGCTGTGAGAGAATAAGCTTGGCTGCTGATAGCAAACCTGTGGTGACACTACACAACTTCATATAAATTCATTTATTCTTTAAGTCAATTATTGTGCTGTTTCATCTCACCATTAGCTGGTTTTGTTGCAGCTTTCCCCGGCACCTCCTTTTCTTGTGGAAACAAGGTCAAGAACACGTCCAACAAGCAGGTGGTGCTTGGACAGCCGTGGGAGTTGTCATGGTGCAGATGTAACTCGGGCTGAGTGTCTCAGCTGGGGGGCCCAAGGAGGATATCTGTCCTAGTAATTCATACCTTGAACCCTAAGCACTGCATAATTCAGTCCACATGGCTCACTCCACCTCTCTGCACCACCATCTGTCACGTTAATTAGTGGGGCAAGACAAGAGAATGTATACAAAGGATGTCAGAAAAATGTATTTTTTGCCTGCTATCAGGTGCTATCAGAGTTGGAGAAAAACTTCAGGGGGTACAGACACAGCTCCCTGGACAAACCCTTTGAGTTCTTGGGGGAAATTAACTGAAAGCAAGGCAGATATAAGCTCACTAAACTGCCCTCATTTGGTGATTAGGTCATTTGAAATCTCTCAGGAGATTCCACAGCACCTAAAAACAGTGTGATAAAGAACAATTAGTGGTTCTCTGAGAGTGTCTGGAGTAGCAAGCAGCAATTACTGTCAAACTTATCTGGGTACAGAGCTCTGTTACAGAAGAGGGAACAGAGAGTAGAACCATACTTAGGAGGGGAAAAAAGTGGTTTTATTTCCCTTTGTCCCTGGGAAGGAGCATATCAGACCCTAGGCTAGAAAAGCAGTTCTGGGGCAGTTTCTGACACTGGAAGGGACTCCAGGGTGTTATGATGATACTGGACAAGATGAAGCTACAAAGAGTAGAGAACCATGAAACAAACTGTCCTTTAATAAATGAAAGCTTGCCCTGTAGATCCCTTGTCTGAGACATCTCTAAGTGCGGAGGAAGATGTTGCTGGTGAAGGAAAAACAAACAGGAGAAGGTGTCTGCCTAGAAATTCCTTATTATTTGTAGTTATAGATAGAGGATGCCTCCAGCAGGCAGCAGCCTAGGTTGACTACAAGCTTTTTCAAAGAGTAAAAACTTGGTAGACAATCCAATCCATATGCACCCTTAACTAACTCAAATTTTCTTTCCACCCTGCTGAACGTTCAATATGTACTGAATTTAGGTTCTGCAATAAATCAAAGCAATTAAAAATAGTTAACAGTTGCGTTTACATGAGAACAAGAATTTTCAGATAATTATTCTGAAAGTTGGAAGTGGAACCAAGCAATCTGTCTAATTAGCTTTAAGCCTGCTCCTGCTTTTTGGAGTCAGATTGGAAAGGCTTTGAGGGATTTGAATTTCAGAAAGTGTTGCTCAAATACTTTAGCTCTAGCACTAGCCTGAAAGTTCAATATGTGTCACAAACCACTGTAATAATAATGATGGTGATAATAAAACTTTGATAGCAGCCATCTGCCCATTCCAGACAGCTGAATCATTTCCAGAGCTCCCTGAGAGCCAGCACTGACATGGATTTTTATACACTATATCACAGACAGTATGTGCAGGAGACCTTTCTGCAATGACGTCAAAGAGGCTGGGCAGGCAGCTTTTAAAACTGCTGCAGGCTCGTCCTAATGACATTAGGATATAAAAAATGAGGCAAGGAAGATATGAATATCAACGTTACAATAACAAGGAAGGACAGCACACTTAGCTGGGGAGGCAGCTCTTGGGTTATCCTCCACAGAGCTGCCCTCCAAGCCTTGCGTCAGTGCAGGGCTTGGGGTGTGAATTCCATGACTAAGGGGCATCACTCAGCTGGAGAATGTTTTAGTGTGAAGCCTGGGAAAAAAGAATGAAGAGGAAAAGGCATCAGAGCTGTTAAGGCAGAAGTTAAACATGAAACTGTAAAGAGAAGACATCAGATCTGTTAAGGCAGAAGTTAAACATGAAACTGTAAAGAGAAGAGGCTCTAGCAAGGCTGCTGGTAGACACAGGGGTAAAGTGTATGATTTAAAACCGTTTATAAGGCACAGCTAAGGAGCTTTTTCCAAAAATAAACAGAAAAAGAAAAACCCTCAAAATAAAGTTTATAAGGCACAGCTAAGGAGCTTTTCCCAAAAGCAAACAGAAAAAGAAAAACCCTCAATGTAAATGAATGGAACAAAATATTCACTGATCACTGACAGAGTGCTGGCAGGGATGCACAGTGAATCAGCCCTGGTGATAACCTACATTCCTACATTCAGCCACATCCACACATGACCCTCTCTGAGCTGGAGATTGCTGCTGTGTAAAACAAGGACATGGGGTTTTTCCCCTAGAATTTAAAAGCTGCATCTCTCCTGTGATGCATCTGGACCTGTCAGCCCCCTGGGTAAGCTGGGAAGCTCCCAGCAGGTATTTATAAAGGCATGCAAGAAGGCCAGTTTCTTATCAGAGGGCAGAGAAATCTACCTGCACTTGTCATCCACCTGGATTTGTGCAAATCCTTCTGTCCCTCATGGCATCCTTGTCTCCAAACTGCAGAGATGTGGATTTGATGGATGGACCTCCCAGCAGATAAGATATTGGCTGGATGGTTTTGTCCCCAAACAGGTTGTGGTGAACAGATCAGCACAAGCACAGGCTGGGCAGATTCAGTGAAATAGAGTGAGTCCAGCTGAAGGTATTATAGGAATTCATCTAAAACAGGACAGATTTTAGCAAGTTCTGATGAAAATCTTTGTATTTAAGTTCAAATCAATAAGTGATTTACAAACTTCTAAAAAAGAATAAAAGGGTTAAAACCCAACACAACATATTGAATCTCTCCCAGTGCTTAAGATGTAGGGTGCAGATGAATTCCTAGTGCAAGGGGTTGCCCTGTTCATTGCATAAAATACACTTTGTAGAATTTTGCTATTTACACTCAACAGATACTCATATTTATGTAAATGAAACTACTGGCATTTGTATCAAGTATGCTAATAAATATGTTATTTTGTCTACCTCTAAAATATCTTGTGATTTAGCCATTCATGCTAATAGTGTAATGTGAATATTTAGAATTTCTTTATGCTCTTATTTAATTTTCCATCATATTTTCACTCTACTTAGCAGTATTTGCAATATTCCAGCTGTACCTCTCAGAATAGGTATGCAGTTTAGCATAATTACACTTATCTATAATTATCAACATTTAAAAGCTTAGGTTTTACTCCCTGTACCTTTCCTTTCATCTTATTTTCTGGAAGCCATTGAAAAGAACACCTCTGGTTATATCTAATTGCATTGTAACAACATGCTTTCAATAGTATTTTTATTTACTGTGAATTGTTGGTCTTGAAAGGAGCATTCTGGGGACATTTAAAGGCTTTAGATCTTTAGATCTGAGAAATAAAGAATGAGGCATTACCACACTGGGAGGTACCAAATGTCTCCAGGTCCTGTATTTCAGTGTATGGTGCAATAAGACAGAAGTTTCAGATGGACAGGGAATTATGATTATTCCTCTGAGATGAATTTAAGAGTGAAGAACAAAAGGATCTCTTTTGAGGTAATTGCAGTAATCAAGTGCTATGATTACCTTTGATTTATTACATTATAATGACCATGTTACCTGATGGAAAGAGAATGTAAAAAGACCTGCAAAAAGTCAGAAAATAGATAAATAAAACAGCCCAAAGGCAAAACCTGCCTAGGCTCTAAATACTTCAGGTGTTTCTGGTTAATTTAAGTTATTAGAAGCCGTTCCTTGTCTGTAAAACCATCTCACTCCAACACTCTGCCATGCTGGTGACAGGGCTGTGTGGCAGAGGACAAGCAGCAAAACATCTTCTCTGCTTTGTGATTTTTCTCTGTTTTACCTGGGCTTACTCACAATGTGCTGGAAGAGGTAATCAGGAAAGCCTTAAGCCACCTAAGTCTGCTATTTTTTGTAAGGCAACAAACTGAGACTGAGTTCTTAGATGAACCAGAGCAGTGGCAAATTTACAGTAAGCAACAATTCTGACAGAGAACAAATTAAAAGTCATGCAAAAATACAGAAGGATGCAATCTAAGCATTAGACTCAGGGTGAGGTTTTTAATTTGGCTTTGTTCTGGTGAGAGGCTATGCCTGCATGAGAATTATGTGTGGGAAAATGAGGAGCTGAGGATCAGTGAGCACATCCCACATTTGGTGCCTGGGGACGGAGCCACAGCCGGGCACGACACAAACCAGAAACTCCCCTGTGACTGCATTTTCCTGCACTCAAAGTGACCAAAGGATGAGCAAATACTTCCATGATGGTCCTTCTACCTCAAAAAGAGACTGACTGGAGCTGGTCTCCAGGGCCAGGGAGAAATAACCCAGCAGGTGCAGAGGGCTCAGGCATCCATGGAGCTGCTGCACTCAGCCCTTCACTGCCAGACTTCATTCCTCAAAGAAAATAGGGAAAGGAACTGAAGGGATTAGGAATTCTGAGCAGAGGAAACATCTGAGCAAGGCTATAACTACAGAGAGTGAATGGTGCACTTGCTGATCTAAGAAACATTTAAAAAACCAGGATCACAGGTTTCAGTTATATTATTCACATGGAACACCCTCAGTTCAATGTACAGAAGCCAAATATTATCTCATGACATGTGACACACTGGAAACACAGGGTATACACTATTTTCAAAATTTCCAGAGGAGCAGCAAAAAATAAAGAAAAATCTGATCTTTGAGATACCCAAAGCTAAGACTTGAAAGGTTTCTGCATTACTCAGAGGCCAATTTTTTCCAGGTTTGAGAGAACAAGTTGAATATTTGACTACTCAGATCTCTGATCACTCACTCTTCATATGGACACACACTGCCCATATGGATGGGGAGAAATCTTCAACCCAAAGTCTAGTAAAAAACAAAGTGAAATAGTCTTTACAAGACTTTCAATTTCACAGCAGTGATTTGGCCTTTTAAGTGTTAATTCAGGGATACCTTGAGAAACATCAATAAAATTTCAGTAAATTTGAATCCAGATGTAATTTTTGTAGCTAAAAGCTGTCTCTAATCATAATTCTCATAAATATTCATGTGATCAGTGTTCTTTTATTTCTCTGCCCATTTAAGATTCTGATTTCTCTCCTGGGATCAACTGCCTGCTAGGATGAATTCCACAAAAGAAATCTAAAAACACTGATAATGTACAGGGATGGGATTGCTCAGCTGACTTTGTTCAGCACATTTCAATATTAGATGAGTGAGATGTTATGTTCATCCTTTTGCTATGTCCAAAAACCATGTTTTAATAAAGATAGCTGATGAAAAGCATAGATTATTTCCAAATTTCAGAAACACATTTGTTATCTTCCATTATCAAAAAAAGTAATAAATATGAAAAATGAAACCCCTATCAGGTGGAGTTATGACAATTCCTAGACAACCATTTGCTTATGAACTTATATAGCTCTTTTCACATACTGCAACATTTTTCCATGTAAAATGACAGCCAAACCTCTCTTTTTGTTCACAGATTTTCAATAAATAAATCTCCTTTCAATTTGATATCAACACCACATAGCTGGCACAAGTTTTTATGCTGAACCCATAACAGCAGGAATGATTCCAGTCTCATTATTCCTCCTTTTTTCATGACCCATTTTATTTTCCTCCCCCTGACCATCCATAAATCATTCCTGCTTGATTTTGCTATTTTCCTGGGGGGAAAAAAAGGGATATTGGATTGGATATTTAGAAAGTACATTTCAGATGAAAGAAATTTCTCACATACAGCAGTGCAGGACAGAGCTCAACTCATGCAAACAAATCAAGCTTTTTAAAGGTTAATTACATTAAAGTAACCTTGGTTTTGTGGGCTGAAGAATCCCACAAAGGGGAAAGGAAACAAATCTCACCTAATGCACTTTTTCCAAACTTGTTCCAGCCTGGAGAGCCACACCATATTGTTCCATTAATTGGACAGACATTTTTGCACTCTAGAAGGCACAAATTGTTTATTTTACTGGAAGGCTCTTTTGTTCATTGCCATTTCACAGATCATTTCCAAAACCAGGAAAAGTCTGAGTCCATTCATTGGACTCACTAAGTACAATTATCTGACTTTACATATGAATAAACCCAAATATAAGCCTTTGTTAATCCTACCTAAAATTGACAGTTTCAATCTTAGTCACCTAGGCTCATTCAACTCCCAAGAATAAATATGCAATAAATTTGTCCAGGGAAGGATTTGTTCAGAAGTGAGATCAGTGGCTGGGAAAGGAGGAATGATCCTCTGGAGAGCAGCTTGGCTGAAATGAGAGTTGAGTCATTTAGAATTTACACCAGCAGCCCTTGGCTCCTGGGCAGATGGAAGGAGTGACCCCCACAGGGCAGCTGGGACACAGAGGGACAAATGTCACATCCAGCTTTGGGCACCTGACCTGAGGTGGCCACAGTGCCAGGGGAGCCTCCCATGGGCTTGGTTTGCAGGGGTAGTGGGGTGTTTTTGGGGTTCCCCAGACAGAGGAGGAAATGATGAATCTGACTCCATGGTCTGAGAAGGCTGAGGTTATGTTATGGTATGGTTATGGTATGCTATGTTATGTTATGGTATGGTTATGGTTATGTTGTGTTATGTTATGTTGTACATTGTATGTTATGTTTTATGTTAGGTTATGTTATACTAAAGAATAGAGTGAGGATTCAGACAGAATGCTAAAAGAATAATAATGAAAAAACTCAGGACTCTCTCCTCAGAGTCTGACACAGCCTGACAGTGATCATTAAGTTAAAACAATTCACATGAAAACAATCAAACAATGGCCAGTTGGTAAACAATGTCCAAACACATTCTAAAGCAGCAAAACATAGAAGAAGCAATCAGATAATTATTGTTTTCCTTTTTCTCTGAGGCTTCTCAGCATCCCAGGAGAAGAAATCCTGGTGAAGGGATTTTTCAGAAAATGTGACAGTGGCAGGTTAGCACTGAGGGCTCCACTCTCTGTGCAGGTGTCACTGATTCAGGCAGTGTCTTGCACAGCTAATGACAGATTTGTGTCTCTAAATTAGGACTTCTCTCTCCACTCCCAAAGCACAGAGCAGGTCACATGCTAAGGCCTTCCAGAGGAGGCCTCTTGCCAAGATAGGATGCTTTGCATTATCAGCTCCCCAAAGGCTCAGCTGAACCTCTGGATATAGTCACTTGCAGTATTAACAAGAAAATAAGGAGTGAATTTAAAAAAGAAAAAAGCATTTAAATTTTTGAACAAAGCTACAAAGAAGGGGCATCATCATCATCATCACCATAAGAAGCTCTAGAATGATGGAGTAAAATTTTTTTCCATAGCAGGTTATCTATTGTATTTGCAGAGACCCCCATGGCAGGGAGGAATGATGAGGAGGACTCCATCTTGTCAGAAGGCTAATTAATTACTTAATTATACTGTATTATTCTATACTATATTACATTACATCTAAACTGAATCTGCCAAGAACTCAGCTCTGCACAACAGCCTAAATCTCATGACTGTCCTGACACACACACCTGGCCCTGACAGGCCAAGGAAACAAAGCACAAAAAAACAAAGAAAAAACAAAGAAAACAAAGCACTGGGTAAACAATCTCCATGTTGCATTCTACTTTGGCACAAACACAGGCACATAAAATAAGATAAGAACTGTTGTAGAATTGTTTTTTCTTTCTCTGAGGTTCAGAGAATGTGAAACCCAGAAATATTCTTGGGAAGAATTGTGCCTTGCTTTTCTCTGTGAAGAGAAATGTGACTGCAGTTATCTTGAGAACTTCTGCCACTGTGCTGGAGGAAGGGAAAATTCAGAATGTGACAAAGTGGACAAATGAAGGTCTGGGAAGGCTAATATTTCACAGAATTTCAGTTTCATGGAAAACATCTCACAGAGTTTTCATATTCTACACAGCTCTTCTGCTGAAAAAGCAGAGAGGAGGGAGGAAACACTGCCTGGGCTCTGTGAGGAGACACAGAGGCTGTCCTTGCTGCTCCAGCTGTGTGTCAAAAGGACAAAACTGCCTTGAAGCAGGAATGCAGTGCAGCAAGGTGTGCAGGCAGAGCAAAAGCACAGTGACAATCTTACCAGGTATTTTAGGTCCAGCAGCTGTTGTCCAGTGCTGAGCACCACTCTTCAAGGAAGGACAAGTGAGGAGGCTGTGGACAGAACACCAAATAGAAACACAAGAAAATATATTATATGGGAAAAAGATGAAGAAAATAATGTTGCTCCATCTAACAGAAAAAACCCAACCCAAAGCTAGAGGATTACTTTTTCATGGCTCAGATTTACAGGTTTGAATGACAGTGAAAAAGAATATTGGGAAAAATCAGGAAGCAGCATATAACTCTGTGTGGGTATTCCCACCTCTGGAGATCTTTAAAGAACAAGTTAGATAATCTTGAGATGAGATGAAAAAACAGATGAGATAATTTTTACAGTCTTTCAAGTTGTTTGGGGGCCTCTGCTTAAACAAATTTTGTAGCATGTAACAGAATTATCTGCACTACGAGGAGCAGGGGTGGTGGAGTAAGGTCAGCAAAAAAAAGGTTTTTTCCCCAACCTCTCTGATTCCACTCCCTGAACTCATGACCAAGTGGTTTTCTTTCCTTTAGGAGCTGGTTTGGAGCTGACAGCAGTGACCTGACTGACTGAAACTCCTTCTTCCAGGGCCCATTGCTAAGGGCTATTTTCCAGCATTACAGTACTGGAATATATCATAAACCATGCACATAATTCATTTTATCTTATCCAAGTCAATCTGTAACTCATTTTTATCTCTTCACCAGCTAGATAATTGGTTCTGGAAGCGCTTCAAAAAACCCATTTAATATCTTGGCCCAGGTTATGATAAAATCCAGATGAAAACCAGCTCCTTCTCAACACCTTTACTCCTGGGGCAGGAGGAGAGGAGGAGAGCAGATGCTCAGCATGCTGCAGCCAGCTCGGAGTGATCAGCAGATCTGAGTGACCCCCAGGACCCCAGGGCAGCACTTTGGGGCCTCAGTGAAGGTTTAGGGCCCCTCTGGTGTCCTTTGGCACACAGAGGGATCTTCCTGAGCTCCCAAGCTTCTTGTCACCTCCAGTGAGTCAGTGGCAAATATGTGCATGCATTAGAAATTTTCTTATGGAAAAACTCACCTGGACTTATCTGCTTTTTGGGTGTCATTTTTGGGTTTTCTTTGGTTTATAATTTTTTTGTATATATATATTTTTTTACAATTTAAGTATTTACCTGAAAACAAAGAAAAAGGATAAATAAGATTGTGTTACAGACTATTAGCAAGATTATTACAGCAAACAGCAGGTCAAAAATGTATTTCTATATTAACTATTTCATTATAAGAAACTTCACATGACACACATCAAAACAGTAACAAGTTGGTTATGAGAACAACAGTAAAAAGTTGCTTATGACTCTAATTTCATTTTCTGCTATAAAGAAAAAATGAGTTCATTGAAATTTCTGACTTTATTATTTGTTACTTTCATAAGCCACAAATTCTCTGGTCTTTTAAGAAGAAAAAACACTAATTCATAATTAGAAGCAAAAATCTTATTAACTTGTCCCCATGTTTGCAAAGGCAAGAGGGAGCTTCTAAAATTCTCTGAGGTCTCGTGGGCATGTTATGGTAAGACTACATAAACCAGATGTTCACTATGGCATATGATATTCACAGGAAAAGATTACCCAATAATTCTCAAAACACTTCATAGATGAAGATTTGTGAAAAGAAAAATACAGCTAAGAGATTTGTTACTGTATACTGCATTTTCTGAAAGGTTACAGAGGGATTTTTTTCCCTGGTCATAAGAAATCACCAATATAAAATATCCTTTTTGAAACCAGATAATTAAATTAGAAATAATTTAAATTGTTGCGTTCTCTGTTTTTGTTCAAGGGGCACTGAGGCAATAAAGATGAATTACTGATTACTGGGGCTGAATTATCAAGAATGGAACTGAGGGGACTTTCCTTCTGCAGAGGTAATATTAATTGTTGGCAGTTAATGGCAGAATTATGGGTTCATTTTGGTTTTATTTAAAACTTTATTGAATTAATTGAACCATGTGCACTGTGTCATAATGGGAAACATCAATAAACTCTAAGGGAAATTTCATTTCATTTCATTTCTGCACTGAAGGTTGCTGTAAGAGCTCGTGTTATTCAGCTCAGATGCAGCTGCACAGCTTTTGGTTGTTTTGCCTGGTTTTGTTAATCTTATGCCAGGGAAAAGAGACCATTATCCACTAACATTTTATAGACTGTTTGTACTCCAAATATCCTATGCCCAAACTAATTTAGCAAGCTAAGTTCAGAAGGAGAAGAAAGTGGTTCATGCAAGGAGTGGAGGTGAACATTTGGGAGGCCTCAGATGTCTGTACAGGGCCAGGGCCAGCTGACAGGGATTCCAGACCCACCAAAATCATCTTGGAGTGAGCTGGGCTCTGGGCTCCTTTCTCCTTCCTGCAGGAGCCTGAACCTAAGAGTTCTGCTGATCCCATCCTCTGCAAAACCTACTGAAGGCATGAAATGAGTTATATCATAGTTGAATAAAGGAAATGTTTGCACATCATTATTCTTCTCTCTCTTCCCCTATGGCACTTGAGAGGCCTGACACACCCACAGCACATGAACATGGCCTTTGGAGCATCACCAAAAACCATCACAGCTCCAAAAACCTCCGTGAACAAACCCTCCTGCACCTCAGGCTGCTGCTGCTTCTGCAGGAGAGGCAGGGAAGAACACTCATTAGCTCATTAACCTTTTTAAATCAGGATAAAACCTGTATCAATGGATGTATCAAACAGAGCATCCCAATTGGTTTCTTGTCCTGTGATCCCCCTTTGTGTACACAGCAAGAGATAACAGAGTTATCTGTCAGTGTGCACTCTGCTCTGATCTTTATAATGCTTGACACTTAGGAAGATTTCCATCTGGTAAAAACTCCTATACACTCGAGCAATAAGAGCCAAAGATATTTAACTTGGTCCAGTTTCACAGATTCTTGCAATTCTGAGTTGGTTTACTCTGCAAATACAAAGGAAATAAAACAATAGAGGTGACTCCACCCCTTGTTTTTATCTGTATCACAACACTCAGGCAGAAAGGGTTGACAGAACTCTTGTTTGGCTCGACCTGCCCCAAGCTTAGCTCATCTGGGCTCCCTCCAGTAGCTGGATAAGAGTAACTATGCCAACAAATGAGGAATAAGGCCATTGTAATCCTATTTAACATCTCTGACTGAGCCATTCGCTTCAGCTGCTTCCCTGCTAAAGGCATGATGCAGTAGGAGCAGTTCAAACCAGGCTGCTCTGGGGAAAACCCCTGAACCTACCAGAACTGATGGCAGTTCTGATATGAAGTACAGCATTTTCAGTAGTTGTGACATGCAAATAGCTGTGAAAGAGCTGAGGCTGCTGAAATAGATGTTCACCGTGACAATAAAAATCAGTTCAAGCCAATTTGTAGCACACAGAAATTCTTTCCAAGGAGAGGCCAATGGATTTGATTTGTGACCATATCCCAGGGAAACACTGGGATTATTGGTGGCTCACACATTCAACTGTGACCATCACAGCACTGATCCCAGAGCACCTCATGAAACTTCTGGGCAATGTTTTCAGATTCATTTTATCTGAATTTGCTGCAGATTATGTTAGTGAAGCAACAACGACAACAAGCTGCTTTCCTGTAAGAACAGCAAAATAAAAGGTTTTCTTCATAAGCAGACAGATCAGATTTTTTGGATAAAAGTTATTTCAACTCTATTCATTTACTCTGTTGGCCAAACTCTTCCTCCCCACCCAGCCAAGGACTCGTGCCAAGCTCTGGATAAATCACTGGCAGCCATTTCCATGACATGGTTGGCTTGAAAAGGCTTGGGAGGAATTCCAGCACTGAGAATTCAGCTGCAGGTGGAGGAGCACAATCTGGAACAGGCAATGGCAGTCATCTCCACACACTGGCATTTGCAATCTTTGTTTTCTGGCTCACAAAAACTGGTGCAATCACAAGCAATTGGTGTAACACTCCATTACTGCTTACAAGCATCTCCATCCCTGCATGCACAGCAGTATGACTGAAGCTGTTGGCCTGACTTTGAAGTGGCAAGCCCTTAATCAATTCATATTCTGTTCAGCTGGTGTCAGCATTCCTCAATAGACAGAAAAAGGTGCTTCAGCTCCATCTCCTAATGATTGGCTGAGGATGGCTCCAAACCCACCAAAATATGCATAGCTCACAATCAGCAAGACCCTCTGTTCATTGTGATGGATGAATGTGGAGTTGGACAGCAGTTGCTCAATATTTTGGAAAGTCTCTGTATACTGGCAAGCCCCTCTCAGGATCTTCCTTGCTAACAGGCAGCAAGGCATTTTAATCACTGCTGACTTTTCTAAAATAGTTTTTGCTGTAGTGGTCAGACCAAAAGAGGGAAAGGCTCCTGTCCCTCAATCTGTTTCCACTCTCACCAATACAACCCAAATACAAAGTGCTTGACCTTTTCTGCAAGATTACACTGCCAATTCCTCCCCAGTTAGTTGTCCATCATGACCCACAGGGGTTTTGTTTTGTTTTTGTAAAGCTCCATTGGCCTCCAACCTGTACAACTGCACAGAGCTTTTCTATCTAGGTGAAGTCAGCATCTTTAAATCAATATAATCCCTGTTTCCCATGTCCTACACCATGGTATTAAGCTCCTAATGTTCTGGTATGTTGGCAGATGAAGATCCTACTTACAGTTTCTAAGGCAGCATTCATCTTTTTTCTGCATGCGTCACCTTAATGCATATTCAGGCTGATTCCTTCATTAGGCCCCTTCCTCTGCAAACATAAACAGCAGAGAATTGATTTAGCACAAGATGACACTGAAATGCTTTGTCTTGATTTTAGCCTCAAAGCACTTCAGTTGAAATGCTTAGCAACAAAGCACATCTCGGCAAAAAAAAAGGGAAGGATGCTGCCTAATTTTCATTTGTGAAATTGAAAACTCTGGACAATGAAAAGTGGTTTAGGCAATAAAGGAGCCTTCAGCAAGATTAAGATTTTGTTCTTAAGCACAGCAGGCCCACAGTGACAGTATAATGGCACTTATATTGGCTTTATGGCTATTTTTTGTTTGGGATTCCCTGTTTTGTTAGCTCCATGATAAAATAAGTGTCCTCATGGTGAAAATTCCCACAGTCCTGGCTAGATTAAGGGACACTCCTTAGCATGTCCCCCTCAATGCTGCATGAACTGTCACTCAGGTCACCCACAAAAGCTTTTTTTGCAGAAAGCACAGAGCTGCACTGAAGGTGATGTCTTAGTCTAGAGCTCACCCACACCCTTCCCATGATGTGGGTGTTGAGTGTGTGCACCCAGCTGTGAAGGAGCCTGCTTATCACCACCAGTGTGATCAACAGCACAGGGGCAGGACCCTCCTGTGACACCACCACTGCTGCTGCCATGCAAAGAGACACTGGGAGCACCTGGGTGCCACAGAGTGGGGTGCAGCATCCTGGGGGCACGGGGCAGCCTCCCCAGCAGGTTCACCCAGCATGGTGCACAATGAAAGCTTTCCAAGCCTTTGGCTCCTCCTTGTTGAGGCCACAAACTAGCTGGGCTTTCACAAGAACAGCAATTCTGTTTCATGCCTGACTCTCTGAGGTGGAAGCCAACACATGCAACTGATTGTTCTGCAAAGCAGAAAATGTTTGCAAAAGGGCAAAAGGCTTCTCTGGATCAAACCTTCCTGTCCTTGGGCTTGTAGCTACTCACCAAAGAGGCCCAGAAACCCAGCTGAGGAAGGAGTTGGTGGCACATTAAGGGCCGCACAACCTAGAAAACAAAGTGACTTGGTGAAGGAAGATCTAAGAACAGAAATCAGCCTTGGTCAGAGGGTTTGTCTAAATGGGAGAGGTCAGTGAGGAAACAACTCGCCAGGTTTTTCTTCCCACCATCTCTGGCAGTCAGAGTGTTGGGACAGAAATCACCAGTAGGGACCTGTCCTTGATTAATCTCTACATGGAAATGTAATAACAACAGTGGAAGTTTTTAGTGCAGGAAAAAAACCCCACTCGGGTTTATGTCTAGACAAACAGAAATACCTTAGAGTTTTTGTTTATTTTTTCTGAATTGTAGAGGATTAGGGAGGACTGTTTTCGTGTAATTTTGGAAATAGCAAATCTTGTCAGATCTTATCTGGACTGCTGGCAAAATCTATAATGCTTGCTGTGCTTAATGTGTAACTTAAGAACCTAAAAAGGGGTAGAAGTGTTTGAAAACTAATGCTAATCTAATACTAAAGTAAAATTGAGTTAACAGTGAACAATTTTCAAGTCTCACTAGCATCTCAGTCCTTAAAATATCTTCTAAATTAAAAGAACTTTGACTGAACTACGAAGCAAATTGCACAGGAATTTGCATATAAAAAAAGCAATTTTTAACTTTTAAAAGAAAATACTGAGACCTAGAAATGATTCAGCAAAGAAATTATGTCATCTCTGATAGGAAGAGCAATCCAAGAGAGGATCCCCAGTACAGTTTATAACCATGACTAAAATAAGCACAAGAAATGGAACATGAGAGACATAATAGTTGTGACACAAAAGTGACCTGACAGACTAAAGTACAATTCACAAGAACTAATTTCCAGCTGCTCAAGAGTTCCTATCTTTACAGCAACTAAAATTTTTATTTCACCTGTTTGCCATGAACCATGACCTTAGCTCTTTATTACAATCTCTCACATATTCCCTCTCTGTATTAGTGATAATCATTTTCTTTCCTAGGAAAAATGAAATCTGTCTTCTTAGGATGATGCAACAGAGATTGGGATAAGTAGCAGTCAAAACACAAAGCAAAACCCCATTTTCTTTGCCCCAGACTCAAATGCATTACTCAGGTCGTGTATTTTTTGATTCATTGTGATTTATACTCTCAAATATCTCATCAATGTATAAGAAATAAAACCAAGAAAGTAGCTACAGTAGGCCAAAACCAGGACTCCAAGAACAAATTCCTCCAGATTATTGAGATTCCAGTCCCTGAATCATAAACCAGATTCATGGGGTTGGCCCTGGCCTCTGTGCAAACAATGTGGAGGCCCCTCTTCCAGCCAGGTTCAGCTTTTGCCAACATCTTTAAGGAACAGTGTGTCACTTTCCTGAGGCTGGGATGAGTGAAGAAACTTTCACAGGGAGCAGCTGACCCACATTGCTCAAGAGGAGCACTGTCCCTGGAGAAGATGAGCAAAGGAAGGACACTCCACTTTGGATGAGAAATGTCATCAAGAAATGTGCCAAGTTCTTTGACTCACACAAATCAGAGTCTGGCCCTGACCTGGCCACCAAACCCACACTGACATGTGTTTAATGCAGTGCTGCCCACTGATCCTACCTTTACACAACACATTTATTCCCTCTGGTCAAGCTATGGCAACACAACTGTGCTGTTTCTTTCCCTTGTATAAAAAAAGGAGGATGGCAAAAAGTATCAGAAATATGTTCTGGCTATAAATAGACTCCTTAATTGCTTAGCACGCTTCATTTATTTCATTGCACAATTACATTTGTCAGTTCTTCACTCCAAAGAATCTTTCTCCACTTCTAATCCAGAACTATGATTTAAACAGCACAGCATTAGGAATTTCTGCGTGCAGCAAAACACAACCAATTATAATCAGCACTGGTGAATTCTAATTTGACATTAGACATAATTAACTCCATGAGAAATTACCCTTATAATAATATTCAACAGGAAGCAAAGGCATCTTCAGAAACTCCTGCTCACTATTAGGTGTAGTCACAAAGTTCCTGGTTTTGATTAACTGCCTGACACAGAGGCCCAGGGTTTTTGGTTAGCCCAGGTATCCAAGGCACTAAATTCTTCCAAGCAAAAGATTTCTCTATCATCTCCTACTGCAGCAGAGCCTAAGAGGATTCAGAAGGTTCCTAGAATCCTAGGGGAAGACTGAAGAGAGCCTATGGCACAAAAGAGACCTTTCATTTTGGACTCCTAAATCCTTTGCATGAAAGAGAAAGATAAATTCAAGTGTGCTCTTGAAGTTCTGGCAACCTTGTAGCTTAGCATCAGGAACCGAAGGTTCTCTTCAGTTTTGAAAACTCTTCTCCAGTTTTAAGGCCATCTTCTGCCTTTCTTCACTTCTGACAGGATGGTTTAATCCTGGTTCTCTCTGCCTGAGGACATGGTCACTCAGAGGCATCTGTCAGGGCAGCTGGACAAATGGCAGCTTCTCAGCCTAGGCTGCCAAATGAGGAAATTGGTTTTGTGGAGCAAATAGTTTCTCCTTTGTGCAGGTCTTCTCCCTGTTGCAATCTTAGCTATAACAACACTGAGTGAGAGGTCTCATTTTAGGTGAAAAATGTAGCATGAGATAGGAACTATTCAATTGGTTTGTTCTGTTCAGTTCACAAATTGAACAGTTCAACTGTTCATTCAGCTTTGGAAAACCAGACAACCCAAATCAAACAGTTCAATTACTCAATCAGCTTTAGAAAACCAGATAACCCAAATCAAACAGTTCAGCTATTCCATCAGCTTTGGAAAACCAAATAACCCAAATCAAACAGTTCAATTACTCAATCAGCTTTAGAAAACCAGATAACCCAAATCAAACAGTTCAGCTATTCCATCAGCTTTGGAAAACCAGACAACCCAAATCAAACAGTTCAACTATTCCATCAGCTTTGGAAAACCAAATAACCCAAATCAAACAGTTCAATTATTCAATCAGCTTTGGAAAACCAGACAACCCAAATCAAACAGTTCAATTATTCAATCAGCTTTGGAAAACCAGATAACCCAAACCAAACAGTTCAGCTATTCCATCAGCTTTGGAAAACCAAATAACCCAAATCAAACAGTTCAATTATTCAATCAGCTTTGGAAATCCAGATAACCCAAACCAAACAGTTCAATTATTCAATCAGCTTTGGAAAACCAGACAACCCAAATCAAACAGTTCAATTATTCAATCAGCTTTGGAAAACCAGATAACCCAAATCAAAGCCAATGGGTATTGTTGGGCTGTCCCAGGCAAAACCAGAAGAAGATGGAGAATTACATTAGACAAGGCAACAAGGAGAAGGGGTGCAAGCAGCAGTACTGAAACCTCATGTGCCAGATTTCACAATTGTCCTTGCTTCAAAGAGTTGAGTGTGACAGACAAAATCACTCCCACGTGGCAAACCTGGTGACAGTGACTCTCACTGACACAGAGAAATCTTTTTAAATTTCATTAAGTACACTGTAGTTCTTGGCACCCTCCACTGTTGTGTACCACAGACATGAGTATTTCTTCACACTTACATTCTATAGCTCAAAAAATATTATCAGAAACCTGCAGGATGAAATCCTGGGCCCAATGAGGTGAATTAGAGTTTAGGAGAGCCAGAGTTCATATTTATAATCTTCTCATTTTCTGTTATCATGCATTCTTTTTCAAACTTTCCTTTTTCCACTTAGAAAGTGCTCTTAGCATAACAAAGCAAACATCCTGTGGATATAGAAACCTGACAAGGAATGAGCCTCTTGTGCTAAAAGCAATCCAGACCACTAAATTTTTCATTAATTAGTATTTCTCAGAAAGTTTCTGATTAGCCTCCCAGCTGTTTCCAGCACTTCAGTCTGAAACAGCCCAATAAATATGAAAACAAGTTTTCACATTTTTAAAAGCTAATGGCTCACAGCTTCTAGCTTCTGCATAGGCCAAGATGACCAGAAATAAACTGGGCAAAAAAATGAGCAAGGAAAGCAAAGACAAGTTCCATGAGGAACCACTTCAGAAACCACAAATGAGAAAAAACAAGATAAAAGTTAAAGCACTGTAGAACTGTGTCCATCATCCTTCTTGATGAAGAGTTGCTTTTTTTCTGGCAGCACTAATTTTTCTAAGGTTAAAATACTGTTAGTACCATATATATATATGTCCATATGATATCTTCAGTGTGGCTAGTAAAGGTAAAAGATAATCTATCATCCATAAAGCATTTTGGACTCAGATAACTCACTGGTAAGCAGACGTGCCTTTCTGAAAGAATGAATGCAGAAAAACAAAACACTAATGGAAGCTGTAAAAAAACCCATGTGATGCCATATTGCTCCTACAAAATGAAGTCTCTATGTTAATTTTACTCACAATATTGTTATTTGTAATCAGGGCAGAGGGGAAAGTGCATCACAAATACATTCATTTCTTTGGTCCAAAAGTGAGGCCTGTTCCCTGACCTTGCCTTCTTTAATAAATACACAGCAACATTCATATTTAAGATAACAAATTAACAGGACACTTCACTGCACACACTTCCATCCCTGGGGAGAAGAAGAGAGTACAAACAACATGTGACAGATGTTAATCACATAACTTAATGCACTATTGAAAGTGGGTCAGCAGCAGCAATGAAGAGCAGCCCAGTGGAACCATAAAAGGATGGAATAGAGCTAGAATAAATTAAAAAGACCTATAATACAATTGAAATGTGAGTAATGAATTTGGCTTGTTTCTGATGCATGAGAAAGTTTGTTTTGAACACATGTTTGCAGGGGAAGGCAACCTCTCTTATCTGGACAGCTCGTGTCAGAATCAATATTTAACTTTGGAGATGGCAATTAACTAGACATATCTCACATGGAGATGTGGATAAATTCAGTTGGAAAGGGAAAGCAAATAAGAAATGAATTGATCTTTCTCATTGCATTGTTTCAAACAAATGCCCTTTGTATGGTCATTTTCTTAAAGTTATAGACCAAAACCAGGCAGCATCTTTCACAGGGTAAGGAAGATCTTAACAAACAAACATCTTGCTTTTTGTAATGATGACTTACATGTAATTTGCTTATCACTGATTGCTGAGCTCATACTTACTACTAAAAGCCTCATAAACAACCCCAAACACCTTTACTAAGGTATTAACAACAGAGTGTGGAAGGGAGGAATAGAAGGATGGTGGTTTTATGTCAAGTAATTTTGGTCAAAGTAGAATTCTAGGCAGCACACTTTATACTTGCTAATCTCATCTCCATGATTGCAGCTGCATTGAGAAAACTCTGACTTTTGCTCCACTGATTCACTAGAATTTTAATTTCAGGTATCAATCTTGTTTCAGGAATGCTTTTTGTGCTGCCTTTTTGCAGTGAAGATAGAATTCAATCTGTCTGAAAAAGCTTGGCTAAGACATTTTCTTCTCTTTTATCTATTTGTTTTGCCTCCTAAATATAAGTTTGCTGAGCAAGAACTGCTTCTATGTATTAAACTAATGCCTAGAAAAACAGGACTAAGATTTTGATCGGGGCCTCAGACAACTACAACAGAAATAAGAAACAACCATAATAAATTCTTTGGAAGAGCCCTTCCTTTTGCAATCTCTCCTAAAGGGAAAGGATTGTGCAATTAGAATGACATTTTATCCTTCATTTCTGTAGAAAGGAAAAAAGAAAAGAATATTGACAGAAGCATTGGCCTCCTAAACTACTTTTGATCTGACTGCAATTTCTCAGAGTCTATACAACACTGAAATTACAAGATAGAGATAAGTAAATTCCAGTAAAATTTGACCAAATAAAAATTGCAATTGTTCCAAAGTTCTTCAAACAAATAGAAAAAAAAAAAAAGGCAATAACCAGGTCTAATTGCAAGAAGACTAAAAAAGAGCAATCTAAACATATCAATTCCATAATGAAATACAAAGGGACAAGTACATAACTTAGGCAATTAGGAATGCATTTTAGAAATTCTTTTATTTGGAGAATCAATCAACTGGAGACTTAATAAACAAATTATTCTTTCCTCACAAAGTGCCCCTTTAATCAATATGTATACAAACCTCTGTGACTGGAACTCAAGGAAAAAAATGTAGATGACAGCAAATCTTATTATATTGCCAATTCCTGCTTTGGTGGAAAGTACAACCATTTGCTATCAAATGCTTAAAGCCTTTTTCTCCTGCAGAAATTCCCCTGAGGGGATCAATGCACCAGAGAATAATTTAAGGCTAAGAGACCTATGGAGGTCACCTGGTCCAAAACTCTGTTTAAAACTCAGTTGGTGGCACTGTTTAAACTGCTCCAGTTTATCAAGATCTCCTTCACAAAGATGGGCTCTAAGCAGGACACGGTGCCTCAGGTGGGGCTGCACAAAAGCCAAGCTGAAGTTTGTAAGAACCTCCCAAAACAATATCCAAGCAGCTTTCCTAAGACTTTAAACATGAAGACCTTTAAATAAGGAGTTAATTTTGCAAAAGGCTAAAATGGATTGAAGCAGGGCTGTCCACAAGCATCCATTCAGTCTTGCCTTGGATACACTCCCAAAATCTGTCCATCAGGACATCTGGGCACAGCTCTCTGTCCTCCCACAGGGAAAGGTCTCTGAAGGGATACAACAGCTGAGGGGGTAGATTAAAAGTGTTAATTGTGATCAAAGTGGTGCAGTGCTGCAGTGAGCGCCCTGTGAGAGGCAAACCTGGTGCTCGTGGGTTGGAGAGATGGAGATCCAAAAAGCCACGTTTGGAGATCCAAAAAGCCACTTCTGGAGATCCAAAAAGCCACGTGTGGAGATCCAAAAAGCCACGTCTGGAGATCCAAAATGCCACGTTTGGAGATCCAAAACGCCACGTTTGGAGATCCAAAAAGCCACGTGTGGAGATCCAAAAAGCCACGTGTGGAGATCCAAAAAGCCACGTGTGGAGATCCAAAAAGCCACTTCTGGAGATCCAAAAAGCCACGTTTGGAGATCCAAAAAGCCACGTTTGGAGATCCAAAAAGCCACGTTTGGAGATCCAAAAAGCCACGTTTGGAGATCCAAAAAGCCACGTGTGGAGATCCAAAAAGCCACTTCTGGAGATCCAAAAAGCCACGTGTGGAGATCCAAAAAGCCACGTGTGGAGATCCAAAACGCCACGTGTGGAGATCCAAAAAGCCACGTTTGGAGATCCAAAAAGCCACGTTTGGAGATCCAAAAAGCCACGTTTGGAGATCCAAAAAGCCAGATGTCCTCCCACAGCCACTTTAGGGTGGCAGCTCCTTCCTGCTCCCACATTTGAAGCACCAGCCCTCCCAAGGCAGGGAATGCTCTAAGTCATGACCAGGAGCATGCCCTGCTTGGGTTGGCTGCACAGCCAGTGAGTCTGGAATGGCTTTGAAAGATTAAGCAGCAAAAGAAGTCTGGGAGAGGGAGATGCTGGGGGGAATGGGAGGGAAAACCACCCTGGTTCATCTTGTAAAACCACCAGTTGTTTCAGACAGCTTTCCACCAGCAGGGCAGCTACTCAGGGCAGTTTACTCCCCAGAGTGAATTGGTGATGCTGATTTCAGCCTTAATCCTGAATAGAGCAGAACGTGGTGGGGTCTGAGAGGAGCTGTGCCACAGTGACACTTGTTCTGCTAGAAGTGCTCTTTCAGGAGAGTGGCCCATCAAAAAAAGCCCCAGATTGTTTGTTTTATTGCTCAAGTATTTAAGGATGCCTTCTACATTCAGTACTTTGAGCTTCATGGTCTAGAATCATAATTATTTTGACTAAACACAATATAGTGAAAATGAAGGCAGCTTCATTTTGAAAGTGAGTCCCCAAGCTCTCCTGCCATGACATGGTTAAGTATTCACTACATAGCTGTTTATATCATTTAAATCTTTGGTGTATTTTATTTTGTATCACAGTTTTGGAGTGGATTGAAACTACTCATATTAGTCTTGGTAACTATTGAGAAAAATGTCAAAACAAAATGTGCTGGAATTCAAGAGGGATTATAAATACACAGAGGGATAAGATAGGAACTAGTTTAAGCTTTAACTATCATATGTCAAAAGTTATTTTCTAGTGGGTTTGAAATATGCTACTTTTTATTTTTTTCTTTTCTGTTTTAGTCCAGTATTGACACAAGGAAAAAATCAGTTCTGTTTTATGGCAGTTCTCTACAAGGTTAAAGGGAGAGAATGCATTCACTAGTAAAAACCCTGAGCCCAAAACCTCAGATGATAACAGGCTGAAATCTGGAGAGCAGGTATGAAATTTAAAAAGCAATTTGTATCCAGGCATAGCACTAACACTGTGAATCCTTCCTCAAATTGAAGGATTTTTAATGTATTGTGTGCCAAACCTCCTACCTACCAGTATCAGTGGATGCAAGCTGTCAAATGCCAAGCTTAGAAATTATTAAATTACTATAGTTCAAATCTTAAACTGTTGTCTTTTATGGGATTGTGCAGAAAATGCTTAGAGTGTTTGGGCTGATGCATGCTTTTCCTGTTTGTATCCACCTAAACAAATCCTAGGCAGAACACAGCTCCCATGCAAACTTCCTTGAGTAAAAATTCCTGAAAAAAGCTTCACTGGCTCCACCACTTTGGGTTATGTTATGAGAGAGGCTGGAGCTCTTGCAATAAAGCACATTTTCATGATGCCAGCAGAGAAATCTCATAAATCTCTTGCTTTAAAATGACATTGAAACAAAACCCCTGTGGGAGACTAATTGTGGTTCTAGATGAGTCATCTGGAAGAAGGGGGTCTTAATGGTGAGCAAAGCATTCCAAGAGATGATAAAAGCCTCAGTTCCCCCCTAAATTAATTGCAAGAAAAGACTCACCCAAGAAGAAATAACTTCTATTGTGATTTCACTGTGTGCTGAAGAAGCAATTTAGGATGAAATCATGTGGTTCTAGAAGACAACCAACACTTTTACTGATTCAGAAATTTCAGCTGCACAAGATCTTATCCTCTGTTTTTCCTACTCTGGTATTCTTATGAGTGATGTTGGTGAATCTTCAGTAAGTGGTTTTCTGTCAACAACCTAAAGCAAGTCAAGAAAAAATTTCCAAAATAGAAAGAATGTGAGAGGTTGGAGGGAGAAACATGAATGTGAGAGTTCAACATGGAAATAAGTGAGAAAACAACCTCAAAGCAATGTCTGAGGTGACAGCAGGGATTTACCCCGAGGTCATTGCCCTCTGTTTGCATCAAGAAATTACAGTGGGAGGGATTGATAAAGTGAGGGGCAAACTGAGCTGGGAATCATGAGCTTGCTTGTAAAAACATGTAGTGGATATGCTTGAGCACATTCAAATCTCCTCTGTTCTCAAAACAGCAAAAAAAATGTGGAAACAATGAAAATATGTTTTTACTGAACGTGCCATTCATAAGAACCCATGCGAATCACAGTGCCTCATTTTGCATACTAACAGGCAATATTTCTACCTTATTTTAACTATTTTTGCCTCAAATATCACATAAATTTACCAACTAATAATGAATACTCACACAAATCACATAAATTTACCACCTAATAATGAATACTCCCTGAGCTAACTTTGTTAGGTGTTATGAGCAATTCTCTTTCCCTCCTCTTATCACACGACCCTTTTTCTTTGTATATGTGAAAATATTTGTTCTTAAGAAGTATTTTCTAATTCTCCCTCAAAAAAGGAAAGATCCAGAGAATTGTCTGCAGCTCAGGTAGGTCAAATTGCTGTAACTTTAAACAAATTACCATAAATGTAAATACTTGGAAGACAAGAATCATCAGCAGTGCCTGCACATTCATTCTTACCCAAAGTTATAATGGAGGAACCATTACATAAATAATATCATATATAAATAATTCAATAGATTGAATTAAATAAGAATATTGATATAAATGTTTATGTAAATATTAATATAAATATTAATGTAAATAATATGCTTTGTAAATATGTCTTCAAGTTAAAAGGAAAAAAAAAATCAAAATATGTGGCTGTTCTATGACAACAATGAATGCAACAGAAACTTACCTAGACAGCCTAGATGAAGGCACCAGTCCAGGTTTCTGAAAGCATGAATACATTCTGAATACATGGTAAGGCAACAGGATTTTGGAAATAATTAAATTAAATAATTAACAGGACTTCTCCATCCTTCTGTCTAATTTTCTGACATTAAAGAAACAAGAGATCAGTTGCATACTGATCTAGTTCCCACTCTCATAAAATGAAGTAAATGAAATTAAACAAAATGAAAAAAAAAATCCACAAGCTTTTTTCATAAGTCAAAACACCATAGAAACACAGAGCAGCATTTAGGAAAAACTGACAATTGGATCCCATCAGAATTGTGATCACTACCAGCCCCACCAGCCTGCTTGCTTTATCTTGATCTTGTTTTCTCCAAAAAGATTGAGTGTTTTTTGCTCTTTCCTCCACTGAATGCTCTGAGGAGAGAAGCTCCTCCATGAGTCCAGAACACATCACAATATATCACTTCATGGCTGTAAAATCTGATGAGGAGTCCAAATTCCCCTCATCTCTCTGATGTGACAAGCCCCAGAGGTTTCTGTAGGTTTCTCAGTGTAACTGCAAATTGAACATGCTTTGAAGTCACACCATGCTTTTAGTTCATTGCATTATTTCCTCACCAGTTTTGAATATCTGCAGGCACTCTTTACTTGCTCATGCCGTGTTTTAATTCATGGAAAGCCCTTGATTCAAATTCTGCAGAAGGAATTAAAGGCTACCAGCACTGGTCTGCAAAAATACACAGTCTGCTCTTCAAAAGGACACCTCGAGCTTGTGTGGCCTTTGCTCCATTCAGCCCTAAAAATTGTCTTGAATCCTGCAGAGTCCTTGTTCCATTTCCATATCTGAGTCCAACTTTTGCTTATTTGGAAGCTATCCTCATTTTGCTGCTTTCTAAAGGTACTGGATCCAAATTCCCTGAAATGCAGCAGAGTTACTAGAGAAACCTATGGAAGGCTTATCAATTAAAATAATGCATCAATTAAAATAGTTCATCATTTGCCTTTACGTTTTTAACTCAATAACAAAAATTATACAACACCAGTTTAAATTTTACCATTTAGCTAACTCTGCTGTTGACCTTTTATCTTTTCTTCTGTGGGGAGACTTTACTGACCATCTCCATGGAGAAACTGAATGGCAGAGATAAGAATCACATAACTGAAAGGCAAATGTCTAGACTTTGGCCCCAATTTGTTTTATTTTAATACAGTTATTGCATAATTGCTTGCAAATATCTTTTCAGTTCTCACAGCTCTAAGATTTATATCACCCTGGTTAGCTGGCATTCACAATACACACAATGCTCATAAAAACTGATAACAATATAAACAAAAAAATGCTGGGGGGAAAGATGATTTGCAGACACTATCTGAAACTATTGATTAATATCTCTGTGTTGATACCCTAATATTCGAGAAATATGCAAATTTTGCACAGCCAGGAATTGCAGGTTTATTTTTAAAGCAATAATAGTTTGGGGATTCAAAACTCTTCTCTCTCCCAGCTCACAGGTGAGCTCTGAGCCCCAGGTGGGGAGCAGTGCAGTGTGGTGATGCTGAACAAGGTGTACCTTCTTTCCTTTCCAGATACTCTTAAAAATAAAGTAATTCCTCCCCTCTAGCTGCTGATTTGAAAAGCCCTGGCTGCTTTTCAGCCCTTGCAGAAGTACTGGCTCTTCCTTTGCACGTTAGACAGGGAGTGTGTGCACCTTGCACTCAGAGCAGCTCAGTGCCTGAGGCTTTCTGAGCAAATCCCCTGTGGGCTCGTGTTTGAATGGGAACCAAACTGTTCTGGAGATAAGACTGCAAATAAACAGCTCAGATCTTCTGGCACCAGCAATGGCAAAGTGTGCTTCGTGTGGCCTTTTGAAGGCAAGACAGTCTCCTCTCCACAACGGGCTTTTGATCAAATTCTGTAACTGTTATGTGCAAAGTAAAAGCATTAAACTTGTTATTTTAGACTAATGCTAGAAGATTCCAGCTTTCACCTATGTCCATTTATGAGGTAATTTATCAACCTGAAAGCTATCGGGGTGAAATTAATTTTAGAAAAAGTCTAATAAAGTTACAACCACATGTTCAACCAAGCTCAGATGGCCTGATGGCAATAAAATAAAGTAAAAATGTGCCATGACTGAAAAGCTCTGCTATAATTTTAAGAAGACCATAGTGGGGAAATCTGAGATGCATCTCCCACAGCTGCAGGACCTCAGCTCTGTTCCACACGTGACAGGGGAGCACAGCTCCCACTGAACTGAGCTGGGCTGCATTTCCCATCCCTGTCTGTGACAGGTCAGATTCCCAACTGGTATAAATCAGCCCAGTCCATTAAAGCCCCTGACAGGCTGGACTGATTTACACCAGCAGGATGCTTGCTCTGACCTCTGCCCTGTCCTGCAGCCATTGCATGAGCAACTTTAAAAGGCTCCTGGAAACCAACTGCATTTGTGCCTTCAGCTTCTGAGCAGTTGTGGGGTCCCTCTGCCCATGAGGCAATGGAGCAACAGGTCTTGGAAGGGGAATAGAGGCAATTTGTGGCAAATTTCTCTGCTCAGACCCAAGAGAAGGCCCATGGGGAGTATAGGACTCCTCATCAAAGAGCAAAGGCACTGCAAGACTAAACAAATAAACATAGGGTACCCTCCACTCCCTCTCCAGCTCTGTTCAGATAAACAAATGGCTGCAAGAAAAGTGAAGCCATCCTTGCCATTTTCAGTTTGCAGCTCCATAAATGCAGTGCAGAGCCATTTGTAATGCACAAGCTGTTTTGGGTAATGAATCATTAATTGACAAAGTAAACACAGCATTACTATAAGTATGCTGGAAATGTTTTTGCTCATGTTCAGCATCCTTTGGGAACTTCTTGTACTTTGCTCAAGATTGCATCTCGAGAGGATTATTTTTTCCCCCTTAAAAAAATTGGAAAAAACCAGTCATTACTTTTGAAAGCCACATTTCATTGTGTAGCTGCTAGGAAGGAGAATGCTGTCCCTTTTCCTCCTTTCCTGTCCCTCTCACGTAAAGAGCAAACAGCAGCATTAGCACCAGAAATGCCACCACAATCAATTCCATCTCTCTGAGCATGAGTCAGAAGCCTTGGCAGTGCTTGGTGCAGCTCACATCCCCTGACATCACACGGGGCTGGGGGATGCTGAGAGGGCTGCACTGTAATGTGAGCACCCAGAGCCCCATCATGTGGCACTGGCCCCACTCCCAAGGCAGCCTTTTCCTCTGATTTGAGTAAGTTTCACACAAAAGAGACAGATATGTTCATCCCCAGTCATCTTTCATCATTGTCACTGCTTTTTAATGAAGGTGTGGGACCATCTTTGGGCTCAGAGGATTCATTGCTCAGATAAACATCACTCTCAGAGGCTGAGAGATTTTAGAGGAGCGAGCATTTGGTTACAGCTCCAAGTCACAAGTTCCTTGTTAGCAGACAATATATAACTTTCTAATCTAATAGTCACCACAGAGTGTATTTTGCTTTTCTAACCTATCACCTTTACTTATTTCTGCTGCACTGTGGATACTTTCACCCAATGGCTATCATCACACATACACACAGATGCTTCTATTAAAACTTCTAAACTCTTTGCTTATTCCATAAAAACACATCCCTACTTTATAAACCCTTCTCCATCTTATCAGTTCAGTTTCTCACTCACTTAAAGATTATTTTCACTTACAACTAGAGAAACATAAGTTTATAATTTTTCTACTTAATATCTGTGTACATTATTTTTACATCCATCCAAGCTCCTTCCAAGCTGCAGCTCAAACCCTCCTGCACCTGTAGGAGTTTCTGTCTTTCCATTTCCCACAATCTTTCATGCTCATGATATGCTTTGGTGTGTCACTTGTGTCACTTGTTTATAATTTTTCTACTTAATATCAGTGTACATTATTTTTACATCCATCCAAGCTCCTTCCAAGCTGCAGACCAAACCCTCCTGCACCTGTAAGAGTTTCTGCCTTTCCATTTCCATTTTGTGCTCTGTTACCACAAAAGGGAGTTTACATGTGCAACAAATCCATTGTAAGGAAAAAAAAATATTCAGGATGTGACCAAATCTTCCTGACCATACCCTGCAGGGCATCTTTTACTGGCCATGCTCATGCTGCTCTTTCCCCCAGTGTTTTTGGGTGTTTGCAGACACGAGTGACAAAGCACATCATGAGCTGCCCCTGCTCCTGGCTCAGCCTCTCCTCCTGCCAAAAAAGCTTCTGGAGCTTTGACATTAAAGGTGATATAAGGAGGCAAGGAAAAACAGAAAGGAAATTAAGCCCAGCAGTCTTCCTCAGAGTGTGTCACACGATTTTAAATGTTATTTCTTATCACAGGGGGTTGTTTAAGTGGAAGGATGGAAGAAGAGGGAGGGTAGAGAAGGGAAGCAGGATTTTGTTTTTTGTGAAAATTGCCTGATCAATCTCTCTCTTTCAGCTTGCAGAACAACATTCTTCACATCTGTACTGCAGCAGCTGCCTCCAAGTGCAGGGGAAGCTCCCTTGAAACAACTCCTTTAAGTATATTTTAAAAATACAATACTTGGTAATATCTAAGTGCTGAAGTGGATTAGGGCTGAATTTCTTTTTATACAAAGAAATGAAAATTATTTTCTGTAAAACAGATTTCCCCTTTTATATGGGAATGGGATAAGTGAATTAAAAAACCCACCTGAATTTGCTCATATCCTCTTAAAAGCATATTGTAATGTGATAAAATCATATTGTAATTAATCAAATTATATTGTAATTAATGTGATAGATTGATCAGATGCAGTCATTTTAAAGTATCATTTTAAAGTCAAAATTTCCTTTGCTGCATGATTTTTTAAACTTTTTAAGGTTAATTGAACTGCTTTTAATTAAAGCATTGTGCTTTCAGAAGGAGAACGAATTCCAAAATGTTTTTTGAAATTTACAAAAATCTAATTAGAATATCTACATTAAAATAAAAATACACTTTCTTAAAATCCATTACACTGCTGTTCTCTTTTTGTGAAAATTATAAAAGCTATATTTTGTATTTCCATGCTGAATATTTAAACATTATTACCAGTCCAAGTTAAAAATCTATCACTTTAAAAATTATTTCACTTACTGTACAGCAATGTCACAAGGGAGCTTAAAAACCTAAAGCAATAATAAAGCAAAAACCAGCAAATCACATACTGATTTTCAATTTAGCAGAAACATCTTTATAATTTTGCTGTTTCTAATTAAATTATGCTTCTGGGTTAGATTAATTTTAATGCTGAATAAAAATGAGCAAACCCAAAAATCAATTTTTTTGTAGAACCTCACTATTTAGGGTTGAATTCTGCAAAAATTGGAAGACAAATGAGTATAGCATTGCCCTATATTGTAATAGTTGACATTTTACATAAAGTTTCATAAAATCTGAGAGTTGTGCAGGCTTCAAAAACATCTTTAGTAAAACTGCAGGGAAGAGCCTTGGGAGAACAAGGTTATTAAATATAACAAGATCTCCCAATTCTTCATGTTAAATGCATCAACCAAACTCTTACACTATTTATCTCCTTACTTAAATAAACTCAGCCTTTTTGGAAACAAAGAACCCAAGACTTTATAGTTTTCCCTATTCTAAGGAGATATCTTTCATAAAACTGCTCCTAGACCTCTTTTAATTTTAGGGGTGGTTTTTTTTTTGCTTTCTTACAAATACTTGCATATTGTGGGTAAACAGTCATGTATTTATTTACCTGTATTATTATAGCTTTTTACCAGAGGCCAAAACCTGTAGGCCTATTTCATTGCTCAAAATTTGGAGAGTTGCTTAGATTTTTTAGGAGATATAACTAAACTAACATCTGAAACCAGACAAATTTTATAACCACAGTGAAGGCAAAGCAGACACTAATTTGTGATGCTGTGTTTCCAGGTCCTGCAAAAAGCTGAGTTCATTTGTCTGTCCAGAAAAGCAGAACTAAGAAAATTTTTCTATATAAGCACCAGTCACTGAAGGACTTTAAAAGTGCAGGAATCCCACCTTTTTTTTTCATCATATAGATAGCTGTAAAGATATCAGGCACATTTGTCTGATTCTTTAGGATATCTGCTTCATCAGCACATAAAATAATGCTGCCAGTCTGTTCAACTTTAATATAGTAAACTGGGAATAAAATGGGAAATTTCTAAATTTCTAAAACAACATTAAAAGAGAGGCAAACGCCCTGGAAATGGAAATAACAGTTGTGTATCACTCTAGTTAAATCCAAATAACTGCAGCCTCTCTCTGTCTCATAAACCCCTCATCAAATACCATGGGTGTTTTTCTCTGTTTCTGATAGACACAACACAAAGCTTGCACAGAAGGCTAAAAGCAGTCCATAGACAAAGAAAAAATAATTTATAACATGTTAAAACTGCTATTTTAGTGCTAACAAGAGGCAAATCTGGGCTGTATTCATGTGAAGCTTGTGAACAGGAGTGCCTGCTCCTGTGCAAAGAGAACACACAGCACTGGCAGCAGTGGGTCTGCACCAGGAACCAATGCAGGAGGCTCCTCTAATGAGAACTGAGTTTAAAATTGTACAGCATTATTATTTTTATTATTATCATTATTATTTGCACTCAGAACCAATGCAGCAGGAGCCTAAGAGCTAATGTCCAGAATTTTAGAGGGAATTTCAGGAAACAGTTGAAGTGTTAAAGGGCAGTTCACCTTTCAAGAAGATGCACCAGCAGTATCTGTTCTTTGCTGAAAGATTAATGCAGGTTTGCCTTTCTCTTTCTCTTTCATTGTCTTTTTTGGAGGGGTTTATTGTCTGGGTTTTGGGTTGTTTTGTTGGTTTTTTTAATGGAGTCTAAATTTTCTATAGAAAAATTGCCTAACAGGTTACCTAGACAGTTCTGGCAGCTGTAGACAGACAGACCTTCATTATTCCTTCTTGTGCTAAAAACCAAGAATTTCTTTAAGAATTTCCTTAATTGGGATACCCATCCATCCCTTGCTTCCAAAGAACAACCTGATTATCAAATCTCTGCAGGGAACCAGGGCCATCTACTCAGACACCATCTGCAGCCCAAGCTCTGCTCACTAGGATGTATCACTGCCACGGAGCCAAAATATCTCATCAGCTTACCTTTCACAGGTATTTTCCTTGAGATTGTTAAATGGGGAATTATTTACTTCCATTCAAAACCACCATGAGCCAGGAAAGAGTTACTAGAGTGCTTTCTTTGCCTGTAAGAAAAAGAAATTATTTGGGATTACTTTTAGCACAGAATTGGTTCCAGTAGACTGACTCCAAAAATAGGAGGTAGCTGCAGCTGGTCTGCTTCTCCCCTCAGCCTGTCCCTGAAGCAGAAAACCTGAATTAGGAGCAGTGGTACAGCATCCAACCCTTTGGAAAAGGTGCTGAGCACAGCACAGCTGTGCTGAGGACTCACCCAAAAAGTGCCTGAAAAACACAGAGGGAGGGATGGACAAGCTCCATCACTCAGGAGCACCTGCAGCCCTGCAGAGGTTTGAGCAGAGCAGCAGAGCTGGGCAGGAGGAGCTTTGTGGATGTTCAGAAGCTTCTCTAGATCAGATGGAACTGTGAAGACTGAATTTTCCCTCTTTTCAAGAAAGCCTGGGCTGAGATGCTCTACACTCCTGCCATGTCACAGGAAAACTTCTAGACCTCCATCTGTAGAATTTCTTAGAAGTTATAACATTTTATCAGAGTATTTTACTGATAGAAAGTACTCCTGGTGCACTGACCAAGCAGCACATCTCACTAAAACAGAGAAGATATTTCTTTGATCCTTTTGTGAAAATGGGGAGAGCTTGGAAGAGAGATATGCAGACTCTCTTGCTCAGTCAGCTAACAGAAAATAGAATTTCTGCCCTGGAATCAGCATTCAGCACTTACAGGAACATAACAATGCACAACAATGACAAAGACATTCAAATTACTGTACAGCAGTAAAAATAATTGTGGAAAGTACAAGAGTGGTTAACATTTGGCAACAGTAAATTAATGTTATTGTTTTAATTAGTTTCCTTTTCAGTTCATGAGCTGACTTCATAAAGCTGTTACTCTGTTTTGATAGACAAAAACATTCACAAATGCTCACATTCTGCAAAAGCAACAGAACATTAAAAGTCTTTTCTCTTAAAAAAAGATGGGTTTATTCATCTAGCTATAAACCAGCATATTAGTTTAAAAATAACCTAGGAAACTATGTCTTTCTGAATTGTGATTTTGCCAACACAAAGAAATAGCTCATATATTTATCTATCATTACAGCCTGGTTATGGGAACCAGAAAAAGGAATGCAATGATAGGAACATTAACCTTTAACAATGGTTGAGCTATAAGCCACCCTTGCTCCAAGAGCCCAGTTGCACAATGGGCCTTTTCATGCAGTTTAAAATGTCTTTTCTGATAGTGGTGTTTATAGAATGAGCTGGAGATGACATCTTCCTTTCTATTTCTCAGGGCCCCAGTGAAGCAGGGGAAAGAATGTCTCAGACAGGGCCGAGCTCCCTGGCTAGCAGAGAAATGAGCTGCCCAGACATTTTGTCAAGGTTTCCTGAGCAGGGCAGCATTCCCTGCCACCTTTCTGAGCACAAACACTGCCCAGCTTGGCTTTCCCCACTCCTTGGGGCACAAAGGAGCTTGGATATTTTTCCATCCCACTTCCCACTGCACTTTCCCCATTTGGCTCTGCATTGAACCTTGCCCTTCACACTTTTATCTCACTTTCTGTCCACACCCAATAAGAATTACACAGCAAGCTCTGATTTGCCATCTTCCTACTAAATACACACAGCATCTACATATTTTATATGTGTTTTCATACCTGGCAACCTGAGGAACTCGTTGAAACAACAGCTCTTCATTTCCAACAGGCTGAATTACAAATATTTCAGGAGAAAAGAAATCTCTCCTTTGTGCAATTTACTTCATTTCCCCATTGCAACAAGTTAAACAAAAATAAATGGTATCAGTTATGCCAATTAAAATAATTCTTTGCTGTATGATCATTTACATTCAGAAAAGTAAAAAAAATGGAAGATGCATAAGTTTTTCACATTTAGGTAGGTCTCATGATTATATTTACATATGAGGGCGCATTTGAGATTAATTGTAAAAGTTTTCCCTTTTTAATGCTTTTTGGTCATAGGATCTAGCTAGGAAAACCTGATGTGCACTGAGTTAGGATTCACCTATCCAGAACATGAGTCAATGAAATCAAATTCTGGTTTTCAAATTATCAATTTTCAAATTAGCTATGCAATATCGCCCACAAAAAAAAAAAAAAAAAATTCTTATTTTTAGTCCTGCACAGAACTTCTTTACCAAGTTACCAATGCAAAGCTCAATAAAAAACCCATTTGCTTTGGTTCAGAGCAGTGCTGCAGTTTTGAGCTAAATTCCCCAGTGGTGGCCACTTGCTGGGTATGAGTTGGAATTTCACAGAGTTATTTCACCACACATGGACTGAATTACCAAGGAGGAAAGTGAACATGGTTGCAGATGTGCACCAAATGTCCACACCAGCTTCTACCAGGGACACAGCCCTGAAGGAGATTGGTCCTGTGAACAGCTTCAAATGGAGCTCAGCTGCTTTCTGCACAAATTTTTAAGATGTTCTTCTTTCTATCAAATCAAAATTTTTGTGAAAATCAGCACTAACATGCTGGAGAGCTTCTTCCTCAGGATCAAGTCTCTAAGAAAAGGGGGTCAATCACCTTGATTTCAGACAGTTATTGAGCTCTGTGGACTCATATTACTGACAACCATAAACTCCTTACAAAAGCATGCTATACAAAATAAATCAGTTTTTTATAAAACACATTAGTTACTATTTTATATATAATACAGTAGCTAATATTCTAGGATTGATTTACCATATTCAAGGAGCATAGATAGATGTTTGGGATAGATGTTTACAAATCCAGAAAAAACTCCACTTTATCTTGGATTTTGTCATTAATTCTGTGACTTTTGCACTAGATATGCTGGCCAAGAAATGTCAAGCAGAAACACAAATTCCCTTTAAATGTTACTGTGCTTTCACTGGTAATATCTCAAATAATTTGCATTTAGAAAAAAGTGTTATAAATTCATGTTCTACATCTACACACCCCAGGGTCTCCTGTCCCTTTATTGGATTCAGCTGGCATGGCCTGGAATTTCTCACAGGAAGTCAGCTTTTGAAATAAATCATGTCTCAAGTATTTCTTGATTTTTTGGCATCAAACATCTCTTTTGGTACTGTATCAAATTTTACCAGGGAACATTTCACTACCCACTGATATTTTACCTAATTTGTATATTAAGGTTCATATTTGATCTGGACTGAAAGAGTGCCCACACTCCTTATATAACTCTAAAAAAAATTCACATTGCTGCAGGTCTATAAGCTGTCAAGTAATTCATCAGAAAATCTGCCCAGGTGCCAAGATGATTTCTACCTGTCAGCATTATAAACCCATCCTAGGATAAAAATACACTGAAATTATTGAGCATAGTAGCAATACACATTAACAGACATTGAGACATTACTGTGACTATGACTCAAGTTTTTCCTCCATGCAAATTTGTTTGAACAAATTTTTAAAAAAAGAAAAATAAAGTTTTGTTCAAAACTTTGTTTGAATAAAATTTACAAAGAAAACTTTGATATCATTCATGTTTCTTCTTGGGGACACCCTGATGCAGGACAGCCACCTGAGACTGTTTATCATTTTGTTTATGCATGCTGCAGGTTTGGTTCATTAACAAAGCATCCAACTACACAAAATAAGCAAACTACACATCAGAATCTTTCTGCTGGTTGGTTTTGGCCATAGCTGTGCTTAAATTATTCTGAAAGAGAAGAAAATCTGCTGTGTTTTTCAGGTGGGCCCACCTGCTGTGGCAGCAATATTTTTTTTGAGCATAGCCATGATTGTACATCTATTTTGTCATGATTTATATTTTTATTTCTCAGTGGTTTCATAACTCATTAAAGGAATAACATGGAATCTCTCTAGTGTACAAAATTATAAATATAATTTGTATATGTAGACATTAAATCCATATGATTAGCTATTTAAATTGTTTAAGAAAATGGTAGGTTTCAGGATCAAACTTTGGGTTTATCATTGTGTTTTTACCTTATCAATCTTCCAGGACACCTCATGGTGCTGAGCAGTACAGTTCTGCAGCTCAGCAGCACCATGAAGTCTTAGACAAGCTGAAGATCTTGCATCACATTTTTCCCCCTATCTGTAACATTCCAATCCACATTTTCAGGTATAAATTTTGGCCCCAGGTGATATCAGCTGACTCTCAAGGAAAAAAAATGGCTCTTAGTACAAAATGAAAAATGAAATAGCTCCAGGGCCCCTTTTTTGTTGGTTCCTATATTCATCTTTTCCTGATGGCTGGACTTTTTCAGTGAGTGTGTCCTGCTGTGGAACATGTTCCCTAATGATCTTTGTTCTACCTGTATTCATCACAGGGTGCAGAAATTAATGACATTCATAACCATGTTGAGGTCTGTTAGTAGTAGCAAGCCTGGAAATTAATTTGGAGGTATGTGACCCTTTTCTAAAAAGAAATTTGCAGTTGCTGGAAACCTGCTTTTAAATTTTTCAACAAACAAAGCACTGTGTTGATTTTAAGGGTTGAAAGAACAGTTTCAAACAGCAAAAAATGTTCATAATAGGTCACAAGGTATATTTTGCCAAACTGTAACATGGGTTTGACAAAGTGTTTAGCAGTGTCTTGTATTTAATCACACTTTATATCATTATTCAGAACAACTGTATTCAAAGACACTGAAAACCACACTGAAACTTGAATGCTAGATCAAGTTATCATGTAGGGTATTCTGACTGTGAAATCAGACTTCCTCTTAGTTTTGACAACATTTAATTCAACTTGTTTTGGAATCCATCAGTCCCTGCTCACTCCTGTGGTGAGGGAAAGCTGTGCAGAAAGAAAATAACCCACTTCCAAGCATAAATAAACAGCCAGCCTGAGCTCCTCCTCACATGGACCTAAATAAATGATGCTGTGGTATGACAAGGTGCTGCTGTGAGAGCCAGGAAAAGCCTGAAATAGTAAAGAGAGAGCCATACCATCCATTACAGGGCAGCCAAGCCAATGGAAACTTCCTGCTGCTAAATCTTTCTCCAGTGAAGCCCTAAAAGCAAACCCAGTCTCACAAGCAGGGCCAGTCCTGGTGACAGCTGCTTGGACAAGGCTCCTGTTGTCCTGCCCAAGTCAAAGTCAGCTTTATAAATTTGATGTATAATGTATTGAGCTGAGCTGCTCGTTCCCATCCCCTCAGAGCACTGCCTCATCTCACATCCTGTGACACACTCTCACCTTTCCTAAGGGAAAGGTTTCCAGAGTTGTCAAGTTATTTTATGGGAAGAGCAGACATATAATCTGTTAATGACCTGAGGTGAAGCAGGCAGAAAACAAAGTTTTAATCATCTAAAATTCATTTCTGTTTCGTTTTGTTTGCAGTAAATTTGTTTCTCCCAATTTGATCTCAAAGCCTCAGGCAAATAAAATAATTAGATTATTTTATATGTAAAATTATATATTTTACTCATTTAAACATCACCAAAACAGATTTTTGACTGCCTTTGAGATCATCTTCCTTACAGTCCAAGGATGATCATATTGGTTTATGCCTTACATTCTCAGAGTGAAAAACAGAGACAGAAAAGGAGCAATGGCCAAGCAAACCCAAACTTGTAAATCTCTCTATGTCTACAGCCTTTTGAAATTCAGGGGAAAAAAAAATGGTCAGAGGCTCTGATCCAAGTTAAAACACTGTAATAACACAACTTTTTGGTGAGGCTCTCTGAATGTCCAAAATGAAATTTAAAAAGCAGGGCACATTTCAAAGCTTCATCAGGCAAAAAGGCAGCTTAAGTAAAAGCTTTGATGTGCAGTGTCAGTGGCTTGGTCAGTGCAACCACAAAGGCACAGGATTGCCTCACCACATTGTACAAACATCTGACAGGATGAATTTAGGCAGCATGAGCACCTGCCAGACTAATCCAAGATCTATGAAATTGGTGAATTTGGCGTGATTTCATCTTGATATTTGCATCATGATGCTTACCCAGAAAATCAGCCAAAAGAACATTGCTTTTGACAGTGCAGGTTGCACAATACTTGGGGCAGGAGGATGGCTGGCTGTTTCTACAAAAAAAACAAACCCTTGATCTCTTCCAGGCTCTTCCATGTGGTTCCCCTGATGTTATAATACACAGCAAGAGAAAATTCTTGAAGCTGAAGCTTCTGGATTTGCTGCCTGCAGGCTCCCACAACAATAACACCCAGCACGCCCCAGATATTTGCTCACTTGATCACCTCTGCTGAGCACTCTAAGCTGCTAAGCACCTGCAAGCACTCCTCCTCATCAGTCCTTCTCCAGAACATTCATAAATTTAACACAACCAGCCTCAAAACTGTTTGTGGCTTAGAGAATTCGCCCATAACAAATTCAGATGCAGAGCATCAAGCTTTTGTATCCCCTCATCCTGTGTATGTTGTGTTTAAGAAAAGTGTTTAAGAAAATGGTGTCCCAAATGGTGTAGCAAAATCACTTGCAAAACTGAAGTCTAGGTCCATGAGTATTTCACCTACCACCCAAACAACACAAAGTTCAAGAGTTTTTGGACTCTGGATCCCTGCATAGTGTGTTCTCAGAGAAAGTACCCATTGCTCGCCCATTGCTCACCATTAAGGAAATGTAAATTGCATCAGATAAAATGGTTTTCCCATTCAACACGCAGAAAAGGCCTGAAGGAACAAAACAAAAGCTTAATAAAGAGCATAAAGAAAATGAACAGGAATTCCTCTAGGCTGAATGTTAGAATACAGCCAAAACTATTGAAATGCCCGGAACCAGGCAGCGCCCAAGTATTCACAAGTTCATTCAGGGTAGGGAAAGGGGGAAATGTGGTCAGATGCTTCTGTCAGCTTGAAGAATATCTGTGGGGCTTTGACAAACAAGATGAATGTTCTCATTCAAATGCACCACCACTTATTTAACTTACTTCCCCTGAATGTCTGGACTTCAACTGCCTGAAAGACTGAAATATTTTGTCCCACGAGCGTTTCTGGTTTACTGATTTATTTGTATTCTGTGCTGACCCCTTCTCAAAGAAGGATTCCTGTTCTGAGCATCCACATCTGTGCACAAAACAGGATTTCAAAGCGTGCTTTCCTCAGAGCCCTTGCCATCAGGTACTTCTCCATGTCACCAGGCTGGTTTATATTGTTTGTAGGGTTGTTGGTTCTCTTTGGGCAAGTTCTGCACTGTGGGCTTTGCTGAAGAGCAGCCTAAGCAAAGCTTCCACTAGGCTGTCTCTCCTCTTTGATTTTAGCTGTTAAATATATAAGACATCTAAAAAGAACCTGAATTTTTTTCCTTGAATTGATGTGTAATTCACTGTCTTTAACTGCCACAAAAACAATTGAATATAGAAAAGAACAGAAAGAATTACACAAAAAGTTTGAGAAAAAACCGTTTCTAATGAATAATGTCTCATGGTAAAATTAAGCCTCTAACTTTTTAGGGATATAAAATATTTCCATTCTAACCTAGTAGCAATTTTACTAACACAAGATTGTGAAAAATGGAAATGCCTGTCCATTTTGCAATGCATCCTTCTCTTAGGAAGGACTGCCCTGCATGGATGTACATTCAAGGCTCATTTTTCAGTACCTATCACATCACAGACCAGTGAATTCACTTGCAAAGACAGTCTGACAGAACAAGTCACACCATTAATCCACAACACAGCCCATGATGGGACAGAAAACAGGCTCCCTGGCTTAACTTAGCCATGAAGTTGGGCTTGGCACAAAAAATCCTCTGTTTTTAATCTCCACAGAGGAAAGCCGCCACCATCTTTCACATGGGCTCAGTGTTGTGAGAGTTCTCTATTTATAAATGCCCAGAACCACTTCAGGGATGGTGCTAAATAAAGCAGGCAGCAAAAATGTAAACTACTGGCTGATGTTTTGTTTTGCTCCATATAGCCACCAGGAAAAAGTGAAATGTTTCAGAATCCCCAGAGAACACGTGGAAAAGAGTCTGCACTCCAGCTCTGTCTTGTTTTGGCTGTGCAATAAAATGAGCCATTAACCATTCTCAGAGTGCACATCAGCACTCCTCAGCCAGTAGCTGTGTGACCTGCCATCAATCTCACCTCTGAACTTCTTATGATGTTCAGAATTTTCCAGGGAACTGAGAGAACAGGAAAAGCTCAGCTGGTATACCCTTCCATTCACTGAGGAAAGCCACTAGCTGAACTTGCTTGCTGCAATTCCTAAAGTCAAAACTTTAGAAATATTACACTCTAGCTTTGATTGTAAAGGGAAAGTGTGAGGGATAAGAAATTCCCTCCCTTTCCTCATCACGTATTAACTGCAGCAAACCCAAAGCTCCAGTGGCTGTTATGATCCTGCCATGCAGATTGCAAATTTTCCAGTTCTAGTGGTCTCCTTGCACTCTGGGCTCGTTACTTCCAGTTTCCTCTCCAACAAACAGGGTCAGAATCTCCTCTCATTCCCAGTGACATGAGTCTGCAGCTACTTCATAGATCTCCCTGACGTTCTGACAAGCTCCTTCCACACTGACCAAGAAGAAAAATCTCCCTCCTGTAAATGATGTGAAAACATAATTCACAGAGAAACAGAGCATTAATTCTGGGTTCTGTTGAGGTCAATGGGAGTTCTGTCCCTGGTTTCAGCAAAAGCAGGATTTGGTCTCCATGTACTGAGTAATCCCAGTGAAGTCAGTATATATTCATTTGGCAGGAGAACAAACCAACCTCTGCCTGCAGCTACTGCTACACAAATCCTTCTATTTCAATGTTATCACACACTCCCTAATTCATTCTCAGGAGGTCTCCTACACAAGATTTTTTTTTTTTTTTGGAAGGTAGTGCTTAGTGATACCTTATGCTCATGACTGGAATACACTAATACTTTCATCTATTTGGATTCACCTACTGTATTTTATGTGAGGAAGGAAAAATAATTTTTACTAGCCGTCCTCTGCCTCCCTCTTTTCAGATGTAATTGCTTGCAAACCTAAATGGAAAGACTAATGCATTTAACATAGTTCTGTGCTGTATCAGTCATGGCAATGCTGTCAGCAGCACAACATGAGATCTAAGAGAGCTTTAGTGGCATTATGCTAATAGTGCTGCAGTTTTTACACTGAAAAATATGTTATCCACAAAGAGTCATTTACTGGAGAAACTGACTGTCTTTCTTGAGCAAAACTCCCAAAATTTCTAGTTTTATGTTCCATTCAATGAATGTAGAAATTTATCTGGGCTCTGAAGTTTAACATCATTAATTATTCTGATAAAGCAGCATTCTTCAACTGTGCTGGGAGAAACATATTGATGGATAAAAGCATTTGGCTAAAAGTGCTCAACTAGTCACTAATTGATTATTCTGTTTCTCTAGAACAGCTCTTGTTCTATTTGACAGCTGATCTGCTCCTGAAAGGAAATGAACCTTGAAGGAACACTGCAAATTTAATTGTGCCATTTAGTGACTCCTGGCAAAATCCTAGTTGCAAATTGTAAATATCACTAAGTTCCAGTCTTAAGAGGTGCCCATAGCAGAGCTTTAAATGATCTGTCAGCTACACAAATATTTATTTGAAGACATTGCAAATTTCAGGGTAGTCAGTAACAAAACACTTTTTTCCTTTGTGTTCTGTTGGTGCCACCAGCTGCACTGTGATCTGCATTGTGCCCCTGAGAGCAGGATCAGCATGATGAGAGCTCCCCCCCTGTCACCATGTGCAACACTTGATGTGTTTATTTTAAAGAAAGAGACTGATTTCTGCAGTGAGGGCAAAATGGGTAGGATGAAAAGTGGAAAATGGAGTCATCTGCTGCATTTGAGAATTGGTTCAATCTACTCAGTGAAAAATCTGAGTAAGAATATGTAAAAACTGTCTTAATTATATATTCCATCTTTTTTCCTCTTGATGTATTTATTTAATTTCAGAATAATACACTAATACCTCCAAAGGAGATGCAAAGACATTTTACAAAGAGTTTTAAGTCATTCTTGTAGAACCTCAATTTGCTAATATCCATAATTTTGGGATCTGAATCTCACTAGGCTCAAGTCTAAGTTCAAGAACATCATAGAAGAATATCAACTTTAATTCTCTGTGTGCTGCAGTGGACACAGAATGCAAAGATGTAATGCCAAGTAAGCTCAATGGAATTCAATGCTAAGTAAGCCCAATTCAAAGCTAAGTAAGCCCAATTCCAAGCATGAGAAGGTATCCACATATTGAAAAGGCCTAGAAGGTTTTGGTCTTTTCAATAATGGGAAACGTCAATGATAGAGGATAAAAAACTCCATTTGAAACCTCTTAATGGAGATAATGGGAGTTGCATAGGCATTCAAATTTATCAAAATCCATGTCTTTATGTGTTGAAGGGGAATTCTGAGGAGAAAAGAAAATATTGGAATGCTAGAAAGCAACAAAAATTATTAGATCAATATGATTTTGATTCTGTCAAAAAACCCCAGTCCACTGCATGCTACAGCAGTTCTGTGGACAAAAGGACAAGCTTTGTAGTTTAGTGCTTTTCTGAGAAAAAATAAATGCTGTGTTTGATGATGATTAATACCTACCATATATTTGGCAGGCTAATCTTGATCATTTCTCCTCCAGCAGCTCACAATCATCTCCCTCAGGGATGTGAATGTCAGCACATTACCTAATGATAATCTGATAGCTGAACCTGCTTTTAAATAAAGCCTGTAACATGACAAAGTGCCCACTTTTTATATGTTTATGCATCTCTAAGTGTTATAGGGGGCAGATCGCCAAGTAAGTTCAGAAAAAGGAGGAGCTGAAGAATGCTGTGTGATGAGTAGAAATAAAATGGACACAGAGTAGTGAATAACGGACTTGAACAACGTGGGAGATTTGTCCTCATAAGCTGGTCCTTCCAAGAAACAGAGGGAGAGGGGGCTGGAAATCAGTGAGGACATCGGAAAATTCAACTTCCAAATGGTCTTGGATGCTTCTCAAGGGAAATAAGGAGCTGCAAATAGATGTGAGGACAAATGGCCACAAGTCTACAGGACTTTTTTTCCCCCATCAGGAAATGATGGAATATTATTTTTGGGCAGCAGGCCAGAACAGTTCTTACCACAGCTAGCTCTAATCAGCTGAGGTATGGGGTTGGGAGTGTAAATGCAGAGATGTCAAAAAAATTAAAGAAAATTACCACAGCAGAGAAGTGCAGGTCAGTCTCCTCTCCTGAATATCCAGGAATCAACAAGGGAAGATGGACTTCTGCACCCACACTCACCAACAAGAAGAACTGGTCAGGGGTGTGAAGATCAGGGTAAACCTTGCTGCAGTGACCACAGGATGGAGGAGTTCAAGGTCCTGTGAGAAGGAAAGAAGGCAAAAAGCAGGACTCCAGAAAAACACACGATTTTCCTCCAGGATCTGCCTGAGGGAATCCCATGGCAGACAGTCCTGGAGAGAAGGGAGACCAGGGACTAATTCCTCCAAACCTTGGTCTGTCCTGGCAGAGAACAACCAAGGATGGATCCTGCATGGATCAGCAAGAGGATCCTGATGACTTCAACATGAAAATAAAACATGCAAGAGGCAGAAGCAGGAATACATGACTGAGATGGAATAAAGGCTTCAGAGAGGGGTGCTGCTTCATTTAATTATTAAATATAAATCCATTCTGGTTTGTTTTTTCTTTTTACAATAAACAGGTTAGTGCATCATTTTCTGCTTATTTTCTGTTTCTATCTCTTTTGTAGTACCTGTGTAAATAGGGATTCAAAACTTGGAAAAAAAAATCAAATGTTTGCTACAACAGAATTACAGAACAGAAAAGTATTCACAGAATGACAGAACAGGTCAGGTTGGAAGGCAATTCTGGTATCAGGTGAGGAAAATCAAAATACCAAGCAGAACATAAGACATGAATGTGCCCCTGCAGCAAAAAAAGCCAGCAATACCCTGGGTTCCATCAGCAAGAGTGCTGCCAACAGGATAGGGAAAATAAGTGATCCTTCCCCTCTGCTGAGGAGTGGTGAGGCCACATCTGCTGTTCTGGGTTCCATGGCACAAGAGAGACATTCTGAGTTCATCAAACTCCTTGAAAAAACGGGAACATCTGTCATACACAAAGGATGAGATAACTGGAACTGTTCAGCCTGGGAAAAAAGAATGTCTCAGGAGGAGATTGCCAATATGGGAGAATCTTACCCAATGGGAGACAGCAAGGAGACTGGTCTGACTCTCTCACACCCCAAATTCCACTTAAATATAAGTTAAAAAGTTTTACTGTAAGACAAATCATTCACTGGTTGCTCAGAGAGGTTGTTGACTCTCTTTCCTTGAAGACATTATACTGGAGACATCCCTGAGCCACATCCTGTGGCTGACTTTACCTTGAACAGAAAGTTCTGGAAGATCTCCAGAAGTGCCTCCCAACCTGACCTGTTCTGTCATTCTGTGAATGCTTTTCTGTTCTGTAATTCTGTTGTAGCAAACATTTGATTTTTTTTTTTTTCATGTTTTGAATCCCTATTTACACAGGTACGACAAAAGAGATAGAAACAGAGAAAATAAGCAGAAAATGATGCACTAACCTGTTTATCTTAAAAAGAAAAAACAAACCAGAATGGATTTATATTTAATAATTAAATCAAACAGCACCCATCTCTGAAGCAAATTTGGGTGATTTTGTAACACACAATAAAAAAAGGGAGAAAAATCTAGAGTATTCAAAATATATCAAATCAAAATCTCTCAAATGTAATTTCTGGAGAGTGATCTATAAAATTCTGAAAATGAACCACGTCTTGTACAAAGGGGTATAAACAGAGAGAGATTAGGAGGAAATGAGGCATCTCCAGTTGCACAGAGTGCTCAGGGGACAGCTTGCAGATCCAAATGAATCTCAGAGAAGGAGAGAAGCCAAGCTGCTGGAGGAGTGATGCACATCCTCTGGCACAAGAACTCCACAGAAAGCACTGGCTTCCAGTGCTGCCTGATGAGAGTGGACAAGCAGAGCATCACTCAGCACACTGAGAGCAGCCCCACGGCACCACTCATCACCAGGAAAATCCCAGCTCTTGTCACCATGCACAAAGGCACAGGGAGAGCTTGCAGAAAGATTTTATGCAGAGAAACAAAACGTGGCCTGACGCAGCATTAATCAACCACTGAATGTCAGCACCAAGGGGAAGAACAAAACCCAAAAAGAAAATGGGTTTCTTTGATTGTTTGGTTGGAGGCTATTCCTTTCTTCTTCCTTCTCAGTATTTATGGAGTAATTTTTCATACAACACCAGTTTGTCTTACATTTTGCTTTCAAAGCATTGGGAAAAGATGTTTTTTCTATTCAGTTGTAATAATCCAGATCCTTCTGACAAAAACATTGAAGCAAAACAAAATTCCAGTCAGAAGAGAAACTCTTTTTGATCTCCTTCCAAAGCACAACTCTTCAGATAAAATCTTAGTTCTATATACCATATACCATATTCAGGAAAATTCTGTGAAGTGCAGCTAGATACTGTTTGCTTATAGCTGAACAGATTTGGCTATTGTAAGTTTAATGTTTGGAAAACTACTTAAGAAATGCCTTTTAGAAGTTGTTGCTTTCAGAAACAAAAAGGTACTGATCCACCTACCTATAAAATCTAATATTAGAAAAGGCTTGGGCAGTTTGAAGATGTTTCTTTGTCCTGAAATGGCTTAGGAAGTTAAAAATGCTAAAACATTCCTTCAGAACAAACCCCAAAATATTAAAGATTCTCACAGAATGGAGAGAACCTCATACTGGAACAGCCCAAGTGGACAGGATATTTGTCCAGATGGAAAGTTCTCCCATTTGAGGTTAGAGCATGAAGGTCATTAAAAATTACTGTTCCACAGTACTTTCATGTTTCTCCCTCTTTCCAGAACTGAGAGATGCTCGGGAATACAAATAAATGAGTTACTGTCAAATAAATTATTTAAACTTTTGGCATCTCCTGGGCAGCTTTTGCTTGGAGTCCTCTGAAAAAAGAACTGTTTTGGCTATTGTTTATCTATTTGTAAGATCAGGTAAAGCACAGAGAGCAGAAAAAAAGAGTGAAAAACTATGGACATTCCATTATTTTAGAAGCTTTCTAACATATTCATCACTGTGGTATTTGTCTGGACCAGAAAAAGGAAAAAAAGAAAAATACAAAAACCAGCAGAGACCTCAGCGAAGGGAAAGAAAGCAGTGGTAGAACTCCTAATGAAAATAAGAGTTGCACTATGGGTGGTTTAACCATGCATCTTCCATTACAATTCATGGAAAATTCTATGGCAAAATCTTTTAGCTTTCACTTAAAACCTTCATTACTGAATAATGCCTTTCACACAGCCATTTTTGTTTTCTCATTTATGCTTTGCAAAGCATCTAGCCCCAAGAATTTACAGAGGTATTTCTTTAGGCATGAGAACAGACTTGGTTGTTATACCATTACTGGATTTAGATATAAAGAAGAATGTTAGAATTTATTTTTCTTAAAATATAAATTTCTGTGTTTCAGTGAAGAACAAATGTTTGTTCTTTCTCAGGTGCTGTCAATTTTCTGAATGAAACATGCTGCTTATTCAGACAACCTTACAAAAGAGTGTCTTTCTTTAGAGAACTTTAGGCCCCCTAGAAAACCTGATTTCTCTGTGAGTTAAACACTGGATTCATTTACCAGGCAGTGAATACACGAACAACAAGGGGTGAAAAACCATTTATCAGCATCCTGGTAAGTTTTGCAAATCAGGAAAAATATTGTTTGGAACTTGACAGGAGAATCAGATACAATATCATTATTTTTGAGAAACACCTCGAAGTTTTCCTGGCATTCAAGCTGGGGTTTTGCTGCAGATTAAGACTCAGCTCTGATAAATCAAACTGAGCTTTGAGATCTCTCACCAAAGCAGCTCATTAATCTCAGCTGATCCCAAGGCAGACATCTAAGGCTCAAACTGGACACCCATGCAAAAGTTTTAGAGCAGTGGTTTTCTCTCTGCCTCACTGTGCAGAGATTAAAACATTTCCATATCAAACTTTATAACGGGTAACTTGGAACAGTGTTTTTGCCAGGTATATAACTGAGTACAGCAAAAATTAAATGACATTTTCTAAAGTACAATATCAAAGAAACCTCTAGTGAGCCTCCGCTGAAACTGCAAATGATTGTTTTTGAGGACAGAAAATTATTAGACTGAAAATTAGAGCAGTGCATCAATATCAAATTTAAGGAGCCGTTATTTTTTGGGGTTTTTTGATACAAAAACAAGTTTCAGGAGCATTTGTATAAATCTAAACCCCAAACAAATCCCTCAGCTGCACCTAGAGAGGTTTTTCCAGGTGATCAGCCTAGCAATGCTCCTTCTACATCCACAAAACACAAACTGGTGAATGCATGGGACAGGCCATGGGACACAGAAACTTCTAGAGATTTCCACACTGGAAAGAGAAGGGATGAGAACACAACCCATGAACAGATGCTGCCTTGGAGGAGGGAGGTTCTGTCTCCTGGATCTCGGGTCCAGCATGCCAAGAAAAGGAGGAAAGGTTGTTGCTTCCTCTCCCAGTAGGATCTGCACCTCCCCAAGAGATGGAGGCAGTGAAGTTTTCCTATCAAACAACCTCTCCCTCAGATGAGCAAAGAAAATGCCAAACTCTCTCCAAAATCTGAAGGCTCAATCTACAACAACAAACTGCTTCTCATGCCAGCTCTGGGCCTCTCTCCTGAACAATTTCAGGGCATGTTGCTGTGAGGTTTGTGGAAAGCAAGGAGAGCATTGCTGAATGCCTCCTTCCCCTGTAGCTTCAGCCAGAAGGGAGCACAGAGCTGATTATTAACTGGGTGATGTGTTGAAAACACATTTTTAAACCTCTTCCACAAGTGCCATTTGGGAACCTGCAGGGACAGAAAAGCCCTCTGCTTTTCCTTTAGGTGAAGGGGAGTTTCCAAGGCTCTGAAGGAGTCAGACAAGCAGTGAGGGACTGTGAGGCTGTGCATGTGCCTCATACCCTCTGTGCTCCTTTTCCCTTCTGAAAAAAAATCCCCTGTATTTTCACAGGCTGGTGAATTCTAAGGAGTATGAGAGAAGGGAAAGGCAGAGCAGTTTATCTCCCAAAATCTTGTTCTTTCCCAGTATTCAGAAGAGGGTTAGAGACAAGCACTGCATTGATTCACTGTAGTTTTTATGCTCATTAGTCTTGATTAGAGGCATCAACAGTGAGCAAAATGAATATGTAATTTATCAGAAAACCTCATTCTTCCTGTTACATGCTCTCAGAGAACAGCAGCACAACTATTCAATCTTCCTCTGAGCATGAGCACTGGATCATGCTTTCCCAACCACAGCAGGAGATGGATTTGTGCCCTTAAAAAACAAGTTACCTTCCTTATCTTAGCTTGAACATCCTACAGCATTATGAATGATCTTAATTACCCAGCTCTCTTTACACAGGGGTTCATGAATAGGAAAATCCTCTGATTAGAGCAGCTCTGGAGCTCCATGCACATTCATCTCTGGAGGCAGCTCCATCTCAGCTAATGGCCCTGCAGCAGGGCTCAGCTCTGCCTCACACCATGATCACAGCCAACAATTAGATGATGAAGGGATGTGCTGAAGAGCAGATTCAGCCTGCTGGGGTGAGGCAGGGTGAGTGTCCTGTAGAGCCCTGCACAGGGGAGCTGGAGGGAGAGCAGGGACACTGGGACACAGCAGCCCTGCCTTTGCTGAGCCTCAACTCCCAGCCTCCCTCTATTCCACATTTCCTCCTTAAGCAGCCCTGTGATCATTGCACACATCTTGCCAAGGCTCTGCCAGCCTCAGAGAGGAGCATGCCAGGAGCCCATCCAGGGTGGCATGAGGACTCCCCTGGGCTGTGAGTCACAGCCTGCTCTGGCAACTCTGCTGCCTCACTGTCCCAGAACAACCCTCCTGGCTGATGGGACCCTGCCTGCCCTGCCCAGTGCTGCAGCAAGTGAGAAAGAGCAGAGAGGATGTGGCAGATCCCCACCTGTGGCCAAAAGGTCATGATTTTGACAGGGAAATAATTCATTTTTTAAGAGGTGACACAGATAAGAACTGCCCTTCTGCCAGCAAGCTTCCAGGGAGCAGCTGTGGTGGGAAAAACCAGGATTTGATGTGAGCTACAGACAACTAAGGAACAAAAAGGGAAGGCAAAAGTTCAGGCTATCATTTTTGGTGGCAGCAGCTTCACAGTGAACAAGAATCAGAATGAACTCAGTCACAGCAACCAAGAGAGGTCCATAAACTCTCCCACAAAATAACAAAAATGGCCTTGCTGGGTATGGGAAGAAGCAAACCTAAGTAGGAACACAATATTCTGTTACTGAGTGACAGAGAGAGCAAAGGCAGATGTCTGAGGATCAAGTGTTAGATCTTCCAGCAAATCTGGCAAGTTTGCTAAATGGATTGTTATGACTCTTGATTTTGGCAGCCACTTTTATCTGATTTTTGTAGTAAGCCAAAGACCTCCCAAGTGCAAAATCTGAGCAAGAGATCAGATATGAAATGTTTTTTTTCCCCAAACGAAACTTCAACACCAATCAGTTTTATATGTTCTACTTCCAAGTGCCAAAGAATTTTTAACACACCAGTAAGTGAGGGCTCCAACAGCAAACTCAGCTCTGGGTATTGAAATGGGGAGTTTCTTATGTGAAAAAGAAACCCTTGGATACTGTGAACTGGGAAGCCTTCTCAGCTGAGAAAAGACTTCTCCAAATGTCATTTCTATGGAATAATTATATTACATTACTCTTCATTTCTGTTATTGATAACAGCTACTTAACTGTCAAAATGGAAAATAAATTGAGTTATGATTCTCTGTGTCCTAATGAGGAAATGCAGAGACATGGATTTGCCATGTACCCAAAAAGCAGCTGACCTGAAGGAGAAGAATTCTCATCTTTCTCCTCATTAAATGCAAAGGCTTTTAACCTCTGGGAAAGTGATGAACCATATCTAAAAAAAATTATTGAAGTGTACACCAAATTTTCAGTAATAAAATCTGTCTCTGGGAAGAGCAGAACAACTTGTTATGAATTATTGTTTCCCTGCTTCTTTAGCATTATGCATCACGTGTGCAGAAGTGAGTTCTAATTCCACCAAAAGTTTTATCTGTTTGTATAAAAGGGATGGGGAGAAAATAGTATTACACATGCCTCAAAAATCTGAAACTGCCATGCCCAATAAATCACAGGGTTTCTGAAATTGATTACTATTGTTCCAAACATATCCCCATTCTCCTTTCTGTAATGAGAAATGTACTTGGGATTTTCATAGCTGAGCAAGTGCCCTGGGGACATGTACAACTTCCCTACTTATTTATTTATGTTTTAACACCAAGAAAAGTTAATAATCTTTTGACAGAACAATGACCTGCCATAACATTACTGGGAAGGGCTCAGCTTCAGGCCTTATGAAGGGATTATATTTTCACTGGCCCTGGAATCAATTGTTTACTTTTGAAAGGAAGAAAGTAAAGCCTGCTTCCAAAGGATAAAAAAAATGCAACAAACTAAAACTGAATAAACTCAAATATGATATGAATATGCTTCAGAGCACCCTAAATTCCCTGACACTGTCCTGCTGCACTGTGAACAGAGCCAAAGAGGGGATGGGGAAAGGTGAATTTGTATTTTACTGCCAGCTGGTAGGGCTGGGCACTGCACCACATCCAGAACAGGCACTGACCCAAGGAGCAGCTCCCCCCTGACCCGAGAGAGCCCAGAACCATTTCCCATGGGGAACCCCTCAAACCCACTCTGAAGGAGCACACAGCTGTCACAGAGACACGTAGGAGAGACAAAGAGAGGGGCAAGACACTGTGAGAAGAGAAGGGGAACACAGAATCTGGATGCATGCTCAGAATCTGTCCAGATGTTCAGAACTGACAGTGGACTGGGATCTGCAGCTAGTTTGCATTCCCACAGAAAGTGAATAAATCAGCTCCAGCACTCCAACAATCCATCCTTCCTCCTCTCACAGTTGTCACGTTTCTGTGTTCCCTGTGCTTCACCAGCCTGGCTTTTCCCTTCCCTCCCACCCAATCTGCTGCCAGGCTCCTTCCCTGTGTCCCCCTGTGTGCTGGTGTGGGTGAGGAGCCTGTATCCACCTCCTGCCTCATCCTGCAGCCTCTCTCTGTCTCACTCTGTGCACAGAGCTCATCCCTCACAAGCACAGAACACACAACAGAAACTTGAGCCCTGTGGAGGCCTGTTTGTTTTGGCTGTCACTGTGGCTTTCATTAATAAATGCCTCCTGGTAGACTAGACTCCATTTATCATGACATATGTTATCTAGCTTATGTTCTTATACAGTATTTATTACAAAACTTAAGTCGAGCACAGAACTATTCCTCTCTCTTCCCAGGCAGTGAGAAGGGTGGTTATGTTATTTTAATGAATTTGCTTGTCTAATGTTATTATTGAGAAGCCTTGCTTAAGGAAGTGATCCTTGTGCTTCATATTGAAAATGTGAATTTTGTGGTTGCTGCAGTCCTTTCCCATAGGAGAAGAATTTCTAATCCATCTGCACATTAATAATTCCCCAACCTCTTTTTTGCTGAGATCTCCCTGTTGTGATTTTTTCCCAGACCTCTTTAGCTACTTCCCTTTCCAGCCTTGCCTATCTGATTGGTTTGAGGCTTGTTTTCACACACCATATGCTGTAATCAAGAGACTGGCTAGATCAGCCCAGCCAAAAAGAGGAAATATCCATTTCCATAGCTTGCCAGCACCTCCTCCAATATTGCAACTGACCCCTGACTCTTGAGAAAACCTGTTTAGGATTACAGTGAAGTCTTGGGAGAAAACACACATCTAATCTAATTTAAGGGCATGAAAACTCAGACTAGCTTCAGAAAGAGGAGCCAAATATTGTGGTAGTTATCCAAAAGAAGCCTCTGCTTCTAAATAAAACAGAAAACATTTCTTAGATGCAGTCTGATATCTCACAGATATCTCCCAGGCTTGTATCAAGCAGATGTGTGAACTGCTCAGTACAAAGCCCAAATTTCTGCATAACTTCACCTCTGCTGGCTAAAACACATGAGAAGTACAAACACATCTTATGATGACCTAATTGTAACAAAATTAAGGGGGAATGCAAATTTTGTAGTCTCAGAAAGACCTGCTTTTTAGAATGGCAAGGCCTAGATTTGGTTAGAATGGGCAAAATTTATAGATTGTACACATAGAGTGTATGGCAACTTTTCTTCACATGAAGCTTTAAACCCCTTGCTCTTTTCCCATCTCAGGAGAGCTTTAATAAAAGCATTGTGCAAAATATTGTCTTGAGTGAGTTCTATTGTGCTGAGCCAGCTTGATAATTTTATGTTTACTGTCTCGCTTCACAGGTCCTTACATTCACTGTGATTTATACAAAGTGCTCTGGTTTGTATCTCTCACAAAACTGTTTCAATACTGCTCTAGGTAAACAGAATGTCATCAGATTTCCAGTCCTTCCTGGGTAATTTTCCCCAGTTATGTAAATGTTTATCTGAATTCAACTTCTTCCTTTGCACTTCTAAAAAATGTTTTTGCTCCTTCCCCGTGCTGAGGCAGTGTGATAACCACGATGCAGAATGGAGACAAAAGAATGCCAGGGCTGGATGCCAAGGACAAGGCTGCCAGTACCCAGCCCACTGCACAGCCTTGGGCTGCCAGCTCTCCAAGAAGGCACAAGGCAGTGTAGGGGTCCTGTTTGAGCATTCTTACCCAAAATCCTCCAAATGCACCTGTTGGGAAGCATCTCTGAGGTGTTTCAGCAGCCCTGGTGTTTAGGCAGTTGTCACTGTCATATTTTCTGGAAAAATCCCCTTGCCCAGGATTCTTCTCCTGGGAAGCTGAGAAGCCTCAGAGGAAAAGGAAAACAGTAATTATCTGATTGCTTCTCCTGTGTTCTGCTGCTTTGGAATGTGTTTGGACATTGTTTACCAACAGGTGATTGTTGCATCAGTTTCGTGTGAATTATTTTGGCTCAATGACCAATCAGGGTCAGGCTGTGTCAGGACTCTGGAAGAAGTCACAAGTTTTCATTATTATCTTTTAGCCTTCTGTCTGTATCCATTCTCTATTCTTTAGTATAATTTAGTGTAGTATTCCTTAATATAATATAGTATTATAAAATAATAATTAGCCTTCTAAGCACATGGAGTCAGATTCATCATTTCTGCCTTCACCTGGAACCCCACAAATACAAAAGGCAGTAAAAAGTGCTTGCTCCTGTAAATATGTTCACAGGTGTGCCAGTGCCAAGCATGTACATGGCAGCAGAAGTTTAGATCAATACTTGATTCCCCCTGATTGATTTTCCCACCGTGTAACCTGTGTTGTGTCTGGCAAACCATTTTCTGGGGAAAGGGAGCTGCATGTAAAGCACTGGCAACAGCACTCATTTTGATATGCAGAAGTTAATTAATATAAAAAAGCTCATGTCAACAATGTTTACATTTCTCATGCTTTCTCTCTTTAACCACTTGAACTGAACTATACAAAAAGCACTTTAGAATCTACTGCATGTATAAAAAATCAGTACTCTTGTAATAAATTTGTCAGTGTTGTTGAAAGGTTGGGGATCCTTTCCACAGCCAAAAAGTGAATCTAACTCAGTAGAGGACATTGAAATTTGAGTACAAGCTTCCTTCCAGACAAGCCCTGCTTTCCTTCCAGCTCCCAAACAAATATAAGATGGGAGCAGATAACTACAGGAATCCACAGATTTTAGTGGGCGGAATTGTAGAGATAACCATCTCATTTCAGCAGACTTTGAAAATAAACACAAAACAAACGATTCATCTTCCTAGGGGTTGACACATTCATTTTTCTGCTTGGAAAACCAAAATTCTACTTGCTTCTACTCCAAGTGCTTCTTGTATCATCCCTTTGTATGGGTATCCATCTCTTGCCAATTTCAAACTTGGTCAGCAAAATGCACTTGGCTAAATGGGTACAGATAAATTCTCCCTTAATTGCTCACACTTTCTATGCTGAGTCTCTAAATATGGATTTATAAGCCAGAAGCCTTCTCTGATTTGTAGTATTTGATGGGTTTTTTTCCTTCAAAGAGCCAAAACATGAATTTACCTCTCCTATGACTATATAAGGAGCATGAAGAAAAAAGACCAATTCCTAAGCTGAGCTTCTACACAGTTCAGATGTTTTAATTTAATTTTGTCACCACCCAAACCTACTTAATCATCCAAAATTTAGAGCAGGTACCATAGCACTTATGCTGGCTCATCAAGCAGCAGCTGGGAGAGATAACACAGTGCTGTATTTACTGGATTTATGGGATCAGGGACTCTCTGTATGACTTGTGCTAATGTAAAGCAAATGAAGAGCTCAGCCTGGATGAACTTAACATCCCCATGGTTTAGTTTACACAGAGGTAAACCAGAAATAACAATAGCCAAGCAGAGCCAAGTTAGAGAGCAAAGCTTTGTGGGCCAGAACAACACACAGACATCCCAGGCTGGAGGGCAGCACATGGTGCCACATCCTACACCCAGACCATGGGGGCTTCTCCTTGACAAGAGCCCTCAGAAATGCAACTGTAAACCATAATTATAGAGGGCACTTCCCTCTGTAGTTTTCCTGCACATCCTGGCACTCTCAAGCAGTCCTGTAGTCCCAGTGGATTCACTGTTTGGTTTTTGTCTTTTACTAATGACAACCATAGAAAATGGGAAATGAGGTGTGGGGTTGACCTTCCCAGGTAAAATGGTGGCTGGAGCAGAAGCCAAAGGCTATTCATTACCTCATCCACAAGGTCAAGGAAAAGTCTTATGGAAATGCAGGGCTGAAGTAAATCTGTATTTTGTTTCCTCCAGCTGCAAGTTGACCAGCCATGCTTCTGCCATAAAACAGGCTTTGGCCAAAGGAGAAATGGCAAGAAGAGCTGGCAAGGTCAAGGACAGAGAGACAGAAGGAAACAGACTTAATTTCACACCAGGTCATTTCCAAAATTGTAGAAACAGTAAAGAAAACATCAACAGGATTTCCACTAAATATGATATGGAACTTTTTTGGACTATCTCTTTGAGGGGAAAATATCCAAAACATCTTTAGTTAAGAAAAAAAAAAAAAAACTTACAGTATGCACATTTTCTACCTGTTGCCAAAAGGAACCAGCTGCTGCTAAAGACTAAGAATACATAAATATTTAGTTTACAGTCTCAGTCTGACTGGTTCACCTCCTGCACCTGGCTCAGCCCCTTCTAGGAACAGAATATTTTCATTCTTCCAGTTTTAGCCAGAACCACGCTGATGTCTGGCATTCAGTGGGCACAGAGGTGGGTGAGCAGTGCTAGAAATGAGCAGAGCCAACACCTGGGGCTGCCAGCTGAATTTGCTTTTCCTTTCTTCCCACAGAGGCATTTACAACACTTCTGGCTCATGCAGGGAAGTTTCTAAGGAATGGGATCAAGGTTAAGCCTCCTGATTAAGGTTAAAAGGTTATGTCTCCTCAAAGGCAAGGTGTATTTGCAATCCCTGGCAGGGTCTGGGCTGCTCAGAACAGCCAGAGGGATGTGCTGGGTCCTGACACCTCCCTGGCAGCGTGGGACCTTCCCAGCATCTCTCCTGGTGCCCTGCTGCCCTGGTTCCCAGTGTGAGACAGGCTGGGGGAGCATGGCCAAGCCTTGCTCTGTTCCAGCTATCCTTGGCCCCTGTACCAGCCCCTAGGGGCCATAGGAAGTGTAATGTAAGGCTGGTCTAAATTTATGGCCCAGCCTGCACTAAGGTTAGGTGAAGTTTTCAGCTCTCCTGCTGCGTTTTCAGCTTTGCTTCCTGAGGCAGGGGAAAGGAGAAACACTGACTGGAGACTTAAATTAGTTTAACCCAAAGGAGGCACAAGGTTTGGATCCCCCCAGCAGCGTGTTTAAAGACTGGCTCTTATCAGGATATTTTTCCTTTTAACAGGAGTTTCAGCATTCTATCTGAATCTATTCTATTCTTCCTATCTCCGGGACACTTCTGTCCCACCTTGCTCCTTCTGCTGCTGAATAAATCCATGCCCAAGAGCCCAGAGGACATGCAACTCTGAAAACTAACAGAGGATGAGTTACAGTGGCACCAATCAAATGAAATTATGTGTGTTCCACAAGATCAGCTCAAATATATATATCTATATATCTATATATATATATATATATAGATATGTATGTAAAATTAAACAAGTTTTTATGTCCCCACAGTTCTAAATAAGAGAACATTAAATTCAAGGTGAAGCAACTGTGTATGCTGCTTGGAAAGCTTAATTGTGAGAAAATATTATTTATGACAAACAGACACTTAAACAGCATAAATGTTGAGAGTAAGTCAAAAGGAATTTCTTCAAGCTGGGCTCTGGAGAATCCCAATAAAAAAAGTGCTTACACATTGTGGATTTCCCATAATATTGTCCCTGATCAAGCTCTGGAACCTGAACATTCACAACATGCTTGGAGAAGGTAATATGTGCCAGGCTTTATACAGCCCTAGAGAGAATCTAGACATGTATGTTTAACAATATAATGAAGTTTGAAATTTACTGTAACTTGAATATTGAAGGATTGAAAAAGCAATTAAGCTGCTTTAAAATAGCAGAGAGCTTATGGGAATGCAGTATGGATGGGAACAAACAGGCCTAAATCAACACTGCTTTGGAAGTCTAGTAAGGACTAAAAACTATGGGAGGTAATTCAGGAACAGATGCATCAAATTAATTCCAGTAATACTGGAGTGTTAAAAATGGCAACAGGAGCCAGCTTTGTTCAACAGAATGGAAAAATAATCCTCCTTTCTCTCCCTTTCCACCCCCAAGGAGTCGGAGCTTCCCGGCACAGCCATTCATTGGTGGCAGCAGATGCACCAAAATGTTTGACACCAGCAAGCTGAAGGCAAATAGAAAACACACATAGGGAAAACAGAGGAAAAACAACAACCCACAACATTAAAAAAAATGCAAAAAACCCAAGAGTGCATGTAAGGCAGAGAGGTGAAGCTGCAGACACACGGCAGAGCTACGAAGCTGCTTAGGGAGGGATGGAAGAGAAGAAGGGCTCAGAGCCTTCCTTCCATGCAAAGTGCACCAGTCACTCACAGCCATTTCCAGTCACAACTGGAAGTGGATGGGCAAGTCACAGCTTTTTCAGGAAATTTATCACTTTTCTCAAGAATTGTCTGTGAACAGACTGTGACTTTTATTAATTTGCCTCCAGCTGGCAAGGGTACTCCAAATATTTTCTGTGAATGAATCCTGGCCAATGGATTGCTCACAGACTCACAGGCTGCTCTAATTGCTTCAATATTCCTGCTCTGACGTTCAAGATGAGCAGGCTCTGATCAAGTCCCAGTTACAACAGTTTCATTCCTAAAGTAATGAGAAATTTACCTTTTAGACAGAAGATAGCCAGAGAAATCTTCCTCTCGTTTAAAACAAAGCAAAGCAAATCAGGAACAGATCTCTGGCACTAACCAGAAAGGCAGGGAGGAAATAGAGAAAATATTGATTAATGAGATTTATTTGTGCTGTGGATGGTGATCAAAGGGGAGTGAATGCAATGTGCAGCACTCACCATTGCTTTTAAAACCAAAATTCCTTTGATGTGCAGCTCAGTATCCGGCCATTATGGGAATTAAAAGAAAAAGCCTTGAGAACATTATTAATAAAGGTTTAAACTGAACAGCTTCAGGCACCAGGCTCACCAAGGTTTTTGGTTTTTAAGTGACCAGCTGGTGAATAATTATGATAAATAATGTTTTACAACTATTTGGTTTAGTCAACAAAGCCTCTTGATGCATACAGTAGCACCATTTCCATACAGAGCAGCCTGCACTTCTGGAGTGGACAAGCCTTAAAGTACAGAGAAAAGGAGCTCCAGAAGAAAGAAAAGGGTCCCTAACAGAGAAAAGGAGCTCCAGAAGAAAGAAAAGGGTTCTCAGCCCACCAAACCCAGCTCCAGCCCCCACTGGTGTCCCCACCTAACCTGTCCCACTGCAGGAAGTGCTGACAAGATGGATTTTTGAAGAATATGAAAGGTTAAGAGGAAATTTTAGAACTTCCATGTAAAACCATCTTCGTATTTTAATGACTTATCTAAGAGACAGTAGCTTCATGTGTTAAGTGCATACTGTAATAAGATAAAAGTTTAAGACTGATGGGCATTTCCCCACCTTTAAAATTTCTGGATACCAGCTTAAGTCTTGCCTCCTTGCCTGTTAATTAGAGATAATTCTTTCCCTACAGAAAAAGAAGCTCCTTTTATGCAACATCTCTTGTAAAACATCAAACTTCATGTTACAAAAAGAAAGTGGCATGTTTTGAAGAGGACCCATCCTATTGTCTAGCAATATCACACCTTTGCCACAGATAATATTTTTATCACAAAAATAGGATTTTAAAAGCAAGTAAATAGTAGCAACATTTTGTAAACCAAACCCATTCTTAAGTTTGTCTTTATAAAATAAAACCCCAAACAAAAACCCATCTCACAGCTCATTTGAGAGATTGGTTTGGTCAATATTGTCACAATGGCAGTGCATTATGCTAGGGCTGATGTTCATTGCAGCACTAAGATTATTATAAGCAGAAGGGGACAAGCAATGAACTAAATACAATTCATTACAACTCATTTTACTGCATAGTAAAATGTAGAGAGAACATCCAAAAGCCACAAAATCAGTTCTTTAACTAAAAAAACAATAAAACCCCTATTAAACTACCAGTTTAATCCAAAGTAATATTTTTACTATATCAAGCAGGGTGGCACAAATTGTTTTGTGTTCAGCATTTGAATCAAAAACGCATTTTGAAAAACATAGTTGTGATGAAAGTGTAGAAAACACTTGGAGAATCTTTAGAGGTTGGGTGGGAGAGAGCTGGTGGGGAGAGAGAGAGAGAAATCTGGTTTGTGTCAAATGGAACATTCCATACAGTTGAATAAGAAGCTCCTTCTTTGAGGACCAAGAAAATCGAAGCAAATTAAGAGCTGGATTTGAAGTTCTCATGGTTACTTTGCTGTCACACAGGAACAGAGGCTCTAGAGGACACTGAAGTTTATGAATCTGTTTTCCTAATTAGGTGTGAATGCTCTCAACTCACTTTCTTATCTAAACATAGATTATTTCTTAATGCTACTAAAACACAGACTTTTGCTTCTCCCCAGAACACAATTTCATTTTGCCTAATTAATTAAATATTTCTTGTGGAAAGAGAATATATCATAAATGGAACACACTCGACTTCCTCTTGCAGGGAAGCTCTGCCATTGACTCACTCAGTGAGTTCATAATATTGAAGGATGTCTCTAGCAGGATGACCTACCACAAAAACAAAACAAACAAAAAAACACACACACACACAAAAAAAACCCAACCAAACAGACACCCCATGAGTTAAAGCTGTAACTGAGGGGATTCCTCCCTACACTGTGTACTTCTGTCTCCACGTTAGTGATAAAACTATTGCCATCCTACGTTTTTTCCCTGCCAAGATTAATTTCCAAGAGGTAGAAAAGGTGCATCATTTTCCTTCATGATTTAATTATTTCTCATCCTTTGCCTCAGAAAAGAGATCCTGATGTCAATAATCCTAATGCAAGCTCATTAGTTACTTCAGAGAAGTCAGGGCTAATTTCCCTGGGAGCCAGTGACACACACAGGGACTGTTTTCTCCTCACAAAGTGCTGGTTCATGCAAGAGCAGGGTATCCTGGACCCCCACAGCAATCGAGACACTTTATTTCCCTTGGAAAACCCTGAGCACCCTGCAGCCTGCCCCTCTCACAGGGCTGAGGAACAGAACCCTGCTCCTTTACCCAGGGCTTTTATAACACAGGAGATCCCCCAGCAGCCTGGGCAACCAGAAAAGGCCCTAGATCATGTCACAGTTTGAAAGAGCCTGGGGAGGCAGCAGGAAATTACACACACATCAGCTGAAGCTGATTTTCTAACAAAACAAGCTATTTGAACAGCTTGATTGATGGTGGCCGAGCAGGCTGCAGGAAAAGGAGCTCGCGTCTCGCCCGCTGGCCGCGGCTCTCACGGGGGATGTCGGCCAGGGTACACACACAGGGGACAGCATTTCCTCAGAGACTCACAAAACACTGCCCAAACTTCACTGCAGGCTCATGCCTCAGATGCTGCAAACAGCTCGAGCAGTGGGGACAGAGAAAGAAGAGATTTCTGCATCAGCTGAAAGCTGGCTGCAGCACAGCAAAGGGAGTCACGCTAAGGCAGAGCATCACTGGCATCAAAATAAAAGGCAAATAATCACTGGCATCAAAAAAAAGGCAGAGGAGCAGGGTGCAGGGGGGCTGCCATTGCATTGGTCTCACTGGAATGCCCTTCAAAGCAGCTGATGGCTGTTGGTGGCAGACAGAGCTGTGGAAAAGGTCAGTGTGTCAGCCCTTGATTATTTTAGCTCAGGAACACTCTATTATTCGTAAAGTATCTGGGACATATTCTTGCCTCTCACTCTCCCTCATGGACAGAAACAAATGGGGAAATCACTTCAGAGCAAGGCAGTACAGAAAAGGCAGAAACACAAGCCTGCAAAGGGAATAGACTGGGGAGGAAAAAAACACAGGCAAGAGAGGCACTGGTCTAACTGGCCTGCTTAAAATTATGTCAGAGGATGAGTGGTAGACTGAGATAGCTGCAGAAAGTGGAACAAACACACTTTCATATGATGGGGTAACTCCTGCTGCTCCTCACACACACACAAAACATTTCTTTCTCTCTCCCCAGTTCTGTCCTCTCCTCCTGGTCTGGGTCTCAGGGGGTGATGGAGACTCCCTGACCCTGGGGAATCCCCAAACGTGGTAAGGGAAGGTGGAAACCTGCCTGCTTTAACCCTCTTAACATCACATTGGCTGCTCCTGTGGGGCAGGACAGCTGGGCACTGCTGTGTGACCCCCAGCATCAGCTGCCACCCAGCTGGAGTGAGAACAAGGGTCAGAATCAGCTTTACATTGCCACCTCCCTGGTCCCTGCCATACTTCTGTGTATCCAGTTAGGATTGTCTAAAACCACATTTTTAAACACTAAATGAGCATGCTCTTCCTCCAGTTCAGCCCTTTGCTGATGCTGTATGCTCCCTCTCATTGAAATCACCAATAATGGATTCTGGCTTTCTGCTGGGAACCTGACTCAGCAGGCACAGACTAATTTTTCTTTTCTCCCTCTCAGTTCATCTTATTTCAGGCCTCACTGAGTGGGATTTCTCCTTTGATTTCAGAACCTCAGCACAGTCTTCACACTTCACTAGCTACCCTTGTATTTTTAGTCTCAACCATTTCCCTGTCTATTAGGATATTTTTCATCTTTTTGCACCATTTCATCCAAACAAGTACCTGAATAATCTGACAATTTCATTGCTGGCATTCACAGAGGTCAAACTCACTCCCCTCTTACAAGCTGTTGTAACCTGAGAAACAGGGTGACTTGACAGAACCTAACACAACCCCTTCTCTTTAATACTTGCATTTTTTAATGACATCCAGACTCACCACTGCTTCACTCCACAGCTTCCTTGGGCTTGGAATCAGCTCCTCCTGGAATGAAAGAAGTAACAACACGATCATTACAACTACAAACAGCAAAAGAAGAAAATAAACTGCAGCTCCTTTGAAGCACTGTGAGGTTTCGGGTTGCTCGTGTATTTGTACAATATAATTAGGAGCTTGTATGCCCCACATAATGTGTTACTGTCAAGAAAAAAGACAAGAATTACAAAAGAGCTGCACCACAGAAATAAATAAAGCAAAGGTTCACATTACTCCAGTGATCATTGCATGTTAAACAGATTTTTTCAGTTTACCAGACACATTTGGTCCGTTTTACAAATAAATCACTGAAATAATAAACAAGTGGCTTTTCTATTCCTAACAGGCTTTAAAAACCCACCCTTTCTTTCTGAAACAAAGTGATTCTTAAATGATGCTCATGGCATCCTTTTATTGATCTCCTGTGTTCACTTACCCTGCTATTTTTTCCTTCACATTTCTTATTGCAGAGAAATATTTGCCATCTTACCCAGCATGAGAATTGCTATTTTGTTGAAGTTCCTTTAAACAACAGCAGCCCTTTCACAGCTTCTCACTTTTCTAAAGCTATTTGTCTTAACCCAGTGCCAGGCACCCTTGAAAAGTTCATTTTGCCACAAGATATGCAAAAGAACTTCAGGAAACATCCACAGGCATGTAGGGCTTGATTTAAAATCACGTGAAACTGAGAGGATGATTTCATCATCTATCAAATATTCTCAAATATTTTCTACCTGCTGTTCAAATGTCACTGTCTCTAAGCATTTTCCTACTTTTTAATTTCAAAGCTACCTTTCATTATGAATTTTTCTTATTCTAGTATTTTAATCTTTTGGTTTTGTTGTGGTTTTTTTGTTTGTTTGTTTTCATTTTGGATGTATAGCTTTAGATTTGTCCGAGTCGCCAAATTATTAAATTAATTGCCAGTAATAACAATAACAAATGGCTGGCCTAGACTTGAAGTGAGCACAGGAACTATTTATTTACCAATTACAAGACTGCATTTCCTGGCTGACAAGACCACTACAGCAGACCTGCTGCAAGGGAAGATAATTTTCACTGCCAAACTGGGGAAAAAGTGATGAAAAACATTTTTATTTTTCAAATAATATAAAATTAAGAATTTTCAAGCAGATAGAAAGTGTTCTGTTTCAGAACATTTTGAGTGTGAACACTGAGTTCTTTCTCACTTGATTCAAATCCCTTTTCTTCATTCTTACCACAGAGAAAAACAGACCAAAATCTCAGATTCAAGTGATTGCTAACTTAGGCCAGAAATCTGATCCAAGCTTTGCAAAAGATCTCTCTGCCATTCAGGGAGAGTCCCAATCTTAAATTCTGACACCCTCAGTTTAGTGATATTTACCACAAGCAGGAAAGTCTCTGTAGGGATGTGAACCTTGGTTTTTTCTGGCATCTCCATCACCTTTCTCTGCTGGGTTTGGCCCAAAGAAAGGGTGCCAGCCAAAAAATCTGAGTGGGAATATGAGGGGGAGGTGGGAAAAGATAAAATTCATCCCATGGGCAACTCACAGGTACTATTAAAAATGTAAAAACGCCCATCTTGGCATAAAACCTCAAGGGAAGGTGACCACTCAAGCTGTATTTACCAACTTTAGCTGCTTCAGGAAAACACAGCTGAATGAGAAAATGAGGCCCAATATGAACACCCTGAGGTGAATTTCATTTTATAAGCTTTGCAGTCTAAAAGAGAAGACAAAACAATTTGCATCTGTGTTTTCATTTGGGACCAGGCCAGTTTATAAAGCAGAATTGAAGGCACATGTAATTCTCTGCTTTCTTTTCCCTTCCTCTCCCTCCCTCCCCCATTCATAAGAATTTTCAGGCTCTCCTTTTGTTCTACTGCAATAAAATCCACAAACAATTGCCAGGTCAAATGTGCTCCTTCTTTCCTTCATTAGTGCAGCAGCTGGTCCTTCCCTCTTAAAATTCCTTTACTGTCAGCTGACAAGTGCTGTCCCATTTGAAGAATTTCTAATATGACTTTCAGTTCCAGCACTTTGCTGCTCTCAATCTCTTTAAAGGCTTGGTGGGTCCACAAAAGGGACAGAGATTGAAATCTTCTTAGATAATATTCAGATCTGGAAACAAACATCATTACACTCCCTCTCCTGATGGATGAAATCAAAATATGAATTTGGGAAAGAAAGAAACAAACCCAACAGACAAAACCAACAAAAGAGATGCCTGCTGTTTCTCACAGAAATTTAGATGCTGACTCAACTCTCTTTTCCAGTAGAAACTCCATGTTGCTTCAAAAAAACCTGCAAGCAAACAAGCCCACAACATCTATATATTTATGTGGTATTTTTCAGATACAGTAAAGGACTCCAATTCATGCACATTTCTCAGCAAGCAAATGATAATAATATCTGACAGCCTTTTTATACCTCTTGGAAGACAGAGCCATTGTCATCTCCGGGTCACAAGTGCCACTATCTTAAATATTTTCCAAAGACTTTATAGTTTACTAGAAGGACTGATTGCTCAACACAGGCCACACTTCTTAACAGGATGTCCAAGAGGAACATGGAATCAAGGCCAAAAAAACCACCAAATCCATTATAAAACACCAAAACATGTAACTTAAAAAGTTATAAATCTATCAAATAGAGACAAGGAACCTACAAGTAACTCTTGTCAGTTATTATAGATATGGCTGAGGTGATTATCCAAAATAGTAAAGGGCACACCTTCAACTGAAATACCATTTTTAAGGTTAGAAATGAGCCTCTGATGAGATTACAGAGCAAATTTGAGCTTACCAGGTGCCAAGAAACTGAGGAGCACTTTTCCTCACTGCACTCCTGGGAGGTCACAGCCCACAGTGCAGCTGGGAGAGCCATAACACACTGAGTGTCCCCACACAGCATGAGACAGCTTCAACCCAAACAGAGTAACACCAAACCTCATCAGCAGGCTGCAGCATGTGCCCTCCCTGTCCCCCAGCCCAGCCTTTTGTGCCCTCTGGGGCTGGGCAGTGCCCCTGGGCACCCCAGGGCTCGTTACTGTTAATGCTGCTCACCTGTGCTGCACTGCTGGGGCACATTGGGGGTGATTGGGCACAGGTGGGACACATTGGGGATGATTGGGCACAGCCCACCCCAACCACCACTGACTCTGTGCCTACAAACAGCCCCTTTTTTATTTTTAAATAAATGCTATGACTACTATTTCTCTACAGGGCCCTTGCAGAAGAAATAGCAAATATGGTACAAGTATCTCTGCTGTAGGTTCCACTAACTCTGGAATGTGTCCATGTACTAACCTTGATTCCCTCTCTAAACTTACATATCATTAAAATCTTTATATTTACATTTATAAAATATTGACAATATCAATAACAACATACAAGAATAAACCAAAGGCCAAACACCAGGATGTGAACAAAATCCACAGTGATACAATTCCACTAATAGTTATACAATAATTAAACAATATCAACAATTATGCAGCTATGTAATTCCAAGTTACAATCCTTTTACAATTGTTAATAAAATAACAGTGAGATCAGTATAGAATGGATAAAATGCAAGCACAACCCTTTGTCTGCATGAAGTGTAAATACATTCACGAAACCAGATCTGATGTGGATAATATGCAAAGACAACTCTCTCTGTCACCTCACCCTACAACCCAATCCCAAATCCCATCAGGGCTCTGGCTGTGGCTGTATCTCACCCTACAGCCCAATCCCAAATCCCATCAGGGCTCTGTGTCTGGCTGTACTTCACCCTACAGCCCAATCCCAAATCCCATCAGGGCTCTGTGTCTGGCTGTACTTCACCCTACAGCCCAATCCCAAATCTCATCAGGGCTCTGTCTCTGTCTGTACCTCACCCTACAGCCCAATCCCAAATCACACTGAGATCACCAGAGCACAGCACCCAGGGTGGAGACCAAAGGGAGCTCTCAAACATCCTGACTCTGGTTTATGCCATTTCCATCTTCAGCATATTTTAGACAGCTCAAAACCTAAGTTGGAACTTTCCTCAGCTCTACCTGTTGCAGGAGTCAGTGTGTACTGATACACCCCTGTCTTGCCTTCCTAAGGACAGGAATTTTGGTTCTTCCAGGGGTTCTCTGCAGAGTGTCCTTGTCCTGTCCAGGAGCAGACTTTTGGTAGCCACTTCTATTTTACTTCAGTCTTTTCACACAGTCCAAAGGGACAAAACACCTCTCAGCTGGTCTTTAAAAGCTGCTTCAGAGTATATTCAGATGGGATAAAAAGTCAGAGAATCCAAAATCATTATTGACCATGGGTTAACCCCAAACCCACTGAGACACGTGGAACAGCAGAATTCACTGACTTTGGCGAGCTTTGGTTGAGGTTCCACACACCCCTTTAAGGATATTTTCTATTTCAAAGTGTTACAGCTATTTCAGCAGATGCCCAGCATCTGTGGGCTTGATGGGGTGCTAATCCTATTACAAGGTGATGATTGGAAGCCTATAGCTGATACTTCCAGATGGTTTCAGGGCTCTGAGACCACATATGCTCAAAGAGAGGAGAAGGAATGTTTGGAGAGCAGTCTGGGGGTGAGAGTTTCAGGAGGTATTTGCAGAGTTTTGAGAGTTTCCTGCTAGCTGGGGACCACAAACCCTACATACATTAAACAGCAGATATTCACAGAGCTCTTGGAAGCTTGGGAGACTTTACCCAGACCTGTTAATATTCCCACTGGAATGTGTCAGAGATCCCAACAGCTCTTGGCATGGCTCACTTGGCAATCAGCCACTCAGACTCCTTTGCTTCTAGGAAAGTGTGGAGACCTTGCATTCATTTTCCCAGCCTTTCTTCGGAGTGGAAGGTTCAGGTGACTTCACTCCTTCCACTCTGGCACTGGGGATGTGGGGATCCATGGGGGCCACAGCAAGGATGTTGCTAATTCCCTGGTCCTGGTTAACTAGAATATGCTAATCATCATCCACGAGGACTTCCAAAAATTGCACAACTTCCTAGCTCAAAGCCCTCACAAAATATTCCCAATAAAAGAAAGGAACGGCCGTTAATCACTGTTCCTGCAAGTTATTGTGAAATTTCACAAGATTTGATAAGTGTCAAGGCTCCAGCTGCTGGAGTTTGTGCAAGAATCTCAGCTTCAGGCTGGACTCAGTGCCTGCCTCCAGGAGCAAGGGAAAGGTGTGAACTAGGGCATCAGGAAACACTCCAATGTTAGCACACCAGAATGCAAACATTTACCAACAGGGGCTCTCTGCAGTGCAGATCACAGTGAGAAGTTTGTTTGCTCACACGTGCTCAGTCTCTTGCAATGCTCAAACACACAGGCCAGCAAAGCAAAACAAACACAGTATTTGAGCAAGTTATCAGCAGTGTTACCCTGATCTATCACTCTCACACCTCTTTCAACTTACCTGTATCAGCAACGTTTCATAATTAGATGGTCAGTCAAATACATCCTTATCGGGCAGGAAAAATACCCACACAGGGAAAAAGAACCATTTTCCATCAAGGAATTCCCACATTTACTCAGTAGGGCTCAGTTGAAGCTTGCTAGGAGCAGAACTAAGGGCTTTGAAATTGGACGTGTGAAAGTAGAGAAGTGCTCAAATAAGTGAGAATCATTTTCCACCACAGGTGTCCTTTGCTGAAAGGGAAATTTTACTGCTGTCCTTTCACTGAAGTATCCCATATCAGCTCTGGTGGCTGAACCAACACCAATTTTCTAAGTATGTGTCTGAAATATTTCTCCATTCCACATTTTTTGTAACCAAGAAGCAGAAAGAACATGTGTGTTCTTGAGTAAACAACAAAGCCTAGAAAATTAGTTTAAAATAGCTTTTGAGTGTTGTGTCCTGTGCTGCTTTTATATATCAATTGGGAGAGATACCAGAAGCACTTTCCTCACTAGTGAGGGTGATTGTCACAGAATAACTACAAAGTTATGGTCACCAAAACTACACCAGAAACCACCTCTGATAATACCATCCTTGGCATGTTGTGTGGGAGCTGATATTTTTAAAGAGAAGTGAGTGGTCAGTCCTGGTAGGTACTATTGACCTTTGAGTCTTAGTAAACACTCTTAATTTTCTTTCCCTGCTCAGAGTCCAGTGACATGTTTTGTTCTTTTCTTCTTTCATGTTTTGTTCATGGGTTACCACACTGATGCTTCCTCCTTCAGATGAGAGCTCAGTTTTATAAGAATAGTTCTCAGCTTTGAGACTAAACACACTCACTCTAAACCCCTGAATATATTTAAATTTGAGAAAAACTATGGAATTCTAAAGGTATCTGTGCCACTAATCCTGTTTCAGAATCCATCCCTTTGGGGATAGGCAGAAAGGAGCAGCAAACTTTATCCTGCTGCACTTTGCCAAGAATCCCACTTTTTATAAGTCTTAAAACGTTGTGGTCTAGAAACCAGCTCTTCATTACTGGTGCATTGTAAAACATTCTGAGTTCTGCTTTTGCCAATAGGAGCCTTTTCAAGCTTCCATTACTGCTCACTGCTCCCCAGTTGTTCCAGGATTGCTCAGGGCAGGCATTTTTCTGTTACCATTGTGTTTTTTCCTCTTCTGTCATGCCAAGTTTCAAAACACCCTCCAGATTCATCAATATTGTAAATATCAAAGTACCTGGTAAAAACAGTTTCTGGTTTGGTTGACAGAGAAATTAATGGAAGGTTTCTTGGCAGTTTCAGCAGGAGAGAGATCAGACTTCTCTGATGCTTGAGAAACTGTCAGCCTGTCAGGTAACATGTGGGCTCCATTTCTAATCAGATTTGTAGAGCACAAAAAAGGGCAGAATATTTCTTCACAGAACTTGACTACTGATTTGGACATTAAGAGGACTGACTGTACATTATTCTTCCAATAATTCTGTAAAGAGAATGAAGTTTTATCCTTGCTTTCCATCTCACCCCATCTGCTGAGGCTGAAATCTCCCCAGAAGTACTTGGTTAAGAGGTACAAGAGGCTGGAAGGGGATTTGCACTCAGCTTTTGGATTGCTGCTCCTCTGAGCAGCTTTAAAAGCCTCTTAGGACAGCACTGGAAGTGCCAGTGATGTTATCAACAGCAAATATGTTAAAACTAATGAAAAAAGCCTGCTGAAGGCAAATCTAACAGGAAAACAGATGGACAAACCAATGAAAGCCTCATATTCTCTCCCCAGAGTGGTCTGGATGTGAATTCATAGATTTTAGTTGCAAACTGTCATCTGCTATTTGCTGGAAATGCACACTTGTAGTGGGAGGGACTGAAAGGGTGTTGGTATTCACCTGCAACACAGCAAAGCAGGCTAAATCCTTCATTTTCTCAGTGTGCAGGGGGGGAAACTGGGGCAAAATATGTTGTTAGACCCTCTGCCCCCCAGACTTAGACTTAGTTGAATTTGCCTTGATGTAACCTCAAACTGCCAGGTTCAGCAAATAAGAATCAAAGACCTTCCTGAAAATGGGAGCTGTTCACTTCTGTGGAGCTTCTGCTCATAAAATGTTTGCCAGTAAAGTTATTATCCTTAAAGAAAAAAGGTGAGTGTGACAGGAAATAATAGACAAATAATGGCAACCCATTGCCATTTCCAGGACTCACAGGTAAATGGTTCCTGTACACTGGATCTGCTCAGGATATTTTCAGTGCTACAAGCAAGAAGAATCTCATTTTGGTATCCAAATCACCTGGTGATAGCCTACACACCCTGAGAGAGGATTACAAGGATCCCTCAGGCAAAGCAGCAACTTTCACAGCAGGAAAACTCTGCCTGCCTCAGGCAACATTGTCCTGGGTTGGAAGGAATGACTTTGAGATTCATGGCCAGGACAAATACACAAGGGAAAAATTTGCTCTGTTTTTAAGACATAGCTATGCAGCTGCAAGTTTATAAAAACTATATATAGTATGTGGACAGATGGATGGATGCATTTATTGTGGTAAGTCATACCACTGGGCTATTCTCTATGCAGCAAAGCCTTTCAAACTTTTAATTATTATAAAATCAAATCCACACACTTATCCATTTGCATTCCTTTTTGTCATGTATTCATAAAAGATACCTGTCTGAGAGCATTTAGGTATATATAATATATATATAAAATAGGTATAGGTATATATATAAATATATATATACCTAATATATATATTAGGTATATATTATATATATTATATATATATATATATATATATATATATATATATATATATATATATATATTAGGTATATATTATATATATTATATATATTATATATATATATATATAATATTTAGGTATACATAATATAATATATATAATACCTAATTATTATATATATATAATAATTAGGTATTCCAAAAGGTGAGTTCCTTTCAAAGGATCCCTCAAAATTTTGTGTCCATGCTGAACAAACACTTCTCTAGTAGTTGCCATTTTCCACCAAGTTCTTGACATAAGAGAAGAGCACCTATCAGGCTGCCTTGGTCTGTAAGCACAGGGAGAGGTTTCCACAGCCATTCACAGCACTGGACAGTAAAGTGAGCATTTATTTATTTGCACATTGGCATTTTATCTCCCTGTACCTCGAGCTCAAGGGCTCCAGGAGATTTGCCAGTTACAGTGCAGGATTCTAGTCCTAGGGAAAAAAAATTTTAAAAATCTCTGCTCTGTGCTCCTGTAAAATATGACCAAGCACAGGTTTTATTGTGCTGGTGCAGTCCCTGAAGCAGTGAGGTTCTACAAACAGCTCATGCAAAGCATCCCTGAGATGTTCTCAGACAGAACAAACCCCACTGCTGGATAATTGAACAGTTGGTCTGAATCTTCCTCAGTAGACCAAGTAATTTCAAATGTTCAAGTAACTTTGCAAGTACAAGTTTTGCAGAAATGTTATTTTAATTTCCCATAGGTACTTAAAATTAATTTGCATGTACTTCTGGAAAACAAAATCCAATTGCTGCTTGGAAATCACAGGAAGCATTGAGGGCTGGAACAGAACAGTGCAAGCAGTGACTGAATTTACAATATATTTTCCAGAACTCTGTGTTCTTGCAAGCCAGTCAGAGACAAACATGAAGCTTAGGTATCAGTTAGGCTTCCTCAAATTCTGAAAGCAGGACTTAGTGAAAGGATACAGAAACTTCAGTAATATTTGAACAAAATACAGAACTCCAGGCTGGAAGTTGAGTTTTTAAAATGCTTCTGGCAGGGATCTTGAGTTGCATTTTGTGACAGCACCCAGTACAGGAAAATCACATTCCTAGCATTAGCATCTAGTTTTTATAATGTGACATTTATTGAAATAGGCTGGAATCTAATGGCATTCTTTACCAGACAGTACTTAGATTGAAAATATAGATCTTACTACACATGCTGTCATCATTTCTAGAATAACTTATGATCTACTGAACTTCTGCACACAAATTTAGAGCTGCTGGGACCAACCTCCTAAGAAAATAATTGCCAAGAATCAGATGCAGTGGCTGCAGAGTGTGTGTGACTGCAGGAGCATGGGATGCATAACTGTGGGCACAGTTTTCCAGCCAGCCTCTTCAGAAGCAGCCTCATTTCAGCTTTGTACTTTGAGTCAAACAAAGCAAAAGCAGCACCTCACACACACAAAGAAAAAAAAAAACATGTTTCACCCAAACAAGAGGTACTTCCACCACTCTCAGCACAAAATTCTGCTCTAAGTCTGTTGTAGCATTCCATTTTTCAAAACCACCCTCATTGCCCTTACATATAGGTCCCACATTCCATTTTTTCAATCAGTTTTCCAGAACCAGCTCTCCAGACCAAACAGTCATCATTATGAGCTTAAAATTTCCTTCCCACAAATATTCTCTTCAGTTGCTTTCAGTGACCATTGCAGACAATCCCTATAATTCCATTTACAACGTAAGTGAGGGAAATTTAATGAATATATGGCTTTATTCACTCCACACAAACCTCAGATAGAGCTGGAGTTAATTTTTAGCTGCAGAAGTCTAGTCTAGTAACTTTCTTTGCCAGCTATGAGAACATGAACTTCATAAAATCAGGCATACAACAGTTGTTACTCAAAAGTCAATTTTAACAACAGTTACCACAACACAGGGCCTGTGAAAAACAGAGTTTTTGGATTTCTTGGACATGGAGAAATGCATGTAAGGACAGGATTTTAAAGTTCAAACTTCAAACAATGCCTTTATTCAAACCTGTGCTTGTGCCCCTGGAAAAATACCTGCAGGTTCTTTCTTCAAATTATAAAACTTGTTTTTGCATAAAACGGTTAATTTTCACAAATATTATTTGTGAAATTATTTCCAAAATAATTTTATGATTGTGAAGATTATTTCCAAAATGTTATTTCAGATGGGTTAACGGTTCCCCCATGAAGTCAGATGTGAAATGTGTGATACCTGATAAATTGAAGCTACAGCCAACTATTCTCTTTTTAACTGCAGTAAGTGAAGCACCAACCTCTTGAAAATAAAAGGATTTGTTACAGAAAGGTTCCTGCAACCCACAAGCCTAAACATTGTAGGTAAAATCTACATAGAATTTATTCCAGTGCTTTGGGCATATGCTTTATGGAAAAACAAACTTAAAGGTTGTCATTTGATAGAGCTCTAGACAAGAATTAATGGGATTTTAGATCAGCAAACCAGGACAGTCACATCTGCAAAGAGATGATTAAACCTCACCTGGTTTATAGAAAATCTTGGGTGTCCAGAATGCTGCTAGGAACTGGGGCAAACTTATCACAAATGTTCTTTCACTACACACCATGGCTTCTAAACTGTGCTGTCCACCAGGAACAGCAGCTATCCCAACTGGAACTGAGGAGTCATTTGATAGTGCTCTGAAATTTTAAAGGAAACTCCAAATAAATACTTGGCATCAAATGTGCTCCAGAAATACAGCATTTTCCTCCATTTGTGTATTCTCCTAATCCTAGTAAATGTTCTTCTTTTCCCAGACTGAAATTGGCTGTTGCTTTCTGGTCAGCACAAATTCCTGTGAGGTTGGATCAATATATTATGTCACACAACCTCATAAGATTCTGTTTTCTGACCTATCTGTCCCTTCAAACTACAAAACTGAGATTTTTCCCTAAACTGTTGTAAGAATTATTGATTTTTCAAGGTGGATTCAATGGTTTGCTTGAAGACAGATCTCCTCTCTCAGACCACTGTTTTACACTTGGAGATTATGGCAATAATTATTTCTGTTAGAATTCACTTTAGCTTATTCTGGAGTCTCAGCTGAGAAAATCCAGATTTCCTTTTGCCTTGCTCCTAAACCTCTTCCCTATAAACAATCCATTCAGCAAGCAAACTGTGCAATAAGAGCTGGGAAACACATTGTCAGGAGGGTTTGGGAACATCTGGAAAACTCTACACCACTTATCTGGCACTTTTCAGAAATGCAAACACACCAAAAGAACAGGTGGTGCCAAACAGGAGAGGATTAATGAAAAGGTTTTGACAGCATTTGTACCTCACCTGTGTCCTTAACCAATTTAAAAAATTAACAGCATGCAGTACAGCTATTTAAACAGTATAAATGAACAGGAGGTGTGTGCTGAGCTGGAGAGGTAGCACTGAAAACCAGCACCTGCTTTGAACCAAAACATCATGATGAATTTTGTGCCTGGGTCCTCAACAGGCCAGTTATTCTGCTGGAAAGGTCTTCTGCAGTATCAGGAAAGTGAATTGAAAGGGTAATTTATTCTGGAGAGCAAAGAGGTGGGCACTGATGCAGCCATAAACATTGTTAACCACAAAAATACCAGACAAAATGATGGGAATAAATCCTCCTTTGTGTATTATGCATATACACAAAGCCTCACATAGCAAGAACTGAATATATGATATGGACATGGAGGAGTTCCCATCATAACTGAAGAAAAGCCTACCTCGAGGGGCAAGTTTTGGGATGTCAGGCAATATATAAAGATTGGTTCTCTTGATCTTCCAGGTAGACTCCTGAACACTTCCACAGACTAACTAGTCCACCCAGGCTGAGAAATCACAGCTGAGGGAAAAATTCCTCTTGAAAATCCTCACAAATTGTATTTAATGGCCAAAAAATCCTGTGAAATTAGACTGTGTTGAATTGTATTGGATAGAAGGAAAAGTATTTATACTATCTTCATTTCATTATAAAAGAAAAAAAAAAAAAACTCTGACAGGAGTAAATTATGTTAACATAAATATTCTGTAATTTTTATACAGATCCACTTAAATGCTCCACTTCTGATGGCTCTGATTCTATAGACAATCACTCCTTTTTTTCATTTTAAACACTCACCAGCTGATAAAAATGACAGTAGGTTCTGAAATTATGCATATACACAAAGCCTCACATAGCAAGCTGCTTGAAGAACTGAAAAATTGACAGGATGAAATGTGTGACTTCCACATGTTGCATGAAGCAAAGCTATTTTGATTAAATTCCCCCAATTTTATGAACAAAGAATTCAACATTTGAACATCAGAAAGATGTGTGTCACTCCCCACAGTTAACTTCACTGAATTTTCTCCTTTCATCCCATTTCATCCTCTCAGATGGAAATCAGGAAAGCACTCCCAATCTGAGCCAGGATATTTACCCAGGCCTAAACTTTGCTTGTCTGACCACAGACATCAGACTCTGCATTCCTAAAGCCTGGGTGCTGTAAAAGTGCCCTAATCACAGAGCTGAGAGGCAGAGAAAATGGAACTGAGGGTCAAAAAGGGCTGAATTCACTCATGAGGGTAAGGAGAGATGGGCAGAAAAAGTCCTGCAGAAAGTTCAGAGCAAAAAGCTGAAATCAAACTGTGCAGGTTAAGAACTACAGGAAAAAGCTGCAGAATCTGACTTTTTTTAAAAAAGGACATTTTCCCAGTTGGGACAGCCACACTGTTGTCTTCACAAAGTGCTCTGAGGTCAGTAGAGAAAGAGCACTGACAATTAATTACAGTTATTATTGCAGCATGACAGCTGGCATGTCTAGCATCCAGTATCAGATGCATTTTTAAGGCTCTGACCATGCAATAACATGCAAAATAATTACTGAGCTACATCTCAGGAATCTGTTGGGCTCCTAAATATAGGTCTTTAGTTGCTATTCTCAGCATGCATGATACCCTCCCTAGGACATTCTTGAGCTCCCTTATCAAATCCCATCTTTTCATACAGCCAGAAACTTCATCTCTTCTCTCTCCTGCTGTAGTATCAATTATTTTACTTGTTGTGACTTTATTTCCATCCTCAATCTCACTGCTATATGCATGTCAACTTATTAAGGATCAAGATCTCAAGGTATTTTAGACTGAACCAGAAAATTATGTGTAGAATTTAATGAAATCCAGTTTCTAAAGACCAAGTTATGCAAAGGTTTCTGGACAGCTAAATCCTATTTGAGATCCTAAAGAATTTTGTCCTTGCAGCCAAAAGCAGCTTTATCTACCACAACAAAATTCATTTTGATGTTAAATTTGCCTTGATGTAACCTCAAACTGCTAGGTTCAGCAAATAAGAATCAAATGCTTTCCTGAAAATGGAAGCTATTCACGTTTTTGGAGCCTCTGCTCATAAGATGTTTGCCAGTAAAGTTATTATCCTAAAAGAAAAAAGGTGAGTGTGACAGGAAATAACAGATAATCATTCCATTTTCCAGGACTCACAGATAAATGGTTCCTGTACATTGGATCAGTGTTTTCAGTGCTACAAGCAAGAAGAAACTCATTTTGATATCCAAATTTAACACTTTTATAATTGTACAAAAGCACACAAAAACCACTACACACACTTAACCAACATGCACCAGTTAGAAAATTTTGTATATACACAAAACCTCACAGAGCAAGCTGCTAGAGGAACTGAAAAATTGACAGGATGAAATGTGTGACTTCCACATGTTGCATGAGGCAAAGATATTTTGATTAATTCTTCCAATGTTATGAACAAAGAATTCAACATTTCAACATCATTTGAGACCACAGGTCAAAAAAAAATGGTACCACTGCATTTCCTCTGAAAATCCTCTTCAAACACATTTTGCAGAAAGAAAACCCTACAATTTTTCATATCATATTTTTGATATTTTATTCCTTTCCACTCACTTTTCCTTCTTTTTTAAAGGAAAGGCTGAAAAAAGCAAAAGTCTGAAATAGAAATTAGTAGGGAAAGAGAAAATGAAAAATCCCTTTATCTTTAGGCTTTTTTTTTCCTTGAAAAAAGAAACAGAAAAAAGAGATTTCCTCTCTCCCATCTCACTTTTCAAAATCATTTTGAACAGTGTTTAGGGGCAACATGAAATGCTTGTTTTGATGTGTTTCAATATTTCTGATGGAAAAAAGACCCCAATCTTTTTCTCTGATAAACTCTCTGGGCTGTCATGTAAGAGTAAATGATTTTCCCATCAGCTCCAGTTACCTGTGATTACATTCCAACCTTCAATTCCTCGAGTGTTTTAGACCTACAGGATAAACAAATTCTTTCTCTACCTGAACTGCTGCTGTGCCTTTTTCAGGATGAATGTTTCCCACACAGGTTGCAGTCAGAGGAATTGTTTTTCCTCAGGGGGTGTGTGAGCAGCTTGAGGATCCAGACCATGTGTGTCATCGTGGCTTTCAGCTCATCACATTCAATTCATGATCAAAAATAAAACATTTAGAGTAGCACCAGAAATTAATAATGAAAGGGATGATGGACAGCTCTGGTGCCCTGTGTGCTTTGCCATTCTCAGGAGAGGAGGTCTGGAGGAGTTTGTCTGATATTAGGAAATGGCTGTAACTGATAGCTTGGCTGTAACTGAGCATATGGACATCCTTGCTGCACAGCAAAACTGCCTCCACACTATTTAATTTCATCTATATCCCAAACAGCATGAGATAAAAATGTAAGCCAAGCATCTATGTGAAATTTGTTACAAAATAATGATTTTGAACAGTGATCATACCTTGACTGATTTTTAAAATCATTTCCTCCAAGGACAAGTCCTCCCATGAGAGCCACCCCTAGATTTTCCAGCTGAGACCAAGCCAAGCCAGCTGCAGACCCAAAAAAAGGGAATTGTGCCTCAAAAGCCCTTTAGGTTCCACTGCTAAAAATGGCAGTGATTGCCCTGATTCTGCTGCCCCTCTGTCCCCTGATTGTCAGAGTGGAGATGGGGACAATACAAAGCCCCACTCCATTTCCAGAAGGCTTCAAACTGTTTTTATTAAGGCATGCATGCTCTTTATACATTCTTACAAAACTCAGAAGTTTGCACTTCACTCACTGGTCAGGGAAGACAAAGTGCTGGTTGGAATAGGCAGCTGCAGGTTTCTCTTATTTATCCTTCTTTCTTTGCAGATGCTTTGCAGTGCAGGCTGTGCAAGATCCTAAATCCTAATCTCAAGTCAGGGAAGCTCAGGGCAGAATTCTGGGGTTTTTGTAAAACTGAGAAATGGGATCACAGCATTTTTCCTGAGTACAGCTCTGTGGGTGTGTGGGAAAAGGTGTTGTTTTAAAAATCAAGTGTTGGTAACTCACCACTCTTGGCAATATTCATTGTAACTACTTATGCCTAAGAAATAAATTTTGATGCAATGCCTCATTATCCATGTACCAGAACATCTCTTTTCCTGGCAGCATTTTAGAAAAAATGAATAATAAAAAAAAAGGCAAACAAACCAAACCCAGCTCCCAACAAAGACCTCTGATAACTTCAGTGACACAGCATGTTCTCATAAATAATTCTTCATACAACAGCCTAATGACTGTGCACAAAGACCTGGCATCTCTATTTTCTCCTTTTTGAGTCACACTGACCACAAGGCACCAACATGTTCAGCTGGAATTAGAGGAAATGCTGTGGTCCATGGCACCTCATAGGACTGCAGGAAACTCATCTGTTCTCTGCTTCACAAATTGTCAGAAATTTTCACAACATAAGATCAATGAGCAGCACATGAAAAGTTCATCCAAGAACATGTCCTTGATGTGTATTTGATGCTCTTTACTGGGCACTGTTTTTTTCATGGCCTACTGGAACTTTTCTGGTTTTTAACAAATCAAATTTTTACAATAGAAATAATATTTTAACTTCTAAATGGACATAAACACGCAGGGTTATTTCATATATATACATTTTAAAAATTAAAAAAATCTTGATCATAATGAAGAAAGTTTTCTCTCAAAGTGCAATGAGGTGGTTCTTGCAAATTAAAGCAAATATCTTGCCAGCATTAAAGAAAACATTTAGTTCTCATGCTACCTTAAAATGAACCCTATCTAGTGAAAATCTGGGTCATAGCAGCTCATGAGCCAAACTCACTCTTCCAAATATGATTTAAACCAAATAACCTTCCTACCTTTTTCACAACAGTTCATTAGTCTTCACTGTGTTACATTTCAAAGTTTTGCAACCACAATAATAACAACAGCAAAAACCAACAAAACTATGATTAATTAACAAAATAGAAACCCAGGGGGCAACCAAAACCATTGTAGAGAGGTATATCATAAAAACAAAGCTTAATAAGGGCATTCAAATCATTATTTGAGCTTATTTCTTTTTCAGAACCATAATTATTTTAATTCTTTCACTGTACTACAAAGCATGAATCATGGCTGAGATCCTCTCATCTCCAAGCTTTTTACCCCAGTGCCTTGTCCAGGCAGTGGTAACTTGAATATCTTTAAAGATATTTGAGAATATCTCAGAAGAAATACAACACACTTTATCTTCCCAGCTTGTTGAAGAGTTTTTATCATTCAAGTCCATCTTTTCCTTCAATCCACCCACTGAAGGTGCTGCTGCAGCTAAATATGTGAATTTTAAATAGAGTGAATAGCTCACATATAGTGACTATTCACATTTATAGTTCACATATAGTGACTATGCACATATATATGTAAACTATTCACGATATGAATTTTACATATAGTGAATAGTTTACATATAGTGACTATTCACATATAGTGAATAGTTTGCTATTCAAACTCAGCTGAGAGAAAGGTGTATTTTCTGTACCCTTAATTCTTACAGAATTTGGGAGAGTCAGGGTTTTGGCCTCTCTGTTGAGCTTGGATGCTGTGCTCAGATTCTTGGTGTCAACCACTAATTATCCAGTCCAAAGGATACACCATTCTCCTCCAGTATTTTTCTTTTTTCTTCCTCCATTCTCCATAAAGAAACATAAACAAAAACTCAGGGAAGCTATCCACCCAGATCTACAGTTATTTTTCACTGGCTTCACAAAGATAAGAGCTAATGCAAATTTTCCTCCTTCCTCCATTGAGCATCTCACTTTTCTTTCATTTTTTGATCAGTAGCAAAATAGTTAAGGTTGGCATTTAAAGCAAATATTTGCATTTATTCCAGATGACATGTTTTCTTCATTTCCGTGCCAATTGACTCTCACCACCTTCATTTGCATGTAGATGTGAACACTTCTGTCATTTTTGCAAAGTTTTTCTTCTGACAAAATTGCTAGAGACTTCCAGCTAGGGAGGTGGGGAAAAAAAGACAAAAGGAGAATATAGAAGGCAAAACAGCAATTCATGTAAGAAATCAAATCTCAGTAATCTCAAATATTTTTCATTTTCAAAGGAAAAATGTCAGATATCACTTATATCTGTTTCACTTCCTTCTTTCCCTCTAAATAAACTTGCAGACAATAGATGGCTGTGGCATGGCCTGCCATATCCATCATCCTTGGGACTGGGTCAGGAACAGACCTGGAGACCATATCCTGAGTTCCTGGGAAAATTCCCACCACAAATCACATTCTGCATCCTCAGCTCGCGTTGCTCTCATCTGTTCCCAGCACAGAAGGTTCTGTTTGCTTGGCAGACTATTTCCTCTTTATCCAGAGCCATAATCTTCAGGTATTTGAAATCCCAGTGATTTCCACAGTGACAGCACACCATGGCCAAAACGTGGGCTCAGAAATTCCCTGAAGAAACAAACAGAGGGAAAGAACCTGGTCAGGGGAGGGAGGAGATGCCAGTTTTGGAAACATCCCAAGTTTTGTTATTGATTTTGGTTATTACAGGATCACAAACAGCCCCAGCCCTGCTGGGTTTCCTCTGGTGTTGCCCAAATCACTAAAGCAGAAAGAAAGACACAGGGTTTACCCAGGGAAATCACAGGAAAAATGTAGATTTAGTGTCAATCTTGCCTTCAGTGAATATATTCACTGTTTTAACCCTCTGCTGTGTTTTTGCAGCCTTATAGCCTCAAAGTTTACCTTCCTCTTTCTGAAGTTACAAAGTCCCCCAAAGCTTTAAAGTCATTGTCAGGTTTTTATAAAAACTTCAAGCAAAAGAAAAAAAAAAGATCAGAAAAGCAACAGCAGGTGTCTTACTCATGATGTATGACCTGCTGCTTTGTTGAGACAAAAAGTATCTTAGGTTCTCCTCATTGCTAACACATTACAGTGCTCAGGTTTGACATTCATCTTGGCCAGGTAAGCCATCTAAAAAACATTCCCTGGGGGGGGAAAAATAAAAAAGAAACCCAAACCCAACCAAACAAAAAAGCACAAGAAAAAGAACAAAACCCCACTAAAAATTCCCAAAAAACAGTAAGAATATTAAAGAGGAAAATCTTCCTGTTGTAAAATTCTATTTTGAGACAGAAAGGAAGGATCAGAGGGCTGGAGCACCAGTCCTGGGAAGATGGTGAGAGCTGGGAGAAGGAGAAGGAGTTTTTTAAACAAAAACTAATCCTTTTCTACTTCAACTTCTTCTTCATAAATGTAAGTAGTACTATGTAATTAAATAAAAAATCCACATTACAAACCCCAAATAGTTCATTATTAAGCTAAAAATAAAAATAATTTGAGTCATTTCTTAATTAAACAACTTAAAAAACCTTACAAAGAAAAATACACATCGCCATTTTTCTCTTATTTAAAACAATACTATAAAACTCATAGTTTGCAAAACTGTAATGTAAATAGGAACTAATGACAAAAAATAACATCTCACACATTTAATCCCAATCCTAAAAAAAAAAAAAAAAAAAAAAAAAAGAGCTCAACATTAAGTTTTTATGCCCCCCATGGCAGGGGGGCTGGAACTGGATGATCTTTAAGATATCTTTCAACCCAAACCATCCTATGACTCCTCATCCAGGCATTTCTTTCTGTGACACTTTGACAGCAGATTGAATGGCTAATGAAGATTGTGGCCTTCAGGCACCTCCTCTGAGGTTTCATCAATCCCATCCCAAGAAATTACAGGGATCCTGCATATTCCAATCTGGTGAATCTTTCTGACTTCTTTCTGCTCCCAGCAGTTGTGCTTTTCAACCACAGACAGAGGAGAAAAGAAAAACAAACAACAAACCAAAAGTAGAGGACTGGAATAATTTGATATACAGCTTCTCATGAGAGATGTCTGGATCTATAATTTATAATTATTTTCTGAATATGTATTTCCCCAAACTCAAAGTTACAGAGTGACTGCCACAACCAACAGTGCGTGTGACAGAACCACCAGGCAAACCTTTAAACTTTGCCTGATGAATTGAAAATAAACACAATTTAAACTTAGAAATTCAAAGGGACTGAGCTTTTTTCCTATTTTAGCCTCAGCAAGCTGGAATATTCCTCTGGGCTTTACAGGAGAGCTGCTGCCCTTGGGCTGTGACACGCACCAGAACAAGATGCTGCGGCAGGGCAGCCTGTCCAGCTTTGGTCTCCTACCAACCAATGATGGATTTCAGCAGGCAGAGATGCAGGGGGGGCAGCAAACAGCGCATCCTCACCTGGGGAGGGGTGGGATGCTCCCCGGATTGGGATGGGATGGAGCAGCTGAAGGAGCCGGGCAATGTCTCGGAGCGAGCCGGGACAAGGAGCGGAGCGCCCGGGAGCGGCGGGCCCCGGCTGCCCTCTCGTGGGGCCGCCTGGAACACGGCACCCGGACCATGGAAAACCCCCTGAAACTGCCCGCGAAACGCGGGGAATTGTTCGGTGTTTGTCCTAAAGGTGTGCGGAAATAGCGCTCAATAAGGGCTTGGTTTATCCCGCCCGCCGGAGCTCGCAGCGAGCGATGCTGCGGGAACAGAGCGGCTCCGGGAAAATGAAATGCAGAACTTGGTTTGGGAGCAGTCCCAGCAGGTTGGAGGCTCAGTGTATTCCCAACACGATGCAAACTGTGTATGCAATATATTAGAAAGTAAATCAGCTTGAAAACAGCCGGAACCTTACATGTGCACACACCAGGGAAAATTGGGTTTACTTCCCCCAGAAAACAGGGAATAAGGATGGGTGTGCTGCAAGGATGCAGTGTCCCCAGGGTAAAGCAGTTTGAAAACAGACAGGATCTTGTATGTGCACCCCACCAAGCACACCCCTGTGCCACCAGGAAAAATTGAGTTTACTTCCTCCAGCAACAGGATAAGCACAGGTGTGCTGCAAGTGGCCCTATAGTGACATACCTGCATGTTGCTATAAAAACTCAGCAGAAAAACCTAACCCTGGGCAGGCTAAATCCCAGAGACCATGCCTGCAAATTTCCCTTGGGATCAAAAGATATGTTCCAGCCATTCAGCACTGAGGATCTGCAAGGGAAATTGAGCTTTCCAAAATAAGAAATGAGGACGTGGGTGACCATGAGTTACGACTGCCAGTCACAGAGCTTGAAGCTCAATGGACAGGATCAGAATGCTTCCTGTATTAATTAATCAATTGTTTCTCAAAAACTCAGTGTCTTAACTCACATGTGATCCAAGGCCACCCTGTTTGTGTCCATAGGAACACTTGTTAAGGCAACAGAATTGCTTGATTTCACCAAAGCACATCAGATGAATTAGAGCAGAAAAGCCCTCCTGAACAAGCTGGAGGCTCAGCAAGAGTGTATGGTTTGCAAATACTGGGCTGGCTTTCTGCTGCTCCTGTAGAGAACACGATGCTTTCACTTGATTTAATTATTTCCTCACAAAATCACTTGCACTGAACCCAACAAGAAGGGGGACAGGGTCTGTATGGCCAGCAAACCTCAAGCATCTCCCATCACATGTCATAGTGCTGCAAAAGCCCACCCTGAAAAAAAAGTTACTCACTTTTTCAGGGCATCAGGGAAGCAATTTGACCCTGGCTTGCTCACAAAAGGTAGATCTGGATTATGAAACTATCCATATCCAGGTAATTGTGTGAACAGATTGGGAATGACAGTTCCATCTCTTGGAATCTCTCACACCCCAACACCTCTCAATTAAAAGCTGCCCAGTACCAAACTGTCACATGATATTTGGGGGGAATTTTCCTGAGCACTTTCTGCTGTGAAGCTGTGAGGAAAGGGAAAAAAAAATAGAAAATATCCTTCTGCAGCAGCATTCCAGGGGTGTTTGAGGATGCTGAAGAACCTCAGCTGCAGGGCTGATTTTCCATCAGATTATTCCAGATACTTTCCCAGCTATCAACTCACCCTTTGCACATTTTTAGTGATGTGCAGCCAGCAGTGCAAGCCCATATTATACATCACATTTCAACCCTCCCAAGCCTATCTTGCTCATTAATTGAATTCACAAAAGCCACAGGATGGTTCCCAGCACCAAAGCAGCAATATCTGCCCTGGAACCTGAAACCTGTTCCCCTTTATTCCCTACACATCATGTTTTCACTTTTCTCTTTGGAATCACAGTAAAATAGATCCGTTCAAACCTTTCACCCTTCCTGTACAAACCTTCAAGTGATTTTTCTGGCATCACAGCTGTGGGAACAAGAGTCCATCCACAACCCTGCCTTAAATTCACCTAGTGCTTATTAAAAATCCCCTTCTTGTGAGACATAAATGACATCTTGCCCCAGCAAAACGATGTTTGACAAGAGAAAATGATGTAATTAGGATTAGCTCTGCATGTGCTTGGTCCAAGAGCAGCCTCAGGAGAATCAGCTCTGATCCTCTGTTTGACACATCCCTGGAGGGGAATGCCTGCAAGGAGCAGGGCCTGCCCAGGGTTTCTGGCAGCCTGGGGAGAGGGGGTGGAAGGGGGCAGGATTTGCAGTGGAGCTGCCTTCTGTCACCACTGCAATCTGCCTCTGGCCAGACAAACGCTGGGAAAAGGTTTTGAAGGAGCAGGCTGGCCTCAGGGAGGAGGAGCTGGCTGTCAGAAAGCACGAGGCAGCACTGCACAGCACAGCCCTGGTGCTGTGTGCTGCTCATTCCACAGCAGTGACATCTGTCCTGTCATTATGGGGCTCATTCACAGGTTCTGGGTGTTCTCTAATTGTAAAATTGGCTTTAAATAAGTGAGAGCCCCTGTGTGTGCTCACTATTGGGGGCAAAGGAGAGGTTTTTCTAATTCCCCCACGAATGAGTGATATTGTAGAAATTAAGTCGAGGTTATTAGTGCCTGCATGAGCATGGGCTGGGTACTCAGATAACATTAAATCCTGGATGTGCTCAGCCACCAATCCCCATCTCCTTCTGTCCCTGTTTCACAAGAATTACATTTGTTAGTGCATCCCTTCTGTTTCCTCCATGCTCCAATTGCATGATGCTGGGACAGCTGTTTAAGAAGCTGGGAGGATGTCTGTTATTTTTATCAGGATTTTATTTAGATCGTGGGGGGAATACAACATTAGGCAGCTTATTTATTCACTTTTGTGAACATTTAATGGCTTATGGTCATGCTCAAAATTCCAAGTTCCACTATTGTTATCCCCTATTTACCCAGGTCCTCAATATACCAGTGAAAGTCTTGTAATTTTTTTTCCTTAAAATCACAGTTCCTGAAAACAAGCAATTATTTAATGATGTTGTATTTGCTTAGAGCAAGGTTAGGTTTCAAGGCTTTGTACTTGTAGACAGGGGATTGAAAAATAGACTTGAGGGAATTTTAAAGGCTGTATAAAAATACCCTCAAAATTCAAATTAAAAAAGGCAAAAGCATATATTATTACTGTGGTTTTGGGGTTTTTTAAGCCTTAAAGCTGAGCACAAAAACACCTCTGCAGAAAGAAATAAAGTGCTGAAAACTACAGATGATAGCAGGAGGCTCATTAATAAGATTTTTCATTCTGCATAACATCAAATTATTATTAGTTATCAATTATGGACTGGATAGAAATGCTTTCCAAAGGAAACTGAGTTTCTCACAATTCCATTTTGCACACAAAGCCCCCCAACCCCTCCCAGGCTGTAACTGCAAACTTGGTGCTCTTGCACTTCCCCACAGGAGTTGAGGGGAGAGTTTCTCTTATTGCTCCTTATCCATAATTGCTCGTATCTAATTGCTCTTATCCATAATTTATCTGTGGGATATTTTTTGTCTCTGAAGGCTTCACAGCTCCCAGATTGCCATCCTGCCATCTCCAACCAGAAATACTGATGGATGCAGGCTGATTAATGGAGCCTGGAGCAACAAATACAAGCAGCCATAAAAAAACAAGACTTAAGCAGTGCCCTGAAACAATCAACAGCTTTGAGCT